>CP129445.1:21860000-22460000 GCA_030445155.1 Quercus variabilis
GTGTGTGAAAATTTGCTTTAATATTCAGGGGTGTGGCTGTGACAGATTTAGAGAACGTGATATTTCCTGGTAAAAGGCTCAGGCCTCAACACGACAATCCCTTAAAAGAGAGCTTCCAAAAGCAAGATAATAAATATAATAAATAAAAATGAAAAGAGAATAAAGCTCAACAAAGCAAAGGGATCATGCAGCTCTCAATTAATGGATGTTTTACTAGCAATGAACAGCCAAAAGAACCCTGATGAGGTCAATGTAGCTATTTTTTGCTAACAGTCAGACGCAAGTAAGATACAACAGAGGTGAAGCATGATGCTCCATAAGCGTTGAAACAACCAATTTGTAGAGCAAGTCCAAAACTCTGCACAAGAACATAATTAAACACCAGTGTCAGACGATTTTATTCAATAATCATATTAAAATATCATGTAACATAATGTGATGTAGGATCTTCTACAAACAAGATTCAACATTACAAAAGATCAATTAATATTTATATAGAGCCTAAGAAGGAGAAAGCACAAGAACAAAAATGTTTTCCGTCTGATAAAACTTCTAGGAAAGATAAAAAGAATACAAGCACTTAGAAATATGACTGCAAGAAGGATTTCAATCAAAAGAATGATCATCAAGAATTCTTCATACAAATCGATGAAAACACACTATATATATCCAATTACCTAAATTTATAAACTATCCCTCCTTCCTAAGCCAACCCAAATCCAAAAGGTAACAAAGTCCGGTTGTATAAAACAAAACTAGTTTCATGATACAAGGCTTAGATGATAGCAACTACATCTTGCTTATAAAACATCCTACGTCTTCACTTTTATGTAAAAGCTTTGCTAATGCTATGATTATTCATACAAAAAGGCTACAGCTCTATATGTCAGCCAAGCTGAAGCTTAACTAAGAATTTACGTCTGTACTTTCCAAATGCACTGCAACAGATATAGTTGGAGTCACACAATAAAACAACCAAAATAATCAATACAAAGCAGAAAGACAATCCACAAAGTGAATTACTTAATCTTCCAAAGATGGTTTCAAAGGTGAAAAAAGTAACCATTAAGCAAAAGCAACAGAAATAATACTACTTATGAACATGCCTGTGCATCATATGGTTAATTAGTAGAACGGAAATTATACACACACATGCTCCTTTTGACAAGAAGCAGAATGAAAGGTGCTTGTTTTCATGTACACAAATTACCACTGATATGAATCACATTCGGAATATTTTGCACAAAAAATATATATATATATACATATATATACATATATATATTTACAATTCTATTAGAATAAAGGAAAAGGGAACCTGAGTCTCAATTACATTTGATTTTATCTCCTTCCTGTAGCTTCTGTTTATATATCAACTTGTGTTCCTACCACCAATTATAACTTCTTTGCATCCCATCACCGCCAGAGTTGTCAAACCTTGATGCTGAAAATCTGTGCTGAAAAGCCATTGGTGATCCTTGTGACATTGAAGTTCCCGAGTGAAACTTACTTGATTTTTTAGATGCTTGAGAGCTTGAAATGTGACCACCAGCAGTTAAAGCAGATATTGTATGACCCTTATTTGATGGTGTTGCAGGAGACCTCCAGCTGTTCTTTTTGGCTTTTCTATGGGAGAAGTCACCAGGATCCTCTGTTATCCAGCCACCTCTATGTTTTGACTTTTGTGGTGTAGAAATGTCTCCAGGATCCTCCATTATCCTGCCACCTCTATGTTTTGATTTTCGTGGTGTAGTATTGCCTTGTTCTTCATTTCTTTTTTTCTTTTTTTTACGAACCTTACCAAGATCTTTAGGCAAAGACTTGAATTCTGAGTAGTCTCTCTCTTCTCTATGAAATCTCAAAGTTGGGGTTGATAATTCACGACTCCTCTTGCAAGCCTGCAGAAAGTCCAAAATTACACACCAGGATTGATATTAGAGAAACGTAGAACTTTTAAAGGTAAATGGAAATTGAAGAGGGGGCTACAAAATTACAAATTAACACCTTCTGGATTTAGAGAACCATGCTTTACATAAAAATTTTAAGAACCTGAACAAATATTTGCTGAAACTTACCCTAGCAGAACTCATGCATTCACGGGCAAAATGTCCTTCTTCACCACACTTGTAGCACGAACTAGATGACACCATACCATTGGCTTCCCCATGTACCTTTGTGCATGCCTATAAAAACAAGTTAAATGATCAAATGTAAAAAAAAATTGCTTCTGAGAAACTAGAAAGAATAAAACAAAAGGGCAAGACTAAGGTCCAGTACTTAGGTGTTATTCCTTAGGTTCTTCCTTTTGAGATTCTACCATGTGGCTTTTTTCTCATGGGATGAAAGTATATTTTTTAGTTAAGTAGCCATATCGCTGAGTCTTAAGAGGGGAACCTAAGGTACTACTAAGTTTTATCCAATACAAAATTATATTACAGACTAAGGTCTCTGGTGCCCATGTAAATAAACAAGCAAAGATTCTATGATTTTTTTTTACATATAGATATGAATATTTTTATTTTTAAAAAAATACTGCTTTGTAAGCACACGAAGAAACCCATAGAATTACAAAGGAAAAAACAAAAATTTGAAAAAATCAAAGATTCTATGATACAAACATATAATAGGCATGAAATGTTCTAGAAAGGAAAATGAGTAAACTTCTAGAAATTTTTTTTTTAAAGGAAAGTTTCAGTCTTTCAGAGTAATGAGCAATTATATGTCACAAATAAGTTGATAAAATATAACTACCTGACATGAAAACAAGAATATTACTAATAAATGGTGAAATTCCTCAACAGTAAGAAACAATATGCATCAAGTATAGCACCATTCGTGTCTTGCTTCTAGAATCAACTTACAGTTAAATACAGAGCAACATACTAATCAATCTTATAGACAAATTGCTTAAACTCTAGAGTTTAAATAAAACTGATAAAAAAAAATGTTAAGTTACTTGCACTACAGCTCCAAACCAGACAATATCGAGAAAAAATTAAATTGACACTATGAATCAGAAATTCTCATTGACATGTTCGACATAGGCCTTGCATGTCCAATTTCAACAAGGTAAAATCTTTTCCCCCACTTTCTGGTGAGTCAAGAGGGTATATAAAGAGTAGTTTGGACTTGAGCTATGATACTTTTTCAGTACATATAAAACCAAATCATCACATAAAAACAACAATGGCAAGCATATCATTTCCATGCCAATAAATTCAAAAATGCCAGCATCTAATAGATACTTTGATCAGTCAATATATGTTTTACAATTTTACAAATCAACTTCAATATTCAACCATTTTGCCTAAGATTAGGCACAAGCACACACTCGCGCACATCATACTTGCACAACCCAAAATGGTAAGGTCATTGAAAACATTAAATAGAACTTACCAAACCAGTATGGCCCAATTGACCACATTTATAACAAGAAATTACTCCAGGGCTAGTACTAACATAATCAACACAACATATATGGCCAAGTCTCTTGCAGATATAACATGGTATTCCCTGATAAGGCAAAGGAGAGAAACATTAATTATCAGAAAAGAGTTTCAAAATTCAACCAATCTTTATTTAAATACATATTTTTTATTAAAAAAAAACTCTAGGACGATATGAAAGAAGGGAAGGGGAAAAAAACCTTGAGATCATCAGGTGAATAATCATTCCAGCATGAAAACATATCATGTCCTGAATCTCCACATTTTAAACAAATTTTCAAACTTAAGGAGCCACCCTTGTACTTTTCAGGACAGTCTTTTGCTCGGTGGCCACTTTTTTTGCAGATAAAGCAATCTTGTCCCTGAAAAAGAACCAAGCAGTAAATCAAACACCCAGATATGGATGATGATCAGAATCAAAGGCCCATCATAAATAGATAAATGCACAGATGCACATGAGCACCCACAAACACATATGCACGAGCTAGTGTGCACATTACATGTATGTATGTGCAGAACATATATACAACTTAGGGTAAATATAACAACAATTAGTAGCGCAGGAAATAAGTCCTACAATAAATAATAATAATAATCCAATATTAATTCAACGAACCTTTGAGCATTGCTTTGCATTGTGCTCCAAACTCCCACAAACAAAGCAAGGTTTCTTCCGCTTAGCTGCTGTACAGTTTGCCACTGTATGACCTTCTTCACCACAATTAAAGCATGCTCCCCAACCGCTATCTGGGGGATCAAAATACCTTGGCCCCCGCTGAGAGAATGGAAATCATAGAGATACCAAACTAAGCCTTTCAATAGGAATTGTATTTTCAAAATTGGCATTTGAGAGCAAATATTTGAACTCACAAGAAGCTTCCGAAACACAATGTTGTCAGTTATTTCAACAGCATTTGGGTCAACTGGCTCAACCATATTTGAGGCTTCCACTGTCTCCTCCTTCTCTTTATCGTTCACAACAACGACCTAAGGCAATATAAGTTTCCAAAACAGTCATATACAAAAATTCTCATGACCCACCAAGTAAGCCAAAAGACCATTTTTACTCAATTGTCGAAATGGGAAAACTTATATCCGCATATCCAATATAGAAATATCAAAATTTTAAAATATACATACAAAAATAAAAAAGGCAAAACTTAGGTACAATTCCTTAAATGCTATACATTAAGTTCTCAATTATATTCAAATCCAATGAAGCACAAATATTGTTATCTTTTCCAAAGACAATTAAAATCAAGAGTAATGCTACAGCCACAATCTATTTTACTATATTTTTACAAACTATGGATGTGGCAAATTGAGCCCACCATTATCATCACTTTTTTGCTTACCAATAGTCTGTGGTTTTAGCATTTTTCTAAATTCAATGCAGCTATGAGTTTGAAATTAATTGGGAACATAATGTAGTGAACCTAAAAAACTATACCTAAGTTTCAGGCACAAAATATAAATATATAAAGCATAATTACAATCACTTTCAGTTCAACATGTTTCTTCTTCACCTAAAGTTGGCAAAAATTAACAGCTAGGGTTGAAGTAAAATTGGGCGAAACAAAAAGAGCCTAAGATATTTAAAAAAAAAAAAAAACTCACGGATTGGTCTTGATCTTCCATCTTCTTAATCTTCTTAACAATTTTCTTCTTAACAATTTTCTTAACAATCTTCTTAACAATTTTCTTCTTAACAATTCTGCCATTGCCACTGGGAGATTCAACCACCTCCCCTTCCAAAACAGACGAAGAAGATCCATTGCCACCGCCGTCAATTGCTCCCTGAGTTCCATTCAAAACGCCGGCGTCGTTGGCGGCGGCGTCGGGAACCAACTTGGCGGCGCGCATCAACAGCGCCTTCTCGACGATCTTCAGGCTCAAATCTTCGTTCGCCACTTCGTCGTCGTCGTCGTCGCTGCTCAGTACCAAGAAGGAATTCGATGGCTTGGCAGAGCCGCTGGGTTCTGCTTCGTCTTCTTCTTCGAGATCGAGCTTCGCTTTCCGCTTCTCTCTCTTCCCCATGCTCGATGATAATCGGTACCAGCTGTTCGGACGGCGGCAATTGTAGAAAGAATGAACGAATTTTTGGACTGAGTTTAGGGTTTGAGTTCGCGAAACGTTTTAATTTTTTTTTTATTATGAATGAATATTTGAGATTAACGGCTCTGATTTGATTTCACTGTGCTGCTTGCTTTGTTCTAAGCTTCACACTCCTTGCGATTGCTCTATTTTTTTTTTACTCTATAATAATAACTTCAATTTATTTATTTTTATTTTTTAAACAATTGAAAGCACAGAAGTCGGTGAGTTTGAGATGACCATGGGCTCATCAACCCAACAATAACGGGCCGGGCCAAATTTTATATGGGCTCACCAAGATCTGCAACCCAATATAAACGACGGGGAGTCTCTCTTGGATGCACGATGCGAAGCCAGCTGCTGGCGTCAATACTGGGAGAAATTATATGGCGTGGTAACATCTATTATTTCACTAAAAATTTCCTATTTGTTTAAAATCGTTGCATCAGTTTATGATAATAATAAAAAAATTAGCAGAAATTAACTTCCGTGTTAAACTGACTCAACAATAGTGAGAATATTTTAGTGGATGGATAAATGATATGAAGACCATATAATTTTTCTAATAATTGGTGCATGCAACTATGCAACAAAAAATTAGAGTTCGGTGTCAATAATTGGAAAGTATATAAAACTAGTACATAACCCATGCAACCAAGTTTATGCAAGGGAATTTGTCAATTATAGTGGTGGTATAGGTTATTTTTATATTTTATTTTATTTATTAACTCTGTCAGAATATGTAAATTTCCTTAAGTCATAGAATTAGCTAAGATGATGCTCATTTTAGGAAGCTCAGTAGAAAGAAAAAGTCCAACAACACGGGCAGAAAAGAGTTAGTAAGTGGATAGAAAAACTATTAAACCCAAGCGGCAGGAATAATGGATCACAGGCCTATGAAATAAACAAATGGGCATTGAGGAAGCAAATGAGCCTAAAGGAGTCCGGAAAGAGAAAAATAGCAAACTCATGAGCAGTATGTGATGTAGAAGAGTGAGAATGGGCTACAGTAAGCCCAAAATAATACAAGCAAAGAAAGTAAGGGATTGATAACAAGCCCACGAGCCCCAAGGATTAAGGATAAGGTAACTGAGCCAGGGAAGCCCAAAGAAATTAGTAAAAACCCATGAGAATGTAGAGTTGAAAAAAAGGGTCAAGGAAGTTCAAGGAAAGCAAATAGGCCAAAGATGCCCAAGAAAAGCAATTGGGACACAGGAGCCCGCAAGTAATGTAATAAAATGACCAATGATCATACTGAGTCATTGGGAGAAGAATAAACGGTAGGCCCAAAGAGGCCCAGCAGGATTGGATCAAATAACATCACAGCAGGAATGGCAAAGTGGTATGGCAGGAAATGATAAAAAGGCTACGGAATAAGTAAAAGAGTAAGCTGAAGGAAGGAAAGCCCACAATCTGGCAAAGCCAACCCCCAAAGGAAGCAAGGCATGAAGAATGGGAGATTAGAAAATAGCCCACGCCATAAGAAGCAAAAAATGACCGACAGAATGTGCAGACAAGCCTCCAGATCACGACAAACGCATGAGCAGTAGGCAAGCTTTGAACATACATAAAAGAGAAGCACGCGCAAGACCCAGACATCACTAACCTGTACCTAGCCAATACAGGACGTGGTGAGGTCATGGGTTAAAGGTAAAAGGACATGGTTTGGCGGTGGGGAGAAGGGAAAACCTATTATGGGGCTCCTACTCAGGCTCTTTTGGGGGAAATGTCCTGCTAAGATGATATGTTGCCCAAAAAAAGTAAGGAAAAGTTGGGGCCACTAGGTGCATGCCATGAGGGATAGAGAAAGAAAGCACCCACACTGTAATAGGTAGGAAGGCCACGGAAGACAAACAAACAAAGTAACCTTCTTTGTCTGGTAATGGAAAATGGCACAACTAGCACAGGTAAGTGGTGATGGTTGAATGACTGACGAACTAGTAGTGGTGGGCAAGGACACCCATACCAGACAAAGGTAGTTAAAAGTTAAAATAGTAAAAACCAGTTACGGCAGGTACTATGAAAAGGGGCCCTTGTCATGCATAGAGGAGGATCGCAATCACGATAATAGGAATCTCTAGAAGAAAATCATAACATAAGAGTAAACACTGAGAAAGGAAGAGGGAAAAACAAAGGAAAAATAGAGAACTTAGAATGGCAGGCATGCACCAATAGGTTGGTCTCTTCTCTCCCTCTAAAACTCTGCCCTCTATTAAAGAAAAATGATCCTCATTGAACATAAACCATCTAGGCCCATTTTCTCAAAGCAATTAATCTCTTTTCCTAGAGAAATTATTCACATTGAGGAAATGGTTTTCCTTCTTGGTTTCAACTCCATAGCATTACTTGGCACGATAAATTGATTTTCCCCCTTAATCCAAGAAACTCATTGTTATTATTTCCCCATTTATTTCTATTACCTTTTGTGTATGGGGGTACTTCTTGTCGCTCCCTTTTATCTATTATGTCTAGTATTTCTTGTGTTATCTTTATTATATCTGTCTGCCATAACTTGCCCGTAGTGGCTCTGCCTGCCATGGATATATGATCAAAGTCTGGTAAAAAGGGGGCATAATTTGTGCATAAGCCCAACCAAAGTGAATTGCAGTTGAACCAGTCTCAACTCCCTTACTTAAAACACTTAAGCCCAGTATTGCAGGAGGCAACCCAACCCAACATTGTAAAAAAAACCCACTACATTAAATTGGTGACTCCACTGGGGAGTTGAGAAGCAAATAGGGATAGAAGCCCTCACAAACAAATGCCTCCAAAATTCAAGACGCCGCGAAACATGAGCGTCGTGCCCTCACAAGTAGAGTCCAAGCCAATAACGCCTTACCAACAGCAACCTAACTAGACAAAAGGTGCCAACATAATAAGGGCTGAACCCCAACCACAGCCAAGAATCCCTACTAACAATGCCAACATCTTCATTGAGATATTGTAGTCCCTGTAGCACTCACATTAGCAAATGATGGATGAAATCCATTAGCTGAAAACAAACAAAACAAACGAGAAAGGAAATCAGCATGACCCAAAGCATGCGGCAAACAAAGAGGAGACACTAGTAGGAGGTGTCCCACAAAATGCGAAATAACATTTCATCATTATGGCCAAAGTAGCGACCCTCCTAGAGCAGGAAAGGGTCAGAGCACCTAAGGAAATATTCTATGCATAAAGACCTTCGTACCCACTAAGAGTACTTAGGAAACCATACCCCGAGAGATTTGAGCTGCAGGCCTTTGCGCGGTATAATGGCAGGAAAGGAAATGCCGTTAAGTATGTGAACAAGTTTATTGATACTCTTGGCCCTTACGTCGCAGACAAAGACTTATGTCTTCGGGAGTTTTCCAAATCACTATGTGACCAGGCATACACCTGGTACATCGACCTAAAGCTAGGATCAATCCCAACTTGGGATGACATGGTGGAGGTATTTTGCACTAAATACTTCCATGGGGAAGAAACGGTAACACTTGCAACCCTGCAAGTAACCAAGCAAAGAAGTGGTGAGGATTTAATGAAATATATCAAAAAATTCAGGGACATAGTACTCAACTGCTATGATCATTGTAAAGAAAGAACATTGGTGGAAATGTGTATGACAAACATGATCAAAGAGTACAAGGTAGTCTTAGAAAACTTAGAAATCTCCCAGTTTGCGTAGCTGTTGCAAAAAGCCAGAAAGACTGCCCAGTCGGTGGAGCTAAACTCCGACAAAAGAAGCACTCCACAGGCCATGGCAGTATCCACTGGTGAACGAAGAAGGAAAACTGATGGAAGGGAA
Organism: Quercus variabilis; assembly: GCA_030445155.1. Taxonomy (NCBI): domain Eukaryota; kingdom Viridiplantae; phylum Streptophyta; class Magnoliopsida; order Fagales; family Fagaceae; genus Quercus; species Quercus variabilis. The sequence goes on from CP129445.1 coordinate 21,869,328, forward strand.
TATGATATTCCCCCGCTAATACCATGTACCCGAAAAGAGTTAAATGTGCTCCTAGACAAGTACATAGCAAACGGAGTCTTTAAGCTTAATCAAGTTTCTAGAGAGCCCACAGAAGAAGAGCAAAAGGACCCACGCTTCTGCCATTTGCACAACTACGTGCAACATCCTACTGCAAAATGCTGGACGCTCTGCAAACTGGTGCACCGCAGGATCAAAGAAGGGACTCTAGAACTATCTCAGTAGGAAGTTCAAAGAAACTCACTCCCAAACCACAAAGAGAAATGTGTAGCAGTGGTAGCAATTTGTGCAGATTCAGGGGAGGACGAAGAGGAGAATCTGACCCTACTTGTCGTAGCAATTACCACCTTACAGAAGAGCTCCAAATTCAAAAATTTGTTTGACCAATTTGGGCTTATGGCGAAGGAGCGAAAGAAAGCCACAGAGGCCCTAGTAAGCATTACCTCCGGGGTAGGAATAGAATGTTTATCGGCAAAAGTCACGGATGACAGAGCCCTCTTACAGGAATCAAGTGAAATCATTTTTAGCAATGAGGATATGAAGGCGAGGTACCTAGACCACAGGAGGCCCCTCTACTTAGCAGCAATCATAAATCAAATCCCCATCAAGAGAGACTTGGTAGATACAGGTGCTTCTGTAAATCTCATTCCATTGAGCACTTTACAAGTAGCAGAAATTTTAGAAAGAAAGGTTTAGAGGTGCCCAATAGAAGTGATAGGGTTTGGCGGAAGGGGTGAATACATCGTAGGCCACATCCAAATATGGTTAAAGGTAGGCCCCATAACTTCCTTAGCTTAGTTCCACATGGTAAAGACAGAGGTCTCATATCATGTGCTTTTGAGGAGGCTATGGTTGGACAAACACCGCTTGGTCCCGTCCACCTATCACTAGTGCGTGAAGGGAAGATTGAATGGTTGGATGATATGTATAACGACAAATCAATCACTATTCGAGCAAACGGAAGCCCATCTAGTAGAAACTATGTTCGATGACTAATGGGCACCATCTGGGGAAAGTTTAATATCAAAATCATGAGGCATTTTCGTACCTAAGTGGAAAGACATCCAAAGTGATCTAGAACTTGATCTAAGAGAATTGCTATCACGAAAGAAGAAAATGAATGAAGTACCCGTCGCAGAATCAGATAAAGCACTGCAATGTGTTAGGGACTAAGGCTTCGATGACAGGATTGTGTACAAACTATGAAGGTGCACGGGGCCCACGTATGGAATGCAAGCAAGCCTTAGGCAAGAGTGGCATCACAAGAGTTTGGCGTGTTGCATAGCTCAAGAAAGTTTGGAGGAAGAGGGTAATGAAAAAAAAGACGAAGAAGTTATGGCAGAGAAGGATGTACAAGTTATGGCAGAAGAAGAGTTGGAGGAAGTTAACCTGGGGTGTGGCTCACAAGAACCAAGGCCTATCTCAAATAGTGCAAGTCTAACAGAAAAGGAAAAATCAAAGCTGATACTACTGTTGAAAGAGTTTAAAGACGTTTTTCGCATGGGATTACAGTGAAATGCTAAGGTTAAATCCCGGGCTAGTGGCGCATACGTTAAATGTGGACCCAGAGGCCAAGCTAGTGGCCCAACTTGGCAGGATATTTCACACTGAGATAGAAGGGCAAATAGTCAAAGAGGTGCAGAAATTGCTGGCCGCAAGATTCATTAAGCCTATTTAATACCTGCGCTGGCTATCTAACATAGTACCGGTGAAGAAGAAGAATGGGCAGATAAGATGTTGTATAGATTTCAAAAATCTTAACAAAATCTGTCTAAAGGATGAGTTCCCATTACCAAACATGGATTTACTAATAGATTTTGTGGCAAGAAGTGCCATGTTTTCATTTATGGACAAATTCAATGGGTACAATCAGATCAGAATGGCACAAAAGAATACAGAGAAAACTGCTTTTATAACACCCATGGGCAACTTCTATTACATTGTGATGCATTTCGGGTTGAAAAACGCAAGTGCAACTTATCAATGAGCAATAACAGCCATATTTCACGATATGATGCATCGGGAACTAGAGGACTATGTGGATGACATAGTGGTAAAATCAATGAGGAGAGAGGAACACTTTCACGTGTTAGGAAAAGAGGTGTAGAGCTTTTAAACTAATAATGAACATTCTCAAATGCATATTTGGAGTGTCCTCTCGGAAATTCTTGGGTTTCCTGGTTCACAGTAGGGGATAAATGGTGAACCCGGCCAAAGCCACAGCCATAACAATTATGAGACCTCCAGCCACAGTAAAGGTGTTAAAGAGCTTTTCAGGGAAGGTCTCATATATCCGGACATTTATCCCTAGGTTGGCATTAATTACTTATGCTTTCACCAAATTATTTAGGAAATGGCAAAACTTTGAATGGGGAGAAGTACAGCAAATGGCCTTCAAAAGGCTATAGCAAATCATGATGAACCTCTCTACTGTGCAAGCCCCAATCCATAAAAAGCCATTGCTACTCTACTTGACCACCAACTCGTATGCCATTAGTGCATTGATCACCTAAGAGGATGGAGGTAGCATTGAGCAACTAGTGTACTATATCAGTCATGCCTTAAAAGATATAGAAACTCGTTACCCAAGAGCAGAAAGGGCATGCTTGGCTATTGCATATGTTTCGCAGATGCTACTACATTATTTCTTGGGTTACGAAGTATGGCTGATGACTAAGTCTCACATAATCAAAGCCTTATTGTGGCAACCAATTCTTTCTGGCAGAATATCCCAGTGGTTATTGCAATTGTCCCAGTATGACCTAAAAGCAGGGACGCCCAAGGCAGTAAAGAGTTAGGCTACAGCAAACTTGTTGGCACAATTTCTAGGAGAAGAAGAACTCCCGTTGGATGATGACGTCCTAAGAGAAGAGTCATGGCAAAAGAAGTCGGAAAGTAATGGGTAATGAAATTTGAAGGGTCTTCTACCACCCAATCAAGAGGAGTGGGAGTAGTTTTGTATCATGAAGAAGACAAGGCTGTGACACTATCATTCAATTAGAATTCTCCTGTTTAAACAACATAGTAGAATATGAAACCTATCTAACTGGGCTAGTCACGACCCTCGAAATGAGGGTCAAGCATTTAAGAGTAATGGGTGATTTGAACCTAGTGGTCTACCAGACCAAATGGAGCTTCTCCTTAAAGGAACCTAGTCTAGCCCGATACAGAGCAATGACCCAAAAGAGGGAAGAAAAGTTTTTAACCTTTGAGATAGAATATACTCCAAGGAACGAAAACTGGTTTGCGAATGCACTAGCCGCATTAGGCTCACAAATAGTTTTTGAAGGGGATAGCACTAGGATAGAAGTCATAAAAAAGAAATAGTATAATATTGAGATGTTGAAGGAAAGGTTCTAGGAGGAATAATATGAAGGAGATTGGCAAATTCCCATAAAGGAGGCTTTGACGAAAGAAGAAGACGTTGCAGAACTAAAGGTGCTCAAAAACTACGCCCTGGTAAGAGGAGAATTGTACCGCAGGATGCAAGTGGGGTTTTGTCCAGATGCATAGGGCAAAAGGAGGCCCAAAGAAAGTTAAAAGAGGTACATGACAAGACCTGTGAATCTTGCGAAAAGGTCAATCTTTACCGCAGATTTCAAAGGGCAGGTTTCTATTGGCCAAATATAGGTAAAGACGCAAATCAAGTCCAAACCCAATGTGAGACCTGTCAACTTGTGGCAGACAGAGAGGAAAGTTATGTTGTGTTCACTAGCGAAGGCTGAAAAAGTCTATTCATGTAGTACTTGACAGAGGGTATCATGCCATAAAAGCATATTAAAATATATAAGATTAAAAGGTTGGCAACACACTACTTTTTGCATAACGAAGTCCTTTTCAAGAAAGGGTATGATGAGGACCCCTTAAAATGTCTAGATCCCGAGAAAGCAAAAGGAATGATAAAAGAGGTGCACTCAAGAGAGTATGGGGAATACCAGGGGAAGAAGAAGCTGAATAAATGCCTATTACAAATAGGTTATTACTGGCCCATTATGAAGAAAGATACGGCGAAATTTTTAAAAAAGTGTCATGGCTATCAAGTACAAGCCAACCTGATTCACACCCATTTGTAGAGCTTACACAACATGGTCACCCTATGGCCCTTTCACACTTAGGAGCTTGATTTGGTAAGACCAGTTAACGCACCATCACGTGGATACATATGGATCATAATGGCTACAGAATACTTCACAAAGTGGGCCGAGGTAGTGCCACTTCGTAAAGTCACAGGAGAAACAGTAGCAAGCTTCATAAAAGAGAATATAATTGTGAGATTTGGAGTGCCTCACAGGATAATCAGTGACAATGGCACACTCTTTATCAATAGTGATGTAAGGAAGATACTTAAATTTTACCAAGTTAAGCACCATCGTTCATCACCTTATTACTCTCAAGGAAATGGGCAAGCAGAGGCGACAAACAAGATCCTCATAAAGATCATCAGTAAAATGAGCTAAAAGTATACAAAAGGATGGGCAACGCACCTGCCGAATGCTCTTTGGGTTTATAGAAATTCATCAAAGTCAACCATAGGGTTTTCACCCTTTTCCTTGGTCTACGGGACAAAGGTAATAAGCCCGGCATAAGTAATGACTCCATCATTGAGAGTTATGCAGATGCAAGAGAAAGAAAAAGAAAGGGAAGTTTTTGCGGCAGAAAGGTATGAAGACCTAGAAGGGCTTGATAAAAGGAGGGAAGAAACCCTAGAGCGCAGCCACAAATATAGACAAAGGATGACTGAAACCTATGATAAAATGACTAAAGTGAGAATGTTTATGGAAGGGCAACTCATGTTAAAAGTAGTGGACTACGTCAAGCGAGGCATAGTAGGACCATCTAAGTTTGCACCAAAATGGGAAGGACTCCTTGTGATAAGAGAGGCGCATCCAAGTGGGTATTACTGTTTGATCTAGATGGATGGCAAAAACCTAATGGATCCCATAGCAGGACCATCTAAGTTTGTACTAAAATGGGAAGGACTCCTTGTGATAAGAGAGGCGCATTTAAGTGGGTAATACCGTTTGATCCAAATGGATGGCAAAAACCTAATGGATCCCATCAATGGGAAGTGGTTGAAACGTTATTATGCTTGAAGAGAATAAGTTATGTAGTTGTCCCTTTTAATGTTTTTTGTTTTATTTCCTTCAAGTGACTATGTCACAAGACATGATTGTAACATGCTTTTGATAGTATGTAATGAAAGAAAAAGGTATGAAGTATTATAAAAGCATTCTACGTCATAGCAATAGCAAAAGCAGTAACAAAGTATAGCGTCATAGTTACAAACCCAAATTATGGCAGAACTTGCCAAATGAGTGCTATAGGAAACATAAAGTGTACCAAATGGGGTAATAAGAAAAGAAAAACAACAAAAAAGGGGGGAACCACATCATCATCAACGAAGCCCAGAAATAAGGGGTTGATCTTCAAAACGACTAGATCTACCAATGCTGGAAAGAAAATGCTCACGGCGACTCTCCAAGTTAGCCACCTCCTTCCTCAGAGCCTCGATGCGTGTGTTGATAGCATTAACAATAGGCTGAACCTTCCTCATAAAGAAAGCTCGGGCAATCTCATGGAGATGATCTAGAATGAACTTCACAGCAAAGCCTACGCTAACAAGCTCTTGAATCGCAGCCCTCTACTGAAGGATCCTCTCGATAGAGATAGTGTTAACAAAGTTATGCTCAATATCGTTCATCACACTCCCCAACATCTCCAAGAAGTGCTCTCTGGTAGAACGATCAAGGCAGAATCCTTGCATAAAGTCACTACAGCTATTGTAGACCACCACTAAATGAGAAGCACAATCCTCGAGAACTCTGAAACCATGGAAGTCTACATAGGGAGGCCCAAAACCCCAGAAATCTGCAGGATCGAGGTCATTAACCTCAAGCTGATCAAAGTGTGTAAAGAAAGTTGTGGCCTCACTCACAGTGTCTGGAATTGTAATAGAACTGCTACCTACCTCAAGCTGAAAAGGGACAGTAAGGAGCAGACCTAACATGAAGCGTAAAGCGTAATATGAGAAATCATGATCTAAGGAAGGATAAACTCATAAAGAAGAAATGAAGAAAGAGTTAAAGGAAAAGAAACTTACTAGGACCCGTGAGAATGGGGGCTGTATGAAGGGTAGAAACTGGCGTTATGGGAACGATAAAAACGGGTGCTACGGGTATGGTAGAAGGAGCGACTGTGGGCATCCCTACGTGTGTTGCAACCCTGGATCCTTAGAGGTCTCTGCAACCAGAAGAATGAACAGGCAAAATAAAGGGAGACCGCAGCAAAGGGGTGACACAAATACATATGCATAAAGAGGTGATAACAAAAAAAAAAAAGGAGGGATAAGGGAGCTTAGCAAAATAAGGAGACACATACCTATGAATTGGGCCTCATGCTCAACACTTTCCTCCTCCTCATAATCAGAAACCTTCTTTTTCATGGTAGATTCATTATCAGGATCCTCAAGAACATCATCAGATCTCTCAGAAGACAAGTCTGCATCAGGACCATGTGTGGTTGAACTTGGGATGGAAGGAGTAACCACCAAGGAGGAACCATTTTTCACGGCCTGAGACAAAGCAGTGAAGGGATCACTGGTAGAGATATTGAGAGGTGTGGCAGGAGAAGTAATCCCAGTCTGAGCAATAGTGGAAGGAATGACTCTCTCTTAGGGAATAAGTGTCTTGGAAGGAACAGGAGCGGTCTCACTAGCCCTTTTCGTATGAGTACCCTCATCTATGGGTACCAGCTCAGTGGAAAGGATATAAGCCTCAGCAGGAACTCCACGTGCAGCAATAGGAGCGGTAAGTGTTGTAAACAATACTTCAGCCCTGTCAAAGAAACCTTCCATGGGTGTGCCCATAGAGGCAAAAATCTCCTCAACCGTGGGGTGATATACAGAGATAGGCTTGGGCTTATCCTGAAAAAAAAAAAAAAAAAAAAGGGAACAAAGGAATCCGTAACTAGTGATGATGCTAAAAGGGGTATGGACATGAGGTAACCAATGGCATATGATAGAAGAAATATGGGTAAAAGAGAAGAAAAAAATAAAGAAGGAAGGAAAGAGACATACCTCAAACTTGGGCTCATCAAGTGATATAAGACGGGTGGCAGATACATCCTCCTTATGCTTAGACTGCAAAAGAAAAGAAAGCAGAAGATAGAGATGAAGAGACGAGTTAACAAGTGTATGAGAGCTAACCGCAAGAAAAACCTTGTATATATATATAAAAGAAAGGGTGCAAAGTTAGAGATAACATACTCTTCGCTTAGTAGAGGTGGCCACAGGGAGATGAAATGTCTTTCTCTTACTACCTCATGTCCTATTAGAAGGAGGAGCATTAGTAGGCAGCCGCAGAGCAATGAATTTATGCTTACTAGCAGTGGGGCACACGCTAGAATGAGTACGGGTAGAAGCAGGAGAAAGGCTCTCCAAAGCTATATTGACTATGTGAGGAAGACCACTCTCAAAAGGTATAACGTTTGGGTAAACCTTAGAAGAATCACCACCCTTTTTGGCGGACTTAGGCTAGGCAGAACCTTTCTTACTTGGCATAGGAATGTTTATTACCTTTACCTTCTTCTCCCAACCTACGAGGTAGTCACGGGCATGCCGTAAGCACCCCCTATTCTCCTCATCCTACTCAAAAATGGCAGACTGGCTCTGCTTCCTAGCATATGCTAACACATATTTAGAGGGTAGAAGCAATTGAGGGTTGGCTGAAATGATCGCATTAAGTCTGTCAAGAGGAATAAGAGAGAAACCCTGGCTGCCCATCAATTCCTACTCAAATGAAGACATCACAGTCTGCCAGTACTTGTGCATAGCAGGAATGCAAGTACCCTCTTTCTGTGAACCTGGGATAGTAACCGTAGTAAAACGCTTGCTCCAGAACTCAAAAGTAGCATGCCACAGGAATGGTCGAATGGAAGTGGGAGACTCTATAAAAGAAGAAAGATCATCAAGGATATCTTGATCTAGCCCGAACTGTCTTCTCACCTTGTTGGTAGGATAGTGCACAAACCTAATGCTCTCGTCGGCCAGATAAGGCAACCACCCAGCATTGGTGGCTGCCAAGTAAGTAATCCCTGTCTCCTCGAAATCAGTCAATAGGGTGGTGGTCTCGGTAGTGTCAACAAATAGACCCATAACAAAGTCTGCACATGTGTAACCCGTACCTAAGTTCCTATAAGCTCTCCAAGAAAACCCAACCTCTTTATCAAAGAACTTAACAGCAAAATGATCAATTGGCTTAAAACCAACTCAACGAAAAGCCAATGGGAAGTTAAATTCAAATTTGCCACAAAAATTGGTAATGACCCTCGGACACGTCTGATATTTCTCCTTAGCAAAACGAATGGGCTTGCACTTCACCAAGTACCTGGCACAACATTCATATAACAAGTGTTGCAAAATAGTATTGTGAACGGAAGTAGTGACTATATGACAAGAGCCTGCCTAATTCTCATATCTCCACATGATGTCTAACTAAACATATAAATGTCCCAAAAACATGGGAGCCAATGGCAGGCTTACCCCAGTAGATATCTTGATAGCTAATCGAAAATATAAAGGCTTCACAACATAGTGGGGATGAGAGCCAAATATAAACTTACAAAGCCAGAACATGATAAAGACCGCACGGAAAGCAGCAACAGAAATCTTAGTAGTGGAACTAACCCAAAATGACAACTTTGCATTACCATTCATCCTTTTCTTCAACTCAGCCTCCACGACCTCTTCCTTTAGAGAAAGCTCTAAAGTGCCAGGATCAGCATCACCAAGGATGGGCAAAAGCAACTGATTTGCTACATCTTCCAAAGTCACGGTAATCTCATCGCAAGAGAGAAAGAAAGTGTGAGTGGTGGTATATCACTGATGGACCAAATGGCGAAGGTTGAAGAGGTCCCTATAGTTAGATAAACAACATGATGAAACAATAGCCTTCAATTCACTGGCCTGTTGTAGCAACCCCGTGAAACCCGTATCGGATAACTCCCTATCCACCCATTCCCTCCAACCTAAAGCAGTGCTCGATCCAAATTCAAAGTGAATGGGCACGAGGAGTGAAGTGCCTTAGCGAATGACAAGATCAGGGATCGAGGAAGCCAACAGAGCCTGAGAAACGTCTGTATTGCGACGGCAAAGAGCAAGCCACACACGGTCCGGCGGCGACGACGTGTAATTACCGGGAACCTTCGTGAAATAGGGATGAATATCGTACCAAGGATCTATAAAAGGAGTGCATTCGCTATCTGGGGCACGCTGCATTTCCTTCTCGTTGGAATGGTTCGATGAGGAGTACATGGCCTCTTCGCCTACATCACGTGCAGTGGAAGGATCGGAGACAATCTCTTTTCCCTTACGGTGGGAAGAGCTTTGGCCTTTTGCCAGCGTCATAATGTAGGAGATGATCTGAGTAAACAGATAAGAGTGTTTGAGAAAGGGAAAACGGTGAAGAAAGGGAAACGGAGAAAGTGTTTGTGTTGGAAAGGGAGAAGATGTTTGTGTTTCGATTACGAATGAATTTTCTCTTAAATACTAACGTCATTAATACTAGCATGAAAGGACGCGATGGGTCAGCCATCAAATGAGGGATGAAATTAATGAAACAGTGGTTGCATTTCAGAATAACTACTAAGCTGAGAAATTCGAAGAGACAACATTGTTCACAGCAAAAAATATTATATATATATATATATATACACATATGTATAAGATAGGGTCCACTGTTCGAAAAAGCCCGCTAAGGAAAAAAAGAAGGAAAGACAGAAAGGGCAGGGAAGTCTTTTATTCACATATGAATCGCATGAACGCTTCATATGTTTATGGGGCTAAATGTTGATGCTCATTTTGGGAAGTCCAGTAGAAAGAAGAAGCCCAGTAACACGGGCAGAAAAGAGTTAGTAAGTGGATAAAAAAACTATTAAACTTAAGCGGTAAGAATAATGGATCACAGGCCCATAAAATAAACAAATGGGCTTTGAAGAAGCAAATGGGCCTAAAAGAGTCCGAAAAGAGAAAAGTCGCAAACCTATGAGCAGTATGTGATGTAAAAGAGTGAGAATGGGCTACAGCTCGCCCGAAGTAATGCAAGCAAAGAAACTAAGGGGTTGATGGCAAACCCATGAGCCTTAAGAATGAGGGATAAGGTAATTGGGCCTGAAAAATCCAAAGAAGTTAGTAAAAACCCATGAGAATGCAGAGTTGGGAAAAGGGCCAAGGAAGCCCAAGGAAAACAAATAGGCTAAGGATGCCCAAGATGAAACAAATGGGACACAGGAGCCTACAAGTAATACAATAAAAGGACCAATGATCATACCAAGTCATTAGGAGAAGAATAAACGACAAGCCCAAAGAGGTCCAGCAGGATTGGGTCAAATAACATCACAACAGGAATGGCAACGTGGTATGACAGGAAATGATAGCAAGGCTACAAAATGAGTAAAAGAATAGGCTAAAGAAAAGAAAGCCCACAATTCGACAAAGCCCAGCCCCCAAAGGAAGCAAGGCATAGAGAATGGAAGATCAGAAAATAGCCTACGCCATAAGAAGTCAAAAATGACCAGCAGAATATGCAGACAAGCCTCCAGATCACGATAAACGCATGAGCAGCAAGCAAGCTTTGAACATACATAGAAGAAAAGCATGTGCAAGGCGCAAGAATCACCAATCTGTACCCAACCAATACAGGACGGGGTGAGGTCACGAGTTAGAGGTAAGAGTGCATGGTTTGGCGGTGGGGAAAGGGGAAAACCTATTTTAGGGCTCCTGCTCAGGCCCTTTTGGGGAAATATATCCTACTGAGATGACATGCCGCCCAAAAGAAGTAGGAATGTGTTGAAGCTACTAGGTGAATGCCATGAGAGAGAGAGAGAGAGAGAGAGAGAGAGAGAGAGAGAGAGAGAGAGAGAGAGAGAGAGAGAGAGAGAGAGCACCCACATTGTAACAGGTAGGAGGGTTATGACAGACAAACAAACAAAATAGCTTTTTTTGTTTGGTAATGAGAAGTGGCACAACTAGCACAGGTAAATGGTGATGGCTGGACGACTGATGAATCAGTAGTGGTCGGCAAGGACACCTATACCAAACAAAGGTAGTTAAAGGTTAAAATAGTAAAAACTAGTTACGATAGGCACTATAAAAAGGGGCCATTGCTGTGCATAGAAGAGGATCATAATCACGGTAATATGAATCTCTAGGAGAAAATCATAACATAAAAGTAAGCATTGAGAAAGGAAGAGGGAAAAACAAAGGAAAGACAAAGAACTTAGAATGGCAGGCATGCACCAATAGGTTGGTCTCCTCTCTCCCTCTAAAGCCCTGCCCTTTATCAAAGAAAAATGATCCTCATTGAACATAAACCATTTAGGCCCATTCCCTTAAAGCAATTAATCTTTTTTCTTTGAGAGATTATTCGTATTGAGGAAGTGGTTTCCCTTCTCGGTTTCAACTTCGTAGCATTACTTGGCATGGCAGACTGATTTTCCCCCTTGATCCAAGAAGCCCATTATTATTATTTCCCCATTTATTTCTCTTACCTTTTGTGTACGGGGGTACTTCTTGTCGCTCCCTTTTATCCATTCTGTCTAGTATTTCTGTGTTATCTTTATTATATTTGTCTGCCATAACTTCACCGTAGTAGTTCTGCCTACCATGGGTATGTTATCAAAGTCTTGTAAAAAAGGCATAGTTTGTGTACAAACCAGACCAAAGAGAGTTGCAGTTGGATCGGTCTCAATTCCCTTACTCAGAACACTTGAGCCCAGTACCGCAGGTGGCAGCCCAGCCTAACATTGTAAAAAAGGCCCACTACAATAACAATACTTGATATTTTTTTTTTTTTTGTGTTAATTCTTTGGCATTATTTTTTTTTTTTTTAAGAATTGTGGTCATGCTTGAACTTCTTTGCATTTTTAAAAGAGAATTAAATTTTTTTAAGAAGTCTTTTAGTTATAGGGTAATGAAATTCCTTCTAGTGAAGTAAATTAAAAAAAAAAAAAAGAAGAAGGTATTTTAGTAGTATGACAATGACTTTTACAAAGTTGGCTATGGCACCTGCGTATACCAAATTTGTTGTGCCATTTGTTATTATGTGAGACAATTTAAGCTTTTAAAATTTATTGAAACCGGCCATAGTAAGAAGAACATAAGTCTTTTAATTATAGGACTTCGAATCCTATGGGATGGTGGAAAATTAAATATTATATTATTTTTGTTATTCATCTTTTATTCATAGCATTTTGGGAGCATTTGGATTTGTTTTTATTTTTTAAGAATTATTTTTGTTATTAGACTTATTTTAACTTTTTTTTTTTTATAAATATATATATTTTTAATAATTCTTTAGTAGTACTTGGGAAAATTTATACAATATTAGCGATACCATGGGACAGTGATATTTATAAAGTTAGCTGTGTTGCTTAACAAAATTTATACAAATATTAGCTATACAACTTGTCAATTCATGAGGCAATATAGAGTTTTTTGGATTTTCTTTGAAATGGAATTGGACCTCAAAAATTAATACTTTGTTGAATCTTAGAAATGCATAAAAATTGGAAATAAAACACAAAAGTGTTTTTTTTTTTTTTTAATGAAAACATAAAATCTAAAACACCACTACATTTTATTATAATTTTTTTAAGGCCAAATCATTATTCAATTAAAGACAAAGAAAATGAATAAAGAAAAACCTAACTTTTGTCTCAACTAATTTTGATTTAAAAATTAACATTTGATTAAATCATAGAAAAAAGAAACAAACAAATATTTGTGAAAACATAAAGAAAAAAAAAATAACAAAAACAAAACACACAAACTTGAAAATATATATCATTGATATTAATCCTGCAAAAGACACTGAAATTTTTGGTCTATTAAGAGATCTCATAAATGTTCCAAAAAGCCCCACAATATGATTTCATAGAGAAAGCAAACATGACCAATTTGTCTAAAATGTACAAATGCTAACCCACACATGCATGATTTGATCGTATACAATAAAATAATTTTATTAGAAGGAACAATGTTTTGGTCATGCGATACATTTCAAAGTATGAGTCCCCTAACAAAGCATCCATCAAGTCCACAACCTTGCCTCCTTTCCAGTCTCTATGTCTAAAAATATTGAAACATATTTATCTTTGGTTGGTCTAACATATCCTGAAAATAAGTAACTATTAAAGACATGTAACTATTAAAGACATGTGGATCCTATGAGCTTAAGGCTGAAAATTAAAGATGAAGCAAGAGAGATATAGTTTGGTGCACTACCTTGGTTTATTTTATGAATTTGAGAGAGAGATTATAGAAAACAAAGGTCTAAGAGAGAGAAATTGAGTTAGTTAATGTGTACCTAGCTGAATGAATGTAATTATTGTGGTCTCCTCGATTTTTTAGTTACTTGTTGTCAGCGAGTCATTTCTCATTTGCCACTAAAATTAAAAAAATTAAATTACACATATGGTACAAAATCGGATTCAAATTGTAAAACATAATTGGATTTTATCTGATTTCTAGCTTTATATACATAAATAGACTGTGTGTATCAGAAGATGACCCTATTAAAAATAAAATTTGACTGGAAAATTTTAAAATATTCTAATTAGAAGTTATTAGGTGGTGTAAAATTAAGATACAACATAATTTGTAGATTGATATTGACCCATTTATGTATATGTATAAATGCCATAATAGTTAAAGGGTGTTGTGTGATTATATGAATCAGTAATCCACTTCACATGTCAGCCATGTAAGAAAGAAATTAACGAAGATTACTCAGAATAACAAAATTGTTTAGTTTTAAACAAAAAAAATTTATTTTTTCACCAACAAACATTTTCATAAGAAATTGGGGGGAAGTTTCTCTGTTCGCTAAGAAAATTTTGGCTCTGGCCATCTTCTCTTAGGCAGTATAATAGTTTTGTCCCTTCCTTGTGAAGGTGTTTTAGTTCTCTGGAGGTAACAGGTTTAACTTTTGAGCTTGTTGGTTTTTTTCTTCATAGGTTTTAGGGAAACACATTTTTTACTTATGGAAGATCTTACTAGAACTCGGAACAATCTCTCTCTCAATTAGAGGGAGGGTTCAGGTTTCACACTGCATAACAGACTTAGATCTCTGGAGTTCATTTTAGCTGCCAAGTTCTTAACTAGACGTGTGTTGAATATGGAAGCAGTGGGACGAACCTTTAGGCAACTATGAAGATCTACTAACGGTTTTAAAACATGAAAACTCGAGGGTCATGTAGTCCTCTTTGTTTTTAGCAACTCAAATGATGTTTCTCGGATTATTCAAAGTGAACCATGGTGCTTTGATAAGCATGGTGATTATACAACTCGGACAACATATAAGTTGCTGGCACTATCTGAGATGAATAAAAAACCAACCCGTTCAACAAATAGAAGAAATAGCCAGTTATGGAAGTGCATATGGAGTTTGCAGGTACCATACAAGGTTAAGCATTTAATTTGGAGAGCAACAAACGAAGCATTACCTACTCTATACAACTTGCTGTGCAGGAAGGTTGTTCAAACAGCTTACTGTCCAAATTGTAAAGCTGTCTAAGAGGATACAGTACATGTTTTATGGGGTTGTCATAGGTTGTATGTTATATGGGAAGCTAATGTGGAATTAATGAAATACACAAAACAAAAGTTCATTGCTTTTGCTGATTTGTTGGAAGTGTTGTTTTCATTGAGGGAGTTGATGTGAATCTTATATCTATTTAATGTGGCCAATTTGGAATAAAAGAAACTCTGCTAGATTTGTTCAAGAGCTGTTAGGTGGATGCCCCCCATTTCTCCACTCTACAAAATCAACTTTGATGGGGCCCCTTTTAGCAACCTGGGTGCTGCAGGACTAGGAGTGGTGATCCGTGATTCTAGTGATCGAGTTATGGGAGCCTTGGTAGAACGCATCTCAATCCCTAAGTCTGCTACAACTGTTGAAGCACTAGCTTGTCGCTGTGCTCTAATCTTTGCAAAAGAGTTAAGCATCTTTAAGGCTGTGTGTGAAGGTGATTCAGAAGTAATTATTAGAGCTTTACTATCTAGGGAGATGGTGCATCCAGAATATGGTCATGTGTTGCAGGATACTCTTGCTTTAGCTATTGATTTCTGAGTTTGTAATTTTGTTCATGTCAAACCTTTAGGCAACTCTATTGCCCATTTTCTTGCCAGACGTTCAAAGTCAGGTAACAAGTTGCAAGTTTGGATTGAGTCCATTCCTAATGATATAGCTCTTCTTATAACGAGGGATTCATTGTAATTCCTTTTTTCTGATTGAATAAAGCTTGGCCCCTAGGTCTGGATTCTCAAAAAAAAAGAAAAAAAGAAAAAAAAGATGATTGGATTAAAGTTTCCCAAAATTGAAAGACTAATCAAATTGACCCTAACTAAAGGTACAACAAATACAATTTACCAATGCTAACATTACCTAATTAAATTTTTTTATTAGTAATCTATTTAATAGGTCGTATACCATGCAGATAAATTGAAAAAAAAATGCGTACGGAATTATTCAATTTTAAAAAAAAATTTAAACAAGTTTAATTATTCTTAAAAAAAAAATTATAACTTTTAAGATTTCTTGTATTTTAAGACAAAAATGCAATTTATAGCATTCACATTTAGTGTTGCATTACTTCTTCAATTTTTGTTAGGAACAACTCACTCTCATATATTTATTAACTGCACATTTTTCAAATACATATATACACCTCACGAATCATTTTCTTATATATCCTAAAACATCTTTGATAACAATTTGTTTCCTTCCCGTCACTCCCTCGAGCTAGATTAGCCACCATCGTTTAATAGCCCCTCATGTTTAGACCAATCACTTTTGCTTAGCAACCACTAAATGCTTAACGATGAAGACCTAGGATTGTAAATGAATTAAGTCGATCATAAATAGCTCAAGTTTGGTTATGTAAAACATTTGTTAATGAGTCTTAGTTTTAGACTCGCTTAACAAACAAGTTGTACTCAGGCCAAAAAATTAAAAACAAATGTTCACGAATATGTTTGTGGAAAATAAAGCTTAATATAAATCAAGTCACGGTTATGCTCATTCATAAGTTTGGTAATAAGCTTGACATGAGTTTGACAAATAAACCCTTATCTTGCTAAGTCTTTACTTAATTGGGAACTTAGAGCTGTGACAACTTGTCAAACCCAAAACTAAGGGCTTTAAGCTTAATATAGTAATAAGCTTGACGAGATCAATATGTTGCTTTTGCTTACATAATTTTTTGAAATCTAGGCATTTAATAGCGCACCTATGTTGGATTGTGAGCTAAAGAGCTTGATATCGAGCTCGACTTTGACTAATGAATCAAGTTTAGCAAAGTTGAATTCAAGCTTTTTAGCTTGACCAAAATGATTAACGATTGAGCTCAGCTTGGCTAAACTTAAAGTTTGGGTATGTTTTCATTTTGGTCTTTTACATTTCAAAATTTTAATTTTGGCCATTTATATTTGATTATGCCTTCATATTAATTATGTCATGGCTTAACTCATCATTGGCATGATATTGTCCACTCTAGATTTACCCTTCATAGTTTTAAAACATGTCACACCAATTGGAGTCCAAAGCCTTCCATACGGGGCATAGAACCTCCCCCTATTAAGATGATGTGGGATTTATTATCCCTCACCTCAGTTAGGTCTCACAGCTTATGCCATCTACCTTTGGCAATAATCTAACCTTTAAGTGCCTTTTCATGCTTAGCAATTATTAGCTTTGAAATATTATGAAATACACTAATTTCATTGTTACAAACGTAAAAACATATTATGGATGGCCATATTATTAATAGAGTCATAAATACCAAATTGAAAATAATCCCAAAAACCTTAAGGCTTCGTTTGGAAATTCATAAGGGAATGAAATAGAATAGAATATAATGATTATAAGGGAATGGAAAAAAATAAAATGTATTTTTTTTTTTGGGAGAAACAAAATAGAATGTATTCAAGTAAGGAAAATGAATGGAATGGAATTAAGTAATATTGTTTGGATATTTTAAAATAAAGAAATGAAAATGAATGGAATGTAAGTAATATTTGTTGGGAGTAACATTGAGGGAAATAAATGGAATCATTTTAAAATAATATTTCTATTAAATTCATATTTTAAAATAAATGGTTAAATATATAGAGGCATTTTAGGATTTTAGTAAAAATAACATTAAATCAAATTTCATGCCCTTCAATTTCTCCTAATTTCTTGGGAATGAAAATTTGAGGTTTTAAGGGAATAGAGAGGAATGAGTGTTTTTTCCTACTTATTTCATTCCCTTACACTTAAACTCCCAAATAAGGGAATAAACTTTCCATTCTCTCCACTTAAATTCTCAAAATAAGGGAAGGAAATAGTATTATAAAATTATTATTTTCATTCATATTTATTCACTCCTCCAAAACGAGAGCTAAGGCTAAAAACTAAAGTGTATTTTACTCTAATGCTTTGTTTGTTTCAATGGGAAACTTTAGGCTGTGTTTGTTTCGGTGGTAAAGGAAATCTGAAAAATATTTTACACCCTTGAGGGTGTTTGGATGTGCATGAAAATTTGGTTAAACTGAAAACCAATTTAAGTTGGCTGTAAAATAGGCACCCCAACTCTGTAAAACCAATTTCAAACTCATTTTACCTTCAAAAGATTTCCAGCCTCACTCAGAACTCAACAACTTGAAGAGAGAGAGAGAGAGAGCACCAGAGGAATCGAACCGCCATGCAAGCTTTGGTCATTGTGCAAGCTCTGTCTATCATCCGCCGTTTGCTGTGCAAGCTCTGTCAATCATCTGCCGTCTGCCGTGCAAGTTGCGTTCACCGTCCCTCTTCTGTTCCTCCTTCATTCTCTCTCTTTTCCTCTAACCAACCATGGCCGAATCTTCAAGCATGTCATCAATCTACAACCCACCACCCACCCCTACTGTCGTTGCCGCCTCTAGATCGAACCACAGATCTTTTCGCTCGAAGCCCTAAGCTCGATACCGATCTTGACAATCGATCTAACCGCCACCACCAATTGCCGATCTGGCCGCCACCGATCACCAGTCCACTCCACTCCACCCCTAAACCCACCCGATTTGGCCGCCGCTATCCTCCAGCCCACTTCGATCCTCTCTTTCCCTCGTTCTCTCTCTTTCCCTCGTTTTCTTTCTTTCCCAATTTGCCTAGTTTGTGAATAAACAATGTTTTTATTTTAATTTTTGGTTGTGTTAAGCATATATTTTGAATTTTTTTGTTATAAATTTTTTTTTTGGAGCTGAGAAAATGGTTGGGAAAATGTGAAAATTTTGTAGGAAAATAGCATTTTCAAAATGTCACCAAACACCAGAAATCGTTTTTTGGATTATTTTCCATTGTAGAACCAAACACCTGAATTTTATTTTCCTTATGGGAATTCACTCTCCCTTGCATTCATTTTACACTCGGAATTCAATTTACATCAAACCAAACACAGCCTTAGTAAATATAATTTTCCGTATTTTTCAGTGTTTGGTAGTATAAAAAATATAAGTCAAAGGAAAACTATATTTGGTCAATAAAAAAAGTATGACTTATTTTTAGAGATTATTTTTCATTAAACTTTTTTTGGAAAACAAGCTAAATAAGGGAAGTTATAAGATTATTTTTCATCTCATTTAAAGGTATCACCAAACATAAAAAATGAGATAATTTTATAGACAGTACTTTTTAAAAAATGATTCATTTTATAGAAAACAATTTTGCTTAAACAAACATATCGTAAAACTACTATCGCGCACCGTTGATGCGGTGGTCATTCTATAAGTATAAATGCTTGTGGGATATGGAGGATAAGGGCCGAGATTCAAGTCTTTAGAGGGAGTTTTACATATATATATATATATATATATACACATATTTAGATTAGGTTAGATAATAAATTCTATCTTATTAAAAAAAAAAAAATTAAAACCGGCTTCTATGTGATTACTGATTAGGTATAACTTTTTTGACTAAAAAAGATGAGACGAACAAAGTCCTAAAAACTCTTTAGTAATTCCCCCAAAGTGCGCGTCCCGACGAGTTGATTTTTATTTGGTAGAGAGAGAGAGAGAGAGAGAGAGAGAGCAATCACAAAGCGTCAGTCTTTAACCCGCTGCCCTCTACGGTTATAGAGTGTACAATTACCGTACGGAACCAATAGCATCGTCATCTCCAATTTCTTGTCTACCCAGTCTACCCGTATCACAACACATGCTCCCAAATTACCGAAAATATCCCTACACAAATAAAAGACCAAGACCTCTCTTTCTGTCTCGCTCCCTCTC
Organism: Quercus variabilis; assembly: GCA_030445155.1. Taxonomy (NCBI): domain Eukaryota; kingdom Viridiplantae; phylum Streptophyta; class Magnoliopsida; order Fagales; family Fagaceae; genus Quercus; species Quercus variabilis. The sequence goes on from CP129445.1 coordinate 21,888,652, forward strand.
ATCGACCAGCTTCTTCTGGTGTGATCTCTCTCTCTTCTCGCTTCGCACTCTTTCTCTCTTCTCTTCTCTTCTCCCCCCCCCCCCCCCTCTTCCCTCACTCTCTATCGGGAAGGAATTCCGCTTTCCTTCGAAAGCCGCAGCAGAAACCTCAATTCCCTTCTTCAACCATGACTGTCATGACTCCTGCTCCTATTGATGTATGTCCTATTTCTCTCTCTCTCTCTCTCTATTTGTGTATATATATGTGTGTGCGTTTTAATTAATTTTAGTTTAAATTGCTCTTACTTCAATGCCCTTAATCGTACGGTTCAATCTCACTGATCGTCTTAATTTTTTTTTTCAATTCGTACACAGTTCGATATCTTGATTGAGCTTTTTTTGGTTCTGTTTGGGGTTGGGGTAATCTAGGGCTTTTTCGTTTCAGTTCAGTTCAATTATGCTTATATGTCGCATTGATGCATGGATTTTGGCCATTTTAGGGGTTTTGGGTTAATTAATTAAAGGTTTAGTTTTTTTTTTTTTTTTTTTTTTTTTTGGATCTTAATACACTGATTTTTTTTTTTTTTTTTGGTGTGCTCTGTTTACAGCAACAGGAGGATGAGGAGATGCTTGTGCCGCACTCCGATTTAGCTGAGAACAATCACCAACCAATGGATGGTGTGATTCTAGTCTTTCTTTTGATCTGTATCTTTTCGGGTTTAATTTTTTCAGTGCTTGTTGATCCGATTGAATTCGTTAAATGATAAGATAATGTTTAAGTTGTTTTGGTTGCCAATAAAATGTTGTAAAGTTAGTGAAAAGTAGTTGTTAGGATTCTAGAGTGCATTTTTGGAGTATCCTTATTGCCTATGTGAGCAAATGTGAGAGCAATTTTTTTTTTTTCCTCAATATCCCAATGAGGGAAGTGCTTGTTGGATTTTTCTTGGACAGTTTGGCCAATGAGCTAGAGCTCATTCGGCACCTTCTCCTTCTCTTATAAGTGCTAGTGGGAGGCTGAAATTGTGGGTTCGAGACCCTTTGGCTGTGTGTGTGTGTGTAACTTACCACATAAAATAGCTTACTCTGTCGAGATGAATATGACTTATTTGCCTTTTTTTTGGGGCAGCCAAATGGAGTTCTGGTTTTAGTTTACATTGTGGTCACAGTACATCATAGGTTTCGATTACTGCTGGTGTGCTAAGATATAAGCTATTTATCTATTTTATGTGTTTATGGTTCTTTTTTTTCTAATCACTAGTTGTAGCACAAACTGAAACTGCTAGTACTGTGGAGAACCAGCCAGTGGAGGATCCTCCATCATCGAGGTTCACATGGAGGATTGACAACTTTTCTAGGCTGAATGCGAAGAAGCTCTATTCAGAATTATTTGTTGTTGGTGGTTTTAAATGGTATTGTTAGTTTCTTTTCATTGTTGAAATGTGTTGAACCTTCATTATGTGTGTATTTCCATCACTCATCTTATTGTTTGCTTTGCTTGGGCAGGCGTGTGCTTATTTTCCCAAAGGGAAACAACGTGGACCACTTGTCTATGTATTTGGATGTTGCCGATTCATCAAGTCTGCCTTATGGGTGGAGTAGATATGCACAGTTTAGCTTGGCTGTGGTTAATCAAATTCATCATAAGTACTCAGTTAGAAAAGGTACCCCCTTGTTTATATTATTCCTTGGGATTTTTCTCTTTTTTCTTTATGAGGGAAGGGGGGGGGGGGGTGATGGGGACGAGGCATAGGTAGCAGTTTTTATCATTTTATGGTTTTAGTAATGAGTTGTAATGATTCCAAGAATTCTCCCATGTTTGAAGGATTGAGTAAGATGCAAGAGTTAGTTTGTTGGCAGTTGGGGCTAGCCTTGTTAGACTAATGTACCCTAGGCAATGTTAATCATAATTTGGGGAGTAGGGTCTGGTGTTGGCATGATTACTGGTGTGGGGATTAGCCATTGAAAGTAACTTTACTGATTTTATTTGAGATTGCTATTTCTAGGGATGTGTCTGTGTAGATGTGTTGGTGAATCAAACTGTGGAGGAAGTGTGGAGTTGGGGTATACCATTTCATCGTGGTTTTAATGATTGGGAGATGGAGTTGGTTTGGGGGGGGGGGTTTCCACACTTTGGAGCTGCATAAACCTTCAAATGAGGATGGGATAGGATGAGGTGGGGGTTAAGGTCAAAGGGGGATTTTGACATATAGTCCTTTTATGGTGCTCTAAGGGATCTAGCTCTACTAGTTTTCCTTGGAAAAGTATTTGGGTTGTGAAGGCTCCATGGCGAGTGTCTTTTTTATGTTTGGACGACTATGTGGGGGAAGATTCTCACAGGCGATTATTTGAGGCGAAGGGGCTTTACATTTGTGGATTGGTGTTGCCTCTGCCGGTGTAGTGAGGAGATTGTTGATCACCTCCTGTTGCATTGTGGGGAGGTTTCTCGGTTATGGAGTTTTGCTTTTAGATCATTTGGTGTGAGTTGGGTTTTACCCAAGAGGGTTAGTGACTTATTGGCATGATGGAGAAACTAGTTGGGAAAACATTCTTCCAATATTTGGAATTTGGTAGTACATTGTGTGATGTGGATTATTTGGAGGGAGCGTGATAATCATATATTTGAAGATTTGGTGCTTACTGGTGATCAACTTCTAGCTTTATTTGCAGGAACCCTGTTTGATTGGTCATTTACTTCTAGGGATTCAATTCCACTGTTTTTAGATTCCCTTTCTTCTTTTACATAATTTTTTATTTTCTTTTCTGTTGCTTGTTCTTATTTTTTCAGGCTACTTCATATCTTTAATGAAGTAGTCTTCCCTAAATATATTATTTCGTACTCATCAAAAAAGAAAAAAGAAAAAAAAAGGGCAAGGAGCTCAAGGAGTGAGAGCCAATTTAAATGCAAAATAAGTAATGCTACAATTTTCTTTAGTAATCCATAATTGTTTTTGTTTACATTTACTTATTAAAAAAAATGTTTTTGTTTACATTAAATGAAAATAGCATGTTTGAACTTGCCTAACCTGCCAGCACATGCCCGTTTCTGTTTGTTTATTACAGCAATTGAACATGTGTCTAGATACTTCTAAGCACGTCCTTAGCTGAATTATTAAACATATTTATGTTTTGACTCTTGCCTGTTCTCTGCAACTTGGTGATTTAGACCATGTGATTTGAAAACTCTAAAGTGATTATGGGTTTAGACTGATGTTCAAATTTGGTTTGGTCAATAGTGATTTCTTGTCCCATAACTGGATGTTGTCTTTGTTGTTTGTGTGTACCCATAATTATTGTTGTGACTCCCATCATATTCACATTATGCAGACACACAGCATCAGTTCAATGCGCGAGAAAGTGATTGGGGCTTCACGTCCTTTATGCCTCTTGGCGAACTATACGATCCTAGTAGAGGTTATCTTGTCAATGATTCTGTCATAATTGAAGCTGAGGTTCTGGTTCGTAGGGTTGTGGATTATTGGACTTACGACTCAAAAAAGGAGACTGGTTATGTTGGACTCAAGAACCAAGGAGCAACATGTTACATGAACTCACTTCTCCAAACTCTATTCCATATTCCTTATTTTAGGAAGGTTAGCAATGATGCTTAATTTTTTCTGTAGCACTCGAAAATGTCCCCTTTGTGGTTACTTTAGAAGTTAACGTCCTGGGTTTATATTGCAGGCTGTGTACCATATGCCTACAACTGAAAATGATTTGCCATCAGCTAGCATTCCTTTGGCTCTGCAGAGCCTATTTTACAAGCTCCAGTACAGTGACAACAGTGTTGCAACAAAAGAATTGACCAAGTCTTTTGGATGGGACACATATGATTCTTTTATGCAGCATGATGTGCAAGAACTTAATAGGGTTCTTTCTGAAAAACTTGAAGACAAAATGAAGGTAAAAATTTGATGGGATTTCTCTTCATGAGGTTTTTTCAGATGTGAGACTTATTAAAAATCTAGGTTTTTGTTGATTTGTCAATAGGGAACTGTTGTAGAGGGAACAATACAGAAGTTATTTGAAGGGCATCATATGAACTACATTGAATGCATTAATGTGGATTACAAATCAACAAGAAAGGAATCATTTTATGGTAATGTTTTCTTCAAATTTGAATGAGGATTTTGTTGCTTCTCCTGTGTTGTATGGCATGAACTTCTTTATATGCATATGGCAGATCTTCAGCTTGATGTCAAAGGTTGTCGGGATGTTTATGCCTCATTTGATAAATATGTGGAAGTTGAACGTCTTGAGGGTGATAATAAATATCACGCTGAACACTATGGATTGCAGGTTAGTTGCTACTTGCCAGTATGCATCTTTATACTGTAAATATCTTATTTAACCCTCAGTAGAATTCATGCCAAGATAGTAAATCTAATTAAAATTGTTGAGTTTGTTGAATGTCTTCAATGGTAATTGTGGGAAATTTATTTGTCTGTTTATAATCTTTTAAAATTGTTGAAAGTGTTCAGTGTTTACTCATGTTTAAAATTCTTCATTTATTTATTTTGTATGTTTTCTAGCTTGGAATTATTTTATTGTGATCCTAAAAGTGCTATGGGAATATATATATATATATATATTTGGTGTCATATGAGAAACCAGAAACACTTACATTATTTGCAATCTAGTATTTTTCTTGGTTGAAATTAGTTTTACGTCTGCGGTGTATCCACAGGTTTGTATTAACCATTAATATCTACTTATTTGCTAAAGTATGTAACATCGGCTTCCAAAATCTTAAAACCTTTCCTCTTCTGTTACATATATGGAAGGATTTCATATTTTCACGCATATATGGCAGGATTTGATATGTGCACACATACTGGCAACTACATTTTATGTAATTGCTTCTAGGAACAGGAGGCATGATCCCACCATATATGCGGCTTACACTTTGTGCAATTGACATACTGCCATATGTATAGTTCCATGTTCCATATTTGTGCTGCATGGCCACATGAGTTTAATCGTTGAGGTCAATGATTGAGAGTTTATCGACTCTCTGTGATTGTGTGCATAGCAACAGATCCGAGACTGCAATAATAAGAGCTACTGTCTACTGGCAGATTTAATCGAATTGCAGGTGCATCTGGCATTGTTGTTATAAAACCCTAGAGGAATGATTCTCACTATGATAATCCTCGAAAGAGAAATATATGTATTGTAGAGTGGTGTTGCATGTGCAAGAACAGTGGGGAGTCTACAGACTATTTGCTCTTTCACTGTGAGTATGCGTATGGTCTATGGTTGTTGGTGTTTTGTTTGTTCGGACTACATTGGATTATGGCAAAGAGGTAGTGGATTTGCTGGCTTGTTGGAAAGGGGGCTCAGGCCTGGTTTTGCTGACTTTTGGAGGCAATTTTATTATGCATGATTTGACTATTTGGGATTGAGTGTTCTCCTTCAGAGTTAAAACTGTTTTTGTTACGCTCGATGTATGATTGGATGATTGATTTGAATGGTCACTCATTTTCTACTTTGGAGGAATTTCTAGATATATGTAACTTTAGATGACATTTGTAGTATCCCTATTACACCTCTTGTGTGCATGGAGAGTATTACACTGCTTGTGTTCACAGAGAGTATGCTATTTTACAATTTTCAATAAAAATCTTCAATACCTATCTGAAAAGAAATTTGTTAATCATGGTTTTGAATTTTGGTGGGGTCTTGGTTTTTTTATAGAAACTTATAATGGTATCTTGAAATATTGGCCACAAATATTAAGAGTTAGATATCGGGTTGGAGGAATTGGTTTGGGAAGCATTCTTCATGTATTTGGAATTTAGTGCCCTTATGTTTGATTTGAATTATTTGGAGGGTGTAACAGACATACATTTGAGGATTTGGAGAGTTCAGAGGACCAGCTTTTGGCCTTATTTGTTGGAAATTTGTTTGATTGGTGTCGTACATGGGGATTCACATCTAGTGACTCCATTCCCATGTCTATAGTCCCTTTCTTATTGTACTTAATTTTGTTTTCTTTTGGCTACTTTGTGCTTATTGCAGAAAGTATTCTTATTTTTTTTTTAATAATAAAATTATTCTTACTTTTTATATATATATATATATATATGTATGTATGTATGTATGTATGTATGTATAATAAAAGGGAAAGTACGTGAGTTTATAGGGTTTGATAGGTAAGCGGAAGGGCATGACTTGGGGTTTAAGGAAGAAGGAAAAGAGAGAAATTTATGGTGTTCAGGGGTTATTCACTGTATGAACAGCAGCACAAAAAAAAAAAAAAAAAGAAGAGAAGGAAAGAAAGAAGCCTTTATTATTCTAGTACATTGAGCATAAATAAATATAAGAACTCATTTTTGCGTTGTGGAGTTTTGTATTTTGTTCCTTTGGGTTTCAGTGGGTGCTACTGAAAATGTTCACTGACCTCTTGTTTGGTTGGTGAATTTGGTTCGGTAAACGTTCTTCAGATATTTGGAATTTGGTCCTGTTATGTTTGTTGTGGACTCTATGGCGGGAACTTAATCGTCAATACATTTGATAGAGCTGTTTGTTAGATTGTTAGGGTGTGGAATCCGTAGGGCTACAATTTTTTGAGTTGTTTGCATGTTGTTCGATTGGTGTTGAGCATGGGTTTTTACTAATAGTAATTCCATTCCTGGGTTTTCAGTATCGTTATCCTTCTGTACATAATCTTCTATAATTCTTTAGACCTAACATGTCCATGAAGTAATCTTGTTCCATAAAAAGTGCATTTACTTATCGTACATACATATATATATATATATAGTCTATTTAGAGTAGTAAACTTAATAACTAATAAGGTAATAACTAATTAAATACTAACTTGAATTCAAAGAGCATAAAACATAATATACTTAGGATCTTTTAGAAATTTCTAGACTAAACTAAACTACCAAAATACCCTTAATTTGTATGGGTTGCATAAATTACAGTGTTGTTCCTAAAGACAAAATTGACTATAACTTGTTAAATAAAATCTGTTTTAACTCTAGGACACATATAACTAGACTTTGGAACCACATGACTTTTAATTCAATTGGACTTAACACGTGGGCACCATAAAATAATTCTTGGATAGGCGAATTTGTGAACCAGTAACAAATTAATTTTCCGTGGTTGCATCATAGGTGATTATATAAATCTATAAAAAAAATCTGGGAGAAAGGACATTTATCGTTTTTAAAATATAGCGGTTGAGATATTGATTTTATTACCTATGAAAAAAAGATATTGGTTTTATCAGTCCAAATCTCAAAACATGTTGGAAATATTGTATATATAAATATTAAAATATAATTTATCATGAAAAATCTCGGTCTCGCTAGGTTATTCCGAAATGACCTATGTTTTTGGTTTTTAAACCTGGATAGGAAGTTTGGAGTGAAATAGGAATTTTGGGGTGAAATGAAATTATATATACAATAAACCAAAAATTTTAGCTATGGATTTAACTTCTTTTTTCTAATTATTTGCTCCAGTTGTTTAGAATGTGTACAAATGTAATCACATAAGAAATTTCTATTTTATGGGTTGATTTCTTAGATACTATTATTCATAAAGGGGTGTTGCTGTGCTGTTTGGAGATAATATTATCTCTGCAGATGGAAGTAACGCTAAGGCCTCCTTTGAGAACAAACAGCACAGCAACACCCCTTTATGAATAATAGTATCTAAAGAAATCAACCCATAAAATAGAAATTTCTTATGTGATTACATTTGAACACATTCTAAACAACTGGAGCAAATAATTAGAAAAAAGAAGTTAAATCCATAGCCAAAATTTTTACACTCTGCAGATGGAATAATACATTGAAACCACAAAATAATCAACTATGCTGCACATCTAGCCACCAGTTCTTTTTTTTCTTCTTTTTGACTAAGTAAGTTGGATATATTACGGAAGCACAAAGAGGAGCAAAATCTGAGTACACAGGCAGTATAGAAGAAAACCACCAAGAGTAGGAAATGGCAGAACAAAGCTAAATAAAAAAAAAATAGAAAATCAAAGAAGTATAAAAAAGGAGAAAGAGAAAAGTTCAGACGCTACCATTCACTGATTTCACTCATAAAGCAACCCCATAAGTCTCTTCCTTTTTGTTATCCATTCCCTTAGCTTAGTTTCCTGATTTCTTGTTTTGCTGTGCTGTTTGTTCTTTTTTTCTTGTTGTTCATCATCATGAACAACTTGTACTTTTCTTGTTTTTTCTCATTAATAATATTTTTCTGATTACCTAAAAAAGAAAAGGAAAAAAAGATACTATCATTCATAATATTGCATGATTCTTTCAGGATGCTAAGAAGGGGGTGTTGTTCATTGACTTCCCCCCGGTACTTCAACTTCAGTTAAAACGATTTGAATATGATTTTATGCGGGACACGATGGTGAAGGTCAGTAGTCAAATAATGTTTTTTCTTTGCATCCATTCACATATTATACATTAAAAATCATATATTATACATTTTTGCTCTAAACTCTGCTGTTTTATGTTGTAATTATTCAGTTTGACAGAAATGATTAGAATTCTTTTCCTTTTTGTGTAGATAAATGATCGTTATGAGTTCCCATTGGAACTTGACCTTGATCGGGAGAATGGCAAATATTTATCACCCGATGCTGATAGAAGTGTTCGTAATCTTTACACGCTTCACAGGTAATAATATTAATTTGTTTTGCCATTTGCGATTTATCACTATCTGTTTGGTCTACGCATATAGCCAAGCTTTGTGGTGATATTTATTACACATGGTATTTAGAGTCACAATGTTATTTGTAGACAAGACATGTGGATCTTTGTATTGTGTTAGATTAAAACATACTTTCCATACTTCATGGGGGAAGTGTTGCATCTTTAGATGCTCTGCTCTCATTTACGTGGTGGAATACTTTTCAGATGTGTAATAATTGCGGTGGACCAAGCCAAAGTACTATAAAATTACTGTGATCCATGAACAATCATGATACAGTCAGGCAGCAGTCTACACGGAGTATACATGCATGCATGCATGCATGCACACACACACACACATATGTACATATATATGACTTATCAAAGAATGGGGGATTTTTTTTTACTTTTCTTATCTGGTTTGGTCTGCAGAACTTTGCTTGTGTTGCTTGCTCCCATAATAGGATTTAAAAAAATAAAAAAATTCATATTAACGTGATGTTTTTATGTGCTCTACTATATTTGTACACTTGTATGCTTAGGTAGATTGGTTTGAGAGTGCTACTTATTTTCTACATTTTGTTCCCTTTTTAAAGTCTGAAACATATGGGAACTCTCATTGTTATTGTAGGACAGAGTGAAGGGAAAAATTTCAAGAATGGATATACTGTTTAATTCCACCATAAATTTTGATAAATTACCCATTGTTCTTAAGAGCCTTGTAGCTAAACTAGCACCTCCTAATGTTTGTTTTCAATGGAGATATCTAGAGTTCGAATCCTCCAACCCAATTGTAACTATCAAATTTGAAAAAAAAAAAAATGGAGCTGAATGTGTGGAGTTTTTAACTGTTTAAGTTGGAGGTAGAGTGGAGATAAGGTTCAAACTCATAATCACTTGCTTTGATATCATGATAAAGTACCGATTGTTTCCAAAGCTTAAACTAATAGGAAATGGTAATTTAATCACTTAACAAATATTATAACAAATCTTATTCATTGACCCCATTTCTAAACTTGTTTGTGCTTTTCTTACTCGTACCATTAATTGTATTTGCTGTTCATGATACCATTAGTATTTATGTATTTTGCTTTGTTTGCAGTGTTTTGGTACACAGTGGCGGGGTGCACGGAGGACATTATTATGCATTTATCAGGCCAACTCTTTCTGATCAGTGGTATGCATTTTTTTTAATAGATTTGTAGTGTCCATTTGTCACGCATGCCACACTACTTTTTTGTGCTGTAAGCCTCAATGAAATCATGATGCAAGATTTGCTAAATAAACACAAATTTCATTACCAAGCTGTCAGTTGGAAGCAGCAAAGTATGAAGTTGTAAAAATATAAATACACAACAGACATATGATCATTCATAAATTGATAGATACATGTGCATATTTAGCCCATAATACATTCTGTAGACATTTACTAAAAAAATAAGTCACATCGTGGTCATGGTGTTGTATGTCTCAATAATTTAGTTTTTCAATCAATCCCTGAACCTTTTCCATTCCCTCCTGTGTGTGGGCTTCAGTTGGGAGTACTGTTTTGTATTTGTGGCTGTTTCCTTATCATGATTGTGGAGTAGTACTTTTTGGTTGTTGGGGGAAAGAAAAGCCTTGAGAAGTGGTCTGCCTCCTTGGCTGCACACTAGTCTCCAATGCATCTGTTTGCCTGAGTTCTTGCTATTACGTGGTCTGTTGAATCAATCTATTGAAGCTAAGAGATAAACTGTATGGTATATTTTGAGGTAAAGCCATGTTGTCTAATGTGTTTGGCAATGTCTATTGTTTTATTCCATTGCCTGGTTTTTGGTTTTAATCAATGCCATACCAAGTGGACTTTTGGTAAGTTCTAGAGGTTTATGTCACGGAGATCCTCTTTATCGCTCCTCAGTGTTAAAGTAATTGAAGCTCTTGGCAGATTGAAAGCTAAGGCATTGGAATTGAGGTATCTTTCGGGATTTTCTGTAAACAATTTGAATTGTGAGTTGTTGGGGATTTCCCACATACTTTTTTGCAGATGATACTATTATTTCTTTGGGGGCAGAATCTGATCACCTGCAGTATTCGAGGTGCCTTTTGTTATGTTTTGAAGCCATTTCAGGTTACCCAAATCTGAATTGGGACAGTTGGGGAAGTGAGGGATGTGGAGGAGTTGAAACTTTTCTTGGCTCTTAGGTGTCTTCCCTCCAAGTAACATATTTGGGACTACCCCCTACATGCATAATTCTAGTCAATAAATATTTGGAGTGCAGAGCAATGAGTCAGCTCAACTGGCACTTCCTTCTCCCATACTAACTGGCTGGAGGGTGAGTTTGTGAGCTGAAGACCCATTGAGTGTGTGTGTTACATATCAGTGTTGGAAAGGATTAAAAAAAATTGGCTAGTTGCAAGAAATTTTTTTTGTCAAAGGGAGGACAACTAACTCTTACAAAGAGCACTTTGTCTAGTGTTCCTGTGTACTATTTGTTGCCTTTTTCATTGCCAGCTGGTTTGGCAAATAGATTGGAAAAGATTCAACTTTTTTATTTATTTATTTATTTATTTTTATGGGAGAGGAGCAAAGTTCTATTCTGTGAATTGGAATGTAATCGGTAATCTTATTTCCTCAAGGGTGTGGGAGTAAGAAAGATGTTTTTTAATTAAGCACTTCTTGTGACTTGGCTGTGGAGATATTTGGAGGAAAGGGGTAGTCTTTGGAGGAAGATAGTTGACTACAATTATGGAGAGTCTTTATGCTGGTGCTACTTTGCATTTAGCAGTTTTTTGAATATACATCTTTCTTACCTATCAAAAAAAAAAAAAAAATGGAGTCTTGGGGCAGGTGGTGATATGATAATTTCTAGAAATAGAGTCAGTTTGTGGAAGTATATATGAATGGGGTAAATTTTTTAGATTTGTTCAGTTCATGGTAGGGGATGGGTCTAGAACTTTTGCATGATAATTGGTGCGGGGGCAGGTTGCTTAAGGATGCTTATCCTGAATTTTACAACATTGCAAGGGATAAGGATGCATTGTTGGCGGATTACTTCGAATGGATGAATGGTGGTATTCATTAGAATCTGATTTTATTATGTTCTTTACATGATTGTGAATTAGAGTCCTTGACTTCATTTTTGGAGATCCTACATGCTTGTTCACATTAATGTCACGGAAGAGGATAGAATCATTTGGTTTCCTTTAACAAGAAGGGTTTTCCAAGTTAAATCATTTTACAAAGTTTTTAAGAAGGCAGTCAATCCTTCACTTGGTGAAGCATGTGGAAAGTTAATGTGCCATCCATTTATATTATACTCTTTTTGCTCAACTTTTCTGGGCAAAGTTAGTGTTGTATATGTTCGATAAATGGACAATTGGTTGAGCTTTGAGATATGATATTCCATTCAGTTGATATTAGATGGTGATGCCACAGATGATGGTTGATTTCTTAGAATGTTGGAAATCATGAAGGAATTACGACTCAGTAGGCCATTCTCCTATGTTTGATGTGGTGTATTTGGAGAGAAAGGAAAGATTGAACATTTGAGGGAAAGGAGACACACTAGATATTTTGAAGAATTCCTTCTTAAGGACTCTCCACAAATGGACCAAGGTCATGAATCTAGCTTCCCTAATAAAATTTTTGGATTTTTAGATATGCTGAAGTTTTGTGCTTAACTTTTTTATACTTATTTTGGGTTCTCCCTTGTGTGCAGCCTGTGTACGAGTGCTGTTCCATATAAATTTTTCATTTTGTAATTCTTTAGGAGACTACCATTTTAGATTTCTCTTATCACTAAATTTTGTTAGTACTTATAAATGGTCTTTTCTCCTTCTTTTGTTGATTTTGATGACCATTTTTGATTGTAATTCTTGTGTATACCTTTAACTCAACAGTTCCACCTATTTTTTTCAACAATATAATTCAACTTAAACCAATTCGTGAAACTTCTTATCTAGATGGGAATCAAGAAAATTTGAATTTAGTACTTTACAAAAAAAGCCATGTGGTTATAGGAAGTTTTATGATTCATTCTGGTTGTATGCCCTTTTTTCTCTCCCCTTCCTTTTCTTTTCCTCCCTTGTATATTTGCTCTTCAATTCTAGAAAACTCTAATCCATCCATAGAAGGGCGCCAAGTATCTGACTCAGTGTACAAACTCTGATAAAAACGGACCACCTTAGACCGCACCTCTTCCTCATCCTCATAGAGGACACCATCCACCTCTATACCCCAAAAATAATTAGTTCTTCTACGGGAATTTGCAACCCGATGAAAGAAGCAAGTATTATTGTCCCCCTCCTTCACAAATAAAAACTTGGACTTTTGTCTCCAAGAAATCTCCTCCAAAGAGGCAAGATGTGCAATCTCTCCTTTAATCTGAGTACGACGAGTTTGATCCTCATGAGAAAGGCCTGATAGGTCCTCCCTAGCATCCAAACTCAACAATTCCGATAAAAGACATTTCTTCCTAAAGGCCAAATCCGCAAATTCCTCCTTATTCCACTTTTTCAAGTCCTCTTTAAGAGCTTTTAATTTACGACCCAAAATAAAGCTAGGAGAACCCGAAAAGCAATACCCATTCCACCATTGCCGAACCCTCTCTACAAAACCATCTTCTTTCAACCACATATTCTCGAACTTAAAGGCACTCCGGCCTTTATTAACACTACCCGCCACCACCAACAAAGGGCAATGATTAGAAACTACACGAGGGAGAACCCTTTGAGACACGTTTCCAAAGTGATCAACCCAATCCATTGATGCCAAGGTTCTATCAATTCTTGACATACAATCTGACCCCGAATCTCTAAACCAAGTAAACGAAGCCCCTTCAAGGGGTAAGTCCACAAGGTAATTAGCCTCAATGAAGTCTGAAAAAGCAAACATAGCCGAACTAAAAGCCTCACAACCAAGTCTCTCACTCGGATATCGAATGATATTGCCAACGAATGTTTAGACAGTAGACTGAAGTGTTGTACCCCGGGGGTGGTGTGTAAGTTAGATATTGAGAAAGCTTATGACCATTTGAATTGGGACACTTTGTTTTATCTGTTGGAGAGGATGGGATTTGGGGATAGATGGAGGAGATGGTTAAAGACTTGTGTCTCTACCGTTCGCTTCTCAGTTCTGGTTAATGGATCTACTGCTGATTTCTTTGGTAGCTCTAGAGGTCTCAGACAAGGTGACCCTTTGTCTCCCCTCCTATTTCTTTTGATCATGGGGGTCTTAAGTCGTATCATGAAGAAAACTGAGGAAGGTGGCTTCATTCAGGGCTTTCATGTGGGTCCTATTAATTCTACTGGTATTCGTGTTTCTCATCTTTTATTTGCTGATGATATTATTCTTTTCTGTGATGCCTCTAGAGAGTAGATTCTGTCTATTAGGTTGGCTTTGACTTGTTTTCAAGCTTTTACTGGTTTGAAGGTGAATGTGGGGAAAAGTGAAATTGTCCCTGTTGGGGAGGTGCGTAACATTCAGTCTTTGGCTAATATCCTTTAGTGCAGAGTGGGCAGTTTGCCTATGACTTACTTGGGTATGCCTTTGGGAATTGTGTATAAAACACTCTCCATTTGGAATCCGATCCTTGAGAGGATGGAAAAGAAGCTTTCAGGTTGGAAGCAGCTTTATTTGTTGAAGGGTGGTAGACTCACCTTGCTGAAGAGTACCCTTTCAAGCCTTTCGACATTTTACCTTTCCCTTTTTACTATCCCCAAAGCTGTGGCGACTAGATTGGAACACATTCAAAGGAACTTCTTGTGGGGTTCATCAGTTGAGTGTTTCAAATATCCTTTGGTGGCTTGGGAAAAGGTTTGCTTACCCCGTGAGTTGGGTGCTTTAGGAATTCGGAAGTTGGCACCTTTTAATTAGGCCTTTTTAGGGAAATGGCTGTGGAGGTATGGCCATGAAACCTCTCATCTGTGACGAAGAGTCATAGCCATGAAATATGGGGAGGGAAAAGGGGGTTGGTGCACTAGAGCTTGTAGTAGGGCCAATGGTTGTGGGTTATGGCGGAGTATTAGTGAAGGGTGGGAAACTTTCGCTAAGCATTTCTTTGTTGTAGTGGGGGATGGATCTTGTACTCTTTTTTGGCATGACAAGTGGACTGGGGATGTCCCTCTTAAAAGTCCTTATCCTCAGTTATTTTTGTGTTCAGCTAATAAGGAGGCTTGTATTTCTGATGTGTTAAGCCCTTCAGTGGGTGATAATGACAGAGTGTGGAGTTTAAGATTTCAGAGGGAATTCAATGATTGGGAGTTAGCGGCTTCCTACTCCTTTCTTCATTTCATCCAAACCTAAATCCCTAGGGGTGGAGGTTGTGACAGGCTTTGTTGGGATCTTAATGACAGTGGGAAGTTTGATACTCGATCTTTCTATCATAAGATTCGTAATGCAACTCCTTCCACCTTCCCTTGGAAGGGTATTCGGAAAATTAAGGTTCCTAATAGGGTGGCTTTTTTTATGTGGATAACAGCTCATGGTCAGATTTTAACTTTGGATAATCTTATACTTCGTGGTCGCCCTTTGGCGAATCGTTGTTATTTGTGCTGTTGTAATGCGGAATCTGTGGATCATCTGTTACTTTTTTGTCCGATAGCTCATTCTTTGTGGATGTACATGCTTCGATTGTTTGGGATCAATTGGGTCATGCTAGGTTCAGTTGAGGACTTATTATTCTGTTGGTTTTATTGGCTTGGGGAGCATAGTTCTGATATTTGGGATTTGGTCCCAGGCTGTTTAATGTGGACTATTTGGTCTGAGCGGAATCGGCGGACTTTTGAGGATGAGGGAAAACTGTGGTTCAGTTATTAGAGTTTTGCCAGAGGACCCTCCTTGATTGGTCTCGATGTTAGGGTTTCTCGGATTGTTCTACCCTTACGGATTTTATTTCTTCTATTAGAATAGATTAGGGGCTGTTTTTGTCTTCTTGTTTCTTTTTTTCCTTTGTTCACTACCGTGAACTCTTTGTGTTTCTCTTGCTTTTCTTTTATTAATAATATTCTATTCTTACTTATCAAAAAAAATTATTATACGTCAATAGGAAATTATCTGTTTACAATTTTATTTATTTATTTATCTATGAGTCCTGTTATATCAGTTGAGATTACAAGTATTGATAGTCCTCATTATTTTTAAATTTCTATTTAGTGCTTGGTGCCACTTTCATGATCACTTCTATTCTATAGTTTCTTTGCTGTGTTACATGAATCTCAGTGAATTTATGATATAAGCTTGATGGTGAAAGGGTCTACCATTAGTTTTGTGTCTCACTGTTCCAGTTTGAGGGTATGAGTATTATGAGTTTATAATTTTATAGAGTTTTGATTGAACTTCATGCATCACATATAATCGTGGAGGGGGAGTGCTTGATATTGCTGGTGCTTGGTTGTGGTCAATTGTTTATTCATTCTATGGTTTGTCATTAAGATATACTCATTTTCAGGTACAAATTTGATGATGAAAGGGTAACAAAAGAAGATGTGAAGAGAGCATTGGAGGAGCAGTATGGTGGTGAAGAAGAGGTATTGTTTTTGTCAGCACAATGTGTAATATTTGATTTTATAATAGTTACTCTGTTTATGATTTACCTGCCAAATTTTGACAGTTACCACAGACAAATCCTGGATTCAATAACACTCCTTTTAAATTTACCAAATATTCAAATGCATACATGCTGGTGTATATACGTGACAGTGACAAGGACAAGATAATCTGTAATGTGGATGAGAAGGACATTGCAGAACATCTTCGGGTAAGTTTCTGTTGTTGCAGTTCATTACGTTTGACAGTGAATTAAGCCTAGTTGTGAATGGTCTTTGGGCCAAATATGGCATCTCTTTCCCTTGCACTAGGGGTGGGGTGAGCTCTTGGGTTCAGTCATGTAAGGTTGCACGAGTTATATTTGCCTATATAAGGAAAATGAGCTGCGCCAACTCATGGTGGGATGCTTAAGCTTGTCTTGCAACGCTGACTGAATTAAGATGGGATCTTTACTCTCATGAAGGGTCTCAGACAAGCTTCTGACAGATTCTATTTAAAGAGGCTTAGTCACTGTAGTCTGATGAGACCAATGATTTAGTGGTATTCTGCTTGAGCTTGTCATGTGAAATCAATGAAATCTGAAGTTAGATGGTGATCTGCTTCTTTTTCCTGTGAAAAATTTGAAATGATCCTCTTAATGGGCTTAAGTGAATCTTGGTTACCGTTGAGTCCTATAAATCTTTCAAGTCTTCTTGTCCCAAACTGCTTTGTTTTGAAATCAGGCCTCATCACTTTCATTGGCTTGTTCCAGGAGAGGTTGAAGAAAGAACAAGAAGAAAAAGAGCATAAAAAGAAAGAAAAGGCAGAGGCACACCTTTATACTATTATAAAGGTTGGTGCTTTTAATTTTTGACTTGTTTTTAAGAAGAGTGCAAGCATTATTTTTTCCACATGGATTGTGGAGCATTATCAGCTTATGACTTACTTATAAGGTTTATGTAGGTTGCACGGGATGAAGATCTGGTAGAGCAGATTGGTAGGGATATATATTTTGATCTCGTGGATCATGACAAAGTCCGGAGCTTTCGTATTCAAAAGCAGATGCCGTTTAACCTTTTCAAGGTACAATGTGGAATCTGCTTGGTTTTTTCAATGAGCTTTTTCCCTGATTTTTGTGGCAAGTATTATGTTTTTCCCTTTTATATGAATTTCTTTAGCGGCTTCTCAATTTGTTCTGAGTAGTATTGATTTTCTTTTTCCCTAACAAGTGAATCTGGGTGGTAATGATGTTTTTTCCTCCATTTTTGTTGGTAACATTTTGAATTTCATGTGCTTAATATATACTGTAAACTGAGGTTGTCTTTTGGAGTTATTGGTGGAATGAGGGACCTTGTTTTTATTCATTTTCTTTGGGGAGAAAGGAGGGAGAGGGGGATGGGGATGGGGATTGATTACAAACGTGACACATTTCTGCAAGTCTCATTTGGTCACACTTATTCTTTCCTTCATTCTGTCCAACTTGGGAGGAAGTAGATGGTGTGTCCCCAGGGAAATAGGATCCCTTCATCTCCGTTCCTCATCATTTTTCAAATCAAAGCAATGAAATAATATCTTCTTTTCCTCCTTCCCTCTGTCAATTCAACCAACAGCTAAAAACTGCCATTACCTAAGAAATAGGTAGATAAAATCCAGGATAATTTTCTTGTGAGGATATATATTTTTTAATCAATCTGTTCGTATATTGGGCAGATTGAATATTTTCAAGTTCTTTCCCCTTGAAAGCTGAAGAACATAAACTTGCACAGGTGTGCATGTTTTGCGTGCGAGTGTTTGCTTGTTCAAAAAGCCAGGTAGTTTGGTGCGCATTTGTGGATTGTAAATTGCCTGGACTTGTCTCCTCCAAGTCTCCTGTACTTGAACTCTGTTTTCATGGTTTACTCCCTTATTTTGCTTACATACTCTCCACTTACTGTTTCCCATCAACCCTTATATTCTCTCCTAAGCATAATTAAGTACACCTGAAGCACACACTGTGCTTTCTGCATACCAGTAAGCATTAAAAAATGCACGTTTTGATATTTTAGTAAAAATATGTAATTCAATTACAATTTATGGTTGGATCTAAACCCAGTTATAATTTACTGTTGATTTTTTAGACCAACACTATTCTTGTGATCTAGTGCACTACATGAGTATGTTTTTCTTGATATATTTAAATTTGCAGGATAAATTTTGGAAAAAAAAAAAAAAACCTATTTGATAAGTAAGTTTCTTCTACCAAAACTTACAAGAGAGAGAAAAAAAAAAAAAAAGATTTCGAAGAATAAGATACTAAAGTTCAAGGGACCACATCATCCTTTTTTGGGCAATTTTTTTGTTTTTTTAGCTTTCTTGGACACCTATTTTTTTGGGACAAAACAAGCCAAAAATGACATGATACTCAAAACAAAATGTATATGAGAACAAAAGGAAAATGTCATTTGTACAAAAATGACCCGCCATTTAAACTGTTCTGTTTTTGTCTACTATCTGTTTTATCTAAAAACAAACCAATGATTAATTTTTGCTATTATGTACTGTACTGTAATTATTATTTGACAATATATTCTTATGGTATTATGGTCACTGTGGATTCAAAATAAAGATCTTGCAGGGTAGTATGCCTTTCTAGTAGATCGGAAGAACAAATCTGACTTGACATATATTTAAAAAGTATACAACTTACTTAAATCAAGCATGATTGCCCTTCCAATATGTTTGGATGCAGGGAAAGATGACGGAAATGAAGATAGAGGAGAGAAAAAGGAGGGAAGAGTGTTTTTCCTTTGTTTGGTTGGGTGTAGAGGGAGGGGAGGGAAGGGAGATGGAGGGGAGAGAGCTCTGGGCCCACTATTTATTTTTTAGAATATTTTTAATTTCTGACTTTTGGATTGTAACATCTTGGAGAGAAGGGAAAAAATCCAGGAGCTTGTGTATACCCCTGTAGACTTGGCTTATTCTCCTATTTCTAATAAAATCATTCTCCTATTTTTTATAAAATCTGTATCACTCATAGAAGTTTATTTTGTTTGGACTGCTGCTTTGGGGAAGTGCTTAACGATTGACAATTTACGAAAGAGGAAGGTTTGGATATTGGATTGGTGCTACATGTGCAAGTGTAATGGTGAATCGGTTGATCATCTTTTTCTTCATTGTCTGGTTGCAATGGATATGTGGACTATGGTATTCGGTTTATTTGGAGTTAGCTGGGTTATGTTGCAATCTGTAGTGGGGCTTCTAGCATGTTGGCAAGGAAGATTTGGTTGTCATCGAAATGGATATATATGGTTGATTGTTCCCCATTGCTTATTGTGGTGTCTTGGGAGAGAGAGAGATAGTAGATGCTTTGAAGATAAGGAGAGATCAAGATCAGATTTGAAGCTATTTTTCTTTAGAACTTTAATGGATTGGTTGGCTGCATTGTGAAACCAATGATTTTATCTTTTCTTGATTTCCTAGATTCTTGTGATTTTTGTTCTTGATTGTTTGCCCCCTTGTACACTCCCTGCGTACTAGGGTTCTCCCCCTTTTTTGATATCAATAAACTTATTAAAAAAGAAGTTTATATTTCTTTTTTTGTACCCTGTTTTGGTTATAGAGTGGGGTCCTGGATGAAAAGTTTGGATATGGTTGTAATTTTTAGCATTTTTGCTTCAAGTGGCCACCCTCAAAAATGGAATCTGCATTATACTTTACCCTTAATTTGATGGGCCAGTCATTCAAAAAAAATTATATTTTACGCTTAATTTTCAAGTGGTACCATGTATATGTTAGTTATTCAAAGTGGCAAGCATTGAGAGAGTGATCTTTATAATGTTGATGAGCTTTAAGGTTATCAGGAGAGAGTCATCCCTACTCATGTGGAGAGTGGTAGTAAAATAACACACTTGAATAGAGAGAATAAATTGGTGTGATTGCCAAACGAAAATCTTGTGACTGTTATTGTAAGTGCCTGCTGATTGTTTTTTTGTGGCTTGCTAATGATGATGTATTTGTTCTATATATCATGACTATGTATTTTCATTTCCAGTTTTTTTGCAATTCTTTTGCAGTTTTTTGTTGACTTACAAATTTGGTGCATGCAGGAGGAGGTTGCTAAAGATTTTGGAATACCAGTTCAATTTCAGCGTTTTTGGTTGTGGGCAAAGCGTCAAAACCATACATATCGCCCGAACCGGCCATTAACGCCTATGGAGGAAACTCAATCTGTAAATATCTTTTGCTTTCTGATGTTTCTCTATGTGCTCAGATTTGTTTGGTATTTTTGTGCGACAGGCTGTGATATGACATTTCTCTTTATTTAATTGACCATATTTTGTTATCTTAGATCTAGCATTTGATTTATTTGTATTTTTATGATCCTTTGTGTTCATTATCGTTAGCACAAAGTTTTGTTATAATATTGTATTCTTACTGATTAAAAAAAGAAAAGAAAAGAAGCTCATATCTTGTTCTACACACTCGTCTTGTCTTCACACATTCTTTTTTCTCTGATGCTTTTACATTTTCTTGACAATGAAAAAGAACCTGTATCTTTTAGTTTTAGCTATACCTTTGTCTTCATGTTGTTTTCTGTGCAAAACTTATGCATTTTAGTTGGTGAATAACATCCTCAAGTTCCTTTTCTTTGGAAATATGTATGGTTGTTTGTTTAAGTTGGCTGATGTGAAGATATCAATTACTAAATCTCATATTTCTTCACTGTATCATAGGTTGGACACTTGCGGGAGGTGTCAAATAAGGTTCACAATGCAGAACTTAAGTTGTTCTTGGAAGTAGAGCATGGCCCGGTAATGTTGTCTTCCAGTGTAGGCTTCATAGTTTTTCCAATGTAACATTCTTTGCAAGAGTGTTCACTCATTGTCTGTGTCATTTTGTTTAGGATTTACGCCCTATTGCTCCACCTGATAAGACAAAGGATGATATTTTGCTATTCTTCAAGCTATATGATCCTGAGAAAGAAGAACTCCGGTAAATAATAGTTTCTTTAATTCTGCATTTTTTACAGTGTGTTTGCCTCAACTTGGCTTAGGTTTTTTTCCCCCATGATTTCAGTTATGTTGGGAGGCTTTTTGTGAAGAGTACTGGTAAGCCATTAGAAATCTTAACAAAATTAAATGAAATGGCTGGCTATACTCCCGACGAAGAGATTGAACTTTATGAGGTATGTTTTCCATATTTTAAAAAAAATTAGTAATTGGGTGATTTCATTGGTTTGTTCTGAATCTGCACTCTATTCTAGTACGCGAGAAGAATAAAACCAGAGGTTTAGTACCTATCTAAAAAAAACTTGAGGTTACCATGTTATGGGTTTGGGCATGCTGATCAGGTCAGACTTAGTAACCTAAAAATTGGATTATTGCAATTAAGAGCAGTTGAGCATCCAATTCACAGATATGAAATCTGGAAGTTTAAATTGTTGATGCTCTCATAGAAAAGAAAAAGAATCTATTGTCTTCTATTCTTTTTTTTTTTTTGATACGTAAGACAATTTTATGAACAAAAACTACTTCATACAAGAATAATGAAGCAGCAAAAAAACAGATGTACAGAAAAAGAAAAAACAACACAAAGGGAATTATGTACAGCAAGAAAGAGAATCTAAAAACGATTGGAATGGAATTTCTAGAAGTGAATTCCCAAGCACGAGACCAAGCAAACAAAGTCCCTACAAACAATGCTAATAGCTGGTCCACTGTTAGCTCCAAATCCTTAAAAGTCTGACTATTACGGTCCCTCCACACAATCCACATAATACAATGCGGTACCAAATTCCAAATCCGTGACGAATGCTTCCCCAACCAATTCCTCCACCCATACATCAAGTCAATCACCCTCTCAGGCAGCACCCAAGATACCCCAACAGATCTAAAGGCCAAACTCCGTAGCTGGGATGCCCCCTTACAATGAATCAAAAGATGATCAACTTCCTCCCCACTACAACGACACATGCAACACCAATCCACTGAAGTAAAACCTTTCCCCCTCAGGTTATCACCAGTAAGAATCTTCCCCCATGCAGCTGTCCAAACAAAAAATGAAGCCCAATGTGGAGGCTTCACACCCCAAATGCTTTTCCAAGGAAAAGAGGTGAAGAAAATCCTCTCAAATCACTATAGAAAGAACGGATATTAAAGTCTCCATTCATCTTCAACTTACACCGAACACGTTCCACATTCTCATTAAGAGGAATGTGAGATTCAATCAGATGAATGAAAGCCGCCACCAACTCCATCTCCCAATCGTTAAAACATCATTGGAACCTCACATCCCAACACTGTCCTCTCCCTACACTCTGCTCTCCAACAAATCCTCCACAGATGCCTCCCTATTTCTAGCAATCTCATATAACATTGGGAACTCCACTTCTAGAGGTTCTTCTCCACACCAATGATCATGCCAAAAGGCCCAAAACTGAACTTTATTCCCCCAATCCCCCCTCAAACTGAATATTCTCACTAAAATTTTCCCACCCCTTCCTACTACTCCTCCATAGACCACAACCATGCGAAGCCCTTCCCAACTTCAAACTCCAACCATCCCACTCCTTCCCAAATTCCCATGCTACTACCTGTCTCCATAACCTTGTCTCCTCCACCCCAAACCTTCACAACCATTTCCCAATAAAGCTTTGTTTAATGAAGTGAGTTTCCTAATCCCTAACCCACCACAAGCAATTGGAGAACACACCTTATCCCACCCTACAAGATGAAACTGCTTATTCCCCATGCCCTCCCTCAGGAAATTTTTCTGCAACTTATCAATTTTATTCGCCATACTAGTGGGGATAGTAAACAAGGATAAGTAATAAGTGGGCAAGCTCGAAAGTGTACTTCTAAGAAGAGTTAATTGACCCCCCTTAGAAAGATACAATTTCTTCCAGCTGGCCAAACAACGTTAAAACTTCAAAATGGGATTCCGAATAGATATTGACTAGGAAGAAGCACCCAAAGGCTTACCAAGATAAGACATTGGCAGTCCCCCTACCTTGCAGCCCAAAATAGCAGCTAAATATCTACAATATCAACCTCCTCTACATTATCTACATTAGGTAAAGGACTAATTGTTAACATGTGCTTATGCCTATTATGCACATGCTCACATTAGTCAATATGCAACATAGACATAGCTGTACTGTCAGGTATTCAGGTCTGCTTTCATTTGATTGACGATCAAACTTCCTTGTCATCAGTTCTGTGTTGGTTGTGTCAAGATCTGATTTTAGTTGGGACCTTGATTTATCTTGTGTCTTATATTCTGTGGATGTTGTCTTACTCATTCTTTGATTTTCAGGAAATTAAGTTTGATCCTCATGTCATGTGTGAATCCGTTGACAAGAAGTGCACGTTTCGAGCCAGCCAGGTATATGCCATAAATTATATATATATATATATATGGTCAGTTTAATAGTGTTTTTTTGTTTGTATTTTGACTGATTTGTGGTGTTTGTGTGCAGCTTGAAGATGGAGACATCATTTGCTATCAAAAATCTTCTCCAGTTGAAGGTGGTGAGCAGTTACGCTATCCAGATGTTCCCTCATTTATGGATTATGTTCACAATCGCCAAGTATGCTCCCCTCCAACTTTTTATAAATGTTTTGTTTGATAATTGTTAAAATGTGTAGTAGTTTAATGCAGAAGCAGTCTGGTCTCTATATTATTACCTTTTTGTTTGTGTCATCGAAGTCTTGATAATTATAGTAACAAAAAGAATCTGTATAGCTATATAAAAAAAAAATTATAGTACTGAGAAAAAAAGGTGGGGGGGGGGGGGGGGTTATAATTGTTTCATTTGTTAGGAAATACTTGATGAATTGCATGCCTTGGACATTTGCCCAAGGTTTGAAGCCAGTCCTTTCACTCTTTGTGGAGTGACTGACATCGACTTGGTGCATGTTCTTTGAGCCTCACCTCTTTGTGGAAGCCTCAGATGCTCAAGTCCTTTTCTATAAACACTGTAGCATCCACTGTTGTCTAATCTTGTAGTCTTTACATGTTTGACTGCATGACTCAGCATTTTAAACTATCTTCTATTGATAATTTGTGTCTGGAGGTTTATGATTGAGGCACTGCTGATATTCAATGCGTCCTATCAAGACTGATAATTTACAAAAACATTATTTTTGCAATTTACTTATTATAGTTAATATAATTTTTAATTATACCCCTCCTTGCTTCACTCTTATCAACATGGTAAAGCAGCACCTGACATTGCTAATCATGCATGGTTTGATATATTTTAGGTTGTTCATTTTCGAGCTCTGGATAAACCCAAGGAGGATGATTTCTGTCTAGAGCTGTAAGTGAGTTAATTGGTTTAAGTAGAACTCTTTTTATTTTTATTATCTTACTGAGAGGTTTTTTTTGCACTAACTAGTGTATTTATGAGCTAAAAGCTTGTTATTGATTGCAATGTTATCTTCTACATTTGTTCAATACAAATTTGAAGGTCAAAACTTCATACTTATGATGACGTTGTAGAAAGAGTAGCGCAGCAACTTGGTTTGGATGATCCATCCAAAATCAGGCTTACCCCTCATAACTGTTACTCTCAACAACCCAAACCTCACCCTATCAAGTACCGGGGGGTAGAGCATTTGTCTGATATGCTAGTCCACTACAATCAGGTAATAGTTGCTTGGCCCTAAGTAGTGCATACTGCTACGATGGAAAAGAGCTAACCCTCTTTTTGCGTCTTGTGACAGACTTCGGATACGTTGTACTACGAAGTATTGGACATCCCTCTACCAGAATTACAAGGTTTGAAAACTCTGAAAGTAGCATTTCATCATGCTACTAAAGAAGAAGTGAGTATACTGATCAAATTCTTACAAACTGAAAATTTATAGTTTATTCATGCTAAAACATTTGGTTCACTTCTGTCCAGGTTGTGGTTCATACTATAAGACTGCCAAAACAGAGCACAGTTGGAGACGTAATTAATGATCTTAAAACAAAGGTAAATTTGGACCTGTTCATTTTTACTAACGCTTTCAAAAATTTTTTTTTTCTTCCTTTTTTTGTTGATGATAATTTGATAGTTGGGGGAGGGGAATTTGAACCCTGGGCTTCTCAATTGGAAACACTAAGGGCCCGTTTGGTTTAGAGCTAACTCAATTTTCATATCTCAGTTTTCAAAATCCATAACTCATAACGCAATTCTCAAACTTCACATTCACTCAAAAATTGCAAAACACTTGTTTGGACTCAGTTCTCAGTTACATATCTCTACAACTTTTCCCCAAAACCGTGGACCCTACAACTGACACTACACAGAACGGTCATATGGGTACTCGCGTTTGACATTCTCTCTCTTCATTTTACTTCTCTTTCTTCCCATCACAAAACCCAGCAACTGATTTCGTGCCTCCGTACATCACAAAACCCATTTCACATAACCCAGCAAGAGACTGGTTCCCTCCCACTTCCGACACTGTTTTTCCATGAATTTTTTCTCTTACTCATAGCACATATTTTCCCTCTTCCCTATTCCGAATTTCAGATTTTTTTTTTCTCTTACCCACAGATCAAAAACCACATATACAATGGCAAACTCAGAACCCACCACTGTCAACACCACCAACGGCCACAAAACGAAAAAAAAAAAAAATAATAAAAAATAAATAAAAAATAAAAAATCTCAACGAAAAGAAAATCCAACCATCAGCTACAGCCACAAAAAGAAAAAATTTCCAATCATCAATACCACCACCAATGACACAAACCCACCTCCATCACTGCCCAAGCTTCAAACCACAACTACAAACATAGAAAACCCAAGCACACCAACGCAAAATCTTCAGATCAGTGATCCAAAATTGCCAACTCAAACCCACAAATACAGAAAACCCAAATCCTAACCCAGGAATCCTTAGACCGAATACCAAAATCATGAAAATGAGGAGTGGGTTTCTGTATCTGGGTATATATTTATGCATGGATGAACATGGTGAGTGGGTCTGAAGAAGAAATAAAGAAAGAAAAAGAAGAAAAGAAAGAAAGACAACTAGGAAGAAGAGGAGAGAAAAAAAAAACCTGTTGGTAGTGGAGTGGATCTGATGAAGAAGAAGAAGAAGAAAAAAATGTTGTTGGTGGTGGAGTGGGTACGAAGAAGAAAGAAAGAAGAAGTAGAGAAAAAGCGCGCACAAAAAAAAAAAATGAAGAAGAAGAAGAAGAAGAAGAAGAAGCAAGGAAGCCGGTGGAACTCAGTAGAAGAAGAAATAAAAAAAGAAAAAGAAAGAATGAAGAAGAAGAAGACAAAAAAGGGGTTGGTGGTTGAGTGAAGAAAGAAGTAGAGAAAAGCAAGCAAAAAAAAAAAAAAAAAAGAAAAAGAAAAAGAAAAGAGGAAGCCGGTGGAGTTGACAACACAAAAGCTGTGGCCTCCGCGAGGTCAAAAATTTTACAATCTTGCCACTGAGTTATGTAACTCAGAAACTGAAAACACCAATTTGGTGTTTTTGGTTTTCATCACTCTCACTCAAACCAAACTGAGTTTGAGTGATTAAAACAAGATTAGGAAATCAAGCCAAACACTCAAAATTGTGTGGGTCTCACATTTTTTGATAACTTAGTTATGAGTTTCCAGTCATATGACTCAAAACACCTCTAATCTAAACAGGGCCTAAGAAGTACCACTTGAGCTACATGGCTCTTGGCGAACACTTGCATCAGTTATTATTGGCTCCTCAGTGGCTTTCTGCATGATGTTTTCATTTTTCTTCTTTTTTTTGGTACTTAGTTTGATGTATTCTGAAACAGGTCGAGTTGTCTCATCCTAATGCAGAACTTCGGCTGCTTGAAGTTTTCTATCACAAGATCTACAAGGTGTGAGCCTCGTGTTTGCTTGCTATTCTGCTCTTACTATTATTCTTATGAACCATGAATTTTCATATAAAGAGAGAATTTTATGAATATTTACCTGGGATGTTTTTGGAACTGCGTTGTCACCCTAAGTATAATGGTTTTGTCAGATCTAATAAGCTTTGTCCATTAAGTGAGCTGGTTGGGCAAAAGTATTTATTTAATTTGAGGCTTCCATTGATAACTATTTCCTGTAGCCATTGTCACTTTTTTGAGCTATCAGATAACTTGTACATGTAACCACATTTATTAGTTCTCATCAATTTATAAGCCCTTTGATCCTGCCATCGCATATATGCAGGTTTTTCCTCCTAGCGAAAAGATTGAGAACATAAATGATCAATACTGGACATTACGGGCAGAAGAGGTTGCTTTCTCTCTCTCTCTCTCTCTCTCTCTCTCTCTCTCTCTCCATTAAATATACTTGCATCAGATGCTTGAAATGACACAACAAGAGAGTAATGATTTGGATGTAATATAATTTCTACATTCTGAGTTGTTGAGTGTTTGTTTATGTGTGTGTTCATAATGATGGATTCCCCTTGTTTTCAAATGTTTTAGATCCCAGAAGAAGAGAAAAATCTTGGTCCTCATGATCGCCTAATACATGTGTACCATTTCACAAAAGATACAGCTCAGAACCAAATGGTAAAGAGTTCTGCAAATAATTTATTTGCGGTCATAATTCCATGTTTTAATATTTTTTTAATGTATTTTATGATCAAAACTATTTGCTGAGGATGTTACATTTTTTCTGTTCTATACAGCAAATTCAGAACTTTGGGGAACCGTTTTTCTTGGTCATACATGAGGGTGAGACTTTGGCTGAAATTAAAGAACGAATACAGAAGAAATTACAGATTCCAGATGAGGAATTTGCCAAGGTATATCTTACTTCCTACATTTATGCCATGTTTTACTCATATTTGTGCAATTGCGCTCAGTAACTTGGTTAGGTAGATATGTTAATAATCAGTCATGTATCAAACTTGTACTTATTTTTACTACTAAATATGTTGCATTAAATCAATATTTTTGTAATCATTTAATCAATCCTAACATCCCTTTGTTTTTTATTTGGCCAGTGGAAGTTTGCATTTCTTTCTCTAGGTCGTCCAGAGTACCTTCAGGACTCTGACATTGTGTCCAATCGTTTTCAGGTTTGTTTATAGAAATATCTTACTGTATTCTATTAGATAGTTTTCACATTTGTTTAATTGTTTTCTTGTTGACATGTCCATAGAGAAGAGATGTTTATGGTGCTTGGGAGCAGTATCTTGGATTGGAGCACTCTGACAATGCTCCTAAAAGAGCTTATACGGCTAGTCAGGTAAACTGTGCTCTTCCCAAGAAAATATAGTAAATATAAATTTTAGATTTTAATGACGTGTCTAGACTGAGAAATTGGGAGACATGCTGAATGCGTGTCTCCAAGATATGTTTCAATTTTTGTGCGCTATTTACATGATGTATTGTTTTCTGAATTTGCTAGTTGAGTATTTGAGTAAACACTATATACGCCGGAATCTGTTGATTCTAATTTGTCATAGTCATTATGTTTTTGCAGAACCGTCACACATTTGAGAAGCCTGTAAAAATTTACAACTAGGAAATAGTAGGAGAAAGTTCGTTCTTGCATTGGAATGACAACCCTCTACACATTCAGGCTGTAAAAATGGAAAAGCGGTGAAGGCAGCTCTGTTTAGGCATCAAGTGAAGTTAGCATCGAGGGTGGTGTCTGTGGGGTTTTGTTGTTGATTTTAATGTAATTCTTTTTCCTAGTTTGATGGGGAGGACTTTTTCCCAGAGTCATTATGTATCTTCTACTGTCAACCACAGCCCCTTTGAGCTTCTGGTACTTCCGATTTTTGGTGGAGGTTCTTCTTTGGGTGATGGGTGACTGGTCAGTGGCCGTCATCATGAATTCTATGTAACTGAACGGTACATATACAAGATTTTTGAACTAGTGAATGTATACAGGGTATAGTTGGGTGACACGCATTTGTTCTTTCTGGCTTCATGATTTTGTTCGTTCGGTTTAGATGTGTGTAGCAAATTTGGGAGTCTATGATGGTTAACCAGTCGCAGTTTCTGAGTTTAGGTCTGAGCTGGTGCACTTTGAATTGTTATCAGAAGGGATCCATAATATTTAAAGAAGCAAATATGAAATTTTTTTCCTCTCTCTTGGAAGTAAAAGAGTTATACGAGTGCTTTTCCTGCACTTTTTCTAATAGATAAAATAAAATATTATTTTTTACACTCCTGGCTTCCCGTTCGTTTTGCATTTTAAATCAGCCAGATTATGCGATTATTTATATGGTATAATCAACGTTTTGTGATGGTTCCAGTGCTTCATGCGTTTTGCAACCCAGCCGAGATGGGGGATTGAATGTTGAATAGGGATTCTTCCTAGCAAAGAAAAGCATATTTGCACTGAGATCGAAAAGCAATTTATTTTTTAGTCGAGATGTTTACCTAGCGACATGTCCACTTCTAGAGTCCCTAAAGCTGGGGCGCAATCGAGTCAATTCGGACTGATTTGGGCTCGTAGGTTGTAATTCAAATTTTAGCTTATTAATATTTAAAGAAAAATATTATATTGACAACATTTTTACAATAAATTATAAGTGGTAAGTTGTTATTAGTGGACAAAAAAATAATTTTCTTAGTAGGTTTAAATTAAAACCAATAATAATTTTCCACTTATGATTGTTATGAAAATATATGGATGTAATATGTTTCAAATTTAAAATCTTGAGACCGGCTAATTCTCAAGATTTGTAGTTAAAGAAAAAAGTCTTGATTTTATCTTTTAGTGGATTGGACTTATACTCCAATTTTGTAAAGTCAGGTGTTTTAAGCGGAGGTAATATATATATATATATATACATAGAAAAAAAACTTAAGTAGTCCTGGATGCCTAAGAATTGCCCATATAAATATAAATATATATATATATATATATATATATATATATATATATATATATATCATTCTGGAGCAATCTAAAGGGTAATACTTCTTACACACACTATATAAACATTTTGTTTTTAATTAAATGCGTGACTTGTTCAAAACAGATGAGTGTGTGTAAAGAGTGTGGTTTTACGAAATTTATTGTAAAAGAAGTTGTATCCATATCATTTTTTTAGCAACAAATTATCTTCATACATATATATATATATATATATATATAAGAGTTCAAGTTACACCTGGTGTAATTTTAAGTAATATTTTACCACTCAATAACTTGTTATAGAATTCATAATTTAAAAATCTTACCTTTGAATATATATATATATATATAAAATAGAGAGAGAGAGAGAGAGAGAGAGAGGATGATTCATATCATTCTTAAGAAAACCCATGAACAAAATCGTAGAGGTGAAAGTGTTTGTTATTATACGGTATACACCGAATGCGAAGCCAACAAAAGAAAGAAAAATAGATCGTACTACTACTAGTAAATAGTGGTAGAAAGAAAGAGAAGGGAAGGCAGAGCTAAGCGCCACATAATAATAATCTCTTCGTATTATCTAATATCCATGGCGACACAGCCTTTACACTCTCTCCATCGACTCTCTTCTTCTTCTTCTTCTTCTTCATCTTCAAAGACTACCGCTAAAGCCACAGCCACACATTATTGTTATTATCACTATTCTCTTCCAACAAAACCACAAAGCCCAGCACCAGCTGAAGTGTCCCGCAGCTGTTGTAGTTGTAGACTCCCCAAACCCAAACTCAAAGGCATTGTACCAACAAGAAGCCTCTTCAACCTCCCGGTTTTGCTCTTCACCGGCTTCGCTTCTGATAGCCTCTTGGAGTTGGAATTGGATACCCAAACTTTGCTTGCCACTCTCAGTGTCTTAGCCGCCATTTCTCTCTCACTTTTTCTTGGTCTCAAGGTGTGTGTATGTATGTCAACCTCTCTTTATATATATGTGGCATTGTTTCATAATATAAGTGTTGGTTTTTAGTACTTTGTTTTCATATTCTTTTGCAGGGAGATCCTGTGCCGTGTGAGCGATGCGCTGGCAATGGTAACAACTATGCTTTCTGAAGACCTTTCGCTTTTTTACATTTTTCAAACGAAGTCATGAATGTTATCCTTTTTGCCACATTAATTAATTGCATGTGTGTGTATGTGTGTTTTCTAATGGGCTTTTCTCAATTTTGTTTTATGAATCATATATTGCATGTGTTGCATTGGCATCTTTATTATGAGAGTTCTTAATACGTGTAGCAGGAAAACTAAAACAATAGTGTATTCTTTAGAAAAGAAGTGCACTTTGTTGAATGCCATCATATTGGTGTCACTGCATGATGGAAATATGTACTTTCAGATAATCAGCTTGAATTTTCCAAGGTTTATTTGGGGGGTTTACTAAAAGGTAAGAGGTCATCCATTGTGGCATTGGTTGTATGTTTAATTGAGATTGATAAGGAAAGAACTCTATGTTTGGGAAATCACTTGGGATAATGGTAATATGGTGTCCATGTGATATGGGATGATTTCACAGGCAAAACTATTGTTTCTGTTGTATATGTACCTTTTTTTTGGTGATAATTTGATAGTTGGGGGGGGGGGGGGGGGTGTGGATTTGAACTTAGGATGTCAATTTTGAAAACACTAGAAAGTGTTAATTGAGCTATAAGGCTCCTCGACTTGTATACGTACTTAATGGTCGTAGCATTGCTTGGAAATAAAGAGTACTTGTCTATCAGATGGATAAAAAATAAAAAATAAAAAAAAAGGTACTTTCAGATAACTTAGGTCCGGTTTGCAGAAGTAAAATCCTTTGGATTATCTCTCGAACTACATATTAATTTGTACATTTGTTCAATTTTCTAAAACTCAATTCATATTAGGCTTCCTTAGAAAAAAAAAAAAACTTAGTTTGTTGGTGCATGAAATAGTGGGCCTCATAGATTGCTGTTGCTTCTTTAGGTCCGTTCTACATCGTTACTTAAAATTTTGTTTGTGTTCTGTTCTTTTCTTCTCTTCCTTTTCACCTTGAGGTTGGAGGGTAGGGGTGTGAAGGGATGTTGAATGTCATCGATATTTCTGTTACATCTGAGTCTCTTTTGCTTCCTTTCTGATTAGCACTTTGTTAGATAACTAATCCTATACTTTTGTAAATGGCTGCTTCCCGGTTGGACAAGTGATGTACAGCCAGAATTTTGAAAGGTCTAAGCAGAATGAAATGTAGTGATGGTTTATCAGCGATTTTGAGAGTGTAAAGTGGACTGCTATGCTTCACTTTATTGCTCATTGCTTAAGTGTGCTTGTGTATTTCAAATGGCTCAAAACCCCAATTTGTGGTCATCTATTTCAATAGATGTATGGTTGCATGTAACTTACAGAAGCATAAATGCATAATACTTCAACATACTAAAATCTATTGGTGTAAATGGTGTTTAAAAAAAAAATGGTCTTATGTGCTATAATTTTATTAATGCTTGGTACTTTGGAAAATGTGCTAACCCTGTTTTTCATGATCCTTCCCTCAGTATCTGTTTTCTGCTTGTAGTGACATGATTTTTTTTAAAAGTAAAACATCCCCCTGGTATCCCTTTTCTACTGTGACCAGTTATTTTTGTATTTGGTGTTCAAGAAAAATAGCCTGTTTATAGAAGTGCTCTTTGATGGGCAGGTGGCACAAAATGTGTGTTCTGTAACAACGGTAAGATGAAGAAAGAGACAGGTTTGGTTGATTGTAAGGTGTGCAAAGGTGCAGGTATTACTCTTTCTGACGCTCAGATACTTCTGAAAAAGTTTAAAAGATGTGGCTTTTGGAAAATTGATATTAATCATTCTCTCAATTTGATTTCCATATTGTTTTGAAATTTTGAATGAGCTATTTGATGAAATCTTTGTTTTTAGCTTTGGGATTATAATCATTTTTGGACACAAAACCATTCAAGCATATTGATGAATGGTCTTTCTACATATTATTATGTGACCTTCATTTTCAAATGACCACCAATTCTTGCATTCTGATGCAATGTGAAACACCTTGGAATAACCTATTCTCATATGAAATTGGAATAGAAAATCATGCAGATAGAAGTTAGTCGTGCTATTCTATTAGTTTCAAGCAACAAATGATATGGTCCTTGGGCCTTGAGCTTAAAATTTATGCCCTTAAAATATATCAGATTCTAGAATTGTTGAATCTTTGTATTTAGTTCAATTTCTCTTTACTTTTACCTCTACCTAAATCAGTCATCTCTCTGTAGGATTAATCTTCTGCAAGAAATGTGGAGGTTCTGGATATTCTAGACGGCTGTGAGCTTGGTCTGAGATTTTTTTATTTGCTCTTCTCAATCCCTATGTTTACAATCTGTAAGATTTTGCCCCTAGCTTCTTCTTCTTCTTCTTCTTCCTTTTTCCCCCCTGGTCCAGTACCTTGCTAATTTTCTTTTTCTTTTCCTAAATATATCCTCATCGCTGTCTTTTCTGTTGTCTACTGTCCTTGTTCTTAACTTACTGGAAATTGGTGACAAAGTGAAGGAACGAAAAAATTGTAAATTTTGTTGCATTACTTTTTTTCATTGTAGATGATTTTTAAGTTCTGTGAATCAAATTTTTTTTTTTGGGGTATCTAATGATTATTATCTTTCAAGTGGAAGGTATATTGAATATCTGTTTTAAAAACAATATTTTATGACATTTCAGTGACAGATTATAATAGGTTGTTGATTGTGAAAGAAGAGGTATCACTATGGTTGTTTTTATTTGGACATAGTGAGAAGTAAAGACCATGTCTGATGCTATGGTGAATGTGAAACTGACCACCTCTTCTGTAAATATGAATATTATGACTGTCAAAATCTCACATTTTAGGATTACAATTGGGTATGATTCACTTTGATCGATGGTTTGAATCATGTTTATTTCTAAAGTCAAATTCAAATGCAAATTTAAAGTTTATTTTATTTTCTATGATGATAATTCAAAAGTTTGAAGAGTGGGGATTTGAACCTTGGATTAAGAGTTACCAATCAATTGAGTTATAAAACTATTAGCTCAATTTAAGATTAAGTGAGAACTCATTATATATACTCAATCAAGTATGTTTGTTATATTTGTTTTTATGCCCATTGTTTAAAGAGTATACTCTTGCATTTTACTTTTAGTCTTTATATTTAATTTCTCATATTGCTCTTTTTTCTTTTAAATGGTAAGTTACACATGTACATGATGAGTTTTAAACCTATGACCTCACTCTCCACATCAACACTTACAACTTGTAAGGAGAGAAGTTACTGGTTGAACTAGAATTCATGGGCAATTTCCCGTAGTGCTCTTGACATTGATATTGGTTTATTTATTTTATTCTCAATATCTCGTTTGGACCCCTACTGTTTACTAGTGAGTTAAAATGCACTCTAAACTAGGCATGTCCTCATGCTAATGGACTATAAGAAAGGGTTTTACATAGGTAAGAAAAGTAGGCATGTTATGATGCGGGGCCAATTGGAGTCCGTGGCTACCGCAGAATGACATAATGGAATGAATTGTAAAATACTCTCTCTCTTCCGGTTTGTTTCTCCTCTATTCTATTTTGGGATGTCTCAAAATATTGTCTTGTTTTTAAAAGTAAAAGTTATTAATTTACTAATGTTCCTATTATACCCCTACTTTATTTTCAAAACTATTTGAAAAGAAAACTAACAAATATGTAAAAAAAAATCAATTTAATTAGGGCACCTTTTCAGTTGCCTCATTAAGAATAACTCTTAAAAAAAAAAAAAACTAATAAATTAATTTAAAGGTAGTTTTGTAAACTTATATATTTTTATAAGGTAAACTAGACAATAAATAATATTCCCTTAAAAAGTTTGACTTTAAACAGGATAAACAAATTGGGACGGAGGGAGTAGGAGTTAACGGTACGACTCTACTCCAATTTGTGGTCTCATTATAATAATTAATTGGATAATACAAAAGTTGATCTTCATGTTTGTACCCTTACAATTTTTTACCTACCTTACACCTAGCATGAAACATAATAAAGGTAGAGATAAACTAGGAAAGCAAAGCAAATCAATCTAAATCTTACTTGAAATTCAAATTCAAATAAGACACGTCAACTAAAAGACTATTAAGTGAAATAAGTAAATGAAAATTAATCAAATATATTAATGAGATTAAATTCGGTTAGGAGGGAGTGTAAAATCCATGTTTTACCCCTCCAATTCTAACATGCCATATCAATTTATCATATATTTAAGAATAAGTAAATCACACCCAATTAATTCTAATACTCATATATAAATCCAACCAAATTGAGAGTTTAATGAGATATTATTAGGTGTAGTAAGATGTATTAAATTTTAAATAAAATGATGATATGACAATTTTTTATTAGATGATGTAAAAAGTGGGTTTTACATCCATCCTTACCAAATTCAGACTCTCTATTAATTATTGCTTTCTAACTTCTACATACATATACTCCTTTTAAAGATAGACATCATTTTTGTAATTATCGCTGATCCTAAAATGTAGGGGACTAAATTGACTGTAACCGCAAAATTGTATTTTTGCCTCCAAAAAAAAAAAATGCTATTTGTGACAAACACCATTCACATGCGTTTCATGAAGCTATTTGCGTCATTTTATTTATTTATAACTTGATTTAAATACATGAGATCTTACAAGACTGTCAGCGATTATTTCAATATAGATCACATACGTCTTCATCCAAATAAAAAACGTCAGTTTCGTGATGAGATCATGATAGTGCATCCATTATTATCCATAGGACCAAAATGTGTTATGGATTGAAACATTTGCCAAACATAAACCGTAGTCATACCATAGAAAAGAACAAAAACAAGCAGCCGCAGCCACAGTTAAACCGAACTGCACTTGTTAACTCTTTCCTTCTTTCTTTCTCAATAAAACCTTCTTCATCTCCCTTCCCTGTGTACACACAAACTTAAAGCATGTCTAATTGCAGTACCACCCCTCATGTAATAGACGATTGCAGAGGTGTCCTTCAAGTTTACAGTGATGGCTCAATTGTGCGCTCTCCAAAACCAGGTTTTAACGTCCCAGTCCAAGATGACGGTTCCGTTTTATGGAAAGATGTTGTTTTTGACGCCGTTAACAACCTTCAGCTCAGGCTCTACAAGCCGAAGCCGAATCCGTCTTCGGCTCACTCCAATTCCAATCTCCCAGTGTTTTACTACATCCACGGTGGCGGCTTCTGCATCGGCTCACGCGCCTGGCCCAACTGTCAGAACTACTGCTTTCGGCTAGCTTCTCAGCTCCAAGCCGTTGTGGTGGCTCCTGACTATCGGCTAGCTCCTGAGAACCGGCTCCCGGCTGCTATTGAGGATGGCTTCTTGGCTCTTAAGTGGCTCCAAGACCAAGCCGTGTCTGAGGAGGAGGGGAAGGACGCTTGGCTTGCTGACGTGGCTGATTTTAGCCGAGTGTTTATTTCGGGTGACTCGGCTGGGGGTAATATTGCTCATCATTTGGCGGTTCGGGTCAGAGCCGGGTCGCCTGAATTGGCTCCGGTTCGTGTGAGGGGATATGTTCTGTTGGCACCCTTTTTTGGTGGGACGGTTAGGACTAAGTCTGAGGCTGAAGGACCTAAGGATGCCTTTCTCAATTTGGAGCTCATTGACAGGTTTGCGTTGGTTTTTTATTTATTAATTAAAGGCTTATATCAATTGAGTAACGTTAGAGAATTTTTTAGTTTTAATTTTACAATTATTCACATAGTAAGCAATATCACCTTAACATTAACACTGTTAGTAATATTATAATAGACTAATCATAGCAGGTTATTTCAATTGTTATGAAAAATAACATGTGTTTCGGGCATTCCAAGATGTTTTGGCAAATACTAGTCAAAACTCAAGATTCAGCCAGTATGAATTTTAGGATTATTGTTTTTACCTTTAAAGATGTGTTATGGTCTTTTATTTGTTTTTTTATATGCTCTCTCAATTTAAAAATTTTTTTTAAAGAGTCCAAATCCGGTTTTTGGACTCTTGACAAATTTTCCAATGGGTCTTGGCAGTTCTTGTGGGAGTTCTTTTTTGATGAATTTGATAAATGATGATGAGGAGTAATATTTTGTTATAAACTTTAATGGCTTATTATGGACTTACGTAATGAGTAGTGACTTGTTATAAATTTTCTTATTTTAGGACTTAAGACTAAATGATTTGCATGATTTGATATTTACTTTTTTGAGTTGATAATTTTATGTTATATATTTTAGGTATTTGAAACATTTTAAAACGGTACGTCGAAATAAGCTGAAGGGGTTCGAAATAGAATTAATAACATTGCCTAAAAACTTATTTTTATGCACAAGCACTCATAAATCATGATATTAAACCTTATATTTACATTTTTTTAATATTGATTGGAGATAATAAAAATTCTCCACTTTTCTTGACTCGCCCTAATCCAAACTGGACAAGTTTTGCTATTGTTATCCTGATTTTTGAATGTCCATCACTCCATCTATATGTTATATTTAATATATATTTAAATTATTTATACATTATCATACCAAAACACGTGTTATATCTTTTAATAGTCTCACAACTTTCTCTTCATATATATATATATATATATATATCTTATGATTATATTGAAAAATCCTTGATAGGAATGACAAAATACTTTCATTTTGTAGCGTCTTATATTGCTTTCTGTTTCACGTGTTTTTCTACTCCATAGAAGGGATGGGATGGTGGGATCGAAACGTCCTGATTTGATCCCACTCTGTCGGCTGGAATAACCAAAATCCATCTGATATATGATTATTGTTTAGTCATGACACAATTTGGTGATTAATTTTTTGGGATATATTATTTTAATGGTCCCTAATTGTCCTTAATGTTTCTTTAATCTAATGCTCTCTCAAGTCTCAATCACAACAATATTATCGTCAGACTTTACATATGTTTCAAGGTGCCGTCTGTCACGTAGTTAACAAACTTGTGATGTAGCATGCAATACCGCTACGTAATAGTTTTGTTTCATTACGTGGCTAATGGATTCAGACGAGTACGAAAATTAAAACAAAGTGCAAAGCCAAAAGATAAATTACAGACTACTATGAAACAATTTATAAAAAAAAAACAACGATTTTAGCACTTGCAATTATACTAAAATTACAGTCCTTTTAAAATATGCTCGTGTATCACTAATAATTGGATAGGTATTGGAGGCTATCTATACCAATTGGAGACACTACTGATCACCCAGATGTAAACCCATTTGGGCCATTAAGCCTAAATCTTGAAACAGTGGATCTTGATCCCATTCTAATGGTAGCTGGAGGAAGTGACTTGCTGAAAGACAGAGCTGAAGATTATGCAAGGAGGCTCAAAAGTTGGGGAAAGAAGATTGAGTACGTTGAGTTCGAAGGAAAGCAACATGGCTTTTTCACTATAGATCCTAATTCTGAAGCAGCAAATGAGTTGATGCAAATCATTAAACGTTTCATTGCTGAAAATTCCAACTAAGACTGCATTCATGGGCATGTTACATGAAAGCTCCACTGTTAAGGGTGTTGGGTTGCCTTTTCACTTTTCTTTGTAAGAAGTTCTTTGCTTAGTTACCCATCTTGTATGTTTTTGAAACTGAAAAATATACACATGGATTTTACTTTGTTTTGTACTAAACTCAGTGTAAGGGTTTAGTAATCAAGCACCTCATCCACTTTGTCTTTAGCACTAGGGTGGCAGGCGATGCATGATTAAGGCTTATCTCACTAGGTGGAAAAGATAAACTAATTAAAACTATTAGTAAGTATTATAAAATAATTAAAACTATTATCTCACAGTAATTATTGACGCTATTATAAACTAATTAAAGCCTAATCAACAATTGAAGAGAGAAGCAATTCATAGTGACTGTGGTGTCGAACATGATTGGGGTTGAAGAATATGTTGTATCCGATTCCATATATAATAAACTGTGACTAAGAAATTATGCGGATTAATGAGGCTTAGGAAAGTAGTTGAGGAGGTAGCTGGGGAAGATTTGAGGATTTATGTGATTTGAGAGAAAGTTGGTTCTAAATGGATTTGAAAGAAGGGCTGATAGATCTGAGCATGAAAGAATATGAAGAATTTAAGAGGAGTTGAGCCATTGATAGATAGAGGAGTGCGAATGAATCTGAAGAATTTAATAGAAGTTATTAGATAAGAGTCCAAATAAAAGAGCTATTGTCTGTGTGAAAGAGAAGTGTAAGAAGATGAGATTCTTTGTTTGCAAGAGAATACACATAACTACATAAGAGAGAAGGAGAGAAGGCATGAAAGAGGTGGAAGAAAAAGAAAGAGGTGAAAGCTTGAGAGAAAAGAGTTTTAGTTATGTTTGGTCTTGTCAAGTGGTTTTCACAATTTTCAACTTATTTACAACGAGACTTTTCATCATTGTTACTTAAAAACTAAAAACTAATGTGGATGAGTTCTCAGAATATATGTTTTAAATCCCGTAAATCAATTTTAACATTGAAAATTGTTGGTCGAAATCTGCTATCAAACTGCTATCAATCTCATAATTCAACTTTTTTTTTTTTCAATAAAAAAAGAAGTATAACAATCACCTGATGAACAAAAGTCTCCCATCACCAGTCTAAAATAAAGAAAGCCAACAACACCTCTTCATTAGTATTGTCAACTTGCAAGATCTCCTTATTACAGTGTGACACATATGATATGAGTTCAACGCTTTGCTCTTCTCTTCCTTGATGTTAAGGAGGTATATGTAGCTAGTCGTTTGTACCTTTGTCTACCTATATATGAAAGTGGTTGACAAACAATTTGCTCAGGCGGAACTTTTCAAAGTAGTAGGAAAGGCTTAACATATGATTTCATTGCGGAGATCTAACAGTTAACAGGTGCATGAGGATCTTATATGTCTCTAATTAGTGGTCATTGGATCATTTTGGGGTTCGTTTGGCATGATTAACTTTACAAACTTATTTTACTATTTAACTTATTTTTTGTATTATTCATGGGTCTCATGACACTTTTTTGGTACTATTTATGGGTCTCACTGTACTATTTTGGCTAATTTTTACTTTTATCTATAGTATTTTCGACAAAAAGTTTTCAGTTTCAGCAAAATAAGCGGATTCTAAACAGTCCCCAAGATCTATCAAAAGTTACAATGGGAAGTTAGTTGTGTCCACCAACAAAAGGGAGTCTATCTTACAGACCAAGTCATCCATTGAGGTCCCCTTGATTTTAGCCAATTGATCATTATGATCATAATGGGCTAATAATGAGAGGGGGGGGGGGGGGTGTAATTGCCCATATTAAGGGTCTATTTGTGATCCGCTTCTTTTGTTGAAACTAAAAACTTTTTGCTAAAAATACTGTGGATAAAGGTAAAAATTAGTTGAAATAGTATAATGGAACCTATGAATAATACCAAAAAGTATAGTGAGACCTATGAATAGTAGTAAAAATAAGCTGAATAGTAAAATAAGCTGACAAAATTAAGCATGCCAAACGCACACTAAGCCTTCGTTTGGAAAGCACGTTTTGTGCCTCACGTTTGCGTTTGGCATTTGAAATAGTGGGACTCACGGCTACTGTTCACATTTTAAAATGAAGACCCACGGCATTGTTTTAAAATTAGGACCTACAGCTACTGTTCACGTTTTAAAATTATTTTATTATAGTGTTTTCAGTAAACTAAGCAGTATCTAAACAAACCTTAAGTATTTAAAGTGACACTAGCATGAGATCAACCTAGTTGCTTTGATGTAAGCTACTGGATTATTTCCTAAGTACTTAATTTTTGTGAGTGTAAAGTATTTTTTTCAAATCTTATTTCAAATTTAGGCTTTCTTGTATATGAATCTTTTCCAAGAATAGTTTACTTGATTTGAACCACCTAATCATCATTGGGCCTATAATGAGAGGTATAATTGCATCCATTTTGGTAGAGGGTTTAGGCATGTAAGATATTGTGCTTGAGCTTGAGCTTGAGCTCATTCCTTGTGCTTAGGTGTTTAGTTATCATTTTTTTTTAACTTGTTGGGCTTTGGTTTCTTGTTTCTCGTTGTGTATGGGTTGTTCTTCGGCTATTAACTAAAAAGGGTGGAAGAGTGTGCAAGTTGGGCTTTCTTTTAGGGGTCTGTTTGGGATCCACTTAGTTTACTGAAACTAAAAACTTTTTTACTGAAAGTACTGTAAAAAAGGTAATTATTAGTTGAAATAGTATAGTAGGACCCATGAATAGTAGCAAAAATAAGTTGAATAATAAAATAAGTTGGTAAAAAATAAGCTAGCCAAATAGACACTAGGTCTAGTTTTTGAGGACTAACTTAATGTCCGTTTGGAAACAACTTATTTAGCTTTTTGCTGTTTTTTATTTATTTATTTTACTAGAAGTGTACTAAAGTATACTTGTACTTTTAAAGAAGTGAGAAAAAAAATAAGAAAAAAGTGAGAAAAAGTGGAGTTTTAAAAAACTAAATAAAAAGCTAAGCTTATTAGCTCTAGCCAAATAAACACTTAGAACATTCACATCACTTAATGTAAAATACAAAAAGTAATCAATTTTGCAAATCTAACCCCATAATTCTCCCACATCAGTTGAGTTAAAATTGTGTAAATTTACACAATTACTATAGTAACTGTGTAAATATACATAGTTACTGTAGCTTTGTATTTGATATTTTATTAATTTCTCACATCTCAGAGCAGACTATCTCTCCCTCTTATTCTCTCAGTCTTAAAACCTGCAATGCAACATTGCCTAAATTGAAATGCAAATCCCATCCACCACCATCATCCAACCACTACCAACACTCAACCACCACCACCACCACCAAAAACCGTTACAACAACAAAAAATCAACCCAAAATACAACGGAAAATCAAACTTGATAAACCCAATATTGATAGAAAATCAACACAAAACCAACCATCAACTAAAAACCCATAACTTGAACCCAAAATCAAAATCAAAATCAAATCTAAACCTAGAGCTTCGAGAGAGAGAGAGAGAGAGAGAGAGAGAGAGAGAGAGAGAGAGAGAGAGAGAGAGAGAGAGAGAGAGAGAGAGAGAGATTTCTTTAGGTTTGCCACAAAGAAAGCTAAGATAAGAGAGATCTCAGGGGAGAAAGAGAGCTAAGGTTAAGAGGAGAAAGAAGAGAGACCTAATGGCTAAGAGGAGAACGTGAAAGAGAACAGATTTGAAAGGAAAAAGTAGAGGGTTGTGAGGAGAGAAAAGAGATACCTGAATGTGAAAGACAAAAGGAGAACGTGCGATGGGGTGAGAGAGAGACTTGAGATGAAATATTAAAAAAAAAGGAAAGAATATATATGAGTTTTTAAATAAAATAGAATGTAGAATAGATTAACTGATGTGAGTAGTTTGTAAAAGTGGTATTGTAAAATATAAAAAGTAAGGTTTTATGTTAAAATAGATAGAATCATTTACACAAATTGGAGTGAATGCATTTAATATGATCTACAACCTTAACTTTTTGTAGGTAATGATTATAG
The DNA here is from genome assembly GCA_030445155.1 of Quercus variabilis. Classification (NCBI taxonomy): domain Eukaryota; kingdom Viridiplantae; phylum Streptophyta; class Magnoliopsida; order Fagales; family Fagaceae; genus Quercus; species Quercus variabilis. The sequence continues at coordinate 21,931,165 of CP129445.1, forward strand.
GGTTATTAGATTCTTACTCTCGAAAAATACATTAAAAAAAAAAAGGCTTTTGTAAAAGTTGGATTAAACTTCTATAGTGAAATTACATTTATTCTTATATACTTCTTATAGTACATCATTTACATACATCAACATTGTTGTCTTTTAATATGGACATCAATGAAAAAAATATTGCTATCTCATGTGAAATTATAAACATGAGGATGTGTTCAAAATGTTGAGAGAACAATTACGTTGGTGAAAACGCACATAGGTGTTACATAAGATTTTAGTTTTTTAATATATCTTAATTATTAATACAGATAACAATTAAAAAAATATTTATTTAGAATAATCGCGAGTGCTCCTCACGAGGCAAGAGCACGCGTTGTCCCTCCTCTCACTCGTAACATCCAGGTCCAACTCATACACACAACGTTACTTTGGCTCGAGACTCTAGAGTTCAAAAATTTGAAATAGCGATCTCAAACGGTCCTCTACCCCATCTCGACCGTTGCATCTCAACGAATCTCCACCGTCCGATCACTCCCCCTTCCCACTTTTCTCTTTACCAACCCTTGATTCCCTCATTTCCTAAATTTCAAATCTCACCCTCCAAAATTTCTCTCACTCTCTCTCTCTCTCTCTCTCACATTGACTACAGCAACAAAGAAACTCGTTGATGAAAATGGCATTCATATCGGAGACGGCGAGCGCAATCAAGAGCCGGTTCGGGTTCCATGACCACGCCTCCAAGTCCTCTTCGACGAACTCTTCTCCCGATCTTCTCAAATCTACCTCCAAAGACAACAATGCCGCCGTCGCGCACTCCAATTCGGTGGTTCGCACCATCTCTAACTGGGACGAAGACGACACCGTTTCCGTCGCCGGATCTTCGTCCACGCAGAGCTTCGACTTCGACGAGGACCCTTCCTTCTGGAAAGATCACAATGTGCAGGTGCGTAGCTAGAATTGGTGAATATATGTATATAAGAGTGAGTTTTGAGCTTTTTTTTGATTGCTTTGTAACTTAGTTTAGGTCTTTAAATTTCATGCTACTAGTACTGATATCGTTAATTGATGTGAATTTCTTGTCACTTTTATGTAATTGAATGCTTGATCAGAAGGAAAACCCTAATTAAATAGTTAATGCTTTGTTTAAGACCAAAAGTTCTATTGGATGCTTCAGAACTTAGTTAGAATCAGAAAATTTTAGGCATTTTACTTGTTCATGGGATCAGGTTTCAGAACTAGTAAATTTCCTTTGCTAAAAATTTTAGCATTTTAGTTTCAAATGTAACAAATTAAACCTTGAAGTTTCAAAAGGTAACAAATTAAACGTGTTCATTGTGGTCGGGTTTTGAAATCTCGGGGTTTAATTTGTTATGGCCCCTTAACCATAAGATTTAGAATGATATTTTCCCCCAAAGATATTATTGTTTTGTGATTTAATACTGTTTGACTCAAATTATTTTGTTTTTCGGATCTTATAATGTGTAGGTTATTATTAGAGTCCGTCCGCTGAGTAGTACTGAAATATCACTACAAGGCTACACCAAATGTGTTAGGCAAGAGAGTTGTCAGACTATTACTTGGACCGGGCACCCCGAGTCACGCTTCACCTTTGATGTTGTTGCAGACGAGAATGTCAGCCAGGTACCGTTATTAGATTGATTATTGTGTCTGTTCTGTTGCACTTAGTTGTGTTTTTTCCCAATGCCATGGTTGGACCTCATTTAAGTGATGCAACAACAGGAGAAACTATTTAAAGTGGCTGGATTGCCGATGGTAGAGAATTGCATGGGAGGCTACAACAGTTGCATGTTCGCATATGGCCAAGTGAGTTCCCCCAACAATGATGTTGGATAGTTCAAATGTCTTTTGTGCCAGTTCTGTCCAGCATGTTATACTTAATCTGCCAGCAAAGTTTAATGTATTTTCTAAATTTAGCTTGCATTCTATTATGATCTAGTATTGCTTATATTATATATAATTGTTTCTATCTAGACTGGAAGCGGAAAAACTCACACAATGCTTGGAGACATTGAGGGAGGCACTCGAAGACACAGTGTAAATTGTGGGATGACACCTAGAGTATTTGAACATTTATTCACAAGGATTCAAAAGGTATGTGCCTAACTACCTTGGGATTGGCATTATGTGCGTACTTACATAAGAGTCCTCTGCTTCACCTCGTTTCTCATATGATCATTTGGATCAGACACCAATGACATATGACATATGATCATTTGTAACCAATATTTTTGAGGTTTCTTCCTATTACTAGGTATATTTAATTTACATTTTGGGGTTCAAATGATAGCTCGATGGTAGTGACCCCCTTTGTGGTGCCTAATGTAATATTTGTAATTCAAACCCCATCTTCCCCCTCCCCCACTATCTATATATCTATCTATCAAAAAATATTTTGAAAATTGCATTTTATATGAAACCATTTCAACTTCTAAAATTTTTATATATTTATATTCTAGTTTTTGATTTGAACATGTAAAATGTGTTTCATTTTTCCCGTGTCTTTACATATGCCTGAAATGTTCTTGACAAGCAAATGGTTAAACCTTTGATCATAGTCTTATTTTGTCTGTTACTTCCTTTCTTCCAAATTTTAGTCCCATCGATATAAAATTTACTCTTTAAGCTACCTTTGTTTATTTGTTGCAAGAGATTCAATGCATTTGTCAATGGCTCGGTTTTGGTATGCAGGAAAAAGAGGCTCGTAGAGATGAAAGGTTGAGATTTACTTGTAAATGCTCATTTTTGGAAATATACAATGAACAGATTCTTGATCTTTTAGAGCCATCCTCTAATAACTTGCAGGTATGGATAATTTTCTGCTGAAAGTTCTGACCAACCAGTTATGCCTACAAAAAAAATGCACATTATTAGTGCAGGAAGAGTTTTATATTTCTGCAAATTTCTCTTCTTTATGAGGTCATTAAAAAATAGAGAACAATTTCTCTTATGATCTTGTTGGATTGATGGCTACATTGAAGTTTTGAGCTGCTCCATTTGTTTTGATTAGTATGCCAGGAAACTTAATTCCTTATTTTGGTGTCTATGTTACAGATAAGGGAAGACATTAAGAAAGGCGTTTATGTGGAGAACCTGAAGGAAATAGAAGTTACAAGTGCTCGAGATGTTATTCAACAACTTATTCAAGTATATAACACCATTATGATATGCTCTTTTATTTGTGCTACTTCATTATTCATAGTAATATAGCACTCTTATATATTTGGTGAATCTAAAAGTTTATATAGTTTGAGTAAATTAATCATATATAGAATCATTTTCTTCTTACTTGGACTATGTACTAGAAAGACTTTTATATGTCCTACACGCAGTCTAAGTCTAAGATTGTAGAGAAGTTGGCCACTTGATATGGATGTTATTATTATTGGTTAAGTACACATAATTTTTATAATCCTCCCTTTTTTATGTTTCCAGGGGGCATCTAACAGAAAGGTAGCTGCTACTAATATGAATCGTGCTAGCAGTCGTTCTCACAGTGTATTTACTTGCATCATTGAGAGTAAGGTGAGTAAAATTTATGATAATTTTTTCCCCTCATTTCCTTCTATTGTTCTTCATTCTATTTTCCAAATCATATATTTTTTGATAATTCTAATTGTTTTTTTAATTATCAGTGGGATTCCCAAGGTGTAAGTCACCATCGATTTGCTCGGCTTAATCTTGTTGATTTAGCTGGATCCGAAAGGTAAGTCAATGCAAAGAAGAATGTCTCATATCGTCAAGTGGAGTTAAAAACTTGTACTTATAAATTGAAACTTAACTCGCTGCTGCTGTCTATATGTTTTGATCACAGGCAGAAGAGTTCTGGTGCTGAAGGTGAACGTCTCAAGGAAGCTACCAATATCAACAAGTCTCTTTCGACATTGGGGTGTGTTTCATCTATTATTATGACTGGTTAATAAATTATATCAGCCATTTTTGTTTTTGATTTTCTTATTGATGTTTAATCTAGTGGCTTTATATTACAATTCGTTTATGCAGTTGGTTTTAATATATGCAGACTTGTGATCATGAACCTAGTGAACATGTCAAATGGGAAGTCACTCCATGTTCCTTACCGGGATTCTAAGCTAACATTTTTGCTTCAGGTAGGTGGTGATATCTTTTAGAAGATAATTCTGAGATGCACTGTGTTACTTCGTTAATGGGTTATAACTTGCTACATAGTAATCACATTTCTTAACGTGGAGCAGATCAGTATTTGAATGTGAGATAATAATAGGTTGATAGTTTGTTAGAGCTGTTAGTCTGTTACATAAGGAACACAGAGCCAAAAACTTAATCTTTTAAATATATATTTTTAGGGATACAAGTATAGTTTCTGCAGTAACTATTGCACCTAGCTGAAACGGTACGTACAAATTTCTTGCACTTGGGCAATGTAGGCTTATTTTTATGTGGAAGGACTCCCTTTCCTCCTCCCTCCCCTTCTTAAGGTGAAGTTTCTTTAGTATTGTCAAGAGAGTTAGTGGATGGAGCTTGCAGTTAGTTTGCAAACATTGCCATGAATGCAAAATACTTATTGTTCAGATAGATGGAAATTTTGGCAGTAACTATGAGTTTATGATGAAGTAATTGCTAGAACAATGTAATGCTTTATATGAAGAAAAGGTAACTTAAGTCTGAATTTCTAGTACAATCTGAAAGCTTACTATAATGATTTAAAATTGTCTAATGACTCTAGTTAAATTTTTTGTTTTATTCTTTACAGGATTCTCTAGGAGGGAATTCGAAAACAACTATAATTGCAAACATCAGTCCTTCTAGTTGGTCAGTGAATCTCTTTCTTTTAAAAATTCATTGCTATAATGTTTGAGCTTTCCTATCTATCTTCGTATATATCTACACAAAACACACATATTTTAGAGTTCACTTCCTATAGATAAACGTTGTTCCTTCATCTTCTATTCCACTTTTTTGAAAGAGTGTTGTCTTAACTCTTAACTGAACCCATAGTTCTGATTTTGTAAATTTTTTGTTCTGCATAAAGTAGTAAGCTTGAATTATCTAGTTATCTTTGTTTATGTGTAACATTTTTGGTGGTTTTTTGCAGCTGTTCATTGGAGACACTGAGCACATTGAAGTTTGCACAACGAGCTAAATTTATTAAGAACAATGTACGTGATTTTTACTTGCTAGGTTTTCTTTTTTAATTGTACACAACTTATGTATGTATGCTGCTGGTATTCCAGTAGTAGATAAGGATGTTCCATCTAGGCATCTATTTTGGATGTACTAGCAGATGATAGAATTCATGTGATATGTGACTTCATCTCTTTTTTATTTGTCTATCCTTTTTGTCTGATAAGATCATGGGAAATATTGAACTTAGTTGTGAACAACACTGCTAGTTCTGATATTTGAACTCTTGTTGTGGATGCTCATCTGATTTTGCTGAGGCATGTGTTTTACACCTCTCCATTTATTTGCTTATTGAAAGCATTTGTTACATTTCTTCAGGCAATTGTCAATGAGGATGCATCTGGAGATGTCATTGCCATGAGGATACAAATTCAACAACTCAAGGTACCATTCTTAATTACAGAATTTTCCCCCTTTATTTTGAGGTGTTAATCTGCTAGTACTTTCTGTCACATACATCATTAGTGTTGACCCTTTCTCTCTGAAATCTGTCCTTGGTGATTTATGAATTAAGCCAGTTATTAATGCCTTGTATGGAAAATAAATATTTATCGGACACCATGTACAACTGTAAATCTTCTAGAAACTTAATGATTGCAATTAGTGTTTGGTAATTTGTCTAGTGTTTTTTTTTTTTTTTGGTGCGTGTGTGTGTGGGGAGGGAGGTTCATTTTTCTCCTCTCTTTTTTTATTTTTATTTTTGTATTTATAAAGTGCTGATGTTAAACACCTTAACCTTGCTACTCTGTTTATTCACTCTAGGTTTAAAGGCTCTAGGTTTAAAGTTTAAACCTAGAGAGTACTTTAAAGTGATACCTTTATGGAATCATTTTTTTCCTGGGTTATTTTGAAAGCAGCAATCAGCTGTATATTAGGGCATCCCTTTCTCGCATTAGCTTTAGTTCAAATGACACCTCCTTTTCTTGTAATAGTAAGGCAGAGGGTGAGATTTTTAGTTCAATAAAAAATAATCGGGTTAGCTCTCTCATTATGTATAAATTTGTACCTTTCTCTTCTGATGACGGTATCACTCCATGAAGACTTTACTAGTAGGCTTAACAGAACCTTTATTATACTTATAAAATTAATATCACTTGTATATTTAGATCAAGTAATAAAATTCACTCTCCTCTCCCACACTCATTACACTAATTGATAGTCATCTATTGGATATTGTTCTCTTTATCAGTGTTACTAGACCAGTGATTCATAAGACTAGTTAGATGTATATCTTATAGCTTTTCTGGTGATTTGTAATAATTCTTATGTGTGTCATCTGTATTATTTTTAGAGAGAAGTATCTCGACTACGGGGGTTAGCAAGTGAGGGTGAAAATCAGGACAATGATACTTCAACATTAGGCTTTCCTGGTTCTCCAGGATCCTTTAAATGGGAAGGATTACATGGATCATTTAGTCCACTTGCCTCTGGTAAAAGGATGTCTCAGGTATAAACTATTATTTCTTTAGGTTAAGAAATCTTTTGGCTTGTAATTGTTGATATAATGAGTTACATTGTTTTCTCAGAAAAAAGATTATGAAGTTGCCCTTGTTGGGGCTTTCAGGAGGGAGAAGGATAAAGACATTGCGTTACAGGCATTGACCGCTGAAAATCAGGCAGCTGTGCAGTTAGTATGTCTGAAAAACTGTCTTATTCTTGACTTTTTAATGGATTTATAGCTGCTCATTAGTCATTACTAGAAATATTTGCACAATGTTGTAGATTGATTAGGTTGTGTATGGTTAAGTATGTGAGAAACAGCTTCTGCATTCATAAAAGATGTCACAACCTTATATTTGATATAATGGCTGTTGAAGTCCTTCATAAATTGTGTTACTTCTGTATGTTATCGAAATCCTTTTAAGCCCGAGGCATGAAGAGCCAAAAGGGGTACTCGTTTGAGTGAACATAGTTAGTATACATATTATGAACACAAATTATATGCACTGGAATATTTTAGTAATTTTTTTTTTTTGCAAACATGTGCTCTACTGTTTTTCCCAATTGGTGTTACCCTTTTTGGCCATTTTCTTATCTGTTAGGACCCACCAAAAAAACTCAAGAATATTGATTTTAGTACCTTTGCTAATGAAAAACTCATCCTTTACTGAAGGTTAAGAAGCCCTTTCACTAGGAATTATTTAGTCTATCTTTAAAATAATGGAACTTTTAGAAAGACACTCAGCTTAAGTGCCTAGAAATTTATGCAAGGTGCTTGCCTAAGTGCTAAAAGGTGATCGTGTCACTAAAGGCATGTCTTGCATCAAGGCTTCAGAGGTGCCTTGGCTTGCCTTTGACAATGTTGCTTTTCTTACTACTTTTATTTTATATAATAACTTGATTTTCTGTGATTTTGAAATCATTTTAAAATGTTTTTTTTTTTTTTTAATAAAAGTTTTCATGTTTTGGGGTGAATTAGGTCAAACAAAGAGAAAATGAGATAAAAGTTTTAAAAATGGGGCTACGTTTTCGAGAAGCTGCAATAAAGAGGCTAGAAGCAGTCGCCTCTGGAAAGATTTTAGCTGAGACACACTTACTGAAAGAAAAGGAGGAACATTGGAAGGAAATTGAGGTCCTTCGAGGTCAGGTTGCTCGGAACCAAGAAGTGACAAGATTTGCTATGGAAAATCTGCAGCTAAAGGAAGAAATTAGAAGGTTTGTTGTTATTTTTATGCAGCTTGAATCTTTTTGTTCCATTCAACATGTTATTTTTTTCTTTACTACGTTGATAAAAATGTAAAAATTGAAGAACTAAGCAAACTGTTAATGTTAATTATATTAGAGGAAGTTGAAATTGGAAGCAAATCTCCATAATCAATCTCATAAAAATTCTTCAAATTTAACACTTAAAAAATGTGTTAAAGCATATATTGCTATCATATAAAAGTTTTGCGTAATGCAAAAGTAGAACACATATGAGGTATGCCTCTTAGTTCTATTGGGAGAAACCTAGCAGGTCCCAGGATCAGGAATTAAGTGTTTGTCTTGTGGACTTCAATGATTTGTTTGCATTTTCTAATTATAAATACATTTGATTTTTTTGTTCCCCGAAAAAAATAAAATTTTACTCACATCTTTTTATCCAAAAGTAATTTAAAATTTTAAGACTTTGTACTTCTGTTACTTATTCATCCTTTAACCTACAGATTAAAGTCATTCTATGAGGAAGGAGAAAGGGAGATGATGAAAGAACAGATTGGGGTGTTACAAAACAAGGTAAAACAGTTGCTTAAATTTCCTATGTTTTTTTTTTCAGTGTCTATGGCCAACTTACTTTCCGAAATTAAATGCATGTCTTGTGAGTAATTTTGCAGTTGCTAGAAGCACTCGATTGGAAACTTATGCATGAATCAGATCCCTCGATGGTACAGGTTATTTCCAAGCTTTGTTATGAAATCTTGACATAATTTTATTGTGTAAAGTTTTCTTGTTAACCTAAAATGTTGAAATTTTTTATATTGTAGAAAGCAAATTCAGATGTGGTGATGGAAGAAGTTCAGGATGATGGTAATCTACAGATTTCCAATCAGGTGAGATCCAGGTTCATCATGTTCAGTAGCTAATTTTTCCTGGCATGTAATTTGGTCATGTTCTAGAAATTGAAAGTTGAAAAGTGATAATCTCTGTTCATGTGTATCCTCATTTGAATGATTTGATGACATGCATGTATCTAATAATAGTCATTGTTTTAAGACCTCTGCAAACTAAGAAGTAGATATTTTATCCTTGGGGTCACACCTCTCAAGGACAATCAGCTGAGAACCATGTCTAATGAAGTAGAGGTTGCTAGTTTGAACTCTTGCCCATAAGGCCAAAACTTATTTATAAAAAAAATAACAAAAGTAGAGAGTTTACTTTGGAAAGATGAAATAACATAAACCTTGCAAAAGGATGTCTGTATAAGGAACTAAATAAGAAACAGTTTTCTCTGTCACTTTTATTCTTGATTTTGGGAATTATTCAGGACCAACTCTACAACAGTAGTAGCAACTGTCCAGTATGAATATTTATTTTATTTTATTTTATTTTTTGTGTAGTATCATGATAGTTTTATTTGTAAGTTTGCATGTTGAGAGTCTTTGGGCTGCCTGAACATTAGAACTTTACATCTAAGTAGTTATTTATGCGTAGTGTGTCCTTATTTATGTTCACAAATTATCAAAAGTTAAAGATAATATCAAAGGGAAAAACTCCTTATCCATGCGAGCCTGCAATCAACTGCATATTTGCAAATCATTAGTACCATATGTAAAACTGGACCATCAACAACAACAACAACGACCATGCCCTTTGTGAACTTTCAAGGTTAAAAAATATCTACGTTCCTTGTAGTTAAACTGTTAGAAGTTTTTCTTTTTTTTTTGAGTTTTGGGAATGAATTTCAACTTATTTTCAGTATGTTTATACTCATCTTTTTGCATCAGATTCGTATATGCAAAAATCTATTTAATGTTTTTACATTTTTCAATGTAGGAGCCTGGATCGCCTTGGAGGTCTTCAGTGAGTGAGGAGAATGAATTCCTCCGCATGCAGGTATTCTAGTTGCTTTCTTTTATACAAAGTTTCTTTCTTTCAATTTCAAATTTATTTTATAAAATAGAATTTGGTTTCTTTCTCATTGAGTACATCAAATTCTGTTTATCACAGGCTATACAAAACCAACTAGAAATGGACACACTCCGCAAGAAACTAGAATTTTGCATGGAAGAGAAAGAAAAATTTGAAAGGTAATTGTGTGATTTGCATGTACCAGTCTTAACGTTGAAATCTTGTCTCAATGGTGACTTGTAGAATCTTGTTTCTTTCTTTCTCTCTTTTTAAAAATATTTTAAACTTTTCTTCTCTTCTTGTCATTTCAACCATTAACATTATTAATTATAAAATCATGCAGAAATGTCAATGACTTGGTAACAAAACTTGATGAAGAGAGAACCTATAGAACCGCAAAAGAAGGAATACAGCAAGTTGAGCTTCCTTCTTTGCCAACTGACGTTCCCATTATCAATTTGAATGACCAAATGGAGCTGAAAACAATGGTTGATGCCATTGCTGCTGCAAGTCAAAGAGAAGCAAAGGCTCATGAGACAGCAATTATGTTATCCAAAGAGAATGATGAACTGCGGATGAAGCTTAAGGTCTTGATTGAGGATAACAATAAACTCATTGAATTGTATGAAAGGGCTGCTGCAGAAGGTAACTACAAAACTACAAATAAAATTGACAGGGCTGAAGAAGGTGGCACTGAAGCTCAGAATACTGATGGTTTCACCGAACTTGCCAAAGAAAAAGAGTTTGAGATGAAAAATGTGATTGAAAACTTAGAGCATCAGCTTTTGGATATTAATGAAGAGAACGAAAAATTAATGGGTCTATATGAAAGAGCCATGCAGGAGAGGGATGAGCTAAAGAGGACGCTTTCTTCTTCTGGACAGAGAAGAGGTGAATCCAAATTAGAATTTGATTGCCCAGAAAAGCTTGTTGAAGTTGATGGCATGGATCATATTGAGTCAGGTGAACTTCCTAAGTCTGTGGAGGTTAGAGATTTGATTGGGGAGACAGGTCTCCCGGGCTTAAACCTGCAGGATAGAAGCCATGCATTTGTGAAACCTGCCAAATCTGGAGGAGTGGAAATTCCCACGGTGGAAAACAATATTTCTGGATTAAATGTGGAAGTTGATTCTGGCCTAGGTCTTGGGGATTCTCAAGTAATGAAAGAAAATCAAACTGATCCTCAAGGAGATGCATATCTTGAGTCAGATAGACCTCCTTGCTTTGTTGGAACAAAAATGTCACTGGAGGAAAGCAAAGATTTAGTTGAACCTGTTGCATCCTATGAAGTGAAAATATCTGATGAAGAAACTGGCACCTCTGGCTTACATCCTTTGGATTGTCAAGCAGATTCTGCAACTCAGACTGATGATGGGAATCTTTCTGACATGGAAACAGACCCATCCAATCTCAATGCTGTAAAGCTGTTAGAAGATCTGAATTTAATCAGAATGAAGCTGGCAAGGGCAGATGAACAACTTTTAGATTCTGCTAAAAGTATTACTAATTTTGGTTCACTTGAGAAAGCAATTATTGAGGTTAATAAGCTCTCAAGAAATATAGAAGAAATGGAAGATGGAATTAAGGACAAGATGCAACAATTTGAATCACTTAAAGTCTCTTCGATAGAAATGAAAGAAAGAAGATCTCTTATTGACAATAAGTTTTCAGCTCTCAAATACACTCTGTCTGACTTCTTTTCATCTATGGTTTATTTTGAACAACGAGAAGCTCGGGCCAGAACAAGGGTAATTGCTTCAACTTCTTATCTGGACCGGAAGAAAGATGAATTGGCTCGTCTTCAAACCCAGAAGGATGAAATTGAGACTGCAAAGGGGAAGCTTCAGCAATCTGAAGTGGAATTGAGGAACAACCTTGCATCCTTGAAATCAAAACTGGAGGAAGAAAACAGGAAACAAGAAAACGAAAAAGTTCTCTTTGCTATAGATAATGTTGAGAGAATAGACCCCTCACCAAAAATATTACATTTGGGTGGTAAAGCTACTGAATTACTCAAGTCCGAGGAAGAGAAAACCAAATTGCAAACTGAGATGAAGCTGTCTCGGGAAAAACTTGGGGCCATAAGAAAGGAATCTGAAGATTTGAGCAGGAAGTATGGACAGGCAGACACAGAGATGCAAGCAGTTCAAGCAGAGGTACAGAAAGGTTTGAGGTCTGTGGAAGAGATGGAGCTGGCACTACAAGGTGTACTCCAAGAGAAGGAGACGTTGTTGGAGATGAGAGAGAATGGAAAGACTGAAATTGAAAATATGATTGTTGAATACCAGCAGCATGTGTATGATGCAGATTTGAAGGAGTCAGAGTTGAAAATTGTGGAGGAAGAATTGCAGATGGAGACGAGGAGAGTGGAAGAATTACAAAATGCAAGGTCTACAGCCATGGAGGAGATAACTGGATTATTGGAGTGTACAACAAGTTGTCATTCATGCTGCTTATCAGAGAAGATGAAGGAGGAGCTGCAAAATGTTCGGGCATCTGTTTTGGAGGCAAAATCATTACTAGGGGAATGCCATTGAAATTGACCGTTAAGTCTTCTGCTTAACTTGTCATTATATAGCATTTTGAGTATTCCACATAAGCAAAAGCTGTGATTCATTTCATGCACACTTGTAATTGACTATCAGGTTATGTATAATTGTGCTTGCATTGATTACCACCCCAAGAGTAATATCTTGTTATATATGTCAGGTCATTCTCGTTTGGTAAGGTTGTTTTCTATGTTTTCAATGACTTTGTTATTTTGGGTTGTGCTAGTGTCAAAAGTGCATGTGTGCTCGTGCCTAGTCGAGTATAAGTTGATTTGTGCAATGGTAAACCAAATATTGACAGATCGAAATACAGGTAATGACAGAGGGAAATACAGGGGTGTGTGTGTGTGTGTGTTTGTGTTTTTTTTTTTTTTTTTTTTTTTTTTTGGTGGAGAATTGGAAGATGTGGGGGCTCGTTTGAGTTGGAAGGCGGAGGAGGATTCAAGTAGAGAAAAGAAAACAAAACAAGAAGTCAAGAAATTAACAAAGCTTCGTATGGGTGATGCTGATAGCTAGTCCAACTTACACAACAAAAATCAGCTTCCATAGTTGACCAATTCCAACGATATTCCAATCCAAGTTCTTAAAGAAGGATTTGACCAAATTATAGAAATTCAGATTGCATTGGAGGCTAGAAGGATTTGACCAAATTATGTGTCATACACAACAGTCCATCTTTTTATGTATTGTCTATTAAGATTTTAATTACAATTTTAAGATCCATTTAGATAGTCCATTTCTTTTCTGCCACAATGTGCTATATATCAAACAATGGGGTACAGCTTTCCAAATAATCATATTCTGATGACAGACCAAAACCGATCTCGTCAAGAAACTAGCAAATCCATAACACTCTTTAGGCTTCAGCAAAACCCGATGAACTCCAAACAAACTAAACACCATGGTGCACAACTTCGTAAATAAACACCAATAGTGTATTTTGAACAATTGAATATGTAAACAAGTTAAGTGCTAAAAAAAAAAAATTCTATATTCTTTTTAATTAATATATCCTTATCTCATTGAACAGATCAAATCCTGGATCCATTTATTTTATTTTATTTTTTCTGGTAAAATTTTAAAAATGTGCCAATTTTATATTGTGGATTTTGTAATTAATATGTTATTTACCATGAGCATGAATGTGATTCTTCACAAGATCCTTTTGATCCTTTTGAGGGTTATCCATTCGATGCTCTTTCCATTGACTAATGAGTGGCCTCCTCGGATTATTGTTACTGCTATAGTACTACTGTTTTGAAATTCTTGTTCTCACTGATAAAGTTACTCTCCCATGCTACTCCCACATTCATAAACTGTTTGTTCAAGATACTCTTGATCTTGCAGTTGACTGATAGTTGATTTCTCTATTTGTCTAGCCTGAACAATGGCTAAAAATATTACAATATTCAAAAAATGCTATGATGAAGTCCTATGCGCTTGCTGTGATTGTGAAGTCCCTATGTAATCCCATGTGTCTGACAAGCCCATGCACGTGCTGGGAAGTCCCTGTGTAATCCCATGCGTCTGACAAGCCCTTAGGAATAAAGATATTCCTTAAGGCTCATATTGGAGTTTTTGAAAAGAAAAAGAAAAAGAAGGAAATTCACATACTTTGGTCTTACCATGTTTCTTCCGACAAAGTCTGGACATTGTAGGTTGAAGAAAAGGACAAAATTTTTTAACTGATTCTTAAGTCAAAAAGTGGAAAAAACACTGTTCACTTTTACTGTTCACTCCAAAATTTTGCCTATTTAAGGGAGGCTGTCCATTGAGCTTAGATCAGAATTTTTCATAGAATTGTTCTCAGAATTCTCTCCTTAGGCAACCTTATTTCCTTAGAAGCTTTCTTTTGAGTTAGAGAGTTTCTACTACCTTGTTCCTACTACTACTTTCTCTACAAACCTTGTAACTAGAACTAATTCAAGCTTTGTAACTATTAATTTGTACTGTTGAGATCTTGTATTCACTACTACTGTAAGTATTTGTTTTACTTTCAATAATAAGTATTTTCAGCTTTCTGTTTAATATACTACTTGTTGCTACCGTCATTTTGAACGGTTCTAAATTGCTTTCATTTACTTTGAATTATTTTGATATAAATTGCTTGACTGGTTCTGCTGCCTTATTATTATTTTAAATTACTTGCACTTTTATTATAATTGCAATACCGCCTTCTTGGCTGGTTCTACATTGCTTTCTTTACTTTCAATATTTTATTTTCAACATATATTATACCATGTTTCTGCTTCCATCTCTTTAGCTGTGCGTCCCCTCCCCCCATTTTTGGTATTAGAGCCATTCTTTTCTGGCCAGGTGATAGTATTGTTGTGTCTTTTTCTCTTCCGATTTTGAGCATGTGATAACTTTTTAATAATAATATAACTTAGGTTGATATCAATTGTTGATAAAAAAAAATTGTTGACCTACATTAGGTAAGGTTTGTATCAATAAACAGCCTAACTTTTAGAATAACAAATAAATAGTTTGTAATTGAAATTGTTTTTGTCAATATATTATCATAGATACGTAGGGACACTCACCTTTTATGAATTTGAATCTTCAACCTTTCTTACTAAATAAACTAGCCACTAATAATTATGCAGGAAGAAGTAGAAGGCGGCTAACTAAATAAACTAGCCACTAATTAAATAAACTAGCCACTATTTGGGAAGAAGGTATCCGAAGAAAATTCAGCTCAAATCCTTGGCCACAATGGCACAACATATTTCAATTAGGTTTTCTTAGCTTGAGCACTAGCAGGCCAACCCAACTTCCAGACTGTTCTGTTCATCAATAAGATCATCGGACTTGGCAGAAGGAATTCTGTGGCGCCTCAAAATTTTAGAGGAGGCAATCTTTGCCAAATGATAGTTCAGTACAATGACCCTTTCATCATCCAAATCAAACCTTACGCTCTCATTACTACAGGTCTCCACAATCTGGCATAAATGCTTCAGATTTTCAATTTCTACACCATTAACTTTCTTGACCTGCGCATGATACAATTAAAAATTTTCAGCAACAACTTGGCTACGTACTTGGCAAAACTTCCAAGTTGACTAAATATATAAGGAATTACAAAAAGCCTCTGTTATCAAAGAAACTCCCTGAAATTTGAAGTGTGACACATAAAGCCTCCGAATTGCGGATAGATCAAAGGGCAAATGTAATGTTTTTCGTCAATAGTGATAGAAAAGTGCATTTAAAAGCCCTGAATGCAAGAGTAGACTGAGTGTGAAATCACCTGGCCTCTTTCCAAGAGATTTAAGGATAATTTTTTTCATTATCTTACATTTCTCAATACATGATAACTCTTGAGGTGGCAAATCATTTTTCAACTAATTTCATAAGTCATCATGGAAGGAACTAGTTGTAATCTTGAGAAATGCAAAATAATGGCCAAAAGATGGCCTTAAATTTGTGAGAAAGAGGTGGAAAATTATCCCATCCTTACATTCAGGGAGTTTAGATAGGCACACGCGAGTCGCGACCCTACATGAATTTTTCCATTACTGTTGAAAGAATATATAGCATTTGCGTATTAATCTGCACCACAGGGGGGTTATGTGCTATGCTTCAAACTTTAAGGTTGTTTCACAAATTATGGAAAGACCACAAGGGGGTAGTTTGCATTTTCCAGGTTTTTATATAACCAGGGAGTGGAAGTACACATTGGACATGACCACCCCTAAAGGCATCAATAAATCTCCCACTCCAAAAGTCCACTCTGCCTAATATTTGCATCTACCTACAAAAGTTCTTTTACTGATAAAACACTAATGGTATAAAAATCTTAGTAGGTTGATTTTGGAGTTTGGACCAAGGAGATTTACAGGAAAATCAGTACCCATGGTATGATTATTTCAGTGTAGACTTAGGAATTTGGACGTAGAAAATTTACAGACATATCAAGTGCCTGGCTGATGCTTCCTTGTTCCTATTCTGATTGTCCGTGCCTATTTACAGCTAGTTAAAAGAGACCCATTAAAGTTATGAGAAACAAACAAGATAAATATAAGCACCTGTAACTCTGCAAGACGTTCGTAACCTGCATTGATATCATCCATCAGCACCTGAACAATAGAAGCATATGTCACCAAATATGAAGTATTTTACCGTACATAATCAATATAACAAAAATGTAGTGTCCAATCAAAGAATGAATTTAATGATGTGATGGAGGTCCAGCTTTAGAAGCCTTTTAACATAAATGAGACAATTTTCTGTTTAGTAGAAAATTTTCATATGGCAACATAAGGAGGTGCAGTCCTAGTGCACAGGATATCCGAACAAGAGCAAAGCACATGAACTGTCCCAATAACCCTGTAAACCCCCCTTCCCCCCCTCCCCAAAAAAGAGTCAAATACCAGCTTATTCAATCAACAAACCAAAATACATGCAACCTGGTTAATCCCAACAAAGAATGGAAGAAGCCTACAGACCTGAGAAAGGACAACAAGTTGTTCACCAGCCTTCTTAGGCAATTCCCTAAGTGCACGTTCACATAATCGACGTGGTGAAGTATTATACCAGTCTTCACCATATTCATGAAGGTATGGCTGAGTGAGAGGAACAAAGACCAGTCCAGCAAATATATAATAACTTGGGAGTTTATCAAATTGATGAACTGGTACTAATGGCTGCAGCTGCAAAAGCCAACAATTAAATTTCACTTAATTGACAGACCATTGAATTAATCCAGATGAAATGTTCAAGTATTCATTGAGGGCACAAACATATACAATCAAAGATAAGTAATTCTAAAACTATCCTCCTGAACCAGATAGCACACGTCCTCCAAGTAAGCTAGGTCACATGAAAATTTATATGCCATACCCACCCTAAAAGCCTATCAAAAGTTTCTCAAACTAATTAGCAACCAAATTAGGAAGGGAGATATAACCTTCCACCTGGGCCTACAAAATTGTTACCTCCCAAATTGGGGCAAAAAAAAAAAAAAAAAAAAAAAAAAAAAAAAGGAAAGGGACCTACTTTTGCAATCACCAATACCTTCATTGTTTCCTATTTCTCACTGCATACTATTTTTGTCATATATGGACATAAAGGTCAATTAATATAACACGAACCCTTCCTTTCTCTCTAGGAACCAAACAAAAGAAACACATACTCTTTTCTTCTAGACTTCTACTTTCTTCCGTATACCCAAAATTACAAATAAGACATACTTTCCTTACCCATTCTATTCCCTTCTCTTCCCCTTCCTTTACCCTTTTTCATTTCTCTTCCCCTCCCCCTTTGGCTACCAAAGCTAGTGTAGTCTTATTCTAACAATAGGGGGTTGGCTACATAAATCATACTTTACAGAAATTACAGTTCATGACTGTTTTGCTCTCAACCAAAACTCCTGCCTTTTATCTTCTCTTTTTTTTTTTTTTTTTTTTTTTCTTTGAGTAGTATCTTTACAAGTGACTGTTTCTTTTTTTCTTTTTTCTTTTTTTAAGAAATCAAAAATTCCATTTTTCATCTAATTTATATCAGTTCAAGCAACTTTGGATATTTTTATTGAGTCTAGGACAAAATTATTTATCTTAAAAATGAAGCAGAATGACTTACAGGTCGAAGGGTGATACTAAATTCACACTCTTTGCCATCCCTCAGAACTTTAACTACTGCTGTTTCATTGGGTTTCTTCATTGACACTAGATAATCAAATGTTATCCGCTCTCTGTTTCGGAAAGGAACTGTGTGGTGTGTAAATCACAATACAAATTATGAATGTAAGGGGAGAACAACATATGTCCAAAAATGCACCTTCAAATATGAAGATAAATCAAAAAGAAAAAAAGAGAGAAAAGCAGAAGGGAAAAAAGTAATAGGGAAAAAGAGAAAAAAATAGTTTATACAAACATATTTTCTAGCAGGAATGAACATCAGCCTTCTTCTCATCATTTGGTTCAGAGCAGGCATACCAATAAACCAATGTATATGCAGTTTCTTGCGCAAAGGATACCAGTATGGGGAAATAATATCTTAGTATTACATTTTATGGGTTGCTCTCAATTTATTTTACTCAGAACTGAATTAAAATTTTGTAGCTTTTGTAAGAGTAGAGACAAAGTCTACGTTAAATCAAAATAACCATACTTGCTAATGTAGTAGCATGCAATGCAAACCAGCATGCCACAAAAAATTTATATTAGATTATCATAAATAAAGAATAGAAAGCGAGTACCAGTTCCATCATTTGCTATAAGCACACCATCAAACGTGAGGATAATATCATCCTTCTTCAAGATTTTGTATGCATCTGAAAGAGGATTAATTTTGCTCACAAGTACCCCAGTCATTTCAGGGAGCATTTTGAAGTGGTTTCGAAGTTGGACATTTTCAGTAGGCTGGCATACTAAACCCAGAGAGCAGAACCCAACATATTTTCCGCTTTCTTCAACACCATCAAGAAAATGTTTTATTACTGGAACAGGAATAATATAACTGCACAATCCAACATGAAGGAAAACATTTTCATCGATAATTTGTCTTACACAGTTGGAGATTTGGAAAAAATTACTTTAACTTTATGATGAAATGAATTATGCTAGATAATTTGTTATTATTAGTTATAAGTAAAATGTTTGAAGATATTAAGCTTGATAATTTATAGTCTATATTTTGTTTGCCTGTGGATTTGATCTCATTTAAGTTGATATAAAATCAAATGCCAAATAACAACTATATTTCCCTAGGATAATGCAATCTCATGTATATCATGTATCCATTATTGAAACCAATACTCACTGATATTGTCAACTAATTACCAAATGTTGGAGGACCATGAGCCTTCCAAACTCTTCAGATGCAGGACAGCCTGCAAGTAACAGCCAAGCTCTGTGGCTTTCATCTAGGAAGATGAAAAAAGCCTAGGCCATATGATGAAGAATTAACAACTCTAAATGTAGAAAAATTGACCAGTGGAAGCCTTGTGCTTGATTTGGATAATATTCATGCAAGACCACACAAAATAATACGCAAGACTCTTTTTTTATAATCTCTATTTCAAATATACAAAGTTGATACATCATAGGGATACATTGAACCTAGATTTGCTATGTCCTTAAACAGACTGAATTTAATTTGATACAGCATGGCATAAGAAGATGAATGGAGACACATATTAAGAATGAAATCTTCTATGAGTTAGTGGAAGTAAATGATATCAGGAAATAAGTAGCAGATTTTTAAGAACATAAGATCCAAATAGTAGAAAGAGAAGAGTTAATGAGGCAGCCATAGTATAGAAGTGGAAGTGATAAATGAAGTGTGTGTTTGGATTTGGATGAAAATTATAAATTATTTTACTATTCAGCTTATTTTTGCTATTTTTTATGAGTCCCACTGCACCTTTTAGTACTATTCATGACCCAATTGTAATATTTCAACTAATTTTTACTTTTATTTACAATCATTTCAACAATAAATTTTCAGTTTCAGCAAAATAAATTGTATCCAAACAGACCCTTCGGATTGATGGGCCACCACTATGAAGATGAGTTATCATCAACCAAAGTTAAAATCAACTCACCCAATATTCTCAGCACCTGAAAGGTTTTGAAAAGCTACACCAGCGACTTTATTGGCCATGATTGCTGGGCCACCACTATTCCCCGGATTGATGGCTGCATCAATCTGAATTGCCATAAGTTGGGTTGCACCATGTACGTATTGTGTGGGTTCAACCCTGGAAACAACACCTTTAGTAACAGAAATGTTGTCCCCGCCTGCAATTAATTTACACAATGTTGTTGATTAGTCATATTGACATACAGATAGATGGATGCAAGGAATATATAAACAAAAAGAAAAAAAAAAGTAAAACCTTGTGGATATCCAACAACAGCAACAGCTTGTTGTAGAAAAGGGATGTCTCCAAGCTCCAAGAAGTTCATTCCCTCCCAAAAATCCTGGCTTTCAACAAGGAGAAGAGCCAAATCACATTCATGACCAACAGCTTGAACCTCTGCTCTATACTTGGTAGGAGAACCATGCTTCCTCACAAGTACAAACGTATGATCAGCCACTACATGAGCATTTGTAATTATCTTTCTTCCAGGGATTACAAACCCTGCATTCACATCACACACACACACATATATATACACTCTCATTGCACTGCACAAAAACTCTCTCAAAATTGATTCAAAAAAGCAAATTACAACTACCCCAGTTTGACTGACTGAAATTTAAGTTGTCTACCTATAGTTTAAAATTTGACACTTTAGCCACTGATATTTCACCAAAATTTAAGTTGCCTAGGGAGACATAAAAGTGGAGCGAAATTATATAATTAACCTGAAATGTAACTGACTTAAACTCAGGTGGGTAAAGTGTGAAATTTCATTCATCGAATTAAATTTCGGCCAAACCTCATAGTTGTAATTTGCGCTTAGTAAAAGAGTGAGTATATGAAATAAAAAAAGGGAAAAATACCAGAACCCATGGATTCACGCTGGGACTTGTTTTGCCAAGGGAGGATGTAATTGGGGCTGCTACTCACTGTGAATATCTTCACCACCGAATCCAATGCCAACTCTATTGCATCTCTATCTTTATCCTCCCTATCCGTCGTCGTCGTTTTCTTTTGCCGCTGTTGATGCCTCACGACGACGCCGCCGCCGCCGCCGCGTTGTCTTTGTCTATTATTCTTGCTGTTTCTGAGCACGTGAGCCGCCAATGTAGTAGCACAACACTCGCCATTCCGCAAATGGGTCTCATTGTTTTTGTTGATTTGCGTTGTTGATGAAGATGAAGATGAAGAAACATAATTATTGGCTTTGCTAATAAAAATTCTATCAGTGCTAGTGTTATTGAAGCGCTTCAAAATTGACTCTTTCAGCAACGCGTTATGGTTGGAAGAGGAGGAGACCCTTCGTACTGTACGCACTGTTGAACCCAGCATATCTCTCTCTCTCTGTAAGAGTAAGAACACGAAGATGAAGACGAAGATGATGAAGAGGGAATAAATGTGTGTAGGTTTTTTAAGCAGGGCTTTAAAACAATGGGCTTCTGCTGCTCATCAGGATTACTTTTTAGGCCCAAATTACAGTACCTGTTGAGCCCAACCCCAATCCAACTTCCCCTTTTGGGTTCTGAATTTGCTCTTCATAGAAGGCTTAATTCTTCTCCCAAGCCGGCCCAAGGCCTCATCACAAAAACAAATTTCCCTAGAAAAAAAAAAAACGAGATATAAAATTAAATTTTAGATCACAATTTAGCATTGTCATATATTCAAGTTAAAGTAAGGTTTTTTTTTTTTTTTTTTTTTTTTTTTTTTTGTGGTTAAAATTTATGCTTCAACTATGATATTCAATCCTTTATATGAAATTAAATTTAGTTCAGTTAGTATTACTTGTGTCCATAAAATTAGTCTTAACTTAATTAGTATTAAATAATTTAATTTAATTAATGTTTACATATAAAAGACCCCAAATTATGTTATATTGTCCCTATTTTTCATTATACTAAGATAGCAATTGATTTTTGGTGTACGCAAAAATTAAATTATGAATCTCTTGTTCAATAATCAGAGATTTTACCAGTTAAACTAAAAAAAGTTTCTCAAAAAAAAAAAAAAAAAAAAAAAGGAAAAAAAAAAAGCATAAGATTAAGGGATAAGGAAGATCTAGGAAAGTGAAAAGTAAGTTAAATGTATTAACCAAAAGAAGAAAGAAAGTGTGGATAAACTTAAATATAGTGAGATCTGATGTGGCTTCATTTTATTTTATTACAAGTTACAAAAGTGCGAGACACTTGGAAATAAACTTGCTGATGACGGGAGGGGGGTTTCGTCAGCCTTTCCATTCACATTCGCATTCGTATTCGCATTTGCTGGCAGTCACTGGAAATAAACTAAAAAGAAGAGGGGCATAAAGGTAATTTAATAAAATATTCGATTCTTTGGAGAGTAGACTTATGTTTCCAATTGGACCTTTAAGTTGAAAATCATAAAAATTTTAGGTTCAGTTTTGGTGGGCGCGTGACACGCAGCCTCTAATAAATGACCAGCTCTGGTACAAATATTTATTTCTCGTTCGGCTGGCTATTCGGCAATTATTCATTCATTGATAATTTCCTAAAACCCAAACTGAAAAACAGAAACTGAAGCCCCCCAACCAAAAGTAAATTCCCAAATTAAAACCAAACTCTCTCAGATCTCTATCTTTTTGCAGAAGCAGAATCACAAGGAAGAAGAAGAAGCTGTAATTGTTAGAATTTTTGTGGGTTTGAGATTTTGATCTTTCTGTAATTGAAGTTTGGAGAGAGAGAGAGAGAAGAAGAATGTTTAACGGAATGATGGATCCAGAGATGATAAGGCTCGCTCAGGAGCAGATGAGTCGAATGTCGCCTGCCGATTTCGCTCGAATCCAACAACAGGTTTCTACCTAATCATTCAATCTATGCCTCTAATTTTGACTTTTCTTTTTTAGGTGTTATTACGTAATCTGCTGATTTGATTAAATTATGAGTTTTGAGAATTGGGTATCTCAGAAATTTTCGTTTCAAGTTCTGGGTGTTATTGATGTATTTAAATTATGGTCGAATTGGGTGTGCTTGGGGCTATAATTAGCACCCACATTTGATTTTTTTTTTGGGATCTTTAAATTGTATGGTTTTGTTGGTTATAGTTATTGTTTTTATATGGGTATCTTATGTGAATGGCATTGCAGATGATGTCTAATCCAGATTTGATGAAGATGGCCACTGAAGGCATGAAGAACATGAATCCTGAAGACTTGAAGATGGCTGCAGAGCAGTTGAAGCATACCCGTCCCGAGGAGATGGCTGAGATTGGTGAGAAGATGGCTAATGCATCGCCCGAAGAGATAGCGGCTATGCGTGCCCGTGCTGATGCTCAGATGAGCTATGAGTTGAGTGCAGCTGAGGTGCTGAAGAAAAAGGTATATTTTGTAACCATCTCAAGTAATAGCTATCCGTTTGTCTATGTTAAATATGGATCGATTTCTTTACAATGATTAAGACATGTGCTTGACAAACACGATATTCGTTTTGAGGGCCTAATCATCTTGTGCTTGTGAGGACTCTTCACTTTGAAGCTAAGGATGTAAAAAGGAATGCATTGATAGTAGAAAAGGATATGTCAATTAAAGAGATAATAGGGAATTCGGATAGAATAGAATGGTGGAAAGGAATACATGTGGCCCACCTTGATTAGACTAAAATGTTAATTTAAATATGAAAAAATTTAATGCTTTAAACATGTCATTTGAATACTCGAGAGTAAATTGAGAAATTAAATTAATGCAAAAAATGTCAAATGTAATCTTTAACGGACAAAGTTTTACTCCAATTTGGCTTGGAGGAATCTCTTCCATACCATTACGTGGTGGGTTATAAGACCATCCATATGTATTAAATCACATGGTTTACTAACTCGTTTAAAAAGTAATGTGACTATTAAGTAGGTCATGTGACTGAAAATACAAGTAGATGCTTATTTGAGTTTCTATATAGTGAGTTGGAGGAAAATTTGCTTTATCTTTAAATCCAAATTCACCTTAAAAGGGGTATTGCTTTGATATGGAAAGAATTTTAAAAGAGAATAAAAATTAAAAATTCACTTGTATATCACTTTTCAAATATAAGACCCACAGCATATAAGATATATATCGATTCTCTAAAAGGAAAGAAGAATTTTTGGTTTAGAGAAGTCAATGAGCGGCATTTCTTAGGGGAGGGTTGTTTGGGGTGCATTTATCCAAACGATATGAGTAAAATTTTTTCTGGTTGGGGTTAGAAGTGGGTAGACGGGTGATAGCCCCCCTTCAACCCTCTTGGCTTGGTCCATGTCTACCATGCATTTATGGATTTATTTTCAATTTGGCAGGGGAATGAGCTTCACAGCCAGGGAAGGTTCAGTGATGCCTCAGAGAAATATTTGCTTGTAAGTGAATCTTTGTGTCTGTTTGAACCTTTTATTTACTCATTCATACATTCATTTATTTTTGTTATTGGTCCAAGAGATTGTTCTCTTGCTGGGTGTGGAGTCCCTTTTGACTGATATAATATTGTTTTTGCTCTCTAAATCTTAGGCAAAGAAAAATTTACAAGGCATTTTATCCTCCAAAGGCAGAACAGTTCTGTTGGCATGCTCACTCA
Organism: Quercus variabilis; assembly: GCA_030445155.1. Taxonomy (NCBI): domain Eukaryota; kingdom Viridiplantae; phylum Streptophyta; class Magnoliopsida; order Fagales; family Fagaceae; genus Quercus; species Quercus variabilis. The sequence continues at coordinate 21,955,572 of CP129445.1, forward strand.
ACTTGATGTCGTGTTATTTGAAAACAAGACAGTATGATGAATGCATAAATGAAGGCTCTGAGGTATGAAGAAGTCATTTTTCTCTTCTGGTATCATTTTGTTTTATGATATTGGTTGTCAATTGATCATGTCTATATCCATACATTTTGGTGTAACAACACCCACTAATAAAACAGTATGTAGTAATTGAAACTAATAAATTAGGGAGCCTAGCATAACTGATAATATAACTAGGAAGAGTATCTGAGAACATAAGCTAAAATATTTCCTTTTGTCTTGCTTTATGCTGCCTATGTAAGTGGACATTATTTTTTTATTAGTTACTTTCTTTGCGTGCCTGTAAGTGTCTTTCCACCTTTAATCTAAGTTATTTAGTTCTTTTATTACTTCAGGTTTTGGCATATGATGCGAACAATATCAAAGCTCTTTACCGAAGAGGACAAGCATACAAAGAACTTGGTCAATTAGAAGTGAGTTCTATGTCTTTATATGCAGTGATTAACTAATTGGTCTTTGAAGGATGTATATATTAATGTAACTGTATGCTGATTTGCTTGTGTTATCTAATGGCATTTCTGAATATGTTAGGATGCTGTGTCTGATTTGAGCAAGGCACTTGAAGTTTCCCCAGATGATGAAACAATTGCAGAAGTTTTAAGGTGTGCTCCTCTCTCAATCTCTATCTATCAACCAAAGAATAATGAAAGTATTTACTGAACATGTCATACGTACAGCTGATGTATGCATCAATGTGAGTCCTCTGGACTTGGGTTGAGTGGTGAGCCATATGCAATAACAGCTAATCTTTGAGATCTTAAAAAAGAAAGAAATTTTTTATTTTTTCCACTGAGAATCAGTTGATAATTTAATCCAAATAGTTTACAAATCAAAGAATTTTAAACATATCATGTTTTACTTCTTTAAGCCTATGGTTTATACCATTAAGACGGTTGCCAATCCTATAAATGGCTCTTATATTTCAGAAATCAGGATTCTTGATTTTTTGGATTTACATTCCCTTTTATAAGTTATTTAACTCTCAGTTTTAACATTAAGAATCTGAGCTGTCAAAATTGACAAGTTAAATGGTATCAAATTGCTGACATAGGGATGCAAAGGAAAAATTGGCCAAAGAAGGGGGTGGGCATGCACAAAGAGGTATGTTCTTTTCTTGTTTTTTTGTTTTTCCTTTTTTTGGGGTCCCTGTATTAACTTCTTAAATGAGTGAGATCTATAGCATATATATATATATCCCAGATATACAATCTTTTGACTTATTATTGATCTTTGCTTGTTTAATAGGTTTAGTGATTGAAGAAATTACTGAAGAGGTTGAGACCGTCTCTTCTGAAAATCATAAAAACTCATCCATGGAGCATTCAGTGGTACAGCCACATCAAAATGGTGACTCTACTAAGAGACAAAGTGCAGTTAACAGAGGGGGTATTATGTCCAATTCTGAGTCTTTGCATGCTTTGAAAGATGACCCAGACACAATCAGGTTTGTTTGCGTCCATAAAAGAGTTATTGCCTGCTTGTCTAATAATAATTTTTTGTTAAAGATTACTTGCATGTGACCATTACATATTACAGACCTCATTTAGTTTTGGAGTATTTGGTGAGGTGTTTGTTCTTGTTTTCTACATTGACTTTTGCTATTTGCTATCATGGATCCTCTAAGACCATTGCTATGAATAATTTACATTATGTACTGCAGAGAAAAATCTCAATGGTTGGTATAAAATTCCGTGCTTGAGCCCAATATATCATGGAGGATGTAGTAATTTGATAATGCAATAGTTTTGTTTGGCAAAATAAAAGGGATTAAGAGTGGATATTGGATGAACATCAATTTTCACCTGACTACTTTTCCATAGCAGTGCATTCATTTTGTAAAGAAAACTTGCTGAAATGTCCCAGTTCAGGCTATATTTTGCAACAAGTTGTCTCAGAACTGAATTTAATCTTGAAATAAGATGTAGTCCTATTGGGAATATATATATATATATATATTCCCCCCTTCTGAATTCTAATTTCTAAAGGTCTTGTCCTGTTGATGCATCCTTTTCTATGTTCTGTACAGTCATTGAGTTATAATCCGTAAGATAGCTAACCTTTGTTTCTGTGCATGGTGTATTTGTTTTATAGATCGTTCCAGAATTTTATTTCAAATGTTGATCCGGACACACTGGCTGCCATGAATTCTGGAAATTCTGGAGAGGTACCTCCTGAAATGGTTAAGACTGCATCAAATGTGATCAGCAAGATGTCACCTGAAGAACTTCAAAAAATGCTTGAAATGGCTTCTTCATTTCAGGGGGAGAACCCTTATTTTATGGGAGGTTCCTCAGATAATAATCCTGGCAGCTCAGTTCCTCCAAATATGACACCTGACATGCTTAAAACGGCAACTAATATGATGAATAAAATGTCACCGGACGACCTTCAGAAGATGTTTGAAATGGCATCCTCTTTGAAAGGGATGGACTCAGTTCCTACAGCAGCAGCTGTAAAAGGGGTTTCAGATACTGGGCTAAAATCTTCAGCAGCCCAGGAAAATCCTGTAGTTGATAGATCTAGTGTTGTGGGTGAATCTAGTTCATCTCGTGATATGTTTTCAAATTTAAGAACTTCTACTCCATCAAGCTTCCCATCCTCGACTCCTGATTTGCAAGAACAGATGAGAAATCAAATGAAAGATCCAGCAATGCGGCAGGTTTGTTGATTTTATAAAAGCATAAATTAGATGTTTGGTTGCTTTATGTAGATTAAAAATAAAAAATTTGTCCTAGTGAAATGTTCTTAAATGTTTAGTGAAGCCCAGTTTGAAATCAAGAAAATTCTTTTCCCAAAAAAATAAAAAAAAATCTATCAGATGCTATATTAATTTGTCATTAATTTGAAACTTTATTCGATGCAGTCAGACTACATATGTTATGACAATTTTCGATTTCTGTGTATTTTTTGTTTCCACTTTTGGATGTTACTTGGTCACTGGATTCTGCTTGTTTCTGAAAAAGTATAGCCCCAAGGATGAGTTTGTGCTTTGAATTGTTTATTGTGCCAATGGAATTACATTATTTTCTGTGGCTAAAAGTTCATGAATAAAATTTGCACAATCTTTGGCAGATGTTTACATCAATGATTAAGAATATGAATCCAGACATGATGGCAAACATGAGTGAACAGTTTGGTATGAAGCTTTCTCGAGAAGATGCAGCAAAAGCTCAACAAGCTATGTCATCATTATCACCAGACGACTTGGATAAAATGGTACCAAATCTTTACCCAAAATTTTAATGCATGTCTCATTCTTTATAATGGAACTAGCTAGAAATTTTTAATTTGCAATATAGTATTCTAGAATATGTTCAGTTTGCATCCTTAATTTATAAAGAAGATATTTCTTCAAGTTTTTAGTAGGCATGCATCATTGTCATTTATGAAATGTCACTGCTATTGTCATGAGTGAATTAGATATGATTTGGATCTACTTGACGTTTGGAAAATGGATGAAAATAATATCAAATAAAAGTGAACACCACATTATGAGACTTTTTTTTGGTATAGATTGTCTCAGAATTGAAAAGAAAATCTATAACACACCCCTCAATTTAAGTGAAATTTATGTTGTTTCACTCTCATCCTATGTAATGTAACGATGGTTTTAAGAGTCAAATTGTCTTTAGATGTTTAAGTTGTTTGACTCAACAACCAGTCATTGGAGACGAGGTCCGTTGAAGTTACAGGCTATAAAAGAGTCCTCTTGAGAAAATATACCTAACTCATCTGATCCAAAATTTGCACAGCTTACTGTTACTGTAGTTGATGATGAATATGAGTTTTTTGGTTTCCTGTGAATTGTTGGTGCAGATGCGTTGGGCAGACAGGCTTCAAAGAGGAGTGGAAGGTGTAAAGAAGACAAAGAATTGGCTGCTGGGAAGACCTGGCTTGATTCTGGCTATATGCATGTTAATTTTGGCGATGATCCTTCATCGGCTGGGATACATTGGTGGCTAGAAATCTCAGTCATGTAAAAATCCTATGTAAGTTCATACTCTGGATGATTGACAAGTGTTGAAGCTGAATATCCTTCAATAATCTCCAGGAGGGACGGAAAATGCAATGCAGTGTTTACTTTAAGAAATGGAATACAATATAAAAAGGGGTTAGGGAGAGAGAGAGAAACCGGTTGGGGTGGGGAGGGGGTTGTTTGATGAATAAACATGATGCCCAAGATTTGTTCTTTTTTAATGTGGAATTCTTTGATTTATTGAAGCCTGTACTCTGAAATTAGAGGAGATAATATTACAGTGCTAAAAGGGACTCTCAAGGAGAGACCCCAATTACGGAACTGATTGTCAAAAAAACTTACGTAGTTTGCAATGATTACGGATATGTGATTTCTTGAGTCATGTTGAATATGTATATGAAACCGGACGAGTGAGAGTAAAAAACTATGCGGGACTCTTATTTTTATATAAATATTTGAGAGAGAAACTATATGGGACTTGACTCTCTAGAATTATTTCTTATAAGCTTTGAACATCAGATCGCCTTCGGCTCCACCTCACTCCAAACTTGAACTAAAACCCAAGTGGTGATAAAATAAACAGTTTCATTGTGTTACGTCAAATTTATAAAAAAGTCCAGCCACGCTATTGTAAGGATTCATTATTTTGTATGACATATTGGGTTGCATGCAATTGTTCATAAAAGATATATGGAGAAGGCAAAGTAGACCTATTGGGTTGCATGCCACGTCATTCCATAAAAGAAATTTCCTATAAATTGTGGGTTTACAAAGCAGATCGTTCTTAATTAAAAATCTCCAGCCATTTCATTTTACTAGAGGTGTCAAATGAGTGAGTTTGGAGTGATCATAATTGAGTTTGGTATATAAAACTCATTTATCTATTAAAACTATTTAAACTAATTGCTTTTAACTCAAATCCAATTCAATCCAACCTAATTATTGTGAGTAAACTTTAACTTACCCAATTATCAAAATTACTAAAATACCGTTATAGTGAAAATCCTAACACTTTCTTAGATTCTCTTTTTCACTCTCTCTAGTTTCTATTTTTTATCAAAATTACTAAAATACCGTTATAGTGAAAATCCCAACACTTTCTTAGATTCTCTTTTCCACTCTCTCTAGTTTCTATTTTTGAGATTAAAAAATTTCACACAAGCACGATCACGTCAACAATTATATTAAAAATCCAAATAAAAAAATATTTTCTTTCCTTTTCTATTTTCTCTCACTTTCTTGGCAACCAAACAGTGCAACAAATATAAAAAATGTCATTTCAAGCTCAAAATTTTCTTGGAATTTCAAAAGCAACTATCGTGGAAACAAATAGAAATTCTACTGAACCAAAAAAAAGAGAAAAATGAACGCGTCCTTATCAATTACTCCATTCTTAAATTACCCAAATTAAAAAAAGAAAAAAGAAAAATTCAAACCCACTAATAGTGTTTGAGATATAATGTGAAAACTATCGAGTCAAAAAGTACCCTAACTCAAGCTTTTGTCTTTCACCATCAGTGAGCTTGGCAGCAAACCCATTGAAACTCCTTTTGTAACTTCTAACCAAGCAATTTTCTATAGAACTAGAGAGAGGGAACGAGCATAAAAAGTAATAATTGCTTGCTAGTGATACAATAAAAAGTTCAAGCGGTGCTCCGGTGGAGATGACAGCGAGCCGAGTTTGGACTTGGCGATGAGCCTTCACGTTTTGGCGGTGATCTACTCGAGTTTAGAGCGGTTCGAGGAGGCGATTCCGGTTCTGGAGCGGGCCATTCAGGTTCCAGATCCTCCTAGAAGTGCCGAACATGCGTTCGCAGCGTTTTCCGATCACATGCAACTCAGCGACATGTTTTCGATGCTTGGACAGGTGGATCGCTCAATCGCTTGCTATGAAGAAGGGCTTAAGATCCAGATCGAAGCCTTGGGTGAAACCGATCCACGCGTCGATGAAACTTGTAGGTTTGAATTTTTGTGCTTTTGATTTGCTAAATGTAGATTGGATTGCCATTGAGAAATGTGTTTGTTGTGCCTCATTGTTCTTTGTGAGAGCTAGAGAGAGAAAGAGAGAGAGCAAGCGAGAGGAGAGAGAGAGAGGTATTTGGGTCTGAGAAAGTGAAGGAAAATAAAAATACAGAAACGTTAGAGGGTTTTTATTTTTATTTATTTTTATTATTTTTTTATATATGGAAAGGGTTGGGTTGAATTTGGGTGTTTTTTTTTTTGGGTTAAATAGGTCTAAACGAGTTTTTAGTTAAAACCCAATAATTATTAGGTCTAATTAAGTTAATACTTATTTAACCCAACTAATAATTGAGTGGGGTTGGGTTCAATAAGAGTGAGTGAGTTTGGGTGGGCAAATAGATTTGGGCTTATTTTGCCACCCCTACTTCGCTCCAAGAAAGTCTCTTAGATTACAAACAATTCTCACCGCTCCAAGAAACTATACTTTTCTGAGAAAAATTTCTCTTTCTTTTTCACAGAATCCATGGTGGGGGGTAGAAAAAGAAACAGAAAAGAAGCAAATATGGGCAAAGGCTCAAAGGCAAGCACGTCCAAAGATCAGAAGGATATTGCTACGACTTTGGAGGCACAGAACAAGAACAAGAAAAGAAAGTGTGTTGTTGATAATGGTAGAGCAACCAGTAATCCAAAACCAAAGGAAAATGCGAAACCAAAAGGCCTTCAAAGCACACTTGAGTCCCGCATTTATGCCTATGAGCTCCCAAAGATGCCACCAGTTCGGAGAAATATTGGCAGCTTAGTTAAGAATAATGAATACACTACACCTTTTGAGAAGCAGTTGCAAGAAAATGATATCAAGCAACATTATCGTCTTTTCTTGGGCAAAAAAGCTGTAAGAAAGTTCCTCTTTCCATTGTTGAAGGATGAAGAGCTGCGAGGTTTTGTTCGTCAAGGAATTCCAGTCACGGTATATGATGTACAAGGCAAGGCGTTTCCGATGGAGTTGGAGCAAACTTCATGCAAGAATAAGCGCCATATACTTACTCGAGGGTGGGCAGCATTCTGTGATGAACATGGCCTACGAGCGTTTAAAGATTTTGTTACGTTGTGAATGTTCCGCCATAAAGAAACGGATAGGCTTTGCTTTGTCATCTCCTTAAGAACAGTTGATGATTTGGATCATGGCATCAAGCCGAGGCCAATCAATAATTAGTCGAGCAATATCATTATACTGGATATGGCATGCATGCAAGAACCAAAAGAAGGCTTCTTTGTGAGTTACTGACACTCTTTTTGGTTTGATTCTTGATAGTAATGATCGTTTTCTTGGTTTCTTTGGCGTTGGCTTTTGGTATCTCACTAGGTGGTAGTAGTAGTAGTACTAGTAGTTTGATTCCATATCAAACCTCACATTATACTAAAAAATTTTTCCTAAATTTTTTCTACTTAAACAAATAGAGAGAATGTGACTAAGATTACCAATGACTCATTTACATCCTTTGCCATCTCCAATGACAATGTTGAGCATTCTATCCCTCATCCCTGATAGAGTGTATACAGAAATAAAAATGACTAAGCTAGTTAAACTTAGACTAATTGCAAAAACACCTTCTAAATTTGAGATTATTTTGATTTTGTTCACTATGGTTTATAATTTTAGATTTTTTTATCCCTAACATTATATGGTATTTTGATTTCAGTTTTTTTCCGTCTATAGCCATTGCTAAGGTAGTCATTAAATGACACCTCAGCTCAAAACATAGTCTTAATATATCAAAACTATGTTGCTTTGATCACAGGATATGAAAGAAAGAAAAAATTATTATTATCTAGATTTTTATCAGGTTTTTTTTATTATAAAGAACTATTATAGATAAACTTCCAAAACTTCGACCACCCACCACCGGTAAATATCCATCCAAACCCTTAGTTCAACAAAAGCATGGTCGGGACTCAAATTTTGAAGCCACCCACAAACCAATCTCATAGTAAAAATTCAAAATAACAGCTCAATCTAAAAAAAAAAAAAAAAAAAAACTAGTAGCTTTGCAAAGATTTGTTTCTCTCGCTATATAGCTTTTCATTCAATTATATATGAATCAAATTAATCTATATATATATATATATATAAAACAAGTCTCTGCTAGCTCCACAATTTTACACATCATCACTAATTTTTTAATTAATTTTTTAAATGCTTATTTTAAGTTGTGGATTATTTTGGTATTTCACTCTTGCCTTTGGCAGGAGGATTGAGTGTGCATAATTCCATGTTACAGGGACAGTCATTGTAGTTTGATTCTTCGTTCTTGCTAGTAGTGACAGTTTTCTTGCTTTTCTTAGGCGTTGGCTTTCGGTAGCTTACTAGCTAGTCAGTAATTTTTTGCTTTTGGCAGTAGGAATTAGTAGGCATAAATGTTCATATTACAGGGTTTGAATAGCAATGGTTGATTTTGCGACAGTCTTGCGGGAGGATACATATTGTAGCAATCTGTAAGGTGTAATATTTGCAATAACAATGACCCTCTCTAAGATGTAAAATTCAGATTCTCAATTGTTCTTCGTCTGTATGTTATTCAACAATATGTCTTACTTTAGAGAGGCACACGAACTTATCTTATTTTAATGTCTACTTTTGGAAGCAATGTGTGTGATTTGTTGCTTTATCCAATATATATTGTCATGTGCTTCTAATCACGTTTTGCCTTTTTCTTTTATGAGTTAATGGAATAAAATATTTTGGTATGGGTATTTTATTTTTTCTTAGTTATCAATGTACATAGTCAAATCAAGTTACGTTTTTTCTATTCTTCTTAACCAAAAAAAAAGTTACATTTTTACTATCTTAAGAAAAAAAAAAATCAAGTAATTTTTTGTTACACCAATTATTTATTAAATTAATATTTTAAAAATTCACCGCTAGATCATAAGTTTTCATCCTTCTTGACATTTAAATCAATTTTTGTGTTAATAAAATTCATAAACACACGTTTTACAAATGCCAAAAAGAAAAAATGTTGAAAATACTTATTAATATTCAATTTATCTTAAATTTGATAAGTAGGGAGTGTAGAGAAAGAAAATGTGTTAAAATGGTAGAAGTTTCAAAACTAACACTTACTGAATGGTGTGATATTGTCAAAGGTTAAATTAGATATAAATTTCTTTTTCTATCCCACACCTTAGAAAATTAAAATCCAAACTTAGAAATAATTTTTCTGCATGTTATCTTGAGGCTTTCAAACACATCCAAGCAAATAGTACCCGAGTGAAACATAGAAAAATTTGAGTCGCCTAGCTACTTGCATTTGCTTCAAAGCCAACGTGATGCTCCGTAGTCAGATAACTAAGATATTGGTGAAAATCAAATATGATCAAGAAAAGAGTAACTATAATTACATGAAAATTACCAAGAAAGCAGTTACTAGGAAATAGTGGAATGAATATCACATATGAATATCCTGGAATAGTGAAGGGTGCTTGATAATATTTCATTCCTTGAAAGCCATTGAATACTAGAGGTAGTGAAACGATAGCTATATAAATCTTTCAAGTCTCAGGAGGGGGGGGGGGGGGGGGGGGGTGTCTCACGTACAGCCGAACGTGGTGACAGCCTAAGAATGAATCCTATCCCTACTTAATAACTTGAGATGCTGGAGATCGCTTGTAAAGAATGACATAACGCTAATCCATGTTCCACACGGCTAAGGAAGCATCGTTTTTAAATATCATTAAGACTTGGTCGTTTGGAAGAGATTCTTTCTCGATCAAAATAGTGGAATGAAAGGCATTACAAGAAAGATATACAACTTTTCAAATTGCCTCGCAAAGATGAATTTTTAAGTCTCTAATTATGATCAGATGCATTCCGAACCCTCCTACTAACCGCTATCAAAGAGAAGCTTTTTCCTATACTGTAGTTGCAAGTCTATCGTTGTGTTTTGGAATTAGGGGAAGCAAAACATACTTCAACAAGTAGAAGCTTTTTGGCAAAGCTACAAATAAAGAGGTTGAGCAATTCACTTCATTAATTTGACTTCACTTTACATGATGTAATATCTAATCTCAATATATTAACCCAAACAACAAGCATGTTCGCCTTTAATCAATAGGTTTTATTTTGGAGCAGAGGGAGCCTTAGTTGAGTTTTGGAAGGAACTTGATTTAGTTTTAAATGTATAGATTCCCAAATTAACATTTGATGGTTAGCTTTGTAGTATTGTGTATTTTAGGATCTAATTAAAGTTGTATACCTTAAAGTATTAAGAGATGTATTATGTGAAATTTAGAATTTGAGTACTTGGTGGATTATGTTATTCTTTGAGTACAGTGTAGATGCTTTGAATGTGAAGTGAAAAGTTATATCATTTAAGTAAAGAATCAAGAATGAAAAGAAAGAGGGAAGCTTTTGTAAAAGTTAAGTTGGTTCTTGTCAATATCAAGTTTAAGCTTGATATTAGCATATCGGTCATGGTCACAAATCCAAGTATCGAGTTTGGGTCATGACAGCCCCAAACTGCTAGAAATCCCTCTCCATACTAGGTGGAAACGCCCCATGCCTGGTGTGGACAAAGCAAACTTTGATGGAGCTGTTTTCAAGGAGCAACTTACCGCTGGCGTGGGTGTGATTATTCGCGATGCTGTTGGTCAAGTTGTTGGTGCCTTAAGTCAGCAGATATATGCTCCTTTAGGCGCTCTTGAAGCTGAAGCTAAGGTGATGGAAGCTACTATGTTGTTTGCAGGGGATGTTGGAATTCAAGAGATCATTTTCGAAGGGGACTCTCTACAAGTATACAATTTTCTTAAAGGAGGCTCCTTAGTCCCACCTGCTGTTGCCAATGTGTTGGAAGGCATTCTCTATCATCTTCAAGCTCTTCGTTCTTTTGATTTTTCTCACATAAAAAGGGTAGGCAATAGGCCAGCTTATCTTCTAGCTTATCATGCTAAGTTTGTAGTTGATTTTGAGGCATGGGTTGAAGAAATCCCCAGCTTTTTAGAAGCTGCTTTGGCCTCTGATGTAGTTGCTTGCAGCACTTAAGTTTTATTAATGTTATGTAGTAATATTGCAATAATAAAAAAAAAGAATTGATGTCATGTAGGCTTTTTTGATTTTGGTTGCTGCCCTCTATTTGAGTGATGTTCTTATTGCCTATAATTTTGTAACTTTTTTTTTCTTTTTGTAAGAGCACAGAGAAAAAGCAGAGAAAACAGAGAGAAAGAGAGAGTTTCTGGTATTGAAGAATATTGAGATTGATTAAAAAATGAATACACTGTTACAATAGAGTTGGTTATCTACAATATATATACCACTGAGAAAGCATAGAAATATATCTAAGTAAATATCTCCTATACTAAGAATCACTCTAACAATCTTGTAACTAACCTTCACACGTGCACACGTATAAGCACTAAACCAAGTCTAAGTTACATAACATAAACTACACACGTTTTTCATTTACTCTTCTTAGACGACACTGGTTTTACTGTTGGAATTGTCGTTGCTTCATCTGTGTCATGAAGCTCTTCAATTTTACAGCTTGAGCTTTCATCCCCCCTCAAACGAAAGGGAAATTTCCACATGAGTTTGGAGGTAAGCTAGTGAAACCGTGGAGAAGGCAATCCCTTAGTAAAAATGTCAGCAAGCTGGTCATAGGAAGAAATATACTGCACCAAAAGATCATGTCTAAGAACCCTTTCACGCACAAAATGGTAATCAACCTCGATGTGCTTGGTCTGAGCATGAAACACAGGATTTGAAGCAATAGCCAATGCATTAACGTTATCACACCACAATAAAGGAGGCTGAGGAAGAAAGAGACCCAAATCTCGAAGAAGCATACGAATCCAACAAAGTTCAGCAGCGGAAGAGGCCAAGGCTCTATACTTAGCCTCAGTGGAAGATCTCGATATAGTAGCCTGTTTCTTGGCGGACCAAGTAATAGGACAATTCCCAAAAAAGACAACAATGCCAGTAATGGACCGACGATCCACAGGATCCCCTGCCCAATCTGCATCACTATAAGCAGATAAAGAGATAAGCCCAGGGGTAAAAGCAAGACCATAGTGTAAAGTCCCTTGAATGTATCTCAAAATACGCTTAGCAGCTTGAAGATGATTCTGAGTAGGAAGACTCCTAAATTGGCAAGCTTGTTGGACTGCAAAGGGCAGGTCAGGTCGTGTGAAGGTGAGGTACTGAAGGGCTCCAACAAGACTTCTGTATGGAGTAGTATCAGCAAGAAGAGAACTGTTATGAGGGAGAAGATGCTGATTTGGGGAGCAAGGAGTCTTGCAAGGTTTGCAATCAACCATAGCAAAGTTTTCCAACAAATCTAAGGCATATTTTGTTTGATGTACAAATAACCCAGTGGATGTATAGTCAATCTGAAGGCCAAGAAAGTAATGAAGAGGGCCTAGATCCTTGAGAGCAAATTCAGAACCTAACCGATGAATGAGAGAAGCAGTAAAAGTTGAATTATTGCCAGTAAGAACAATTTCATCAACATACAATAAAAGAAAGACCAAATGACAATCATGCTTGTAAATGAAGAGATTACCATTAGCACCTGAAGCAGAGAATCCAATGTGAAATAAGTGAGAGGTAAACCGTTCGAACCAGGCCCTAGGGGCTTGCTTAAGACCATAGAGAGCTTTATGGAGAAGGCAGACATGCTTAGGAAACTTAGAATCAACATACCCTTGAGGTTGAGCCATATACACCTCCTCCTTTAAAAAACCATGTAGGAAGGCATTGCTCACATCAAGTTGCCTTAGTTCCCAATTCTGATTCACAGCCAAAGCCAAAAGCAACCTGACAGTGGCAGGTTTCACAACAGGACTAAAAGTCTCCTCATAGTCCAACCCAAACTGTTGAAGATAGCCCTGAGCAACTAGCCTAGCTTTGTACCTAGCAATGGACCCATCACTATTCCTTTTCAATTTGTACACCCATTTACAAGTAACAATGTTTTTATTAGCTGGCCTAGGTACCAAAGACCAAAGACCAAGTCTTTTGCTGCTGAAGAGAGTTAAATTCAGAATCCATGGCTGCAACCCACTGAGGATGTTTGACAGCAATGGCAAAAGATGGTGGCTCTATCATAGTGTAGTCATGAGTAACTTGCAAAGCTTTAGGCTTATATATACCATGTTTATATCTTGTAACCATAGGATGATTATTATGAGTGACAGGCAAGGAAGAGGCAGAAGGAATAAAAGATGAATTAGGTATAGGTGGGGAGGAATCAGGTAGAGAGGTGGCAGGTACAGGTGGTGGATTAGGTGGAGATGGAACAACAGGTATAGGCAATGATGAAGTTAGAGCAGAGGGTATTAGAGAATCAGTAAGATCCAAAGGAAAAGAAGAAGTACAGGGAGAGGGAACATCAATAGGATCAGCAATGTAAGGAGAGGAGGAAGGAAACCAATGAGAAAAATCAGATTTGAAAGGAAGATTAGGATTAGTGCAGGCAGAATTATGAGTAAAAGGAAAAAGAGATTCATTGAAAAAAACAAAACAAGCAATGTAAATTCTATTTGAAGAAGGATCAAGGTAGATATAACCCTTGGATAATGGAAGATATCCAAGAAAGATGCACTCTTTGGACTTGGGTTGAAGCTTATTTTTATTATAAGGGGTTAGATATGGATAGCAAGCACAACCAAATGACTTAAGAGCATGAAGAGGAGGTGGTTTGGAATAAAGGGACTGCCAAGGAGACTTGAAGTTCAAAACAGAAGAAGGCAACCTATTGCTAAGATATACAGCAGTGGAAAAAGCATAAGACTAGTAGTTATAGGGAAGATTGGATTTGTAGAGGAGAGAAAGACCAGTTTCAACTATATGTCTATGTTTTCTCTCAGAAATACCATTTTGCTGTGGAGTATGGGGACAAGAGGTTTGATGAAGAATGCCATTGGATGAACAAAATGCTTGAAAAGCAGAGTTAATGTACTCAGTACCATTATCTGTCCTAAGGATTTTAAGTTTGGTAGAATATTGAGTTTCAACAAGAGCTTTAAAATGTTTGAACACAGAAAGAACTTCATGCTTATGTTTCAATAGAAATAACCATGTAAATCTTGTACAATCATCAACAAAAATTACATAGTAGTTGAAGCCAAGAACAGATGTGAGAGGGGCAGGACCCCAAACATCACTATGAACAATATCCAAGACAGAATTAGACACAATGGAAGTTTTATTCAAAGACGACTTGTGCATTTTAGCACTTATACAATATGTACAGGAAGAGCAAAGTGTATCAATTTGAGACAAAGACATATGCTTTATTACATTTTGCAAGGCAGAATATAAAATTCTAGAACTTAGATGTCCAAGTCTATGATGCCAAAGCAAGATCAGATCAGGTTTGATAGAAGTAAAAGCAGACACATTGGACTTAGAGTTGAAAACAGCAGAGGATGAAAGTGTAGAAGTAGTGGGAATAGGATAGACTCCATCCTTACTCAACCCTTTGTAAAGGATCCTCCCCGAAGGCAAATCCTGAATTGAGAACTTCTCAGCATCAAAATAACAAAATGCATTATTTTGAAGACACAACTTATGAACAAACAAGAGATTGGATGCAAGATCAGGAACACAAAGTATATTATTAAGCCTAAAATTATGAGTAGAGGTTTGAAGCTCACCATGACCCACATGAGTGACAGGAAGCTCTTGTCCATTGCCTACAGTAACTATCTCATTGCCTTGAACTGGTTGTTGATGCAATGACAACTGAGATAGATTTGGAGTAACATGATCTGAGCATCCAGTATCAGTGAGCCAACCATTACATGACTGCACTTGTGAAGAGTTAGCTACCATTGAGGCTAACTTGGCAGGAGCATGTTTTCCCTGATATGCAAAGTCCATCCTGTGATAGCAATCAACTGCTATATGGCCAGTTTTACCACAAATCTGACAAATTGGCCTATTGGATTGACCTTGTCCTCCTTGAGACTTAGATTGATTATACTGTGGACCTGAATGAGGATTGTAACTTGAATTGCCATATCCTCCAGAATTCGGATTATAACCTGAATTACCATATCCACCAGAATTTGGATTATAACCTGAATTACCATATCCACTAGAATTGTGACCACCATTTGGATTATATCCAAGACCACCTCTGCCTCTTTGATTATTGTTTCTACCACCTCTTCCTCGAGGAAAACCTTGATGCTGTGGTTGAAAGTTCATTGCCATGGCTACTGAATTAGGATCAACAGCAAAAGCTTTAGACCTCTTCTTAATCACTCTTTCTTTAGAATTGAGCAAAGTGTTAAGTTCTTCAATAGACAGAACATCACTACGAGTCCTGATTGCGGAACTGAAAGAGTCATATTCAGATGGCAATCCATCAAGAGCTATATGAAGAAGCTCTTCATCATCAAGAAACATTGAAACAACAGCTAGCTTATCACGAGTCTGCTTAATCTTTTGAAAATAATTGTCAATTGAATCAGAACCTTTCTTGATTGCATTCAATTCATTTCGAAGACTCATCACATGAGATCTTGAAATTGAAGCAAATCTCTTTTCCAATACTTTCCAAACTCCCTTGGCAGACTTTTGCCCAACAGTAAGAGCAAGAATTGAAGGAGACAGAGTTGAATTGATAAAAGTAAACATTGCTTGCTCATGGTTTTTCCAGGAAATGAAATTAGGGCTAATCTAAGTAGTGAAATTGCCAGAAGAATCTTTGAGAAAACGATCGGAGCTATAATAGAGTCATCAATCACATCAATCATCGAGTAAGTTCCAAGAATTACCTCAATTTGATGCTTCCAAACGATGTAGTTGCCATAATCGAGCTTGACAATCATCATCGAAGACATATTGGATAGCAAAAGCAGTGAAGTATTAACAGGTAAAACTGCAGATGTTGAATTTGAAGTAGAAGATGAAGAGGTTGCATTTGTGGAAGCCATTGTTGTGGATTCAAGCTCTGATACCATGTAAGAGCACAGAGAAAAAGCAGAGAAAACAGAGAGAAAGAGAGTTTTTGGTGTTGAAGAATATTGAGATTGATTAAAAAATGAATACATTGTTACAATAGAGCTGGTTATCTACAATATATATACCACTGAGAAAGCATAGAAATATATCTAAGTAAATATCTCCTATACTGAGAATCACTCTAACAATCTTGTAACTAACCTTCACACGTGCACACGTATAAGCACTAAACCAGGTCTAAGTTACATAACATAAACTACACACGTTTTTCATTTACTCTTCTTAGATGACACTGGTTTTACTGTTGGAATTGTCGCTTCATCTGTGTCATGAAGCTCTTCAATTTTACAGCTTGAGCTTTCACTTTTATTCTGTAAAATCTTTCAGTGCACACAATTTTTTTTTTTTTAAAACGGGGTCATAGATGATGTTCATTCATCATACAATGATATAACTTAAAGTATATTTTATTATTTAATTTTGTTAAATATTTTGTTAGTTTATATATGATTTCTTTTTTAACTAAAAGCTGTAAAAAATTAGTTCAGATATTATTCTCGATTAATATATGCATTGCATGAAGTAAGGGCCACTCTTTTTGCCCTAAAACTAGTGGTTCATCATCAAGTTTCTTTTGTTATGTTTGAAGGAGACTCCAAATATGTTATTTAAACTCTTCATCAACCTCCCACCGACACACTTGACTTTCTTATGTCTTTTCAACCTAATGTTCTGGCTTCTTAGGCACCCTTGTATGTTGGGATTTTTGTATTATAAATAGACATGTGGTTAAACACATGTTTTCAGTTTTTGAATAACATTACACTTATTTTTATATATTTTTACATCCACATATATTTTTTTAAAAATTAAAAATTGTTGTTTAAATACACGTACCAAATAGGTCACTTCTAGAAAAGTTATCAAAATTGTTATAGGCTTATAGCCACTGTTATAGTCCAATGTAGCGATCACTCAAAAATTTTTAGTTTTACCATTTTGGCCATAGTGTGCGTTTTAGCTTTACTTTTTTGATGTAGCGTGCGTTTTTGCCTTTTTGGTGATTTAGGTTGCTAAAGTGAAATGTTATAGCCATTGTTATCAGAATTATTGTATGGGTCCCTATCAAAGTTATCACTCCAAATACGAGTCAATATAATTGAAAGTTGAAACTGACCGGCACCAAATAATAGAGCTTGAAATGTCTCCTTTGTTTTTTTCTTCCAAAAAAAGAGAACTTTCTCTCCATTATTTTTTTCCAGAGTACCCCACCCACTTGAAGTTGTTGCCTTTTTAATTTTAATTTTTTCTTTTTTATGGAAAGACGTATATTTTTTATAATAAGTATTTTGATTATATCATCTATATATATATATAAAACCGAAGCTTTTGAAGCTCTCACAATTTTCCACATCATCATTATTTTCTTTTTCTTTTTATTTTAGATTCTTTTTATTTTAGGTTTTATATCTTATATAGAATCCACCAGAAAAAAAATAGACAAAAGTTTGAATTTTTATTAATATCAATAATATTGGAAAAACGTATACAAACTTGGAGGCCTATTTAAGGGCTCCATAAAACTTGATGGACAAGAAAATATATTCTAAAATAAGCCCTAATTAATACCTAACCATAATAGGAACCAAATTTGACCTAAAAAACATTAAAAGAACCTAAAAACGAGGAAATAAATCACCTAGACCTAAAATAACGTTTTTTGCATAAAAATACCAAAATTAAATAATTACAAAAATTAGGTTTCAAAAAAAAAAAAAAAAAAAAAACTCACATAACACGTTAGAATTTTATAAAAAAAAAAGGACTCACCAAAAAAAAAAAAAAAAAACTTTAGGATTAAGAAAAAGAGAGAGAGAGACTCCTGGTCGGACTCTCTCTTCTCTCCTTAAAACCCTAGCAATTACCATCTCAAAACCCTAAACTTAACTTCACTTTAAGATTAAAAAAATAAGAAGGAGAGAGACTCACGTAAAAAAAAAAAAAAAACGTAGGTTTTGTCTTTTTTATTTGCTTTCATATGTGCCTGAAATTTTCATTCTATCTTATTGTTTTATTATGTTTAGAATTGATTTTCTTCTAAGTATTTGGGTTAATCTCTATGTTTTGATAGTGTTTTTATGGGTTTGGTTTTTGGGTTGAAATTTCTAATAATTATTTTATATTGTATATGGCAGGTGAAACATCTCTATTTTTTGGAGAAAAATCAAAACTGCAACCTATGTCTTCCAGCCCAAGGTGTGGTAAATTTTTATTTGGTATATTATATATGAATTTTTTGAATTTGAGGGGTATGCATATTATTAACCCAATTTTCTATTTCTAAATTTCTTAGATTTTATTATATCAATCTTTTTTTCTTTTAAATTCTTGGTGGGCAAATCAGTCTCTCACTAATTCTTTTACCTTAATGTGATGTTGGTTAATTATCCTTTTATTTAACTATCCCGTGCGTCGCACGGGTTAGCGACTAGTTTTTAAAATAAGTTAAACACAATACTGTTAGTGATGGGTCCGTAAAATAATTAATATTAATAATTTGTCAACTCAATCATTGTAAAAATTTTAATGTAATAATTCATAATGTCTTCCTTCTGAAAAATAATAATAATAATAATAATAATTTTATTATTGGATAAGCTAATACAGTAAAGTAGGGATTGCCATATTAGTTTGATATAAATTTACAATTTTAACCAATATTTATAAATTTAATGACATTTTTTTTATAGATACAATAGAATCATACTAATTGGTTTTTTAGTGTAGATAAGATTTACCACCGCGCACTTTTGATGCGGTGGTCACTTTACAAGTATAAATGCTTATAGGGTGTGGAGGGCAAGGGTCGGGGTTTAAGTCTCCAAGAGAGAGTTTCACTCACATATACTTAGATTAGGTTTGAGTAGAAATTCTATTTTGTATTAAAAAAAAAGTGTAGATAAGATTTGATCTCGATATCTCATATTTAACAAAGAGAGACTTTATCGATTGACACTTGAGATAGTACTAATATCTCAAGTGTCAACTGATAAAATACTACCATACACCTTTTGTGCGATGGTTACTCCACAAGTATGTTGGGATAAACTCCCGTCTATGTGTGAATTAAATTAAATACAACCAAAGCAACAAAGAAAATAGAAATCTACGGAAGTGATAAAAAAATCAACCAACAAGAACATCAAGAAATTACATGAAAAACCCTCCAGTGTAGAGGGAAAAACCACCGGCCAAATCCGATCAATCCAGTATAATAAAATAAAGATTACAACACTCAAGTTATACCCAAAACTTGAGTTCACAATAAATTGAGAAAATGCAATAATACAACCTATTATTGTAGCAAGATTTTCCGCATTGAATGCTTTAATTCTTTGTGATTGTAGCACCCAAATAATCTTCCTAAAGAAAATCTCCAATTTATCTTCCTTGTGTGTCTTAGCAAAAGAAAAATCATCTTTTCTTTTTTCCCTTAGTGCCGCATAAAGTACTAAACTTTTTCCTTTAGTCGGCTTCAAATCTGTGTTTCACTCTTCAGTCTCTCTCTAAATCTCTCTCACTATTCATGAAACCCACGTGCAAAGCTTTATATAAAAGCTTTCAAGCCACTTGACACTCCTATTATAATTCGGAATAGGAGTTTTATTCATGCAAGCCAACTATTACTTTTTCTCTTACAATTAGGAGTCTTCAATGCTTGCATTCCCAATTGGGCTGGACTCTTGGTGCAACCGTGCACCCTAATAAAGTATAAGTGCTTGTAGAGTGTGGGAGTAAGGGCTAGGATTCAAGTCTCCAAGAGGTGGCTTCACACACATATACACTTAGATTAGGCTAGAGTAGAATTTCTATCTTGTATAAAAAAAAAAAAATGTCAACTGATAAAATCTCTAATTTAATAACACTTTAAGTTTATGAATATACAAAAATTTATATATCTATAATCTATAATAGGGAAAAATGCTCTGACATATCTCCTAAACTTTAAAGTAGTGGCCATTACACCCTCAACTTTTAATTTCACCAATTTACTCCTTAAGAGTTTGTTTGGATACCGCTTATTTTGCTGAAAACTGAAAATACTGTAGCAAATAATTTTAAATGCCAGCTGATTCTTTGGGGCTGAAAGTACTGTAGCTTCAGCTGAAAGTACTGTAGCGTTTTTGTTTTGTTTTTGTTTTTGTTTTGTTTTGTTTTGTTTTTTTTTTTTTTTTCACTCCTTTCCCAGTAGCCACATAAAAATTTGAACATAAAAAAAAAAAATCTTTAGCTTTTTCAGCATTGAGGAGTGAAATGTCATCTAGGTCTTGGAGGCCTAATGTGAAGGAGTTTCCAGCACTAATTGAAAGAAGAGATGGGGAGCACGGTCTCTGGACCTAAACCATTCTCTCTCTCTCTCTTCGATGTGCACGAGGTGGAGCTTCCTCTCTCTTTCTCCCATGGAGTTTGGTCTTATGAAGATCAAATGTTTTAGTTTCTTGATTTGGGAACTCGATGGTGGTGGTTGGGTTGATCGGTGGTGGGTTTGATGGGTTGATCGGCAGTGGGTTTGATGGGTTTAATATGGGAACTCAGTGGTTCTGTGTGAGGTTGAGATTGGTGATGGGTTTGATTTGTGTTTGATGGGTCGATCCGTTTGTTGGGTTTGATTTGGTTTTGGTTTCATATGGGTTTGATGAGTTGATCGGTTTTGATTTTTTTTTTTTCATATGGGTTTGATCGGTTTAATCTCAGATTGGTGGATTTTGTCTTAGTTTTGGTTTCACTGTTTTGATCTTTTGTTTTGATGGGTTTGCTGGGTTTCAAGAACATGAATAGTCATGTTTTGGGAAGAACATGAAGAATACAAAGAACAAGTTCTTACAAAAAAAAAAAATAAATAATGAAAAGAAAAGGAATAGTACATGCATGGAGGGTTTTATTGAAACAATGCATTCAGCCAAAAATTCCTGCGTTTTATCTGAGTCATGGGCATTTTGATGGACTGCACTGTAGCCATGGGTCCCACGGACTGCAAACGCCAAACGCAGATGCATGAGATTTTAGTACAATCCAAACGAATACTAAACTTCACATATGTGCCAAATAGATACTTCCCTGCTGTTAAAATTTAACAGGCAACTCACGTGAAAAAAAAAAAAAAAAACTAGAGGATCCGATTGAGAGGGAGAGAGAACTAGGGTCTAGTTTTTTGAAAAAAAAGTACAAAACATTAGATTTATGTCTACCGTACAACATCAATTGAGAAGTTTTGACTATGGAGGTGGAGGTCTTTTTCTTTTGGTTTTGTCAAAAATATGTGCAAAATAATTGTCATTGAATTTTTACATGAAGGGAAAAAAAAAATTAAATTATAGAACAAAGCATGGTGAAACTTTAGCTATAAAATAAGTTACAAGTTTCCTATCAAAAAAATAAATAATCAGGGAAAAATGTCCAAATACCCCTTGAACTTTAACCTAGTGGCCATTACACCCCTTAAACTTTTATTTTGACCAATTTACTCCTTAAACTTCACACATGAAAGAGAATTTACTCCTATTTAAAATAAATATTAAATGCTATCAAAACAACAAGAACACTCCATTTTTTAATCACAGCTATTCATCTTAGCAAGTTAGTTTTTTACAATAGTAACCTAACTAAATTAGTCATAAAATCCAACCAAATGGAAGAGAATTTCAAACGAACACCAAGTGTATGTTTGCTAAATCGTGTTTTATTTTATTTTATTTTATTTTTTTAATACCAGTCAAAAAACAGTATTATATTTCCTAGGATAGAAAACTTGTTTGGCAAAGAAAATGAAAACACTACACACAAGCGTGTTTTCAGTTTCTTGTTTGTAAAGGCCAATGAAAACCTGGAGAAAATCGTTTTAAAAACTATAATTTAATGATCCTGTTTTCTGTTTCAAACCTGTCGTGTGTGTTCATTTTTTGAAGCTAGCCTCCATAAACTCTTGGTTGTATCAGCAGTTCACAAATGTGTAATATATATTAAATGTGTAAAACCTAAGTTAAGATGAATGGAAAATTATAATCACTTTTTAACTTACTAATAATCATTCATTGCATTTATAGTTTGTAAAATAATTCGTGACTTTAGCCAGGGACGGAGGCATGCTTTGACGTGAGGGGCAATGGCCTAGCCCCCAATTTTTTTTTAAATATATATATATATATACTCAATACAAATTTTAGTAATTTTCTTCTATAAGTTACACTTTGCCCCCCTTTTAATAATATCATTAGTTATTTTAAGAGTAATATTATTACCATAAACTTTTCTACAACATTTTTACAAATTGACGAGGTAACAAATTCATATTGATTTGTATTTGGCTCACCACTTACACCACTTTTTTACTTATCAATAGCCACTCACTACATCAACAATTTGTAAAAAAAAAATTGTAGCTCTAGCATTCCTCTTATAAAGACCATAAAAGAATCATCTTGCTATGCCCCAGTCTTTTGCTATTCTAACATAAAAGGTGGCCGACCTTTCGTCAAGGCCTAGGAATCTGCTAGGATCTAAAATCTAAAACAAAATATACAAGTCCAATAAATTAGCACAACAACAAAAATTACCAATATTAAATCTAAAGCAAATTAAGCTCAATCAACCAATTTTACCCAAAACAAACAACCTACCCTTTTAATTTTTTTTTTAAAAAAAGTTATTTTATTCTTACCCAATAGCATCATGAAAGTCACACACCAAAAACAAATTCCTCAAGCGTCTAAGTAGCGGTAGAACTAGCGCTCTAACTCTTCTAACTCCAAATCCTGGCTTCATCCTACCTTTTGCATTTTTCTATTTAATTATATATATTTGTTGTAACCCATTAATTAAAGAAAAAAAAAAAAAAAAAAAGTAAACCGCATACGCATGCCAGGTACACTTTTTATTTTATTTTATTTTATTTATTTTTATAGGACATGCTGGGTACACTTTCAAGCCTATTTATTTTCGGTTAAGAACTTTGTTTGTCTTTTGCTCAAAAAAAAAAAAAAAAAAAACTTTGTTTGTCTTATACAGTACTAGTGTCCGTAAATATCATGTATATATATATATATATATATAGACACATATTCAAGTGGGCTGTGGATGGAGGGACCCGTCTTGAAAATACCTCTGGAGCTCAATGATTGTGGAGTCGTTAAAAGAAAAGAAAAGAAAAAAGTGAATATTAATTGGTATGGCAAAGAGGAAAGTTCTTATTGTGGGTGGTACTGGGTACATCGGGAAGAGGATTGTGAAGGCAAGCCTAGCACAGGAGGATCATATAACCACCTATGTTCTTCAACGCCGAGAGATGGGTTCTGACATTGATAAGGTCCAATTGCTTTTTTCTTTTAAGAAGCAAGGTGCCCGCCTTATCGAAGCCTCATTTTCCGATCACAACAGCCTCGTAGATGCTGTGAAACAAGTTGATGTTGTCATTTGCACCATGTCTGGGGGTCATCCTGGCTATCCTGGCTCTCTTTTGTTGCAGCTTAAGCTTGTTGCGGCCATCAAAGAAGCTGGAAACATTAAGGTTAATTATTAACTTTATATCTTCTTTTTATTTTATATCTTTTTTCTTTTTATAAATATATAAAATGTATTTTTTTTTTTTTGAGAAATAATTACAACTAATCTCACAGCTCGAACATTTTTTCCCTTAGACCCTCAAGCACTTTGTGCATGGAGAGATGCCAATAAAGTCCATTTCCATGTTTAACTAACTATGTTTACGATAATTAACTATGTACTTAGTATCACATTTAACAATAAGCAAGTATATTATTGTAGTTTCATTACCAATTGATTGTGTCGGTCTCATATATTCATGATAATTTGATAAAATACTTTGCGAATAATTTCAATTAATGCGAAAGCCTAAAAGACTTATATATTGTGAGTAAAAATCGAAGCAAAAACAACAACATCAAGCCCAGATTTGAGCAAAAACTTCATGAAAGTTCAATACATGTCTAAAACACCCTTAAACGTTTAGACCCCAAATTATAAAAAAAATAATTCAAGCTTATAATCAAACAATTAATGTGCGGAACATGAACATAAGCCAATCATAGAATTGATAACTAATCTATGCCAAATATAAACACATCCACAGCAGTAAATATAAGGCAAAAATAAAGGGAAGGAAGATGCAAACACATGGATAACACGCGATGTGTTATCCAAGAGAAAACCGAAGTCCTTGGCATAAAACCTCTCCACTGCCCTCCAAGTGGTCAAATAATCTACTAAAGAATGTAGTTGGGATACATGAATAACAGAAGACCCTCCAAGCCTAATCTACCCAAGTACCTAAGTCCTCCAAGCTTCTTGCTCCAATGAGGTTACATCAAACTTATTTCTTCTTTAACTTCCCGGATTCCACTACTATACCATAGCATCAACTAATGTATATTGGTTCCTTTAAAACTGCTTCCGTTAGCACCAAATGAACCTTCTCATAGACGTGGGTGTGGTGAGAAAAGGATTTGGTCAATAGCTTCTCAAGGGTATGACAATGGAGAAGAAGAGAGTAGAGAAATTTGTAGAGTCTCTAAGGTAAAGATTGGGGATGAGGCGATCTTGTTTTTCTCTAGGGTTTCTCTCACAAAATTTTCTCTCGAAATTCTCTCAATTTAGTGGGTATAAGGATCTATATATAGTGGTGTGTGTTTGGAACACGAAAAGACAGTTTTTGCCAAACAGGGCTGATTGGTGGCTTGACCTCGTGGCTTGTCCAAGTTGCGAGTTCAAGTCGCGACGTAACGGCCTGGCTAACCTAGGACTTTTGTCCTGTAGTGCGACAGCTGACGCGACTCTTCAGCTTCCTTGTGCACTTCTCACGTGCCTGCATTTGGCGGCTTGCCAGTCGCGAGTTAGCTGCGAGTTTTAGCCGTGAAAATCTGCTTTTTGCACATACTTGAGTTTTTCTTCACATTTTTTCACACACTACTCTTACAATAATCCCACCTAAATACAGGGTTACTAAGTGCTTAAATTACAAGTAAATTGGCACGAAATAAAGCCAACAAGATGGTTGATAAATTTCAACCTTACAATCTCCTCCTTTGACTATTTCGTGACAAAACCCTAAGACAAACTTTAGACTTAACGCGTGAGTTGGGAACAGTTGAAAAACTCACTCACACCTAATTCTAGAATTTGTGAAGTTTTAGAACCATAAAAACAAGTAACTCCTAAAACACAACACAATAAGTTCATTGTATGCAGAAAACTTTTAATGCAAATGGAGCAAGCATAATGCAATCAAGTACAATGGAGTAAAGCAATAAACCATGGTAAGACCAAAACATGCAGTCACTATAACCAAGTGATCACAATGCTCATTCACACTTGGAATGAACATCCGGACATTTCAAGTTGACAAACACAAGGCAAATCACTTGAATGACCAACACTCAACCAATGCACAATACATGAAGTATGTACATCTAGGAAAAATCCTACACGGGCATAAGAGTGACAGTACTTTAAAAAGAATGCATAGCATTAGGTTAGAAGTACTGATTTAACAAAGTACAAAGGTTGCATAAAGCATGGCACAAACCACAAAAGCCTACAAGTGTGCATAATCAAACCTTAAAGCTTACATAAGCAACATGGGTACAAACCAAAAAGAACCAGAACATATGCTGAATTAACTGAATAACATCATCAATATATAAATGAACCAAAGTGTTAAAAACATTCAAGAGATATGAGTTTAATCCAAATAAACAACTAACACCACAGAGTTTTAAATTAGTAAAAACAGCAGAAAGCCAAAAAATAATCAAAGCTATGCACAAAACATCAAGTGATAAAGAAATCTCCCCCTTTCACTATGCTTTCTATCTCCTTGTCTATCTCCCCCTTTCTATGTGCATCTCCCCCTTTTTGTCAGGAATAGTTAAAGGCTATCGTTAAGCTTTTGTTGTATAGCATCTAGCTGAGTCTCGATAGTTGTGAGTCGCATATGAGTTTGATTGTGAAAGGAATTGAGAAGCCATTCTAGATTAGAAATCCGATGAAACACATTCTCAATGAAGTAACTTTGCTTGGGCATTTGAAATCCAGGAGGATCAGATGGAGTCCTAGTTGCTTGAATAGGTGTAGCTGTAACATGAGCAGTTGGAGATGCATGTGTGAGTGGCTTACTCTTAGGTTTCTTGGAGGAGTGACTCTTGCTTGCTTGGAGAGAGTACTAGGATATTGGTCGAGGACGAGGCAGTAGTCTTTCATCTGATGAAGGACTAACACCTTTACTAGGAACAATCTTCATGATTAGATTGCAGAATTGAAGAATTGTTCGTGTTGCTAAACGGGCCGATGTTTTCCCAATGATTTGGAATATATGAGCACAGGTGTTAATTGGTACACCAGTAATGAGGTCACACAGGAATTTAGCCCTTCCAAGATTGATGAAGGTAGTATTTGATAGTGGGTAGAGATTGGAGAACATGATTAGTTTTAAAGTTGTCAATTCAGGTGAAAACAATGCAGTGCTTATAGATGATCCTGTGCTTTCCACTTCATGTTCATTCCCAAGAACATGAAGGATGTCTTGTGCCTGAAGTTCCCGGTCATTGTATGAAGTTCGATCTACATCTTTTGGTCTGGTGATGTGAAGAACTTTAGTAATGTAGTCTGCATTTATGGAAAGTTCTTTTCCTCGTACCCAACATTTCAACTCGACTCCTGTGTATCTGGCATTTGAAAAGAATTCCTTGACCAATTCTTCAGATGGATCCTCAAAATTTCCAAATAGATCAGCCCAATCTCTTTCTTCAAAAATCTTAGGGATAGATGTTGTCCCTAGTGTGTCAAACTTGACAACTCTTTCCACAATGGGAAAAGACTCTTTGAAGATGTCTATGTAGGTCTTTGAGTCAGTAGAGTCCTGAATCTCTCAATGGTAGAGTCCTTGGATGACTTAGACGATAATCGTGTCCGTTTAGCAATCGGAGTTGACGGATCATCAGTTACAATGCCTTTGCCTATGGATGAACAACGAGTTATCTGCAACAAAGTCGACACACAGAAAAGAACCAAAATACAATACCACAAGAAGCAAACATCAGATTGATTAGTTTCAGTTAAATAGTGTGACAAGAGATTTCACAAAATCACAACAATAGTAACAACTTAGAGACAAAAGGGCAATGTGTAACACAAATACACAAATGACGAAAATGCCTGGAATAAGATATGAATGGAGTAACACATTCATGAACCACAATAAATAGCACAGTCTCTCAATAGAAAGAAACATGAAAACGCACACATATAATGAGAACCAAAGTGAGGGTAGGATAGGAACAACAAAACACAACATTCACAAACCCTCAAACAAAGTTCAAGCCTATTAAATCTTTAACAAAACAGAAACACTACACAAACCCATTTTCAACATTTTAGGCAAACCCATGTTAGAACACAATATATTGTAGAACACAGACGCAACATTCAAATTAAGAAACTAAAGATCAAAACAGTAAGAATGAAGTAAAGGAAGTAAAACCCATACCTTTTTCTTGGTGTTTGATGAAGACATGATGCAAAAATGGAATCTTTTTCAGTGAGACTTGGA
The DNA here is from genome assembly GCA_030445155.1 of Quercus variabilis. Taxonomy (NCBI): domain Eukaryota; kingdom Viridiplantae; phylum Streptophyta; class Magnoliopsida; order Fagales; family Fagaceae; genus Quercus; species Quercus variabilis. Next base: position 21,983,151 of record CP129445.1, read on the forward strand.
GTGTTTGAGAGAGAGAAATGAAGAAGACAATGAACAGTCATTGATATTCGAGGGAAAAACTGAAAAACAATTTAAAAAAATGTCTTTAAAACGCAAAACACGCATTTTTCGCGATTGGATCAAGTCGCCAGTAAGTCGCCAGGGTAAGCCGCGAAAAACTATGAAGCAAGATTCTTGAAAAATCTTCTAAGTGTTTTTCACGACTGAAAGATCTACCCACGAGAGAGTCACGATATGAGCCGCGAAACTCTCTGTGTACCCCTCGTGACTGGACCTTCCACCTGCAAACAAGTCGCTACACTGAGTCGTGAAAAATGCAAAAACACAAATTTTGAAAATTCAATATGTGTCTAAAACACCCTTGAACGTTTAGACCCCAAATTATTTAAAAAAAACAATTCAAGCTTATAATTAAACAATTAATGTGCGGAACATGAACATAAGCCAATCACAGAATTGATAACTAATCTATGTCAAATATAAACACATCCACAGTAGTAAATATAAGGCAAAAATAAAGGGAAGGAAGATGCAAACACACGGACAACACATGATGTGTTATTGAAGAGGAAACCAAAGTTCTTGGTGTGAAACTTCTCCGCCGCCCTCCAAGCGATCAAATAATCCACTAAAGAATGTAGTTGGGATACATGAACAGCAGAAGACCCTTAAAGCCTAATCTACCCAAGTACCTAAGCCCTCCAAGCTTCTTGCTCCAACGAGGTTATGCCGAACTTATTTCTTCTTTAGCTTCTCGGATTCCGCTACTATACCATAGCATCAACCAATGTATATTGGTTCCTTCCAAACTGCTTCCCTTAGCACTAAATGAACATTCTCACAGACGTGGGTGTGGTGAGAAAAGGATTTGATCAATAGCCTCTCAAGGGTATAATAATAGAGAGGAAGAGAGTAGAGGAATTTGTAGAGTCTATAAGATAAAGATTGGGGATGAGGCAATCTTGTTTTTCTCTAGAGTTTCTCTCACAAAATTCTCTCTCAAACCTCTTTTAATTTAATGGGTATAAGGGTTTATATATAATGGTGTGTGTTTAGAATACAAATAGACAGTTTTTGCCAAACATGGCTGATTGGCGGCTTGATCTCGCGGCTTGTCCAAGTCGCGAGTTCAAGTCGTGATGTAACGGTCTAGCCAGCTTGGGACTTTTGTCCTGTAGTGTGACAGCTGGTGCGACCCTTCAGCTTCCCTGTGTGCTTCTCACATGCCTGCATTTGGCGGCTTGCCAGTTGCGAGTCAGCCGTAAGTCCTAGCCGCAAAACTCTGCTTCTTGCACATACTTGAGCTTTTCTTCACATCTTCTCACACACTACCCTTACAATAATCCCACATAAATACAGGGTTACTAAGTGCTTAAATTATAAGCAAATTGGCACGGAATAAAGCCAACAAGATGGTTGATAAATTTCAACCTTACACTTCATAGTATCACTGGATCTAAGCAAAAAAAAAAACTAGATCTTCGCCGGATCTAACCAAAAACTACCAAACCCTCACCAGAATATTGCTAGATCTAAACGGATCTAGGTAAATCTGGCCTTCTTTCATGGGTTTCGTTGGTCAGATTGGGTTCATCAGTTTTGGAGAAGAAAACTCGCCATCCAACCTGCCTAAGTCAGATTTGGTGGTAGAGACCTGCCGTTAACCGTCACCGACATCGAGTCAGCTGGTTTTCGGGTTGGCCCAGATGGTTTGGACGAGTGGGTCAGTTTTCGGGTTCCAATGAACACCCTAAGTACTTTCATGGAAAATATTAATAAAAAAAATTATTTTTATTTTTATTTTTTCTTTTCCCGTAGAAAAGTTTTTAAAAAGTTTTTTAAATCAATACACTTAGGCCATTTGTTAACTTTTCCCATAATAAAAAGTTCCACACTTGACACTCCAGTTATATTTTCTTTAGAATAAGTCCAAACACAATAAATTTCACACTATGTTAATGTGATAGGTTGTGATTGATATACATATGAACAAAGTTTGGCTCTACTTAAACAAGGGCAGAACTAAGTGTAAGCTTGTGGAGTTCATGGCCCACCCAACATTTTATATATATATATATATATATATATATATATTGTAAGGGTAGTAGGCCCAGTAGTGCGTATCTATGTATATGTTGGGCCGAGAGCCCAATCTGAGGACATCAAGTAGTTTGAGGACTGGAAAACAATGTCACAAGAGTCTGTGTTAATGAATGAAAAGGTGAGGTATGGTCATGAGGGTCCAAAAGAGTGATCTGAGGAGGAATGCTTCCTCAGCTGAGCAAAGTCGAGGTCAGAAGGTGCGGTTTTCCGTCAAGAGCAACATTTTGAACAATTCCATTGATGAAGATAATTATCAGGAAGGAACAGGACAGAGAGAGGCTATGAAATATCTAAAGGAAAGCTACTACTACCACATTAAATGCTTTGCAGCTAACTCTTTGGCCGCATTAATGAGGAAGTGATACCTGAACAGTAGTTTTTAGCCTTATAGCTGCTCCCCAAAGACTTCAGGAAGGTGCTGATATAACAAAGATCAACGCCTACCATCTAATCTACACGTGGAGGGTAGAGATGAAAGGAGGAAGATAGTATAAAATAGAAGGGAGGCCTTAAGAAGAAGGGATCGAGGAATTAAGAGAGAATTACTATAGCAATATGAACTATACTTGTAACCAACTTCAAGAAGTATATACAAGAACTGATCTCCTCGGATTATTTCAAGTACAATTTCCATTAGATACGACCAGTCTATTTTTACTTTATTATCATCTGGATCCACTATAATTGCTACTCAACTCATTAGAGCTTAGTTTTCCAACCTACTATCTACAAATTCATTGTTTTAGGCTCTTTGGGCCTAGATCCTTTGCATTTTTGGGCCCAGGACTCAAATTATGACCTTACAATTGGTGCTGTCTGTGGGAAATTCTGTTGCTATAGTGAGCTCAACGTTCAGTTATGGTAGGTTCAAGTCTGAATCTAGAGGAATTTATGGGGTCCCAATGTCAAGATCATTTTGTTAATCTTGAGCGAAGAAGGGATCGAGAGGTTAGTGTGCATACCACCAATACTAGCAAGAGCCAATCTCGTAACAGGAGCCACCTTTGTCATGAGGAGAATACTAATGCCATGCAATTGGAGATTGAACATTTGAAAAGGAAGTTACGCCACAAATGGCGAAGGCGAACTCCTTCAAATTCTAATTTCTCCTCTGACAATGAGGAGGATGGTAGTTATAGACCTAGGTCAAGGACTCCCCCTAGTGAATCTTTCTTGTATGATGAGGACTACCATCGTGAGCATAGGAAGAAGGGCCTGTCTTGCAAAGGCCTAGGAAATGACGTTATGAGCAAGGCGTTAAATCAAATTTTCAAGTCACCTTTCACGCGCAGAATTAAGGGAAGGAGACTTCCTCGGTGGTTCACTCAACCAACGTTCACCATGTACAACGGTCGAACGGATCATGTGGAGCACGTGAGCCATTTCAACCAGAGAATGGCTGTACACTCCAAGAATGAGGCCCTAATGTGCAAGGTATTTCCATCCAAGTTGGGGCTTATGGCCATGAGGTGGTTTGATCGCATGGGAGCTGGATCTATTGATTCTTTTAAAGAACTCACTGTGGCATTTGGATCTCGCTTTATAACATGCAGCAGGGTTCCTCGACCTTTAGACTCCCTGGTGTCTATGACCATTCGGGAAGAAGAGACCTTGAAAATGTACTCGAATAGGTATTAGGAGATGTTCAATAAGATAGATACGGACTTTGATGAAATGGCTATAAGAACTTTCAAGGTCGGCCTACCTGTTGAGCATGGCTTAAGGAAATCTTTGACTGGGAAACCTGCTAGCACTGTATGTCAACTCATGGACCGAATTGATAAGTATAAGTGGGTCGAGGAGGACTAACAACAAGGAAAAGGGAAGGCTAAGGTTATCCCACTAGAGAGAAGGGATTTCAGGTTGGACCGCTACAACAATAATCGGCCTCGGAGAGACTTTGTTGGGCAATCGAGGTCTACCACTACTTAAATGGTTAACACGGTGTTCTGAGAACCAGTATACCAAGTCTTGGAGAAAATCAAGAACGAGCCATTTTTTTAGTGGCCAAATAAGATGGGAGGTGACCCCATGAAGCACAATCAAAACTTTCATTACTAATACCACCAGGACCGAGGGCACACCACAGAAGACTGTAGAATTTTAAGGAGTCATCTGCAACAACTGGTCAGAGAGGGAAGGCTAAAACAATTTCTACATCAGCCCAACGGACCAGAAGGCCAGATAAGATTAGGATTTCAGGGGAATGCTTTTTCTAGGGCCCCTTTGGGCACCATCAATGTCATCTTCGCGGCCCCAGGAAGAACTGGCTTTCACCCCTCTAGGATGATGTCTGTAGCCCAACCACTTGCTGAGGACTCTAGACCTAAGCCGAAAAGGGCTAGAGTGGAGAACCGACCGACGATGAGTTTCTCTGAAGAGGACAAGGTTAGAATCATACAGCCACATGATGATGCCTTGGTGGTCACCCTCAAGATTAGGGGATATAATGTTAAGACGGTGATGGTGGATCAAAGCAATGACGTAGAGTACTTTGATTTGTACAATGGGCTGTGCTTGAAACTTGAGGACTTGATAGCTTATGATTCGCCTCTAGTGAGCTTCGACGGCAAGGTTGTTATTCCGAGGGGCCAAATTTGACTACACGTGCAAGTAGAGTCAGAGGTGGTAGAGATGAATTTCATTATAGTGGATGCTTATTCTCTTTACACTGTCATTGTGGCAAGGCCCTGGTTTCATGCCTTGGAGGTTGTTTCCTCCACCCTGCATCTGAAAGTAAAATATCCGTCTGGAGACCCAATTGGGGAACTGGTTGGGAGCTAGTTTGTGGCTAGGCAATGCTTGGTATTTGTAATTATACATCAGCCCTGAGTTGAGTTATTGGCCTCTGCTAAGGGGGGGCTCATAGCAATCAAGAATTCCGGGGCTATCTTTAGATGCGAAGTTAGAAGGGGCAAAGTGTGAAAAGTTAGAGGAAATTGTTATGAATGGTGATTCAAAAATGTTTTTTCAGGTTGGAGCTTAGTTGCCTCCTCAAGAGAAGGAAGAATTGATAATGTTTCTTAAAAAGAACATTGATGTTTTCACATGGAATGCTTATGAAGCTCCTGGGGTGGATCCAAGTTTCATTTGTTATCACCTAAACGTCAACCCAGCTGTCGTCCCTAGAAACCAACCACCTTGGCGCTTATCTAAAGAACATTCTGATGTTGTTAAGAAGGAAGTGAGCAAGCTTAAGCAAGCTAGGGATATTAAGAAAGTGTTCTACCCTAAATGGTTGGCTAATACGATAGTGGTGAAGAAGAAAAATGGCAAGTGGCAAGTATGTGTAGACTTCACAGATTTGAATAAGGCTTGCCCAAAGGATGCCTGCCCAAAGGATCCCTTCCCCATGCCTCAGATAAATCAGTTAGTGGACGCAATAGTAGGCCATCATTAGATGAGCTTTCTGGATGCCTTTCAAGGGTACTATCAGATACCTTTGGCTTTGGATAATCAAGAGAAGATAGTGATAGGTCACAATCTGAATGACCCCTTGTGATTAATCCTAATTAATTAATTTAGCCAAGTAATTAATTAATCAATTAATCATGCAATTTTATGGAAGCACAAACAAATCACCAATCAACTAAATAAGCAGCAGAAAATAAATAATACGGTGATTTGTTTACGAATGGGGAAAACCCTAATGGCAAAAATCCCACCGGGTGATTTTCAGGTCACCACTCCCGAAACTTCACTATTATCAAATCAAGCGGTTACAAGTAAAGGAATCCCAAGTACCTTACCAACCTACAGTTGAACCCTTACCCCAATACCCAATTGGACTTGATCTGTAGTGACAGTCTCCACCTGTGATGCACGGCTCCCAAGTACGTGACTAACCAATTGCGCGGATCCAAGTACGCGACTTCAGAACACCAATTGAGGAAGAATGGTTGGCTGCAAAGTTCTTCAGATCATCCTTTCTGATGAATAGCAGGAAGATGCTTGGTTACAAAACCCTATGGTGCAAATACACAGCAACTTCTTGATGGAAGATGAACTAGGTCAAGAATTTCGTCTGTTGATCACAATTTGCTTAAACAGAGATTGCTTAATGAATATGCAACTTATGTCACCCAAAACGGCTCTTAAAATAATCCTTTTATATGTTTAGGGTTAAAAGAAAAGAAAGCCCAAAAATATATTCACGGATCCCAAGAAAATCAGATTGGAAATCTGACTTTTTAAATCTCGACAGATAGCAGGTGTCGAGGTAGCTATCGAGAGGTGTCAAGTTTTAAAAATTCTGCACTTCAACTTGCTTTCTCTTGGACAGACTTGATGACTTCAACACTTGACCTTGAAACATTGTTTCTTGAAGTATTAAAAACACCTAGAACTACCCAATTACAAGCAGAGTGCGTTTTGTCAAAGGATTAGCCAATCCACATAATTAAGTGACATATGTTCTTAAACAAGTTAAAACATATATGTCCTAACAATCTTCCCCTTTGGCAATCCGTGACAAAACCACAACAAACAAATGAGCATATGAGAGAAGTCATAAATCACTTAACTCATATTCACTTGTTGAATACAATAAAATCTATCCTAATACAAACTCTTGAAAAACTTTGCAAGAAGAGAGTTTATGATAAGTAGACTTTGACAACCTGTATTTCTGAAACACTTTAAACAAAACTCATCAAGGCATCTTATGTGAAACAGAAATAAATAGATTGCATACAAGTATAAAGAACATGTGTATAAAAATAGAAAAGAAACAACATATGAAGATAGAGATGAAAGAAACTTACATCAACATATATAAAAGATAAGATAAATACAATGTATGTAAAAATGGTCAAAGGACCTCATATACAAGACCAATGTATCTAAAAGATAAGAAAAAAATACATATAGCCTCACTACATCTCTCAAGTATAACAACACTCCCCCTATAAAAAATGTTCTATACTAACTTTCCCCCTAAGATGACTACTCTCATAGCCCAAAACTACTTCCCCTTTTTGTCACGAGTGACAAAGGGTAGAGTGTCATGTAAACATCTCATCGACAAAGCTAGCATCCCCATCATCATCATCCTCATCATCCTCAGAATCTGACGCTGCTGGAGTAGATGGTGAAGGAGTAGCCTCTGGAGCAAATCCATCCATGATCGCCTGCCGTCGTGTAATACGACCCACACGAACATTCACCTGATACAACTCAGCAGAGAGTGTATCAAGGCGAGTGTCCATGCGCTGCAGCTACGCCATAATATCACTAAGGGATACATCGCTCGAAGAGGAAGAAGGAGCAGATGTAGATGGAGTAGATCTGGAAGGCGCTGAACGGGAGGGAGGAGTGGCACCTGGCTGTCTCGACCTGAACTGCGCCTCACTACGTTTTACGGTAACGGCGTCTATGGCAGATATGTGTGTGAAGTGGTCGGACACAGGAAAGGGAACAGAAAAATGGCGTAGAATCCGCTTGATAGCAGAAGGAAAGTAGAGCTTATCACGGGACGTCGAGTCAAGATAGACCTCTATGATAGAGCGGATGAAGTGAGAAGGGAAGTCTATAGTAAGATGCTCAAGCAGGGAAAGCAAAAATCGAGCACGGGGCTCTGTGATAGAGTTATAATGAGAAAGAGGATGGAGAACAAAAGTCATCACCATGTTAAGGAATCTAGGACCTTTAGCAAAAGGCCTACATGATGTGAACTGATGCTCACCCCAATCAGCAGGACGCTCACAAAAAGCAGAGATGAGCTCATCTTTGGACACAGTCTTCAGACGCTCACAAGAGGGGTAATTAGGAAACTCTATCCTAGGTACCCTAAGCACATCCGCAACAAGTTGCGGTGTGACAGGAATGTGCGTACCTCGAATGCAAGTGACAAAGTGAGGTACTGAAAGATCAATTCCGTGCATGTTGGAGTAGAACTCCTGTATCAGCACGAGAGGGCAAGTGACTCAGATGTCACACAGTGACCCCCATCCCCTACTGTTAATGACAACGGGAAGGTTAGTATTGGCGAAGTCCGCCAGTATAACGTGGCGTTCCGAATGAACACCTCGTTTAGAAAAGTTCTCCGAAAATGCCTTATGAGCATCTCCATCACGGAACTGGATGTTAAAAGGAGTATTATCTGAAGAGGAAGAAGCTCCAGAACGCAGAGGGTTCCGAGCAGGAGTAGATTTACGTTTGGGTGCCATAGACACTACTAACGTAAAAGAATGAGAAAAAGATAGAGGGGGAAACAATCAGAAAAGTCCCAAACACAGTTCAAATATCAAATATGTTGAACAACAAGTACGTATGCATGGGAATGCATGGCCATGTGACATGTAGAGAAAAAAATCATGGGCTTAGCCCAATCCAATCCTAGCAGTGCACAAACATAAGGCACACATCTAAATGCATGTAAATATCATTATAATGCAAATGAAATGCAATGTATGACATTTTGAAATCATTTAAGTACAAACCCAACCAAAAATTTGAAGAAAAACTCAACAATTTTGAAAAACCCCAAATTTTTATGAAAAATCCCAAAAACTAGGTTTTCAAACATGAAATGCATGAAAATGAAAGGGAAAAGTGATCTTATCAAGAGATTGAAGCAAGGAATGAGCGAGATCCAAGTGGGGTTGAAGATTGAGTGAGAAAATCAAGTTGGGAAGATGAAGAGCCTCGGATAGATCGAGTGCGATCGAGAGAAATGAGAGAGAAATCGCGAACAGCATTTAAATAGGCACCTCAGTAATTCTCGACAGCTGAGGTGTCGAGAGGTATCGAGGAAGCTGTCGAGAAAGGTATCGAGGAAATGTGCCTTCGACAGATGTAGGTATCGAGAGTTATCGAGGAACAAGGCCAATTGCAGATACATGAAGCTCGATCGATTGACAAGGTATCGAGAAGCTGTCGAGAGGACAGAAGAAATCTCGATCGATCCACAAGGTGTCGAGAAAGAAGACTCAAAACATCACAAGTGAATCTCGATCGATCCAACAGGTGTTGAGCATCTATCGTGGGGACAGAAACTTTCTCGATCGATCCATCAGGTGTCGAAGAGGTATCGAGATTGCGATAAGAAACAACATGAGAAGCTTGACAGATGATCAGGTATCGAGGAGGTGTCGAGGGAGGTGTCGAGCCATCAGAAAAAATGCGTTTTTTCGAGAAGGGAAAAACACAGACATGAATGCAATCTAACACACATCTCAACCAAAGATCCACTTAAGTGATAAACCTCTTAAAACATCTCTCAACAAGAAAATATGCACAAGGATCATGCAAAAACACACACACACACACACTAAACAAGTCTAACCAATTTTATATTTCAAAAATAAGTTATGACAGTTTAGTGAGCATATATTAGCACATGTAAAACCTTTGTGATGGCCAAATCACATTGTACCTGCACATGTATCAAAAGTAGCAAAGAATATTGTGTGTTGTGTGTGAAAAACATCGCAAGATTGCATATGTGTATAGATGTTATGACGATCTGAGATATGAGAAAATAACTTTCAACTCACACACAATCATAACTGTTTGATGGGGATTATCACCTTCGAGATACATCCTATAACTCCCACATCTCCTAGAATTGCAACTATATATAAAGCATTTTTAATCTTTTTGCTTTTTATTTTTCTTTGCATGTTTTCTTTTATTTTAGCATATCATACATAGGTATATAAAAGAGAGAAAATAAATACCCAAGATGTTAAGCATTTGACATTGCACTTTTGCTATGCCGAAGCATACGAATGTCTTTGACACTGTACTTTTGCTATGCCGAAGCATATAGGTGTCATATTATGATTGGCGGGCACCAGTGGTGAGATGGTTATTTATACCTTTCTCTTAGAATTTTCTAGTCCTACCTGTCAAAAAGAGTGATATGAGTGTTAAGTTTTAAGATATAACTTAATCTTACTCATCACAAACAAGAGCCACAAAGCTCACTTGCTTAGTTGTGCATAGAGATGCTCATCTAAGCTACAAGTGATATAAAGTTTAGAAAACTTTAATTCATTGGCCATCCAAGGTACACAAGTACCAAAGTACACAAAACACACACTGTTTTTGTATTTTTCTGATTTTTCAATTTTTTTTAATAAAAAAAAAAAAAAAATTGAAAGTAAACACACAAAACATGTTAAACAAAATAATGCAAAAACTAGACTGACTCAGCAGAAAAAAAAAAACACACAAGCAATGCAAAACACAGAAAAACAAAAAGGAAGAAGAAAGTGATGAAATCACTTAAAGTCCTTTTTCTTCCACACCTTGGAAGAGCCTTTCCTTTGATTAAATCCTTGAACTGGAGGTGAGGGGGAAGAATTTAACCCGTTCAAGTTCGAAAGGAACATAAGGGCTTTCAGAAGATCTCCAAGAGGAGCAAGAGAGGATTGAAGCTGATTATGGTTTCCAGATGCTATCATGCTATTGCTCTGTTGAGTGGCTAACAACTTATAGCAATTTGGTCTAGTATGACCGGCAGCTCCACAATGATGACAGAGATGCTGCTTCTTTTGTTTAGGCTTTTGAGAGTTTGCCTTCTTAGCCCTACGGTTTTTATCATCTTTCTTATCTTGCTTAGGGGGTGCTCCTAAGATAGATTTACCCTTGTCTAAGTTCTCACTAGCTAATTCAGTTTTGATATCAATATTCTCAATTTCAGTATTATTAGCAAGAGGAACAAAAACAGTATTGCTAGTAGAAGCAGTATTTGAGAAGGAAATACCATACCTTAAACCAGTTCGATCCGAAGCAGATTTTTGATTGCTCAGCATCTCATCAAGCCTTGCACTTGAAGTCCTCTCTAGTTGAGCTCTGACTTGAAACAACTCTGCTTCAAGCTTCTTGGTCTTCTCGACCAAAAAGGTGTTTTCAAATCTCAGTGCTCCAATAGTTTGATTCGCCTCATCAACATTTGTGGACAACTCTTCACGATCAAGTTCCACATCACTGAGCTTCTTAGTGGCCAGCCTGTATAATTTCTCATGCTTTTCAGAGAGCTTATAAAGCTTCTCATAGGCTGAATGGATATCATCTTGATCATCCATTTTCTCAAATTTTGATTCCACCAGTTCTTCTTCTTCATTCACTTCTTCAACAATCCCTTCAGTAGGATTGACTGTGGTGGTAAAAGCATTTAAGATTCTGTCATCATCATTGTCGGAATCATCTTCAGGTTCAGTGTCACTTAGAGTTGCAGCAAGTGTCTTGCTTTTTCCAATGCTCTTGAGATACGTAGGACACTCATGTTTCATGTGTCCAAATCCATGACATCCAAAGCATTTTGGTCCTGTAGGAACAGTGTACTGACTTCCATCCTTAGCATCCTTCTTCCCTTTGTCTTGGCTTTTAGACTGTGAAGAACTGAACTGCCTTCGGTCCTTGTTGAAGCTCCTTCCATTGGCATTCTTCATAAACTTCTTGAACTGCCGAGTGATGTAGGACTTCATCTTAGAATTTTCATCATCGGAAGACTCATCTGTATCACTGTTCTTTGCCTTCAAGGCCATGCTTTTACCTTTACTCGACTTGCCAATCCTAGATAGTCCTATCTCATAGGTTTGCAAGTTTCCTACCAGCTCAGTCAAAGGAATCTTGTCAATGTCCTTTGATTCTTTTATCGCCGTAATCTTGGCATGGAATCTCTCAGGTAGGGATCTGAGCACCTTCTTTACAATCTTGGGTTCAGGGATGGTTTCCCCTAGATTGAAGGTTGAGTTCACTATATCCTTGAGCTTGGCATAGAACTCATCAAATGACTCATTCTCCTCCATCTTAATTTCTTCAAAGCTTGTAGTGAGCCTCTAAAGCTTTGAGTCTTTGACAGCCTTTGTGCCTTTATAGGTAGTCTGCAGGATGGTCCAAGCTTCCTTGGCAGTTTCAGTTGAGGATATCTTTTTGAACTTCTCATTTGTGACTGCGCTAAATAGGGCATTTAACGCTCTGCTGTTGAAGTTAGCCGCCTTGATTTTAGAATCATCCCAATCGGCCGGATCTTCTATTGGCTTAGTCCAGCTAATCTCTACAGCTTGCCACACCTTTTCATCTAAAGACTGCAAGAAAGCTCTCATGCGTACTTTCCAGTATGCATAGTTAGTGCCATCAAATAAAGGAGGTATAATCAAAGATTGTCCTCTATCCATGACAAACAGGGGTCTATGGATCAAACACAGCAAAGATTAAAACCTAATCAGAGTGTGCCTGCTTTGATACCACTTGATAGGTCACAATCTGAATGACCCCTTGTGATTAACCCTAATTAATTAATTTAGCCAAGTAATTAATTAATCAATTAATCATGCAATTTTATGGAAGCACAAACAAATCACCAATTAACTAAATAAGCAGCGGAAAATAAATAACACGGTGATTTGTTTACGAATGGAGAAAACCCTAATGGCAAAAACTCCACCGGGTGATTTTTAGGTCACCACTCCCGAAACTCCACTATTATCAAATCAAGCGGTTACAAGTAAAGGAATCCCAAGTACCTTACCAACCTACAGTTGAACCCTTACCCCAATACCCAATTGGACTTGATCTGTAGTGACAGTCTCCACCTTTGATGCACGGCTCCCAAGTACGTGACTAACCAATTGCGCGGATCCAAGTACGCGACTTCAGAATACCAACTGAGGAAGAATGGTTGGCTGCAAAGTTCTTCAGATCATCCTTTCTGATGAATAGCAGGAAGATGCTTGGTTACAAAACCCTATGGTGCAAATACACAGCAACTTCTTGATGGAAGATGAACTAGGTCAAGAACTTCGTCTGTTGATCACAATTTGCTTAAACAGAGATTGCTTAATGAATATGCAACTTGTGTCACCCAAAACGGCTCTTAAAATAATCCTTTTATATGTTTAGGGTTAGAAGAAAAGAAAGCCCAAAAACATATTCACGGATCCCAAGAAAATCAGATTGAAAATCTGACTTTTTAAATCTCGACAGATAGCAGGTGTCGAGGTAGCTATCGAGAGGTGTCGAGCTTTAAAAATTCTGCACTTCAACTTGCTTTCTCTTGGACAGACTTGATGACTTCAACACTTGACCTTGAAACATTGTTTTTTGAAGTATTAAAAACACCTAGAACTACCCAATTACAAGCAGAGTGCGTTTTGTCAAAGGATTAGCCAATCTACATAATTAAGTGACATATGTTCTTAAACAAGTTAAAACATATATGTCCTAACAGATAGCTTTTGTTACTCTTATTGAAAATTACCACTATAAAGTGATGCCATTTGGTTTAAAGAATGCAGAGTCTACCTATCAGAGGATAATGACCAGGATGTTTGAGCCACAGTTAAGAAAAAACATTGAGGTTTATATAGATGATATGGTGGTAAAGAGTAAGGTAGAATCCAAACATGTTAATGACCACGGGAATATCTTTAAGATATTAAGGAAATATAAGCTGTGCCTTAATACTTCTAAGTGTTCTTTTGGTGTTGGTTCAGGAAAGTTCTTGGGGTACATGGTCACTCACTGTGGAAATAAAGTCAACCCTGACCAAATTAAAGCAATTAATAGTTCACAACCACCTCGAAATCCTAAAGAGGTTTAGAAGTTGACAAGGATGACTGCTACTCTAAACCGATTCATTTCTCGGTTAGCAGACAGGTGTAGGCCTTTCTTCTAGTTATTGAACAAGTGGAAGAGATTGGAATAGACTGAGGAGTGTATCTTGGCCTTCCAGCAGTTGAATGAATACCTATCTTGGCCACCCATTGTGTCCAAGCCAGAGGTGGATGAGGTTTTGTTTGTTTACATCACGGTGGCTTTCCATGCGGTGAGCTTGGTGTTGGTGTAGGTTGATGGTGGTGTGCAGAGGCCAATTTACTATGTGAACAAATCACTGCATGAGGCCGAGGTGCATTACCTACCACTGGAAAAGGCCATTTTGGTAGTAGTATATGCTACACGTAAACTCTCCCACTATTTTCAAGCCTACACAATTGTTGTCTTAACTTAACTTCCACTTAAATCACTTCTTCAAAGTGTTGATTACACTGGAAGGATTGCCAAGTGGGGTACAATCCTAAAGGCTTTTGATATCAAGTACATGTCTCGTACCTTTATCAAGGGTTAAGTTCTCGTAGATTTGGTGGCCGAGTTCGCTGAATCTCCATTGGAAGAGAAAGTTGAAAAGCAGAACATGGATGGAAAATCAGTTGGTGTGGTTTCCTTGCAAAACCTTTATCCTAGAGGGTATATGTTGATGGTGCAGGGAATCAAAGAGGATCTAAAGTGGGGTTAGTTCTGATATCTCCTAAGAAGATCATTATTGACAAATTCTTAAGATTGGGCTTCTCGGCCACAAATAATGAGGCTGAATATGAAGTTCTATTAGTAGGGATGGCCATGCTTTAGAAAATGGGAGGAAAAGCAATAGAGGTCTTCTTGGATTCAAGGTTAGTGGTGGGCCAAGTAAAAGGAGAGTTAGAGGCCAAGGATGCGAGAATGCAAGAATATTTAAATCAGGTTAAGCATTTACAAGCAGGGTTTGAGTCTTTCAACTTACAGAACATCCTTAGAAGTGGAAACACCCATGCTAATTCTCTGGCCACTCTTGCAACCTCCTTGGCGCAAAGCTTACCTTGAGTTATCCTTGTTGAAGACTTGTGTAAGCCTACTAAGATAAAGAATGAGGTGGTCCATATCCATCAAATTAGGGTGGGACCTAGCTGGATGGACTCCATAGTATTGTTCCTTAAGGAGGATATCTTGCCCAAGGAGAAGTTAAAGGTTGACAAAGTGTGAAAAAAGGCTTCTCGATTTTGGTTGTTCGAGGACCAAAAGTTGTACAAGCGCTCCTTCTCTAAGCCATATTTGCTATGCATACACCCTGAGGCGTCAGAGCTACTCCTAGAGGAGTTACATGAAAGGGATTTGCGGAAGCCAGACAGAAGGAAGATATTTGTCTTACAGAGCTCTTACTAAAGGATACCGGTGACCGAACATGCAGAAGGAAGCGCAAGAGTATGTGAAGAAGTGTGACCAATGCCAAAGATTTGCACCAAACATTCACCAACCAAGGGGAGTCCTTAATCCTCTATCCAGCCCTTGGCTATTTGCTTAATGGGGTTTAGATATTGTAGGACCTTTCCCTAAGGCAGAAGGGAATAAGAGATGGTTGCTGGTTGGCACAGATTACTTCACCAAGTGGGTTAAAGCTGAACCATTGATAAATATTAGGGACGTGGATGCCAAAAGATTTGTTTGAAAAAAATATTATCACTCAGTTTGAGATCCCCCATACCCTCATCTTTGATAATTGTCTTCAGTTTGATAGCAAAGCCTTCAGGAGGTACTGTTGTGACCTAGGAATTACGAATAGGTATTCCATCTTGGCTTATCCACAGGAGAATAGGCAGGCCAAGGCTGTCAATAAGGTTATAGTGAATGGACTTAAGAATAGGTTGGATGATGCGAAGGGAAAATGGGTGGAAGAGTTGTCACACGTTCTTTGGACATATCGGATCACACCTTGTAGATTAACAGGCGAGACACCCTTTTCAATGACTTATGAAGCCGAGGCTATTATTCCTTTGGAGACCGGATTCCCAACACTGAGAACGAGTTCTTTCACTCCGAATAACAATGATGGGCTGTTAGAGAAGAGCTTAGACTTAATTGAAGAGTGAAGAGAAAGTGTCATAGTCCAACTAGCGTATTATCAACACTAGCTCAAGCAAGGGTATGATGCCAACATAAACTAAGGCCATTAGCACTTGGAGACCTGGTATTAAGAAATGTTTTGGGTACTGCAAAGAATTCAGCATGGGGAAAGTTAAGGCCTAACTGGAAAGGGCCATATCGCATCACATTAGTGGCTGGAATAGGTGCATATTATCTTGAAGATCTAGATGAAAATGTTGTACCACACCCCTGAAATGTAAACAACCTGAGAATGTATTATTATTAATGAAAGTTTTCTTTACCATATTTTGTTTTATTACATTATGCGTCATGCATCTTACTATTTATTTGAATATCAAACTAAACCTTGGTCATACCTGGCTCCTCAGACCATATACCTTGAGTAAATTGATATTTATTTTTATCATTTTTTAAAATATTAAACAGAACCTTAGTTATGTCTGGCTCCTCAGATCACATGTTTTAGGTAAATTATACTTCATGTCATTTTTGCTAAGTATCAAACAGAATCTTGGTCATGCCTGACTCCTCGGACCACATACCTTGGGTAAATTGATACTTTAAGTTATTTTTCTAAGTAACAAACAGAACCTTGGTCATACCTGGCTCCACGGACTGTATACTTTGGGTAAATTGATATTTAAACAAAAGCTTAGCTATGTTTGGCTCCTCAGACCACATACTTTGGGTAAATTAATACTTCATATTATTTCTCTAAGTATTAAACAGAACCTTAGCTATGTCTAGCTTCTCGAACCATATACTTTGGGTAAATTAATACTTCATATCATTTTTCTAAGTATCAAACAGAACCTTGATCATACTTGGCTCCTCGGACCACATACCTTGGGTAAATTGATATCTTAAGTTATTTGTCTAAGTATCAAACAGAATCTTGGTCATGCCTGACTCCTTAGACTAGATACTTTGGGTAAATTGATATCTTAAGTTATTTGTCTAAGTGTTAAATAGAACTTTGGTTATGTTTGGTTCCTCAGACCACATAACTTGCTCAAACTAATACTATCTATTATTCATCTAAGTGTTAATAGAACCAACCGTGCTGGATGGCAAACAGCTTCATTGTAGTAACATGATAAAATGGACACTTATGAGTACCACTTAAAGCATTTGAAAGTATATCTGTGATCTGTTTAAGAGCTGATTATCATTTCCAGTTCCTTAAACTTATTGATAGGTGGAGAATTTGGTAGAGCCTGACATGAATGGGTGCTCTAACATTATGTATATTTTAAAGGTTAAGGTTACACTATGTTGCTGATCATATGAGGGTGGTAAGTATACTACCACTTATGCAGATAAACAAATGGGGTTATATCTTATTGTCACGTTGGCAAAGTATTAAATGAAACATAGACTATATTTGGATCCATATAAACATCACAAGTATAAAGGAAAAGCTTGCAATTTCATTAAACCAAGCCTCTGAAAAAGGCAAATAGATTACAAAAGGTTGAATGAATTATAGAGCTCGGAAACAAAAACAACAGTTTAAATTTTTTTTTTTTTTAAAAAGATAGCTTAAGGCTTCATCTTTATTACAAGCTTATCCTTTTGAGTCTTAGGGGGCTGGGTGGAGGCTACCGTGGTGGATGCAAGTCCTTTGCCTTTGAGGTCTTCCTTGGAGGGTATGGGAAGAGTTGCTAGCACAATCTTCATGTTATGGGAAGCCTCTTTCTCCTTGGGTGGCTCTTTGAGGGCGTTTGGAGGCAAGTGGGCATCTTAGGCCACTTCCTTGGTGGTGTCTACTGCCTTCTCAGCGTCCTCAGATTGCTTTGCTACCTCAAAGGAGATGTTGGCTGTGGGAAGAGTTTTGCTTGGGCTTTCCTTGCCTTCATTTGCCTCTTTGGAGATCGAGTCAGCCTTGGTGCCCAAGGAGCCCAAAGCCCGGATGGCTAAAAGGTAGAACACATTCTATGCTCTCTTAAGGGCAAAGGAGGCCCCAATCCCAGCTTGGTCAAGGGCCTCGTTCCATAGTTGGAGGCAATAGAATTTGCATACCTTTGAGACCTCAACCCTGAGGGCTTCCTCGATCTCTACCACGCACACATCGTAGCCGTCCTGCTCTTTGGCCTTCTCGACCTCCTCCAGCTTCTTTGTTAAGACTTTGATCTAACTTTTGGCAGTAGAGAGCTCGTCCTCAACTTGGCGGAGCTGCTTGCGCTAAGCTTCCGCTTGCCTCTCCGCCATATCTAGAGCAGCCTTGGCGCTTTTCTTATCTCTATCAGCTTCAACTAACTTAGCATTAAGGTATTGAGACTTCTTCTTTGCTAGTTCGAAAGCTTTCACGGTGGCAACGCACTTGCCTTCCTCTTCCTTCATTGCCTTATGAGAGCTGATGACTATTTACTCAGCATTGTGGGTAGCCTGGACAACCTTTAGAAAAAAAAAATCAGCAAAGTATAAATACAGGTATAAAAGAGATTATTGCTAGGATAATGGGAAAAAGAAGGTAGTAGGTGGACTTACTAGAGCCAGGTCTTTCTTTAAACTGAGGAAGACCTCATGCTCCCTCATTGACCGCCAATCGGCCATATCTTCAAGCAGAACTAAAGCCTGCTCCACAACATCGGCCACATAGCCGGCCTTCCCTTACTGGAAGTTTCTGATTGAAGCATCAGCAGGCAAGGGCGCCCTATCCAAGACTATGGCAAGGGTCCATACAGGGGTCCTAACTTGTTAATCACCCTTCCTATCTGCCAAGGTCTGTGTTACCCTGGCTTGCTTAGCTCCTTTTTAGGGCTTGGTCTCCTTGGTTAAGGGGCCTTTCCCTCATTCTACCGCATCCTGGCTTTTCTGATCCCTCTTGCTTTTATGATCAGTGGGATTAGCCCGGAGAGGTTGAGTGGGTGCAGGAAGGGGAAGCTTGGCTTGAGTGGCCTTTTCGGGCACCTTGTCCCCTGCTTGGGACTCCATAACTGCTAAAAGACCTGCCCTGGGCTTGCATTGTATCCTCATGTCTTCTAGTAGGGAGGAGTCTCCTTGGGTCTGGCTTGCTTGCGTAGGAGGAGGGTGGCTGAGGTCACCAGATGGGGTTTCAGGAGATGAAGGTCAGTTGAAGACTTCAAAATCGTTTTCAAAGTCAGAAACTTCAACGATCCCTTCCTCTTCCTTAGTTGAAGGGTGGGACAAGAATGGGGTCAGTAGTGAGGAAACTTGGGACAGCAACACTTATCTGGTGCAAGCGCAGATCTTTTGCCTTGATTACGCACTTCAGCGCTGGAAAACTTGAGGAAAGAGGTGTTTAGCTGAGGATTATGTGTGCCACCTTAAGCTGACCATCGCTGTGAACGAACACCTCGGATTTAAGAATTTTGTCTAGGCTCTGCTTGTTGACTAGACTGAAATTTGGAACGACGGTGTTCTTATCTACAAGACCATTTGGAAAAAAAAAAAAAAACATTGTTAGCAAAAATGGCACAAATCAAAGGAGACAATTCAATTACAAGTAGAAACATAGACAACTGGGTAAAGAACATATCAAGGGAAAAGGAGGAAATTTTCAAATAATAAATCTAGACCTAAAACCCCACTTGGTTGCCCCTCTCTCGTTAGGCAAGGGAGGCAGTCGTGCCACTCCCCTGACATGATCAAAAAGTCCTTGTTCATGCCTTTATTGGACTTAGGAAGGCATGAAATGAGCCTAATCTCGAGGTACCTAGTTTTTAGGTTACTATAACCCTGCCTTTTTAAGTGATGGAGGTTATAGATCTAGTTGACATCATGATGGGTAAGCCTTAAGTCCATTTTCTCATTGAAGGCGTCTACACTACCTAAAATCCTAAACATGTTTAGGGCACATTGGGTGGAAGCTAATCTATGAGCCCTAAGGTAGTCCCTAGTGACGGTGCCCATGGGGATTCTCATCACACCCTCTATAAAGGCAATCATTGGGATTACTACTTCTCTCTCTTGCCATTTCTCATGTCATTCCCTTTCCTTACAATACCTAATAGAGACTCTTGGCAGAATCCTATATTGAGTTTTAAAGCGTTCTATATTCTCCATGGAGTCTACCAGGTAAACGAATCTACCCATTCCTATGAGAGGATTGAAGGTACTAAGAAGATAAAGAGAAGGTAGGTGGGCCAAGGAGAAAAGGACACGGAGAAAAGAAAAGTAGATGGAAAAATAAATGGAAAAATTTATAAGGACTTACGCGAAGAAGAAAACTCTCCTCGGAATGGCTCTTGGTATTTCCGAAGGCTCGAGTGAATTGAATAGGTGTGCAAGTTCAGTGTATAAGTGCTAAAGTGAAGTGAATGAAGTGTTTGGATAGTATTTATGTCAAAGAAAGGGCGACAAGCGGAAAATTCCCACTCAAGTTCCAACAAAATCCTCAGCCGTTGGATCCACATCGTGCCGTAGAACGTGGGGAATATGGCGCTGCAGAAATTTAATGAAGGCCTTTCTCGAATGCTGAAGCGGCAGGAGCATGCGTTGGGTAGTTAATAAGCACTTACGCTGACAGGTGATGCATGATAAGTGCGAGCAATTATGGTAATATCGAAATCCTCCTTTCTCCCTGGGGAGCCAGAGAGGAGAATTTCAAGGGGCTATTGTGGGGTAGTAGGCCCAATAGTGCGTATCTATGTATATGTTGGGCCAAGGGCCCAATCCAAGGACATCAAGTAGTCCGAGGACAAGGAAACACTGTCACAAGAGTTTGTGTTAATGAATGAAAATGTGAGGTATGGTCATAAGGGTCCAAAAGAGTGATCCGAGGAGGAATGCTTCCTCGACTGAGCAAAGCCGAGGTCAAAAGGTCAGTTTGCCGTCAAGAGCAACGTTCCGGATAATTCCATTGATGATGATAAGTATCAAGACGGAACAAGATAGAGGGATGCTATGAAATATCTAAGGGAAAGCTGCTACCATCGTATTGAATGCTCTACAGCTAACCTTCTGGCCGTATTAATGAGGAAGTGATACCTGAACAGTAGTTTTCAGCCTTACAGCTACTCCCCAAAGACTTCAGGAATGTGCTGATGTGACAAAGATCAACACTTACCATCTAATCTATACGTGGAGGGCAGAAATGAAAGGAGGAAGATAGTATATGTCACGCCCCAAACCCGATACCCGGATTTGTAACCATGACCGGCATGCTAATATCAAGCTTAAACTTAATATTAACAAGAACCAACTTAACTTTATTTCGAAACTTTTAAAAAAGCTTCTCTTTTTCTTTTCATCCTTGTTTCCTTACTTAAAAGATATAAGTTTTCACTTGATATTTAGAGCATCTACATTGTACTCAAAGATTGACATAATCCACCAATTGTTCAAATTCAGAATTTCACATAATACATCTTTTAATACTTTAAGGTATACACTTTCATTAGATCCTAAAATACACAACGCTACAAATCTAAACATCATATTGCTAATTTAGGATCTATACATATAAAACTAAAACCAGCTCCTTCTAAAACTCGACTAAGGCTCCCTCTGCTCCAAAATAAAACCTGCTAATTGAAAGAGTGGAAGGGGTGAGCTACACAGCTCAGTAAAGGTAAGATATATGAGAATTCAATAAGTATGTAGGTAAATCAAATCATTTCATTTTACAATTATTCAGATAGGAGAACCCCTTTTTCATGCATAGTATTTTATACTATTTATAATAATAATTTATATGCTCTTCGTAAAAATAATTGTTCTCCCTTTTCTTATCAGAATAATATTATCAAAGCCTTTCGGATTGAATTTCTTTCATTTTTACAAAGTTACCATATATATATTTTCATTACAAATGATCAGTTTAACTTAAAATCAGACAATCGGTAACTTTGTCTTAATCTAGAAGCATCTTAAAGAATAATAAACTTTCCTTCATAAACTCCTTGTAAAATATTATAACTTTCATAATTATAAAACTTAATGTTTCATAAAGAAAAAACAGATATTTAATAACTTCTTAACATAACTTGTACTTTCTTCAGAAACTTTATCTTTATAGTATAACAAAACTTCAGAAACTTTTATCTTTAATGAACAGCTTTCTTTTCATCAAAAACTTCTTCTTTCTATGAGAGCTTTTAACTTTCCACAATGCATTTAACAAAATAATTCTCTCATGATTAATAACATAATATAACTATTCATAAATAACTTATTGGTTAGTTCATAGCTGATAAGTCTGTACTTATTTGGAAGGCTTCTAGCACCACAATGCTAGGCATCCAGCATTTCTCACAATGCCAGGTATTCCTGGGATCACATCATAATACATATCTTCCAACCATGGGGATAGGTTGGCTTCCCCCACAAGTTGGCCATAACCAACAAGGGGCGGGTACAGCAGAGCCAGTCCCACTTATAATGGCCAATCAGATAATATTTTCCATGGAAAGCTAGTAATTAACCCCTATTAGCCGAGTTCAGATCACCAAAGAACATAACCCGAAAACATTTCATACTTTACATCATACTGAAATTTCTTATTGTGCATAATATTTCATAATAATAGCATTTCTATTCTTTTATTTAAACATCATATTTGTGGAATTAGTAATAGCATCAATATGCTTAAATCACATACATAAGGTTTCGAAAGCTCACGAACATATCATTGTCAGAATAATGATTATATGACATATCTCTAATCAAAACCTTTTAATGCATCATATACTTTAAAATAACCTCATGACTTACCAAATGTCCATATAACTTATCCTTTACCTGAATGCAGAGGAACTGAGAGCCTAAAGTCAAAGAAACTTAGACCTAGCAACTGGTAACACCTAAACCACAATCAAAGTTTATTACTATCCAATATTTCCTTAACATAAACTTATACATTCATCTCAAAGCCTGTATCTTAGAATCACGAAAATCCTAATTCCCACCTCAAAGAGGTTCCCATAAACATATAATGCACACATCAACAAATGATGTACCAACTTAAAGAAATGCCATCATTCTCATATTTATCTCATAACTCTAGAAGAGCCAGCTTCATTTCAAAGGGTACTTTGAGCTTAGGACAATAATGCATGCATAAATATACATTGTTTTAAGCATTGTCATGCAATCATATACACTCTTAAGAAAATATACAGCATGCTGAATAAAACAGTTTCATAAATACAACCGTTGAATGGTTTAGAACCCCTCCTTTGAGTACTAAACCTTGAACTAAGGTATACAAAATTTAGTTATGATCCAGACATACCAAATGATGAGCATAATAAATTATAGCTCAAATCGTTCACCCTAACTTTAGAATTAAATCCTCAAATCTAGGCATGTTCACTGTTTTATTCCAGCAGCATATGCCTCATTTGTAAAATACAAACGGGCTACCTAAACACATCCAAAATTCATGAAATTTTTCAGAGAAACTCCCCTGTATGTCTGTTACATACCATAGAAATTTCGTAGTCAAAGCATAAAACCATAATTTATTACAAATCATACAAGGAAGCATGCACGAATCTGTCCAGACAGAATTTCTTGCAACTTAGAAATTAAACCATTATTTTTATATTGATCCAAATGCTGTGAGACAAATTCTGTAACAACCGTATATGTCTTAGCTTTCATAAAAAATAACCCTAGCATCCAAATTCACAGAATATGATTTAATACATATTTTTCTTGTTGTAAACATCAAATCTGTCACAAAGACAGCTTCAGTACATAATCTTACAAAATCATCAACAAATAGCAATAGGCCTTAATTTCATTTAGGTATTTTTATACCTATACAATACATATTAAAATACCCTAATAAGCATCCAATAAACCATAACACCATCACTCTTTCAACTTACAAAAACAGAATCACAAGTTCAGTCTCACAAATCAGAACAGAGGATAAAGAATGAAAATAAACAAACAATTATACTATTCAAATACACAAAATCAGATGAGGTTTAATTTACTTATCCACACACTTTGAAGATGAAACCTTAGTGTTTAGGCTCTTAATTTCTTCTTAGAGAAACTAGAATTTTCAGTGAAAGAGTGAGAGCTCTTGGTGAGATGGTGTTGCCGTGTGAGAGGGGAAGAAGAAATAAACAAGAATAAAGAAGAAGTAGAGAAAGAGGGGCTGAACTTTCTGTCTCAGCAAAAGAAAAGATAAGAAAGAAGACTTTTTGGGCAACAAAAGAAGATAAGGAAAGTGGACATTTGGGGTGTTGACCGTGGGTTTGAGAGAAATGCCCCGAGAGAGCTTCCTAGCTCTTTCCTTATGAGAAAAGTGAGTAAAGTGTGATGAATTTTCTGATTTGTGTGTGTACCCGTGGAAAATGGATGGGGAGATAGCTTCTTCGATGTTCTAGTGTCTTAAGAAAGTCAAGGAAGAAGTGAGGTGGCTCTTGGTGATTGCATGGCCAAGTCTTGGTCTTTGGGGTTTGTCATTATGCATGAAACTTTGGCATTGTGTGTTTTGAATTTCCATTGGTTGCATGTGGGTGGAGTTCTACTATACTATCTCATGCATCATGCCTAATTAAAACATCAACTATGTATATAATAACTTAAACCAATTAATATAGTTTGGTACATACTTATACTTAGTATATATTTATAATACAAATAGCCATTCCATTATTTATTTTCTTTACAATTCTTATTCAAAGGTCTTATAAAATAATATGCTTATTAAATACTCTTATATTAATTTTAGAAAGTAAGTGACTTAAAATAATAATTAACTATTTAAACACATAGTTTAACTATTAATTTGGGGTTGGGGTGTTACAGTATAAAATAGAAGGAAGACCCTAAGAAGAAGGGATCGAGGAATTAAGAGAGAATTACTGTAGTAATAAGAACTGTACTTGTAACCAACTTCAAGAAATATACAAGAACTGATCTCCTCAGACTGTACCGAGGACAATTTCCATTAGATACAACTAGTCTATTTTTATTTTTTTGTCATCTGGATCCACCATAATTGCTACCAAACTCATTAGAGTCTAGTTTTTCAGCCCATTCTCTACAAATTCATTGTTTTGGACTCTTTGGGCATAAATCCTTTGCATTTTTGCAAATTGTGACCTTACATACACACACACACACACACACTTACTAAAATTTTGAAAGGTTTGACCTATGAAACTAAGAATTGGCCCCCTAAAAAATATTAAATGACCTTTTTATTGTAAAATTTATTATTATATTTGCTAAAATTTTGGATCGTTCATGATTTTAAATAATTCATGGGTTCCATTGTAAATTGTCTATTTACATTGGTAGAAAATTTCATAACTTATATATGTTGAAAGTAAAAGTTTTAAATTTTTCACTATGAAGTAGTATATTAGATACAAGTTGATATTTTGTATCTAATACATTTATGAATTATGACTAACATTGGCATTAGATATGTCTTCGCACACATGATTTGTCTTGACTAATTTATCTCTACTATATAACTTGGCCCCCATATAAAAATTCCTAGTTCCGCTCCTAGAGCCAAACCTTTTTCCATACGATAAAAGTCATGTCAGTGAGTTAGTGAAAGATATTACACTAATTACAATATGAAACTTCAACAAATTGCAATAAAAGTAGTGAAATTTGTTATGTATGTATAGTAGTGGTGTTTTCTTTATCTTTTATTATATATATATTATCCAAACAATTAGAAGTCTATATAAATTTATGAGGTTTCATGAGTTCAAAATAAATAAGGTTTGGTATTCTATAAAATGATCCCCATATTTTATTATAGGATCTCCAATGTTTGTTGTAAATCCTTTCAGAAAATATAGAAATTTAATTCTACTCTTTATTTGAACTTTTTTTTTTTAGAGAAGAGAAATTACAACTATTTGGACATAAAATCCCACAAAATATGTCTTTTTTTTTTTTTTTTTTTAAAGGAACATAGATTAAAAACTAGAAATTACAAAGTCTAGGGTAGGCCACTCCCCAAGCATCAGCCAATAATTGGTACAAAAAGGGGGGGGGGGGGGAGGGGTGTATATAAAATAAAACTATCTGAAATGGAGTATCCTTTTTTAGCCAAAATGTCCGCACAATGGTTTCCTTCGTGGTAAGTGTGGCACACAAGTACTTCCTCAACGGTTTTGATGAGCAACCTGCAATCAAAGATTAAGGAATTACATGGATGGTTTGATAAGGTGCTAATAATTTGAGCAATGATAATGTCAACTACTACTTTGGCATCTAGCTCTACGTGAAGTTTACTAATGTTCAGATTTTTAGCTAGCGTGAGACCATCACGTAATCCCCATAGTTTAGTGGCAAGGGAGTGGGTAAAGCCTATATTTCTAGAGAACCCTCCAATCCAGTTTCCTCTATAATCCCTGATAAGACCACCGGTGCCCGCTATGCCTGGGTTGCTCTCTGTCGAGCCATCGGTGTTGAGTTTGTAGAAGCCGATGGGCAGTGGCTTCCATCCAATGGAGATTGTTCTGCAATTTTGTTTGAGAGATCGGAGGGGAAATGCAGTGAAGAGTTCAACGGATAAAGATTGGATTTTTTTGAAAATGTCATCGGGGGAGAAGGGTGTGCTTTCCACAACGAATTTATTTCTTGCGTTCCAGATTGCCCAAATGGAGATGGGGAAGATGATTTGCCACGGTATGTCCGAGAAAAGGGATGTGGTGATGTTTTTGGAAGCCATGTTTTTGATCCATGAAGTTGTGGTGTTTGATGAGTAGAAGAATTGTGGGGGATAAGGCATGATTTTGAACCAAATAGGAGTGGTGGCAGTGCAACCACGGAGAATGTGGAGCAGGGTTTTAGGAGTAGTGCGGCATAAGGGGCAGGAAGAATCATTTGTGATCTTTCTTTTGTGGAGCAGGGATTTAGTTGGAAGGCTATTGTGGTAGGAAAGCCATATGAAGGTGTTGATTCTTGGGAGTGTAGGGATCCTCCAAATCCATTTCTCGTTTCTGTTTTGGGCTTCGGATTGAAGGTCACAAGCTAGGTGGTAAGCTGAACTTGTATTGAATTCACCATTCGGAGAAGGGAACTAGAAAGTGGAATCAGCTTGTACGGAAATGTTAGGTTTGGGAGTGGCTTGGATTATGTCCGTGATGAGGGTGGGGAGATGGAAAGAAATTCCGTCAAGGTACCAGTTACTCGTTTGGTCCCAAAGCTCACAGACCTTCAGCAACTCTTCGTTCCTGGTAAGAGGGCCATGGATCATGCTTCTTAAAGAGCCTCTGCCCGACCAGTTATCTCCCAAGAATTTTGCGGAATTGCCATTGCCCAATCTCCAACCTATGCCGAGTGTGTTTGAGCAGACCAGCCCAGGCAACAGAAACATTTTATTACTATTGGACTATAACTTAAACCCTTATTTATAACTTGAAAACAACTAGGCATAACATTAATGTAGCAATATGAGAAAACATACATTAAGTTTTTTGACTAAAATCTTGTTTCTTCAATTAATGAAAAATAAAAAGAGCTTACTTTTTTGTGGAAGCAATTTCTTTGTGCTTAAGATTGTTATAACTATGTATCAAGTTCATGTACCTACGTTCTTTCCACATTGTCATTGTCTCTTTATGTTTACCCAAAAAAAAAAAAAAAAGTTACTGTATATATTTTGTTTGACATAGTATCACTGTCTTTTATTATATTCACTTTCTCCCATATCCTCAATTACTTCATTAACCTCTTCAAAATTAGGGTTTTGATTATCTCAAATCCACTTTTTTGCATCCACTCTCATATTTTAAATATGGACATTATCTCACGGTTTTTTAAAATGTGTATATATATCAACACATCATTGTGGGTATAGTGTAAAATTTGGACTAATACCAGGTAATAGTAAAACTTTTCAAACAAGTCCATTTTCCCCCATAAACACAAATAACACATAACACTGTTTGAAAGTTTTTTGTTCCTGCAAGTCTTCTGCTTCCTTTCGATAGCTTGTCGTGATTGCATAATTCACAATGACTGCATTATGTAGCAATTATATGCACAAGAGAGTGTCTGGATAACTAATAATTATAGATAAATAGCAACTAGAGATGAAGAGGCATGTAGGAGGAATTAGGGAATTTTCAAACGGCATTAAGAATTGGAGATTTTTGAAAATTTTGTTAGTACCTAGTAATAATCCAATTCTTAGGGATAATTTTTGCATTTAACCCAGATTAATAATTATAACTTTGCAATTTATTTAAAGAATTTCAATGATTTACCTAATTGTACGTACATTGAAGGACTAGCTATGATAGATATTCTACTTATTAGCTAGGATTTTTTTTTTTTTTTTTTGTGTAGTTAATTACCAAACTAAATAAAATTTCTGATGTTGAACTCAAAAAGGGGAAGAAATAGAACCAAAAAAAAAAAAAAAAAAAAAAAAAAAAAAAACCTATCTAACTAACTAACTAACTAACTATATATATATATATATATATATTTCAACAACGTTTCCCAGCATTAATTAGAGGTTGATGATTAGTGTGGGTTTATCTGGATTACTTGTTTAGAAGTTTTTTTTTTTAAATTTTTTTTTATAAATTTAAATGTTAATAAATTTAAGTCATTTATTTACTTTTTTTTTTTTCTTATCTAACAACAAATAAGTTGGTCAATGCGCGCACACACTAAATGATATAGAGAAGATCTGTGAACAGAACTTTACTTAACCATGTAGTATTCCTAAAAGGCAATGTTACTTGGGGAGGATGTGATATGCTAACATCTTGTCATATTTTGTATAAAAAAAATTTGTAGCGTTTCATACCATCGGAATTTGGTACAGACCCTTCACGGATGGGACATGCTCTTGAGCCTGGAAGATTGATATTTGATGATAAAATGGTAGTGAGAAGAGCAATAGAGGATGCTAAAATCCCCTTCACTTATGTAACTGCTAACTGTTTTGCTGGTTACTTTGCTGCCAACCTTTCTCAAATGCGGGGAACATACTTGCCCCCTAAGGAAAAAGTTACCATCCATGGTGATGGCAACGTCAAAGGTACCCACCCCCACTAGACAAGGATTATACGTTTTGCTTTTCACAAGACTTGGCCTGGGCTCGTGAATTTTTTATTTTTTTCTCTTTATTATTATTAAAATGTCATATATGTTTCATTGTTTTGGAATATTTGCTGCAGTGGTTTACGTGGATGAAGACGACGTTGCATTATACACAATTAAAACAATAGATGATCCTCGAACATTGAACAAAACACTGCACATTCGGCCTCCAGAAAACATTCTCTCCCAAAGAGAACTAATTGAGAAGTGGGAGAAACTTCTTGGGAAGGAACTTGAAAAGATTAGCATTTCACAAGAAGATCTTCTCGCCTCCATGAAAGGTAAAAGTTAAAAGGAAAGCTACTGTTAGAAATTATGGTTAAGAAAATAAATTCAACATTTCTTATTGGTTTAATATTTTGAAATAATTGATAATTTATTATGGTATTAAAGCATGAGATATTCCTAAGTTTGATCTATGTTTGCACTCTACCTCCTATTGGAAATATTAAAAATTTTGCGTGTTGAGACTCGCTTATTAACAAAGTGTTTAGGTCTCTATCGTTAGAATTACGACTAAGTGATTGAATTCAGAAGTTTCTAACAATTTAAACTTTTGCGATAATTGGTAATTTATAGGCAATATCAAGAATTTGCTCAACTCTTATGCTTTTTATATGTCCAAGACTATACATATGATAATTAATTTTATTATTTTCCTTCTGTTCTGAGCGCAGGACTGGACCGTTTTGGCCAGGCAGTAGCTGGGCATCTCTATCACTTTTTTTATGAAGGTTGTTTGACAAACTTTCAAATAGGAGAAGAGGGTGAAGAGGCTTCAGAGCTTTATCCAGATGTGAAATATATGCGCATGGATGAATACCTAAAGCTCTATCTATAACTTTCAGGTACTTCACGAGTTAACCAATTGGGCTTCCAAGGTTAATTATGAGGGTGTGAGTGTGATGTCTAAACATGGCCTTCCGAACTCAGTGGAGATCTCCGTGAGTGCTGAGTTGCAGCTTTTCTAATTATAGGGTTGTTATAGTATGTGTTATTTTGTTGATTGGAAAATTATTAAGTACTCTGTACGGTAACGTGATTCTTACATTCATAGTAGACCTTACTATGAATTTAATTTGTGAAAGATACCATAAATATAAGAGGACAAAACATCACCTCATTGTACTTTATGAATCTTTAATAATTACTCATGTTTGTTATGGTGGTTGTATTTCTCATTTTTTGTTGTTTTCTACTTTGATCTATGTTGAATAATTCTAGAAATAGTCAATCACACACCCAATTTTACAACTCATTGCCTTGTGCGATTATGAGTAGTGGATATTTTCTGCCTTGTGCAACCTATCACATTACGTTACTCACTCACAATCGCAGAAGTCAATAAATTGTAAAATTGGGTATGAGAATGGTTTTATATATAAGCATACTATGTTTGCACCATTTCTTCCATTTTGGTTGTTACAACTTACAATAAACAGTTATGTTTATATCAATCATTAGGAAAAAATTGCAAAATATCCCTTTTGAGAAAACTAAGCAGCGTTTTACCCTCTTACTTAAATTAATTAGGGAAATGCCCCTCTTTTGAAAATCGAGTTTCTCAAAATCGATTTAGGTCCTATAGCGGCGTTTTTAACGAATCTATAGTGACGTTTTTAGGACCTATAATGGCGTTTTATAACTCAATTTATATAAAATCAAGTTATAGGTAAAAAAAATTAAAAAAATTGCCTATAACTCAATTTATTAGAAGTCGAGTTACAAAACGTCACTATAGGTCCTAAAAACGTCACTATAGGTCTTTAAAAACGCCGCTATAGGGCACCATAATTTTTTTTTTTGTAACTCGATTTTAAGAAAATCAAGTTTCAAAAGAGGAGCATTTTCCTAATTAGTTTGAGAAATATAGCAAAACGCTGCTTAGTTTGCCCAAAAGGGGCATTTTGCAATTTTGTCCTCAATCATTATCATATGTATATTTTAGTAATTACATATGAGATGAGTAAACTAAATTGTAAATTACATCCCTAAAATTAGGTAAGTTTGTTTTTTCCCCCCTAAGTTTTAAAATTTTGATCCATTTTTCTACCATTAACTATCGTTTTGTTTTCATACATGATTATCATAGGAATATTTTACTAATTACATGTGGATGTCATCATAAATTTTAGACTACACGACTACGTCTTCTGTTTCTATAATTCCCACTACTGTCTCCTCCTTTTATCTCCTACTCCATTTCATCTTGTTCAGCTTCTTCTCCTTGCCAAATGTTTTCTATTAAAATTTCGAGCTTTAGCTCCCAAAGAACAAAACTTAAAAAAAAAAAGAAAAAGAAAAAAAAAGTTAAGGCAATTCTCATTCTAGAGACAATAGATATCAAACCCAAAACTACTTAATCAAAATACACAAAACCAACCTGACTAAAATAGATAATAAATCTAACTAAATCAATCCATTTTTCATAAAAATAAGAATAAATGAAGGCTTACATTAGCAATCAGTAGAGAGAGAGAACAAAACTTATTAGTGGGGTTTGGCGGCCAATAGCCTGAGGTGGTTGTCAAAGTGTGATAAAAGAAGGCCTTAGCAATCGGTGGAGTGGGCAACGATTGATGGCTAGCGCATAGCAGACCTGCCTCTCTCTCTCTCTCTCTCTCTCTCTCTCATGCATGGTTCAAACAATAATTCTAATAGTTAACGGTATTAGACCACTTTTAACTCTAGGGTTTATTTTGTTACATTTTAAAACTTTTTTTTTTAATTAAACTCCTTTTAAAACTATAGAGTTTAATTTGGACTACCAAAACCTATAAGGTTTAAAGTGAAATTTACCCTATTTTATTTTATTTGTTTATGTAATTTTTGGATTTTAAAAGAATCATTTTTTTAGGGGTAATGGGATTGGGAGCCTAAGGCCCAAGCTGAGGATGTCCGAGGATGAATAAACATCGTCAAGGGAGTCTGTGTTGGTACTGAAGAATTAAGTTTTAGTTTTAAAATGTCTGGAAGGGTGGGCCAAGGATGAATGCCTTCTCGGCTAACTAAGCCAAGGCTCGAATAGGTGGTATATCATCCAGGGGAACGTTCTAGGGGGTTCTAATGGTACAGGTAAGCCTTGTAAAAACATAGGATAAGGGGGAATCCTAAAGCATCTAAAGAGAAAGTTACTGCCTCCGCATTAAATGTACTGCAGCTAACTCTCTGTTCGCATTAATGTGGAGGTGATGCTTGAACAGTGGATTTCAGCCTTATAGCTATTACATGAAGACTTATGGGAGGTACTGATAGGACAAGTATCAGCACTAACTGATAGGCCAAAAAAGTATTGACCCCTTGTGATTAATTAATTGATTAATTAGCCAAATTTATTAATTAATCTAATTAACATGCAAAGCGCATGGTAGTACAAACAAATCACCAATTAAACTAAGTGCAGTAGAAATTAAATTGATATGGTGATTTGTTTAAGAATGGGAAAAACTAACCGGGAAAAATTCCACCGGGTGATTTTAAGGTCACCACTTCCTTGAATCCACTATTATCAAAACAAGATTACAAGTAAAGGAATCCTAGTACCTTATACCAACCTACAGTTGAACCCTTACCCCAATACCCAATTGGACTTGTTCTGTAGTGACAATCTCTCATTGTAATGCATGGCTCCCAGTATGTGACTAACCAATTATGTAGATCCCAATGTGCGACTTCAATCACCAACTAGAGAAGGTTGTTGCCTGCAAAGTCTTTCAGTTCATCCAGACGATGAAGATAAAAAAGATGCTTAGTTATAAAACCTTATAGTGCACAGACACAGCAACTTCTACACAAGAATGATGAACTGGGACAAAACTCTGTCCATAGTCACAATTTACTTGAACAAATTTTGCTCAACACTTGTGCAACTTGTGTCCACTTTGACGGCCCTTAAAATAATCATTTTATATGTCTAGGGTTGTGAGAAAAGAAAGCCTAAACACATAATCATGGATTAGAGTCAAAACAGAATTGAAATTCTGTTTTTCATAAACCTCGACAGATAGCTATCTGTCAAGCTGCTGTCGAGGCATGGGGCTGGAACAGCTCTTCAAGCTCGATAGATACTAGCTATCAAGTTTTAATGAACTTGCACTTTTCAGCTTGAATCTTGGACAGACTTGCATAGCTTCAACACTTGGTCTTGAAACAAAGTTTCTTGAAGTATTAAACACATCCTAGATCTACTCAAATACAAGTAAAGTGTGTTTTGTCAAAGGATTAGCCAATTACATAAAATAGTGACATATGTTCCTAACAAGTGAACCGCATATGTTCTAACAATCTCCCCCATTTGGAAATCTGTGACAAAACCACAACAAACAAATGAACATATGAGAAAAGTCATAAATCACTCAACTCACACTCACTTGTTGAATACAATAAAATCTATCTCAACACAAACTCTTGAAAAATTTTGCAAAAAGAGAGTTTATGGCAGGTAGACTTTGACAACCTGTATTTCTGAAACACTTTAAACAAAACTCATTAAGACATCTTTATGTGAAACAGAAATAATAGATCGCATACAAGGAATAGGAAGCATGTGCATAAAGAGAGAAAAGAAACAACACATGTAAGGGTAGGTGAAAGAAACATATATCACATACAAGAAAAATAAGTACAATGTATGTCAATAATGGTCACAAGACCCAAGATACAAGAATAAATGTATCTAAAGTAGAGAAAAGAAAAAGATACAAGTAATCCTCACTACATCCCTCAAATATCAACACACCTCCTAACAAAATGATCCTATACTAACTTTCCCCCTAAGTATGACTACTCTCATAGCCAAAACTACTTCTGCTTTTTGTCACGAGTGACAAAGGGTAAGAGTATCAAATAGACATCTCATCTGTACCAGAAGAGCTAGCATCTCCATCACCATCATCCTCAGAAGCAGTAGCATCATCATCATCCTCCTCAGCATCAGAAGCCTCTGGAGTACGTGGAGGAGAAGTCTTAAGAATGAAGCCACCTATGACTGCCTACTGTCATGTAATACGGCCGACATGAATGTTCACTCGATACAACTTAATAGAGAGTGTATCAAGGCGAACATCCATGCGCTGAAACTACGACATGATGTCTCCAAGAGTCACATCGCCTATAGAAGAGGAGGGAGCGGATGTGGATGGAGTTGAAGGAGTGGGAGGAGCTACCGTATCGAACCGCCTCGAACGAAACTGTGCCTCGCTCCGTTTAACGATAGCGTAGTGAATGGCACACATGACAGAGAAGTGGTCGGAAGAGGGAAAATGAACAGAAAAATGGCATAAAATCTGCATGATAGCTGAAGGGAAAATGAACTTATCACAGATAGTTGTATCCCTATACACATCTATAATAGAAAGAATAAAATGTGAAGGAAAATCTATAGTGAGATGCTCAAGAAGAGAAAGCAAAAATTGAGCACGAGACTCTATGATAGAGTTATAATGAGAGAGAGGGTGCAAAACAAAAGTCATCACCATGTCATGAATCTAGAACCTTTAGCAAAGGTCGAACATGGTGTAAACTGATGATCACCCCAATCCGCAAGACGCTCATAGAAAGTAGAGATCATCTTGTCTTTGGACACAGTCCTCAAATGCTCACATCTGGGGTAGTCAGGATGCTCTACCCTCGGGACACAGAGCACATCGGATACCAACTTCGGTGTGACAGCAATGCGCGTACCTTGAAAGCGAGTATGAAAAAGAGGTATTGAAGAATCAATTCCTTGCATGTTAGAGTAAAACTCTTAGATCAACATGGAAGGACATGTGACCGAGACGTCTCATAGTGACTCCCAACCCCAATTGTGAATGACAGTGGGAGGTTAGTGTCAAAGAAGTTTGACAAAATGACTCGGCGTTTCGAATGAACACCTCGTTGAGAAAAGTTCTCCAAGAAGTTCTTTCGGGCATCCTCATCATAGAATCGAATAGAGGAGGGGGTAGGATCAGAAGAAGATGATGCCTCAGAATGAAGAGAGTTTTGAGACGGAGCAGACTTACGTTTCGGTGCCATTGATGCACTAACGTAAACTAGAGAGAGAGGGGGAAGAAAGAGACAATCAGAAAAGCTCCAAACAGTTCAATTATACAAAAATATGTATTGAATGAAAGGAAGAATGCATGAAAATGCATGAGCATGTGATGTGCAAAGTAAAAAATATCATGAGCTCAGCCCAATCCAAACCTACCAGCACACAATCAGTTGCACACATCTAAATGCATGAAAATACTATTATAATGCACATGGAATGCAATGCATGAAGTTGTTAAGATCGAATCTTCAAAGCCTATCCCAAAAATTACACAAAAACCTCTTTGATTTTTAAAAACCCCAAATTTTGCTAAAATCCCAAAAACTTAGGTTTCAAAGCATGAAATGCATGAAAAATGAGGGATTAGAAACTTACCAAGCAAAGAAAAACTTGAATAAGCTTGAAGAAACCTTGAGGAAGAGGTTGAAGGTGAGTGAAAGATGTTTGGGAGGTGAAAAGGCTAGATAGATCGAGAGAGAGATCGAGAAAATGAGATAAGAATCGCGAACGCACCTATATATAGTCCATTAGTAAATCTTAACAGATAGAGGTGTCAAGAGGTATCAAAACAGGTGTCGAGCTTTAAAAGTTTCGACAGATGCAGCTATTGAGAGGTATCCAGGCAGGTGTCCACAACAACCAAAGCTCGATGGATCGAGGAGGTATCAATGAGCTATTGAGGGGACAGGAGATTTCTCGATCGATCCACCTAGCTTTCGAGAGGTGTCGAGATTGTGATAACAATCAATTGAAGAGCTCAACAAATATGCTAGGTATTGAGAGGTATCGAGGAGGTGTCGGGATGCTTAAAAGTAGTTTTTCAAGAAGGGAAAAACATAGATATGAATGCAATCAAACATGCAACTCAACCAATGATCCAAGCAGCAGTTTAGACTCTCACATTCATCTCTCAACAACAATTTTAAGAACATGGATCCCAAAAACACACACACACACATTAAATAAGTCTAACCAATTTTATATTTCAAAAATAAGTCAAGACAGTTTAATGAGCATACATTAACATATGTAAAACCTTGTGATAGCCAAATCACATTGTACCTGCACATGTATCAAGAGTAGCAAAGAATATTACGTGTTGTATGTGACAAACATCACAAAATTGCATAAGTGTCAACTAGTTATGATGATTTAAGATATGAGAAAATCACTTTAACTCACACACAATTATAACTGTTTGATGGGGACTATCACCTTTGAGGTACATCCTATAACCCCCATATTTCCTAGAATACACGTTTGCAATCATATTCAAAAGCATTTTGATCTTTTTGCTTTTAATTTTTCTTTGCATATTTTTCTTTTAAGAAAATCATGCATGGGCATATAAGAGAAAGAAAAAAATTACCCAATAATGTTAAGCATTTGACATTCCAATTTTATTATGTCAAAGCATACAAATGTCATTGACATTGCACTTTTACAAGCATACAGATATCATTTCATGATTGGCGGGCAACAGTGGTGAGATAGTTATTTATGCTTTTTCTTAGGATTTTCTAGTTATTCCCGTCAAAAAGAGTGATACAAGTGTTAAGTACAAGAGATAACTTAATTTTACTCATCACAAACACGAGCCACAAAACTCACTTGCTTAATTGTGCATAGAGATGCTCATCTAAGCTACAAAAGATACAAATTTTAGAAAACTTTATTTCAAAGGCCATTCAAGGTACATAAGTACCAATGTACACAAAACACACACTATTTTTATATTTTCTGATTTTTCAATTTTTTTTTTAATTTTTGTATCAAAAATAAAATAAACAAAACTGAAAATAAGTAAACAAAAAAATGTTAAGTAAAGCAAAAACTAGACTGACTCAAAATAAAAGCAAAACACACAAGTTACTCAAAAACAAAAACACGAAGAGAGAGAATAAAGTGATAAAATCACTTGGAGCCCTTTTCTTTCCACACCTTGGAAAAAAATTTCCTTTGATTAAACCCTTTAACCGGTGGTGAAGGGGAAGAATTGAAACCGTTCACGTTTGAAAGAAACATGAGGGCTTTGAGAAGATCTCCAAGGGGAGCAAGAGAGGATTCAAGTTGATTCTGACTTCCAAATGCTATTTTGTCGTTGCTCTGTTGAGTGGCTAACCACTTATAACAATGTGGTTGAGTATGACTGGTAATTCAATAATGATGACAAAGATGTTGCTTCTTCTATTTAGGCTTTTGAGAGTTAGCCTTCTTAGCCCTAGGGTTTTTAACATCTTTCTTATCCTACTTAGAGAGTACTCCTAAGATAGATTTACCCTTGTCTATGTTTTCACTAGCTAAATCAATTTTAACATCATTGTTCTCAATTTTAACATTATTAGCAGAAGGAACAAAAACAGTAGTACTAGCAGAAGTAATACTAGAAGAAGAGAAATCACACCCTAAATCGGTTCGATTTGAAGCAGATTTTTGAATGTTGAGCATTTTCATCAAACTTCGCACTTAAAGTCCTCTCCAATTGAGCTCTAACTTGAAATAGCTTCATTTCAAGCTTCTTGGTCCTCTTAGCCAAGAAATTATTTTCAAGCCTCAGTACTCCAATAGTCTGATCAGCTTCATCAAACTTTGTGGAAAGCTTTTCACGATCAAGTTCCACATCACTAAGCTTCTTGGTGGCTAGCCTATAAAGTTTCTCATGCTTCTCAGAAAGCTTGTATAGTTTCTCATAGGCTGTATAGATATTATCTTGATCATCCATCTTCTCGAACTTGGACTCCACCAATTCCTCTTTTTCATCCACATCTTTAACAATCCCTTCAGTAGGATTAACAGTGGTAGTGAAGGCATTCAGGATTCTATCATCCTTATTGTCGGAATCATCCTTAGGCTCGATGTTGCTCAAAGTAGCAGCAAGTGCCTTGCTCTCCCTAATGCTTTTGAGATATGTAGGACATTTCTATTTCATGTGACTGAAACCTTGACACCCAAAGCACTTAAGTCCTAAGGGAATAGTTTACTGACCGCCATCCCTAACATCCCTCTTTCCTTTGTCTTAGCTTTTGAACTGAGAAGAACTGGATTGCCTATGGTCCTTGTCAAAACCCTTCCCATTGGCATTTTTCATGAACTTCTTGAATTGCCTGGTGATATAGGACTTCATCTTAGAATCTTCATTATCTGAAGACTCATTAGTATCACTGCTCTTGGCCTTCAATGCCATGCTCTTACCCTTACTCGACTTGCCAATTTTTGTTAACCCTAACTCGTAGGTCTGCAAATTACCAACCAACTCTGTCAAAGGAATTTTGTCAATATCCTTTGATTCCTTAATCGCCATAATCTTGGCATGGAATCTCTTAGGTAGAGATCTGAGC
Organism: Quercus variabilis; assembly: GCA_030445155.1. NCBI lineage: Eukaryota > Viridiplantae > Streptophyta > Magnoliopsida > Fagales > Fagaceae > Quercus > Quercus variabilis. The sequence continues at coordinate 22,021,284 of CP129445.1, forward strand.
ACCTTTCTCATAATCTTAGGTTCAAGAATGGTTTTCCCAAGATTGAATGCTAAGTTCACTATGTCCTTAAGTTTGGTATAGAACTCATCGAATGATTCATCCTTATCCATCTTGATTTCTTCAAAACTTGTAGTGAGCCTCTGAAACTTTGAATCTTTCACAGCCTTGGTTCCCTCATAAGTTGTCTAGAGAATGGTCCATGCCTCCTTAGCAGTTTCAGTAAAGGATATCTTCTTGAACTCCTCATTAGTGACCGCACTGAATAAAGCATTTAATGCCCTGTTATTGAAGTTTGCTACCTTGATCTTGGCATCATCCCAATCGACCGGCGCTTCCTTTGACTTAGTCCAGCCAATCTCTACAACTTGCTACACTTTTTTATTTAAAGACTGTAAGAAAGCTCTCATGCATACTTTCTAGTATACATAGTTAGTGTCATCAAATAAAGAAGGTATAATTAATGACTGTCCTCTATTCATGACAAAGAGGGGTCAATGGATCAATACAATAAACATTAAGCCTAATCAGAGTGTGCCTGCTCTGATATCATTTGATAGTCCAAAAACGTATTGACCCCATTGTGATTAATTAATTGATTAATTAGTCAAGTTTATTAATTAATCAAATTAATATGCAAAGCGTATGGTAGCACAAACAAATCATCAATTAAACTAAGTGCAGCAAAAATTAAATTGACACGGTGATTTGTTTACGAATGGGAAAAACCAACAAGGCAAAAATTCCATCGAATGATTTTAATGTCACCACTCCCGAGAATCCACTATTATCAAAACAAGCAGTTACAAGTAAAGGAATCTCAGTACCTTATATCAACTTACAGTTGAACCCTTTCCCTAATACCCAATTGGACTTGTTCTGTAGTGACAATCTCTCCTTGTAATGCACAGCTCCCAGTACGTGACTAACCAATTACGTAGATCTCAGTACACGACTTCAATCACCAACTAGAGAAGGTTGTTGCCTACAAAGTTCTTTAGTTCATCCGGACAATGAAAATCAAGAAGATGATTGGTTACAAAACCTTACGGTGCACAAACACAGCAATTTCTACACAAGAATGATGAACGAGGGCAAAACTCTGTCTTCAGTCATAATTTGCTTGAACAAACTTTGCTAAACACTTGTGCAATTTGTGTCCACTTTGACAGCCCTTAAAATAATTATTTTATATGTCTAGAGTTGTGAGAAAAGAAAGCCTAAACACATAATCACAAATTAGAGTCAAAACAAAATTGAAATTCTATTTTTCATAAATCTCAACAGATAGCTATCTGTCGAGCTGTTGTCAAGCCATAAGACTGGAACAGCTCTTTAAGCTCAATAGATACTAACTCTCAAGCTAGCGGTCGAGCTTTAATGAACTTGGACAGACTTGCATGGCTTTAACACTTGGTCTTGAAACAAAGTTTCTTGAAGTATCAAACACATTCTAGATTTATCCAAATACAAGTAAAATACATTTTGTCAAAGGATTAGCTAATTACATAAAATAGTGACATATGTTCCTAATAAATGAATCACATATTTCCTAACACCAACCATCTGTCATGCACGTGGATGGTGGAGATGAAAAGGGAAGATAGTATAAAAGAAGAAGGAGGCAATGAGGCTAGAGGAGGGGAAACTCAATAAAGAAATACTGTAGCAATCAGGAACCAAACTTGTAACCATATTTAAGAGCAATATATAGGAACTAGTCTCCTCGAACTTTGCCGAGGACATTTCTCTTCATTGTAAACTTGTTTATCTTCACTCTTTCGTCATCAAGATCCAAATTTTCAACCCATTCTTTACAAATTCATTATTTTCGGCTTTTTGGGCCTAAGTCCATCCACACTTTAGGCTAAGAATTCAAATCCAGTCCTTACAATTGGCACCGTCTGTGGGAAATTACTGATATTATAGTAAGTCCAACTTTCAACGATGGTAGGTTTAGGTCCATACTAAGCGGAATTTATGGGGTCTCAGCGTCAAGATCACTTTCGTGATCTTGAATGAAAGAGGGATCAGGAAGGAAGTGTACATATTACCCATACTAGTAAGAGTTAATCTTGGGGTAAAAGCCACATCTCTTATGAGAAGAATGCCAGAAACATGCAGTTAAAGATTGACCACCTGAAGAGAAGTTTACGCCATGAACGGAGAAGGCGAGCTCCTTCTAACTTTGATTACTCTTTCGATGATGAGAAAGACGCTGACTATTGACGAAGATCAAGAACTCCTCATAGTGAATCCTTCTCGTATGTTGAAGACTACCGTCATGAGTGCAAAGACAAAAACTCATCTGCGAAAGGCCTAGGAAATGACGTTATGAGTAGAGCACTCAACCAAATTTCTAAATCACCTTTCACGCGTATAATAGAGGGAGGGAGACTTCCTCGGCAGTTCACTCAGCCCACATTCACCATGTATAATGGTCAAACAGATCCTTTGGAACACATTAGCTACTTCAATTAGAGAATGGCTGTGCACTCCAAGAACGAGGCCTTGATGTGCAAGGTGTTCCCATCTAGCCTAGGACCTATGGAAATGAGGTGGTTTGATGGTCGGGTGCAGTTACCATTAATTCCTTTAAGGAACTCACCTAAGTGTTTGAATCCCGCTTTATTACGTGTAGCAGGGTTCCTCGGCCTTTAGATTCCTCATTGTCTTTGTCCATGAGAAAAGGAGAAACCCTGAAAACATATTCGGACAAATATTGGGAGATGTTCAAGGTGATAGATGGTGATTTTGATGACGTAGCCATCAGCACATTCAAGGTCGGCCTACCTGCCGAGCATAGCTTAAGAAAGTCTTTCACTGGAAAACCTGTTACAAGTGTGCACCAACTCATGGATCAGATCGATAAGTATAAAAGGGTTGAGGAGGATTAACAGCAAGGCAAAGGGAAGGGTAAGGTTATCCCTTAGGAGATGAGAGATTTCAGATCGGACCGATACAATAATAATAGACCCCGAAGGGATTTTTAAGACAATCTGGGTCCACAGCTCCTTAAGTAGTTAACACTGTGTTTCGAGAACCAGTGCATCAAGTCTCAGAGAATATCAAGAACGAGCCATATTTCAAATGGCTGAACAAGATGAGTGGAGATCCCTCAAAGTGCAATCAGAGCCTTCATTGCCAATACCATCAAGAACGGGGGCATACCACCGAGGACTGCAGAATTCTGTGGAACCATCTGGAGTAACTAGTTAGGGAAGGAAGGTTACAACAATTTTTTTATCATCCCAACGAGCAAGGAGACTAATCAAGGTCAAGGGCTTAGGGGAATTCTTCTTCAAGGCCCCCAATAGGCACAATCAATGTCATCTTTTCTGCGCTTCGGAGAATTGGTTCTCAGCCCTCTAGGATAATGTTTGTAGCTTGGCTTCTAGTCGAGGACTCTAATTATGAGCCAAAGAGGGTTAAAGTGGAGATCCGACCTATGTTGAGTTTTTCGGATGATGACAAGATTGGAACCATCCAGCCACATGATGATGCTTTGGTGATAACCCTCAGAATAGGGGGGTATGACGTGAAGAGGGTAATGGTAGACCAAGGCAGTGGTGCAAAGATCATGTACCCTGACTTGTACAGAGGGTTGAACTTAAAGCTTAAGGATCTGACAGCTTATGATTCACCTTTAGTGAGTTTTGATGGGAAGGTTGTTATTCCAAAGGGCCAAATTAGGTTGCCCATGCAGGCAGGCTCAAAGGTGGTTGAAGTGGACTTCATTGTTGTAGAAACATACTCCCCCTACACAGCCATAGAGTCTAGGCCCTGGCTTCATGCCCTAGGGGCTATTTCTTCAACTCTACATCAGGAAGTGAAGTATTCGTCAGGGGACCGGATTGTGGAGCTGGTAGGAAGTCAGTCCATGGCTAGACAGTGCCTCATGTATGCAATTTTACATCAACTTGTATCTGAGTCCTCGGCCTTTGCTAAGGAAGGTTTATAACAATCAAAGTATTTAGTGTTGCCTGTGGATGGGTTAGCCGAGAAGGCGAAATGCAAGGATTTAGAGAAATTTGCTATAGGTGATGACTTGGAGAAGTTTTTTCAGGTTAGGACTTAGTTGCCACCTCGGGAGAAGGGAGAGCTTGTAGAATTTCTCAAAAGGAATGTTGACGTGTTCACTTGGAACGCATACGAGGCTGTGAGGGTGGATCCGAGCTTCATCTGCCATCATCTGAATGTCAATCCATCTGTCGCCCCCAAGAAGCTACCACCTCGGCGTTCATCTAAGGATCATTCTGATGTTGTCAAGGACGAGGTGATAAAGCTTAAGCAAGCTGGGGCTATTGAAGAAGTATTTTACCCTGAATGACTGGCTAACACAGTGGTGGTAAAGAAGAAGACTGGGAAGTAGTGTGTATGCGTAGATTTTACAAACTTGAACAAAGCCTACCCAAAAGACCCTTTCCCTATGCCTCAGATTGATCAGCTAGTGGATGCAACTATGGGCCATCCTCGGGTGAGATTTCTGGATGCCTTTCAAGGGTACAATCAGATGCCTTTAGCTTTGGAAGATCAAGAGAGGACAGCTTTTGTCAATCCTATTGGAAATTACCATTACAAAGTGATGCCCTTTGGTTTGAAGAATAGGGGATACCTACTAAAGGATGATGACAGGGATGTTTGAGCCACAGTTGGGAAAAAACATAGAGATTTATATAGACGATATGGTGGTGAAAAGTAAGGTAGAGTTCGAGCACATGAATGACCTCGGGAATATCTTCGAGATCTTAAGGAAACACAAGCTGCACCTTAATGCTTCTAAGTGCTCCTTTGGTGTTGGATCAGGAAAGTTTTTAGGGTATATGGTTACACACCGTGGAATTGAAGTTAGCCCTGACTAGATTAAAGCAATCAACAATTTGTAACCACCTTGGAATCTAAAAGAGGTCCAGAGGCTAACGGGGATGACCGTTGCTCTAAATTGATTCATCTCTCGATCAGCAAATAGGTGTAGGCCTTTCTTTCAATTGTTGAACAAATGGAAAGGATTTGAATGGACCGAGATGTGTGTTTTGGCATTCCAACAGTTGAAGGAATATTTATCTCGGCCACCCATTATGTCCAGACCTGAGATGGATGAGGTTTTGTTTGCTTATATTGCCATGGCTCCCCATGCAATAAACTTGGTGTTGATACGGGTTGATGACAGTATGCAGAGGCCAGTTTATTACGTGAGCAAATTACTATATGAGGCCGAGATTCTTTACTTACCATTGAAGAAGGCTATTTTGGCAGTGATGCATGCTACACATAAGCTCCCCCATTATTTCTAATCACACACAGTTGTTGTTCTAACCCAGCTCCCACTCAGATCCCTACTTCAGAGTGTTGACTATGCAGGGAGAGTTGCAAAGTAGGATACGATCCTAAGGGCTTTTGATATCAAATACGTGCCTCGTACCTCTATCAAGGGTTAGATCCTCGCCAACCTGGTAGCCGAGTTTGCTGAAACCCCATTGGAAGAGAAAATAAAGGAACAAAACATGAATGAAAAATCAGTTGGTGTAATCTCCCTACAAGAACCTCTATCTTAGAGGATCTAAGTTGATGGTGCAATGAATCATAGAGGATCTGGAGTGGGGCTAATGATGTTATCCCCAGAAATGATCACAATTGAGAAATCCCTAAGATTGGCTTCTCGGCCACAAACAATGAAGCTGAGTATGAAACTCTGCTAGTAGGGATGACCATGGTTCAGAATATGGGTGGAAAAGCAATGGAAATATTCTCTGATTCGAGGCTAGTTGTGGGCCAAGTTCAAGGAAAGTTGGAAGCCAAAGATCTCAGGATGCAGGAATACTTAAGCCAGGTTAGACATTTACAGTCTGGGTTTGAATCTTTTAATTTATCACAAGTTTTTAGAAATAGAAATACACATGCGGACTCTCTTGCCATACTGGCAACCTCCTCGGCATAAAGATATTGTAGGGCCATCTCAGGTGATCCTTATGGAAGACTTATGTAGACCTACAAAGATAGGAGGAAACATGGCTCATGTTCATCAAATAAAGGTGGGTCCTAGTTGGATGGACTTTATTGTACTATTCCTTAAAGAAGATGTTTTGCCCGAGAATAAGTCCGAATCTGACAAGGTACGAAGGAAGGCTCCTCGGTTTTGGTTGTCCGAGGACCAAAAGTTGTATAAGAGGTAATTTCTGATCCATATCTGCTATGCATACACCCTAAAGCAATTGAGCTACTTCTGGAAGAGTTACATGAAGGAATTTGTAGAAGCCACATGGAGGGCAAATCTTTATCTTACAAGGCCTTCACACAAGGCTATTGGTGGCCAAATATGTAGAAAGAAGCACAAGACTATGTGAAAAAGTGTGACCAATGCCAGAGATTTGCCCCAAATATTCACCAGCCTAGAGTGGTCTTTAATCCTTGGTCTTTTGTTCAATGAGGCTTGGATATTGTAAGGCCTTTTCCTAAGGCAACAGGAAATAAAAGATATTTATTGGTTGGCACAGATTACTTTACCAAGTGGGTTGAAGCAGAACCATTGGCAAATATTAAGGAAGTGGATGCCAAAAAGTTTTTTTGGGAGAATATTGTCATTCAGTTTGGAATCCCTCGTATCACATCAGTGGCTAGAATAGGCGCATATTATCTTGAAGATCTAGAGGAAAAGGTTGTACCACGCCCTTGGAATGTACATAATCTTAGAAGATATTATTATTAATAAATGCTTTTTTCACCCTATTTGGGTTTGTTACATTGCGTATCATGATTTTTACTATCTATCTAAGTATTAAACAGAACATTAGCTATGCCTAGCTCCTTAGAGCACATGCTTTGGGGAAATTAATACTCTCTGACATCTATCTAAGTATCAAACAAAATCTTGGTCATGCCGACTCCTCGAACTGCATACCTTGGGTAAATTGATATCTTTTAATCTTTGTACTAAGTATTAAACAGAATCTTAGCTATGCCTGGCTCCTTAGACCACATGCTTTGGAAAAATTAATACTCCTTGACATCTATCTAAGTATCAAATAGAAACTTGGTCATGCCTGGCTCCTCGGACCACATATCTTGGGTAAATTGATATCTTTTGATCATTGTACTAAGTATTAAATAGAACCTTAACTATGCCTAGCTCTTCGGACCACATGCTTTGAGGAAATTAATAATCCTTGACATCTAAGTATCAAACAAAACCTTGGTCATGCCTAACTCCTTGGACCACATACCTTGGGTAAATTGATATATTTTGATTATTGTATTAAGTATTAAGCAAAACCTTAACTATGCCTGGCTCCTTGGACCACATGCTTTGGGAAAATTAATACTCCTTGACATCTATCTAAGTATCAAATAGAAACTTGGTCATGCCTGGCTCCTTAGACCATATATCTTAGGTAAATTGATATCTTTTGATCATTGTACTAAGTATTAAATAGAACCTTAGCTATACTTAACTTTTTGGACCACATGCTTTGGGAAAATTAATACTCCTTGACATCTATCTAAGTATCAAACAGAACATTGGTCATGCTTGGCTCCTCAGACCATATACCTTGGGTAAATTGATATATTTTAATCTTTGTACTAAGTATTAAATAAAACCTTAACTATGCCTGTCTCCTTGAACCACATGCTTTGGGAAAATTAATACTCCTTGACATTTATCTAAGTATCAAACAGAACCTTGGTCATGCCTGGCTCCTCGGACCACATGCTTTGGGGAAATTAATACTCCTTGACATCTATCTAAGTATCAAACAGAACATTGATCATGCCTGGCTCCTCAGACCACATACATTGGGTAAATTGATATCTTTTAATCTTTGTACTAAGTATTAAACAGAACCTTAGCTATGCCTATCTCCTCGGACCACATGCTTTGGAAAAATTAATACTCCTTGACATCTATCTAAGTATCAAACAGAACATTGGTCATGCCTGGCTCCTCGAACCACATGCTTTGGGAAAATTAATACTCCTTAACATCTATCTAAGTATTAAACAGAACCTTGGTCATGTCTGACTCCTCAGACCACATACCTTAGGTAAATTGATATCTTTTAATCATTCTACTAAGTATTAAACGAAACCTTAGCTATGCCTGGCACCTCAGACCACGTGTTTTGGGGAAATTAATACACCTTGACATCTACCTAAGAATCAAATAGAACCTTGGTCATGCTTGGCTCTTTGGACCACATACCTTAGGTAAATTGACATCTTTTGATCATTGATACTTCCTATCATCTTTGACAAGCGTTTGGGCAAAGCCTTAGTTTATCTCAAACTTTTTGGATTACATACTTAAGATAAAATAAGTACTTCTTATTGGTTACTTAAATATCAACTATGATCAACTAATCCAAATAGCAAAGATCTTCATTGTGATAACAAACTCAAGTGGATGTTCATGAGCATCACTTAAAGCATTTACAGGCTTATATGTATTTGTTTAAGAATTGATTATCCCTCTACTCCTTCAAACTTACTAATAAGTAGGGAGCAGAATAAGTTTAAACCTGTATGCAAGTTATATTACTATGTATGTTCATGAAGTTGAAATTATATCTTGCCAAGATGCTGGACTTAGTAAATTTCACCTGTTTTGGTGCTGATCATATGAAATTGGATAAATTTTCTATTACGCATGCAGATTAGTGAGAGAAGTTTTACCTCATTATTGCTTTCATTAAGTGTTAGATAAAGTAGAAATCATATCAACTTCAATATGTGAATCATAGGAAGAAAGAAAATACTCATAACTTTCATAATAAAGACCTTAAAATAAGGCAGAGCAAATACAAAGAGGTAAGTTGATTACAAATTGTGAAAACCAAAACAAACAAAAGGGGGGGGGGGGGGAGAGAGAGAGAGAGAGAGAGAGAGAGCTATGCAAAAATCTACTTCTTTTTTATTACAATTTTTCCTTGGGGGAGGGTCTTGGATTGCTGGGCTGCAGTCTCCGAGAATCCTTGATCAGTGCCTTTAGGGTCACCTTTGGCAGGAATTGGAAGAGTTGCAAGGACAATCTCCATCCCGGGTGCCTCCTTGTCTTTAATAGGATCCTTGGGAACAACCGGGGGCTTGGTGGCATCAGGGGCCACTCCCTTGGTTGCCTCGACCTCTTTTTCTTTTTCCCCTAGCTGCTTAGTAGCCTTCGGAGGGCTACCAGAGGAGGGAAGGACTTTCTTAGAGCTATTCTTCTCTAGATCGGCCACCTCAGCTAGAATGTCCACCTTGGAACTGCTAGAGGAAGATGGGCGGATGGCTTCAGGGTAATAGAGATTTTTTGCCTTCCTAAGCACAGAAGAAGCCTCAACCCCAGCTTGGTTGAGGGCTTCATCCCATACTTGGGCACAGTAAAGTCTACATACCCTAAGGACCTCGGCCCTAACGACGTCCTCGGTCTTGGCCACCCCAACGTCGTATCCATGTTACTCCGCCTCATCCCTGGCCTTTTCTGCCTCTTCTCTGGCCTTCTCAGCTTGAGCTTTGGCCTTCTTAACCTTCTTCAACTTTTTCTTCAAGGCAATAATCTGCTCCTTGGAGGCAGCCAGCTAGTCCTCGGTGTTACGCAGAAGTATCATCTAGCCCTTGGCTTGCTTTTCCACAATATTTAGGGCAGCAATGGCACTTTTTCTTTCCTTCTCCTCCTCTTGTAGCTTGCTCTTCAGCTCCTAGTTGCTCTTTTTGGTTACATGGAAGGTATCCATGGTTGCTATCCTCCTCCCCTCTTCCTCTTTCATTTTGCAATGGAAGTAGTTCACTGTCTCCTCGGCCCTGAAAGTGGCTTGGATGGCCTAAAAACGGAGGGGAGAACAGTTAGTTATTAAAATAAAAAATAAAATAAAATAAAATAAAACTTAACTTAACTTAAAAAACTTACCATAGCCAAATCCTTCTTCAGTTCGAGGAAAACTTCATGCTGCCTCATAGACCTAAGGTCAGCCGTATCCTTAGGCAGCAACAAGGACTGTTCCACTGTCTCAGCAATGTACCCAGCTGTACCCTGCTAGAAGTCTCGGAAGGAGGCATCATCAAGAAAATGAGCTCCATCCAGCTCCATGCGTGGGGCCCAGATAGGGACTGTAGCTCGATGGTCAACCCTTTTTTTCTCCCTCTGTGGCTGACCTTGTCTGTGTCACCCTGGGCTGCTTGGCCCCCCTTTAGTGCTCGACCTCCTAGGGAGGTTGGTTCTTCCCAACCTTCATCACATCCTTCCCCTTCTCCTCCCTTTTTGTTTTATGGTTAGCTGGATTAGTTCGGATGGGTTGAGTAGGTGAGGGAGTGGGTAGCTTGGTTTGAATAGCTTTCCTAGAAGCATCTCTCCCTGGCTGGGACTCCAACAACTCCTAGAGGGTCGAACTCTGCTTACATTAGATACCCATATCAACTGGTGTATCAGCAGACTCTTGGAGAGGATTGGGTTATGTTGAGGAAGGAGAGCCGATATCACCAGTAAAGGATTCTAAGGACAAAATTTCGTTGAAGACATTGAATTCGTCCTCAGAATCGAATACTTCCACTACTTCTTCTTCTTCTTCTTCTTCCTTTAAGAGGGCTGGTTGAGAAGAAATCCCTTCCTCAGCTCTATGCTATGGTGGCGAAGAGACCTTTAGGATGCCCTCTGGAATGGGGGCAATAGTGAAGGTGCCCTATGGTACTTAGCAGGTTATCAAGAAGCCCGAAGCTGCAACGCTAATTCATTGCAACCGAGGATCTTTGGTTTTGATGACATACTTGGGTGCCAAAAAAACTCTTAGAGATCGGGGTATAGCCCAGAATTAGATGAGCCGCCTTGAGTTGGCCGTCTGTGTGGACAAACATCTCAGCTTTTAGAATTTTGTCCAAACTTTACTGGTTCACAAGGTCGAAATTAGGCACGGCGGCGTTCTTATCTGCAAAACCATGGAGAAAAGCAGAAAGCTCTTATTAGCAAGAAATGGAACTGATCAAATAAAAATTTAAATACAAGTGCTCAAACCTAGACCTAAAGCCCCACCTGGTTTTCCTTCTCTTGTTGGGCAGGGAAGGCCATCATGCCATTCCCCTGATATAATCAGGAAGTCTTTGTTTAAGCCTTTATTGGAGTCGGGGAGGCATTGAATAAGCTTGACCTCGGGGTATCTAGACTTAAGGTAATACCCCTCCCTGGTGAGGTGGTGGAGATTGTAGATCCAGTTGACATCATGGTGAGTCAATCCTAAGCCCCTTTTTTCATTGAGGGCATCTACACGCCCTAGTATTTTGAACATGTTTGGGGCACACTAGGTAGGGGTACACTGGGTAGGAGCTAACCTATAGGCCCTAAGATAATCCCTGATTACAGTGCCCATAGGGATTCTCATCCCATCCTCTATAAAGGCAATCATCAGGATTACTACTTCTCCCTCTTGCCTGTCTTCGTGCTATTGTCCCTCCTTACAATACCTAATGCCCACTCTTGGAGGGATCCTATACTGAGCCTTAAAATTCTCTATCCCCTCCTCAGAGTTTACCAAGCTCTTAAATCTACCCATTTCTAGAAGGGTTTGGAGAGAACTAAAAAGATTGATAGAAGAAAATAGAGTTAAGGAGAGGAAAAGTACGAAGAATAGAAAAATATATGGAAAAGTAAAGTGCAAAGATTTGTGAAGACTTACAGAAATAAGGAATGTGTCCTCGGACAGGCTTTTAGTATTTGTAGAAGTACGAGTAAGTTAAAAGAGTTGGCAGGTTCAGTGTATGTGCGCTAAAAGCTAAGTGAATGCTAAAGTGAGATAGGAGGTTGATTTGAATAGTATTTATATCAAAGAGAAAGCGCCAAAGTGGGAAAGTCCCTGCCCAAATCCCAATGAAATCCTCAACCGTTGGATTCGCATTATACCATAGAATGTGGGGGATAGGGAGCCACAAGAATTTAATGAATATGCATATCGAATGCCGAAGCATCAAGAGCGCGTCTAGAGCAGTTAAAAAGGCGTCTTCAGGGGCAGAAGTGGGATGCGATGGACTCAGAGTAACTACAATGACATCGAAATCCTCCTTCTTCCCGAGGAGCCAGAAAGAAGGATCTCGATAGGCTATTGTAGGGGTATTGGGACTGGGAGCCCATTATCTATGTATGTATTGGGCCTAAGGCCCAAGCCGAGGACTAAAGGATGTCTGAGAATGAATAAACATCGTCAAGGGAGTCTGAGTTGGTACTAAAGAATTAAGTTTTGGTCTTAAAATGCCCAAAAGGGTGGGCCAAGGATGAATGCCTCCTCAACTAACTAAGCCAAGGCCCGAATCGGTGGTATACCATCCAGGGGAACGTTCCAGGGGGTTCTAATGGTATAGGTAAGCCTTGCAAAAACATAGGATAGGGGGAATCCTAAAGCATCTAAAGAGAAAGCTTCTGCCTCCACATTAAATGCATTGCAGCTAACTCTCTGGCCACATTAATGTGGAAGTGATGCTTGAACAGTGAATTTCAGCCTTACAGCTACTACATGAAGACTTATAGTAGGTGTTAATGGGACAAGTATTAACACCAACCATTTGGCATGCATGTGGAAGGTGGAGATGAAAAGAGAAGATAGTATAAAAGAAGAAGGAGGCAGTGAGGCTAGAGGAGGGGAAACTCAAGAAAGAAACACTATAGCAATTAAAAACCAAACTTGTAACCATATTTAAAAGCAATATATAAGAATCAGTCTCCTCGAACTTTGTCAATGACATTTTTCTTCATTGTAAACTTGTTTATCTTGACTCTTTTGTCATCAATATCTACTTGATTTGTTATTCGACTAACTAAAACCCAGTTTTCCAACATATTCTCTACAAATTCATTGTTTTTGGCTTTTTGGGCCTAAATCCATCCACACTTTGGGTTAGGAATTCAAATCTGGTCCTTACAGTTTTAATTTATTTTTTATAGCTTTTCTAAGCAATTTAATTGATGTGACACAATTAATTACATGACATTGCATGTTTTCATTGGACCACAATCATATGTGGCACGTAACATCCATCTTATTAACAGATATAAATGGATGTGAGCAAATCCAAACAAAACCTAACATTTTGGGAGCAAATTAAAATTTTGGAATTTTAAAGGGTAAATCACTCCAAACTTTAGGGGGTGATTTGTAATTTAGTCTTATACATTGCATCCACCATCTTCTTCAATAGCCATTAAATGAGCATTAGTAGCTTGACATTGTCACAATTATGTCCATAATAAATAAATACATATACATAAACCTACCGTGTATGAAGAGAAAATAAGAAAATTACAATAAAATATAGGCGAAAACCACATTTTCGTCCGTACATTTTCACGCGATTCCCACTTTGGTCCCTATCTTTTATTTTTATCGCTTTTAGTCCCTATTTAGAAAAATGCCTTTCATTTTAGTCCTTTCCGTCAGTGCTCTAACGGTAAAGTCCTACGTGGCAGACATAACTATTAAAATAATAATAAAAATTTTTATTTTGGCATTAAAAAATGACACATCAGCATCTAAATTAAAAAAAAAAAAATTATTAATTTTAACTAAATAAAAAAATTAAAAATAGAATTAAAATCCAAAAATCACATGAATTGAGATCTAAATATGTCTTGAACAAGAACAACAAAAACACAAATCCAGATTTAAGAACACAAACCTAGAAATTAAAATCCAAAAATTAAAAATCTCAAAATCACAATTTTCTCAAGCCCAACAAAATTATCAAATCCTAGAGGCCCAAAGTACCAAATCAATCCAAAAATACAACACAACCAATCCAAACAAAAAAAATCTCAAACTCAGAAAAACTCATCTCAAGCAAGATGTTGTCATTGCTCTCACCACATCACTGCACTGATCCTCACCGCCGGGACCCCCACTGCCACTGCCAACCCCTTCTAGTTATGCAGATGAGCTTGCTCTGTTCTCGCCATGCCTGCCCTATGTCTTGTCCTTGCCAAACAACCTCTATGACACTGCCTCTGACAACTGCTACCATGCCTTTTCCTCAACTTTAAACTCTACCAATGGTGTTTGCCTCTATTACCTTGTTCGGTAGCCTTCAATCCTCAAGTTCGCTGTCAATGACACAAGAGTGCTCTCTCTTTCATCAGTTTGTACCATTAGAGATGACAACAAAAATTCCATGAGGAATGGCTCTATGGAATCACTTTGCTCAGGTTAAAAAAAAAAAAAAAAAAAAAAAAAAAAAAAAAAAAAAAAAAAACCCAGTTCTTGGTTTCTCTTAGTCTTACTCTTGAGCTTTTCTTATCAAAAAAACCATAACCATTTCTTAAACTCTAATTTTCTTGGATCAAAATGCCAAACCCAATTCTTGGTTTCTTAAAGTCGTGACCTTTTCTTGGTTGAACTTAGTTTCCATGGATTTTTTTTGGGTATGACTAGGATAAAGTTGGGGTCTTTATAGTGGGTTTTGCAATGACGAAACAATGGACTAATTGAATTATAATTTCTATCTCTATTGAATTATGATTTTGTTTGAGATGGGTTTTTCTGAGTTTGAGATTTTTTTTTTTGTTTGGATTGGTTGTGTTGTATTTTTGGATTGACTTGGTACTTTGAGGTTTTAGGATTTGATGATTTTGCTGGGTTGAGAAAATGGTGATTTTGAGATTTTTAATTTTTGGATTTTAATTTTTGGGTCTGTGTTTTTAGATCTGGGTTTGTGTTCTTATTGTTCTTATTCAAGACACACTTAGATCTCAATTCACGTATTTTTTGATTTCTAATTCTTTTTGTATTTTATTTTTTTAAGTTAAAATTAATAATTTTTTTTTTTTTAATTTAGATGCTGACGTGGCATTTTTTAATGCCAAAATAAAAATTTTTATTATTATTTTAATAGTTTCGTCTGCCACATAGGACTTTGTCGTTAGAGCACTGACGGAAAGGACTAAAATGGAAGGTGTTTTTTTAAATAGTGACTAAAAGCAGTGAAAATAAAAGATAGGGACCAAAGTGAGAATCGCATGAAAATGTAGGGACGAAAATGTGGTTTTCGCCTAAAATATAACTTTTAACAAACTATAATCACTTTGTAAGACGTTTTTAATTGGATGCAGTTAAATATACGTCCTTGTTACTCATTGTTTGCTTAAGGTTACCACCTCAATTATGGAATAAATCTTGTAATACCCAACAAGTGTAGGCTATAGCATAGGAAAAGCACAAATTCAAGATGGATAGAAATCTCAGATTATTGAAGTGTAGTAAATGAAAAACATTCGAAAGAAAATATGAAATAGGTATTCCCTAAAAGTTATATATTATGCATATAATTAAGTATATGTTTGGTTGAGCTTATTTTCATCCTTAAAGAAAATATACATCTTTTTAAAGTATCAAATTTATCAAAGTACAATTGTATTGTTACATAATAAACAAATAAAAATAAGCTCATCCAAACACACTTCTCAATTTTTTTTTTTTTTTGAGAGAATAATTATTTAACTTGATGCAAACAAATATAAGCAGGAACTAAAAGGTGAATTGTGTGTTAAAAGTATAAAGACATTATATATATATATATATATATATATATATATCCAATTTTATCTCCTATAGGAAAGCATCTTGGTTTCCAACTCAGCTCCATTTGTTGCAAAAAAGTCATAACTACCTTTAGTTTCAAGTCAAACTGTACCAACCCCCTTCAGTCTTGAGCTTAACATCTTCATTTTCTTCTCTGCCTCCCTCTTGGTAAATTTGGATTGCTGAACGATTGGCCTTTTTGAAAATATCATTCATCTCTATTGAAAGCTCGGAAATGTGTTGAAAACACAAGAGCAATTTAGACCCCCAATTAAAATTATGGCTCGATGGATTTTACACTAACTTAATACTAAGTGCGGAATAGTGTAAATGTGAGCGGATGAACACATAAGCTACTCTAATCCATAAACTAAGCAACACAGTAATATAATGGAATATAAAAGAGTAGGGAAGAAGGATGCAAACACAGAAAACACCGAGATGTGTTCTCGAAGAGGAAACCGAAGAACTCAGCGAAAAACCTCTTTGCCGCCCTCCAAGCAGAAATCGATCCACTTGACAATCGGTTAGGATACATTGGTTAGCAAGAGACCCTCCAAGCCTAATCTACTCGATTTACTTAAGCCCTCCAAGCTCCTACTCCAACAAGGCTTCTCGGAACCGTGTCTTGTCTAGCACCCCAGATCTCGCAACAAGCTCCATGTTGCATATGCCATTCCAGGCTTCTTCTAATGCTTCCCAGCAACACCAAAACGTCACACAGCACTCTCAGAGGGTGTGGTAAGTGTTTGGGCTAACAACTTCTCAATGGTGTGGAAATGGAGAGGGAAGGGTTGAGGAGATACCACAAGTAAGCGTATAGAGAAAAGTAGGGATGACAATCTCTAATTCACAATGTGTTTGGTTAGGGTTTTTCTCTCTAAAGCATTCCTCAACAATTGTGGGTAAAGAGGGTATAAATAGGATAGGCACAGAAAGTGTGAGTTATTCAGTACAGACTGGCAGAACAGATAACTTCGCGGGTGTCTCGCGGGAAGGCCTTACCCGCGAGATACTCATGAGACATAGCTGTCTCCACCTGGCCTGACTCTTTACATTCCAGCATGTGTAGGGCACATGTTTCACTTTGTAGGAAGCTAGGTCGTGACATACCTGCGAGAATTCTTCAGCCTCCAAATGCTTAAGTCTTCACACTCTCTCTCTATCACACAACCCTTACAACAAATCCCACAATATATACAGGGTATAAACGATTGATAATAATTACAATCAAATTTGGCACGGAATAAAAGCCAACAAAATACATAGTTGTAAATAACAACTTTACAATCTCCCCCTTTAGCTATTCCGTGACAAAACCCTAAAACAGACTTTAGACTTAAACGTGAGTTTGGAAACAAAGGCAAAACTCACTCACACCTAATTCTAGATTCTGAAAAGCTCTTGAAACATATGAACAAGTATCTCTTGAAAAAAAAAAAAACAAAATAATATCATTGTATGCAGAAAACTTGAAATGCATATGGAGCAAATATAATGAGATCAAGCAAAATGGAATAAAACAATATACCATGGCAAGATCAAACGAGCAATCACTATACAAAAGTAATTACTATGCTCATTCACATAAGGAATGAACATCCGGATATGCAAGATGATAAGCTCATTTGAAGAGTATCATTTGCAAATCCAACACTCAACCAATGCAGAATATACAAAGTATTTGCATCTAGGAAAAATCCTACTAGGGCACAAGAGTGACGTACTGACATAAAATGTATGACATTAAACATCAAATACACAAGCATAAAGGCTGCATAAACAAGGTACTGCATATGCATGGCACAAACCATAAAAGCCTACAAACATGCAATGAAACAAACCCTTAAAGCTTACAAAAGAAACATGGGTACATGCAAGATATGCTACAAAGCATAGAGAATATCACAAACGAACTACTGAAATTATACTGAAATAAAAACAGAGTATCAAAGCTTTAAAGCATAAGCAGTAAGCATAAAACATCAAACATCGGAACTGGTGGCTTCTTCTCCGCCTATCACCATACTCCTCCTATCATAGGTCACCATACTCCTCCTATCAATGACATCATCTCCCCCTTTTTGTCATGGAATAGCTAGTCATTCTCTTCTAGCTTCCATTGAATTTCGTCCAACTGAGTTTAGAGTGATGTGAACTGTCGCCAACCTGGACATCTTTGTACTCATTTCTTGAAGAGCAGCGAAGATATTGTTAAACTGTTCATCATAGGTACGAGTTGCAGAGCTCGAGGTTCCTGACGGTGCATGACTTTCTTGCTTGGTGTTCTTCTTGGTGTGGCTCATACTTGCATGGAGAAATTGAATGTTAATTGGACTTAGCCTTATATATGGATGCTCATCTTCCAATGCATGGACACCTTTAAGCTTCAAAATCCTTGAAATAAGGCAACAGAAAGGAAGAAAATTCCTTGAAACAGTTCGGTCAACTATTTTTGCCAAAATGTGAAAAATATGAGAGCACACATCAATCTCTACGTTAGTGATCAGATCATTCAAAAACAATGCTCGACCAAGATTCATATAACCAGTGCTGGACAAGGGATAGAGATTGCTACGCATGATCATTAAAAGAAGTCTTAATTCGGGAGAAAGGGATGCCACATTGATTGACTTCTTATTGGAGGAGAATTCCAAATTGGCTCCTAAAGACTGTTTGAGATACTCTTCATCTAGGTTCAGCTCATCATATACCGGCGATATGGGGAGTATTGGCCGATTAATGTGTAGAATTTCTACCAAGTACATTGGTGTGACAGAAAAACTTTTTCCTCGAACCCAACATTTTATCTCTTCTCCGACGACAAAGGCATTGGCATAGAATTCCTTAACCATGTTCTCGTATGTATCCTCGAAAATTGAAAGCAGATAGTTCCAATCTTTCGTGGCAAACCAAATGGGTATATTTATGTCCCTGAGTGATGGTTGATCAACGCCTCTTTCAACTAGCAAAGGAGCATCCCGAAAGAGGTTCTTATAGGATTCAAAAGCAGCATACGATCTAAACAAGTTAGGATAAAAAATTCCCGTTGAAAAACGAGCTCTCTTTGGTCTAGGTGAATCGGCATCAACATCAATGATTGGCTCTTTCCCTTTGTTGCTGCCACCTTTCACAGCTGAAGTCTTGAATGGAGACATCTGTGCAACAGATCACAAAAAAAAAAAAAAAAAATGGAAACATGTGCACATCACACAACACACAACACAGAACTTGATTAGATTCAAGTTAGTTCAAAACAAAAGTAAAACTGCATAGAACAGGACATAATCAACTCCAAACAATATGCTAAATGCATAAACACAATGCAAGAAACTAAGTAATTGTGCATGTGTGTGCATGTGCTAATGTGTGTGGGTGTGTGTGATTATGCATGAGGGGTGCCTAGGTGTGTGCCTAGTGTGTTCAACATGGGCAAAGAGTATGAAACATATGACCAATGTCCATACTAAGTGAAACATGGTCAAACAAGTGAAAACCCAATTTAGAAAAATTTTCACCCAAACATTAAATGGGAGACAGCCTAATCAAAGAATTTGAAAAATTTTCACCCAGTTTAGAAAAGCATTTACATTTTCGAAAATCCCCAAATTTTCGAAACCCTAACGAAAATTCTACATAAACTAAGAGAAACTTGAAGGAAAATGCTTTAGAAGACATACCTTGAAGTTGACAATGCAGAAAAGATGCTTGAAAATGATGGGTTTTGATAGAAATTGAATTTGGGTTGAAAAGGGTTCGAGAGAGGTTGAGCGAGGGAAATGAGAAATTTTTGAGAAACTGTCACATCTAATACATATAAAGTGAAAACACGTGAAAACATGTGATTTTTGTGGGTTAGAGAGTAGCGAGACAGTCGTGAGACGGTCGCGAAGATGGCCACTGAAGCACAAAATTTTCGCGAGAAGCTTTAAGTCGCAAAACAATCATGAGACAGTTGCGATACCTTCTATCTGAATTTTGAAAAAATCCAATTTTTGGCCAAACAACATTTCATGAGAAGTTATTGGTCGTGAGACAGTCGCGATACAGTCACGAGAGTTTCTGTGTGACATGATGAAAGATTATTTCCCTCAAGCCCTTTTCGCGGGAAGCACTAAGTCGCGAGCTTCTTAAGAAACAACCCCTGAACCAATTTTTGAAGAAAAACACAAAAATGCATTTTGAACAAAAACAAAAGACACGAAAGTATAAAATCACTTCCAAAAACAAATAAAACACTCAAAAATCTTTTTGGGTTTGATCAACAAGTTCTTGAGCATACACATCACATTTGAACATATACAATCACACAAATGAGATAGGCATTAATTGAATCAAAGACTTGTGTGTTGTGTGTGAGTATCAAATGTGGAATAGTCTATAGATTAGAGCGAAGTTTCAATGATCAATTCAATTGAGTCATACACAACTGATACGAAATCAAGTGGACAATCTCCATTATAGAAATGAATATATATGACCTCCCACATAATGAATACAAAACTTAGAAACTTTTCATTTGGCTTCTGCATAAGGCATAACAATTGGTCCAATTTATTTTGTTTGGACAAAAACATCTCATTTTGAGATTGGTGCTTGAAATTTATGATATTTCAACATTGATGATTAGCCTTTGGCTTTTTTAGCACCATATAAAACACATTAAGAAGAGTTGCTTTCCCTTTTTCCTAGTCGAATACTAGTGTGTGCGACAGGCTTTTGCAGCTCAATATCTCTTTTCATTTGGAGATTTACATTTGGTGAGCTCTTTTTGCAAAAACATAAAAATAAAGTAGGAAGAGATATAGACACAAGTCTATGCAAGTGTCAAGACCAACAAGACTATTGACCAATCATTCATGACAAGCTTGAAGATCTATTTACAACAGTCACACATAGTGTTCAAAATTTCTACCACATAGAAAAGAGTGCATACAAAACAAGCCAAGATCATAAATGCACTATGCCATAAGTATGAAGGTACTAGGCCAAACTCACATGTGACAAACACAAAACAAGTGATCAAACTTTTAAGATTTTTCAATTTTTTATGGGTTTTTGATTTTTTTTAAACACACCCAAAACAGAACAAGAAAAGTAAGATCAACAAAAAAAAAAAAAATATAAACCAACTAAACAAAAGAACAGCAATAAACTGAAAGTAATGCATGATATGATGCAATAGCAAATGTCCCTAAGCATTGGAAGAATTTATGCATGGATATGTTATAATGCTTATGCATGAGTACCCCTCTTCACCCACACGTCACGTGTATTTAGGGTGATATCCTTGACGGATTGGGTACGGGAGTTTGGACTTTCAAACCTTCTGGTGAAACTTTCCAAGCAGTTGGTGAAGGCACCAATCATCTTCATCATGTCCATCATTCCTGGATCACGATTTTGACTTCTTGGTTGCTCACCACCCCAAGACCTTATGTCATTTCTCCTTCCTTGTGACTGAGGTGCGCTTGCATTGTTGTCTACTCTCAGCTTTTGACAGTTGGGTCTGGTGTGTCCTTGCAATCCGCAATAGTGACACACATAATCCGTCCTAGGACCCCGTTATGATCTTGGGAGAGATCTTCCTCTAGTTTCATGTTTAACCATAGATTGATTTCGGGGCTCAACCACATTCTTCCTTTTTACATCCTCAACTTTCTCAAGACTGGGCTCTTTTACAACCGTCTCGTTTGCCTTCACAAACTTTACTTCTTTGGTGACTTTGGCTGACGAGCAACTTCCTCTGGTGTATCCCAACCCGAACTCATCTGAGGAAGGTTTTTGAGATGATATAACATCTTCTAACTTCTGAAAAGAGACTCTCTCTATCTTGGCATGAGCTTGCACTACCTCTTACTCAAGAAACCTCACCTTCGTATAGGCTTCAAACAGCTCGCCATTTAGTATCTCAATCTCACACTTAGTCTCTTTATATCTGACCAAGAGACTTCTGTAATCTTCCTCAACTTTCTTCATTTTCCCCATAGCTGCCTTAGCTACCCTTGCATACTCTCTAGACTTCTCAAGTAGTAAGGAGTAATTTTCTTGAAGATTAGCTGTATTTTCTTTCTCTTCAGCATCTGATTCTTCCACAATCCCAATAGACTTTGAATCAGAATGCTCACCAAGCTCCTCCACAAGTGCACCCAAATCATCCAATGACTTCACATGAGCAATGGTCATGAAGGCAGAGTAGTTTCCCTCTCTGTCACAACTCTCTTCTGAGTCAGAATCAGAAGAGTCAGAATCACTAAGCGTAGTGGCATACGCCTTGCCTTTTCCCCTCAGAAAATTTGGACACTCCTTCTTTAGATGTCCATGGCCATTGCACTCATAGCACACAATGTCTGAAGGAGGTTGAGAATCCTTCCCTTCTTTCCTCGTAAACTCTTTCCTATCACCTCTTGAAGATGAAAATTTTCCTCTGTTGAATGGTTTTCCACTGTTCTTCATCTTCATAAATTTTTGAAAGTTTTTCGTAAGATATACTACTTCCTTCTCCACTCCATCTTCTTCGGAAGGAACATCCATTCTTTCGGTGATAGTTTTAAGAGCAAGCGATTTACTCGTCTTGTAGGAAGGCAGTCCAAGCTCATACGTTTGAAGTGATCCAATGAGCTCTTAGATCTTAATTTCATCCAAATCCTTGCTTTCCTCTATGACTATGACTTTTGCCCGAAAGCTTTCCGGTAAGGACTTCAAAATTTTTCTCACCACCTTAGTATCTTCAATCTTCTCCCCAAGATTGAGTTTAGCAATTACAATTTCATTGAACTTCCCATAGAATGAATCAAATGGTTCATCATCCCCCATCTTGAGCTCTTCAAATTTAGTGGTAAGCATCTGAAACTTCGTGTCCTTAACTGTCTTCGTACCCTCATATGTCGTCTCCAAAATCTCCCAAGCTTCCTTGGCTACCGTCATATGAGAGATCCTATGGAATTCATCAGGAGACACACCACAAAAAATAGCATTTAACGCTTTACTATTAGCATTGGCTGCTGCGAGAGCTGCCTTATCCCAAGTGGACTTAGGATCCGTCAGCTTAGTCCAACCTATCTCAACTGCATTCCAAACGGTATCATCTATAGAGCATAAAAATGCACTTATTTAGACTTTCCAGAAAGCATAATTGTTCCCATCAAAAAATGGTGGAACATTGAGCGATTGAGATCGGTCCATCTCAAATAGGGTCAAGGATCACACTCAGGTATTTAAACCACAACGAGTATACCTACTCTGATACCAATTGAAAGCTCAGAAATATGTTGAAAACACAAGAGCAATTTAGACCCCCAATTAAAATTACGGTTCGATAGATTTTACACTAACTTAATACTAAGTGCGGAATAGTGTAAATGCGAGCGGATGAACACATAAGCTACTCTAATCCATAAACTAAGTAACACAGCAGTATAATGGAATATAAAAGAGTAGGGAAGAAGAATGCAAACACAGAAAACACTGAGACGTGTTCTCGAAGAGGAAACCGAAGAACTCGGCGAAAAACCTTTCTGCCGCCCTCCAAACAGAAATCGATCCACTAGACAATCAGTTGGGATACATGGGTTAGCAAGATACCCTCCAAGCCTAATCTACCCGATGTACCTAAGCCCTCTAAACTCCTACTCCAACAAGCTTTCTCAGAACCGTGTCTTGTCTAGCACGCCGGATCCTGCAACAAGTTCCATGTTGCATCTGCCATTTGAGACTTCTTCCAATGCTACCCAGCAGCACCAAAACGTCACACAGCACTCTCAGAGGGTGTGGTAAGTGTTGGAGCTATCAACCTCTCAATGGTGTGGAAATGGAGAGGGAATGGTTGAGGAGATACCACAAGCAAGTGTATAGAGAAAGGTGGGGATGACAATCTCTAATTCATAATGTGTTTGGCTAGGATTTTTCTCTCTGAAGCATTCCTCAACAATTGTGGGTAAAGAGGGTATAAATAGGATAGGCATAGAAAGTATGAGTCATTCAGTATAAGCTGACAGAACAGATAGCCTCGCGGGTGTCTCGCGGGAAGGCCTTACCCGCGAGATACTCGCGAGACACAACAATCTCCACCTAGCCTGACTCTTCGCATTCCAGCATGTGCAGGGCACATGTTTCACTTTGCGGGAAGCTAGGTTGCGACATACCCGCGAGAATTCTTCAGCCTCCAAATGCTTGAGTCTTCACACTCTCTCTCTATCACACAACCCTTACAACAAATCCCATAATATATATAGGGTATAAACGATTGATAATAATTACAATCAAATTTGGTACGGAATAAAAGCCAACGAAATACATAGTTGTATATAACAACTTTACATATATCATGTTTTCTTTCCTCTCTCCTTCATTCATATTCTCCATGAGATTCGATAGAGCCAAATTGAAGTCTGCTAATTAGGCTCTGGCCTCTTCAAGGCTACCTGGGCCATTGATATCTAGGGAGAGACTCTTTTGGGCTTTCTCTAATATAGCCTGCAAATACTTCCCTTGGGCCTCTATCCTCATCAGCAATTTCTTTTGTACCTATTGGCAATGATGGGTCGTTTAACGATATGAAATTATAAATTTCGCTCATGAAGTAGCAAAACTTGTGATAATTAAGCAAATATCACAAGTGATTAATCAAATTGTTACAGCAAAAGTATCCACAGTAGATATACCTCAAGTTGATCTTGCAATCTTTTCTGAACTTCAAGTTAACACTTTTAAGTGTTTCTTCAATCAGGATTTCTCTGTTATGTTCGCAGAATTACTTAGTATCAAGTTTGTGAAAATTTTATGTAATGTATTATAAACCCGGTTTAAAATATTATTATTACTTTTTTTTTTTCATGTGTGTTCTAATAAGCATTACTATTTACTTCAAAAAAAAAAATTGTGAAAATTTGCAAAATGAAAGAAATTTACAAGATGAATCTAAAATGATATTAGTTCTAGAAATGAGTAGTGGAAACTAAGAAGCAGGATAAATTTTTGCTTCAAATTATGATATCAATAACTCTAATAAGAAGCACAAAAAGAAGACAGAAAGTCATCAATTAATTAATTGGGCAAGTATTACAGTTTTTCCTATTTAACTTAAGTGAAGGATGTCACGAGCCTTGTAGTTGAATTGGTACCTCCCCATAACTAAAGTGTTTGGAGGTTTAGGGAAGAAATGGTTCGAGCTGCAGAGTTAGTAGTATATTGTAATTATCTCAAAAAAAAAAAAAAAAAGCTTAAGTGTAGGAAAGTTGCAATGTCCCCATTTTGGTTTAAAACATACACCCAATGTCCTAAATTGTTAGCCCTCTAATCCATTTCTATCATGTCTCAAAATAAAGTCATCTTTGAAATTTATCAACAAATAAATTTCCTAACATACCTTTTACTTTATTGAAAAAATCAATACCTCTCTCTCACTAAAATTTAAATTATGGGATAATTTTGGAAAGTTGTACCTTTTTATATAAAAGACAATGCATAAAATAATGTTTTCTTAAAAGTTGAATTTTAAAAATAGGCCTAATAAAATGGGATGGAGGGAATAGAAAACTAGCAATGTCTCCCCTTATCTTTCTATAATGACCATTTTACCTCATTCATTAGTATTTTCAGTCAAATTAATGGAAAACTTCATTTTATTTTATTTTATTTTTATAAAAAAAAAAAAAAAAAAGTGTCTAGACCTACACGTTAATGATCTTAATAATGTCTATTATCAAAAACATGACATGCACAATTTGAAGGACTTGTGTATGTGATCATTGTGCAAGTGATGTATTTGTTATTGAAGGGTATTAATGTCATTAATATGTGAGTAAGGCACATTTAAAAAATGAATAATGTTAAAGGTACAAATTATTTTATAAAATAATTTACAAACTGTTGAAGTGGTGAGTGATTATTGGTAAATGAAAAAGTGATATTAATGGTGAGTCTAAATGAAAACCAATAAGAGATTGGCCACATTAACATTTTATAAAAATATTATAAAATAGTTTGTACTTGTAGTATTACTCTTAAAAAATAACTTGAATTTTCTATTAATTTGACATAAAGTACTAATGAAAAGGGTAATAAATGAAGAGATAATATTGTAGTAATATTTTAAACTAAAGGTGGTCATTACAACTATCCTATTTAAGGGAAGCAATTTGCAATTTACTAAATTATTTTGACAAGTTTTTTATATGAAAAGTCCTATATACATTGAGAGTTTAAATTTATTTGAGAATCCTAAAAGTTTAAATTCAGATCACTTGGTTCTAACATCACTAATAGAATTAGGAGAAAATCAAACACATTTCAGTTGTGATTGAATGAACACAAAAAGTAGAATAAATGATTTCTATTCAGCAAATTAGTCACTTGAACCCACCCCTGGAGATTAAACCCAAAATGGCCAAAACACTTACCATTGCCCGCAAAATCCAACCCACCCCTGAAGAGTAAACCCCAAAATACTTGCAATTGACCGCAAACCACACATATTGGGTAAGTGAGGGTGTGCTTTCAGTTGTGTATTTTCTCATTGGGTTGCATGCCGCGTTATTCCATAAAAGAAATTTCCCTATAAATTGTGGGTATACAAAGTAGATCGTTCTTAATTAAAAATCTCCAGCCATTTCATTTTACACATCGCTTCAAGAAAGTCTCTTAGATTACAAACAATTCTCATCGCTTCAAGAAACTCTCTTTTCTTCTGAGAAAAGTTTCTCTTTCTTTTCACAGAATCCATAGTGGGGGATAGAAAAAGAAACAGAAAAGAAGCAAATATGGGAAAAGGCTCAAGGGCAAGCACGTCCAAAGATCATGAGGATAGTGCTACGACTTTGGAGGCACAGAACAAGAACAAGAAAAGAAAGTGTGTTGTTGATAATGGTAGAGCAACCAGTAATCCAAAACCAAAGGAAAATGCTAAACCAGAAGGCCTTCAAATCTCGCTTGAATCCCACATTTATGCCTATGAGCTCCCAAAGATGCCACCAGTTCCGAGAAATATTGGCAGCTTAGTGAAGAATAATAGATGCTCTACACCTTTTGAGAAGCAGTTGCAAGAAAAAGAACTCGAGGAATATCGTCTTTACTTGAGCAAAACAGCTGTAACAAAGTTGCTCTTTCCATTGTTAAGGACTGAAGAGCTGCGAGATAATGTCATCCGTCAAGGAATTCCAGTCACGGCGTATGATGTACAAGGCAATGCGTTTCCGATGCAGTTCAAGCAAAGTACAGGCAAGCAGAAGCGCTATATGCTTACTAAAGGGTGGACACGATTCTGTAATCAACATGGCCTACGAGCGTTTAAAGATTTTGTTACGTTGTGGATGTTCCGCCATAAAGAAACGGACAGGCTTTGCTTTGTCATCTCCTTTAGAACATTTGACTATTTGGATCATGGCATCAAGCACAGGCCAATCAATAATTAGTCGAGCAATATATGGATATGGCATGCATGCAAGAACCGAAAGAAGGCTTCTTTGTAGTTTCTGACAGTCTTTTTGGTTTGATTCTTGATAGTAATGATCGTTTTCTTGGTTTCTTTGGCGTTGGATTTTGGTATCTCACTAGGTAGTAGTAGTAATTCTTTGCCTTTGGCAGTAGGAATGAGTGTGCATAATTCTCTGTTACAGGGACAGTGTTTTTAGTTTGATTCTTGCTAGTTGTGATAGTTTTCTTGGTTTTCTTAGGCGTTGGCTTTTGGTATCTTACTAGCAAGTTAGTATTTCTTTGCCTTTGGCAGTAGGAATTAGTAGGCATAAATGTTCATATTACAGGGTTTGATGACGATATAGCAATGGTCGATTTTGCAACAGTCTTGGGAAAATACATTTTGTCGCAATCTGTAAGATGTAATATTCGCAATAACAATGACCCTCTAAGATGTAAAATTCAGATTCTCAATTTTTCTTCGTATGCATGTTATTCAACTATATTCTTACTTTAGAGAAGCACACGAGCTTGTTTTTCTTATTTTAATGTCTTCTTTCGGAAGCAATGCGTGTAATTTGTTGCTTTATCCAATATATATTGTCATGAATTTCTAATCACGTTTTGTCTTCTAGCTACTTTTATGAGCTAATGGAATAAAGTATTTTAGTATCGATATTTTTTATTTTTCGAGTTATCAATGCACATAGTCAATCAAGCTGCATCCTTTTTTTTTTTCATTTTTCTTTTTTGAGTTATCAATGTATATATATACCTTAGAAAATTATAATCCAAACCTAGAAATAATTTTTTTGTAAATTATCTTGAGGCTTTCAAACACATCCAAGCAAATGGTACTCAATTGGAACATAGAAAGCATAGATTCACATCACCTACTTGCAATTGCTTCAAAGCCAACGTGATGCTCCTTGGTCAAATGACCAAGGAAATGCTGAATACCACATATGATTAAAAAAAAAAAAAAAGTACCTATTATCACATGAAAACCATGAAGTCAGTTGCTAAGTAAAGAGGTGGGACCATAAATACTGCTTGATAATATTCCATTCCTTGGAAGCCTGTGAATACTAGAGGCATGCGCAGTGAAATTGGGGTGTCGCGTTTGGGTAACCGATCATGGTGACAGCTGATGTATAAATCCTATCCCTACCTCACTTGAGATGCTAGGGATTGCTTGTAAAGAATGATATAATGCTAAGCCATGTTCCACACGGCTAAGGAAGCATTGTTTTTAAATCTCATTATGACTAGGTTGTTTGGAAGAGATTCATTTTTTTTAATCAGAATAGTGGAATTATGAAAAGAACTACAAGAAAGATATACCCCTTTTCAAATCGCCCTTCAAAGATAGATGATCAGATGCTTTCCGAACCCCCTTATTGACCGCTTTTAAAGGGAAGCTTTTTCCTATACTATATAGAGTTGCAACTTGCAAGTCTATTGTTGTGTTTTGGAATTAGGGGAAGCAAAGCTTCAACAAGTAGAAACTTCCTGGCAAAAGCTTCAAACAAATTAAGATGTTGGGCTAGCTCAATATATTAACCCAAACAACATGCATCATGCATGCTAGCCCTTAATTAATTATGAGGGGAAAAGTACATGCACACGGAGAAGAAGTAAAATATATCTATTAAGTCCTCTTTTAATTCACGCCTAACCCATCTGAATATTTTGACTAATAATTAAATGAACAAAAGCTCGGCTTCTGCTCCCCGCACTCCTTAAAACTTGAACTAAAACCAAAGTGGTGAAAAAATAAGCGGTTTCATTGTATCATGTCAAATTTATCTAAAAGCCCAACCAAATGAGATTCCATGCATTTCGGTACTTTTCAAAAGAAATATATTGGTTTGTGCCTACAAATGAAGGCTTATTGGCAGTTATTAGTTAACTTGTAAAAGGGAAGAAGATGCATTGCTCTCCGGAAAATACAGGCCTCGTGGCAGGTTCTTGTCTACTTTGAGATGTATTCGCAGTTCTGCCTTCTTAATAGAGTGCATCACATTTATTTTATACTCTACTCAGGCTCCTGTAGCTATTTCGGAAGAAACTATTTTTGGTGAAAATTTTTGAGGAAGTGACTAGTAACTCCTAAAGTTTTGAGTTATGTTGTTTACGTTTTCTTTTTCTTTTTTTCTTTTTCTTTTTTAATTAACTAACTCAAGAGCAAATAAGAATTGTATTAATATGTTAAGAGAAGTGTCATGTCTATAACATTTTTACAACAAATTATAAGTATTAAATTGTTATTGTTAATTCTAATTTAAACCCAAATTACTTTTTTGGCCAATTAGTAATAATTTGCAACTTAAAATTTGTTGTGAAAATGTTACAAACATAACATTTTCCATATGTTGAAGTACAAATAATAGCTAGGAACATTGTTGTTGAGCCAAGGATAGGTTACTCCACAAAAATAATGTGATTTGAGATGGTGAAAAGAAATGAGTTTATCGTTTTAATATAGTTATCACAAGTTACTAAGTTAGGGGGGGTGGGACTATATATTATATACATGTAAACTTTTCTAGGTTATTTTCGTCTCCCACTACGTACGGAATTAACAAAAGAGACCAAGGGAGGTATGGCCCTTCAAAATTTAAAAAAATTAAATATATATATATATATATATATATATTATTTTAAATTCGGGTCTAAAATAATAATACTTAGTTCCCTAAAAAATATTAAAAAAAGAAAAGAAAAAGAAAAGAAGCATATATCTATCCCATTCTTGTACTTGTGCATTGTGAGATCATGTGTTTCTATGTGGCTAGGGTCCCAATCACATGGGCCATACTTTGCCTCTTCTTGCACAAAAACTAAACAAATAAGATCGAGAAAATCATATAATGATTCATTCATTTGGTGCAACAGACGGGGCTTCATGCAACTAATTAATCATAAAAGAATAAGGCACACTTGTCAGTTGTGTATTTTCTCATTGGGTTGCATGCATGCCACGTCATTCCATAAAAGAGATTTCCTATAAATTGTGGGTTTACGAAGCAGATCAGTTCTTAATTAAAAATTTCCAGCCCTTTCATTTTCCATATCGCTCCAAGAAATTAGTCTCTTAGATTAGAAACAATTCTCACCGCTCCAAGAAACTCTCTTCTCTTCTGAGAAAAAAAACTCATCTTTCTTTTCACAGAATCCATGATGGGGGACAGAAAAGAAGGAAATATGGGCAAAGGCTCAAAGGCAAGCACGTCCAAAGAGGAATTCAGTTACGTGGACAAACTGGAAGTGGCTCTGGAACTTGTTTCTCTAAATGAATCCATGATGATGAGGGATAGAGAAGAAGAAAATGTGGGTAAACGCTCAAAGGCAAACACGTCCAAAGTGAAATTCAACGAGAAAGAACCGCAAGTGGCTTCGAAACGTTTTGCTCGAAGTCTCGAGGAACAGTTACGGGATCATCATGATCATGAGGATAGTGCTAGGACTTCGGAGCCACTGAACAAGAACAAGATAAGAAAGTGTGGACTTGATAAAGCCAGTGGAGCAAGCGATAAAGAAAGCAGCTTGAGTCATAAATTTTCGACTTTGGAAAAGACCGAGAAGAGAGAGATTTTGTCCACAATTTTTGACCACGAGCCCGAAAAGATGCCACCAGTGCCGGAACATATTGCCATGTTAATCAAGGATGGGCAGTGCTCTACACCTTTTTTAAAACAGTTGCAAGTACATGAATTCACCGCTGCTACTCTTCTCTTGAGCAAACAAGTTGTAGAAACCTGCCTCTTCCCATTGTTGAATGAGGAAGAGAAAAGGGCTCCCGGTGGAGTTCCGGTCACGGCGTATGATGAAAAAGGCGAGGCGTTTCCGATGAGGTTCAAGAGGAAATCAGGCAACAACGCCTATTTGCTTTGTGAAGGGTGGAAAGAATTCAGTATAGAACATGAACTACGAAAGTTTCAAGATTTTGTTACGTTGTGGATGTTCCGCAATAAAGAAACGGACGGGCTTTGCTTTGTTGTCTCTTGTAGAAGATTTGAAAACGTGGATTGTCGCGTGTCTCGGAAGACTGGCTAAGATTCATGCATGCATGCAAGAACCAAGAAGGCTTCTTTGTGAGTTTACTGACAGTCTTTTTGGTTTGATTCTTCATATTAGTGAACGTTTTCTTGGTTTCTTAGGCGTTGGCTTTTGGTATATGATATCTCACTAGCTATAGTGTGCAATTCTTTGCCTTTGGCAGTAGGAATGAGTGTGCTTAATTTGCTGTTACAGGGACAGTCTTTTTAGTTTGATCTTCTTGCTAGTAGTGATAGTTTTCTTGGTTTTCTTAGGCGTTGGCTTTTGCTAGTTAGTAATTCTTTGCCTTTGGCAGTAGGAATTAGTAGGCATAAATGTTCATATTGTAGGGTTTGACGATATAGCAATGGTAGATTTTGCAAGAGTCTTGCGGAAAATACATATTGTCGCAATCTGTAAGATGTAATATTCGCATAACAATGACCCTATCTAAGATGTAAAATTCAGATTCTCAGTTGTTCTTCGTATGCATGTTATTCAACAATATGTCTTTACTTTAGAGAGGCACGAGCTTGTTTATCTAATTTTAATGTCTACTTTTGGAAGCAATGTGTCTAATTGTTGCTTTATCCACCATATATTGTCATGTATTTCTAATCAAGTTTTGTCTTCTTCTTTTATGAGTTAATGGAAAGTCAAATTGAGTTACATCTTTACTATCTCAAGGAAAAATAGAAATCAAGTTACGTATAATGTAGGACGAGTTTTTTTGTAGTATATAATGTAATTTTTTGTTCTTGTTACACCATTTAGTAATTTTTCATTAAATTAATATTTTAAAAATTCACGGTTAGATCATAGATTCTCATCCTTTTTGACATACGCATCAAATTTTGTATTAATAAAAAAAAATTATTTATTATTCAATTTATAAATTTATGTCTTATAATTACATACAAAAAGTAACACGTTCAAAGTACTTATTAATACATTTTCAATTCATCTTGAGTTTAGTAAGCAGGAAGTGTAGACTAAGAAAATGTATTCAAATGGTAAAATTTTTAAAATACGTACTTATTGAATAGTATTGTTGAATGAGAAATTATTATGTACTCCCAGTGTATCATAAAAGCGTACTCCTTCCTCTCACGTAAATGATAGGTCCTACTAATTAAATTCATGATGGGACCCACCATTTACATGAAAAGAGGGAATACGCATTTATAGTACTCCGAGAGTACCTAATAATTTTTTTTGTTGAATAGTGTGATATTTTCAAAAGTTATGAGAAATTATACTTTACTACCCTAAACTATGTACCAGATTACACTTTGCATCTTAAACTATTACATTTATCATACTTTGCACCCTAGTGTTACTTTTGCTTTTATGTTTGACACAATTTTACTACATGTTACAAGCACTTTTTTTTTTCTTAGGTGGAACAAACTTAAAAGTCTAAAACACCATTCTTAAAAATCAATTAAAACAAAAACTAATTTTTCCTATGCTTGTGTGCCTCTTCCCAAATTCAGATACTTCTCAAAACCTCAGGTCTCTCTCTCTCTCTCTCTCTCTCTCTCTCTCTCTCTCTCTCTCTCTCTCTCTCTCTCTCTCTCTCAATTCCAAAGGAGCATGAGAGGACTTGATAGTTAGCATAAACCTTAGAAGATCTCTGATTGTCAAAAGCTGGGTTTCACTCATATCTCTACACTAATGAATTATTTGCTTGATTTTTTTGTATTGGTCTGTGTTACTAAAGTCTTGGATAATTTTGTGAAGTTCCAATGAGATAAGAATTTCAATAGCTTTATTGTAATTGTGCTCTACCACTCCAAGCTTCCACGGCAAAATCTACAAACCCCATCTACCAAACCAAGAATGTCCATAAGCAACCCTATACAACAATCTAAGAATTTCAACTATGATTTTTCTACAAAAGAAAGAAGACCAGCCTAAATTTAGAGTTTTCATAAATCAAAAATTGAAAAACCGAGAACTTTGTGTGGAATTTTGGTTACTGGGTTTGTAGATTTTTACAAATCCTATCCCACAGTCAAACAATGCAATAGATGGGTATGAAGATCAATGACATGATTAGCCAAGGCGTATTCTATGTCCTCTCTCTCATATTTCAAGTTTTGACTGCGTTGTTAGCAAAACTTGCATGTTGATTTCCTACACCAGCAATATTTTCCATACAATCAGTTTAGAGTTCCTCTTTTCGTAATTTTTGCCTCTATTCTAGTCCTTTTTCTATCTTCGTTTTCTTTCATGGATCTTTCTAGCCAAAGAAAGAACAAAAGAAAGAAAATTTGAGTTTTTTCTTTCTCTTTGGATGATGGGTGAGTTGGGTGGGTGGTACTTGAGGTTTTGAGAAAGAATCCAAAATTGGGGAGAGGAACACACGCTAGACAAGAGATTTGGAAAAATATTGCTTTTGTTTTAATTGATTTTGAAGAAAGATGTTTTAGTCTTTTAAGTTTGTTCTATTTAAACAAGAAGCATGTGCCAAGCACATGTAATAGAATTCTATCAAACATAACAGCAAAAGTAACACCAAGGTGTAAAGTGTGATAAGTGTAATAGTTTAAGGTGCAAAGTGTGCATTTGGATAATTTAGGATGCAAAGTGTAATCTAATGCATAATTTAAGGCGGTAAAGTGTAATTTCCCTCAAAAGTTATACTAAGTATAATTTAAACTCAACCCACCCATATATGTCTACGAAATAGAAGGTATATATAGATTTATGTTCATAGGCTTAGAAAATTAAAATGGAAATATTGTCTAAGCTCAATATATTAACCCAAACAACACGTTCGCCCTTAATCAATTATGAGGGGAAGAGTACTCATGGAGAAGAAGTGAAGTCCACCTAGTAAGACCTCTTTTAATTAATTCACGCCTATCCCATCTGAATATTTTGACATATGCAATGCCACTAATAAAGGTTGCGCTCGAGTATGTTCTTATGATCAACTGTACTGTTGTTGTAACCTATCGCAACAAAAAAATTGTTGTAACAAATTATAGCAACAATTTTTTTGCTGCAATAAAGTATTTTTATTATTTTTAATAATAATAAAAATATTTTATTATAACTAAATTTTTGTTGCAATAGTCGATTGTCACAAACTTTATCGCAATAGTGGACAACATAATTTTTTGTTGCAATAGAGGTTTATTGCAAAAATTTGAAGTTTACTGCAACAAAAAATTTCATTGCAATAAAGCTTTTTTCTTGTAGTGATTTATAATTTGGTATTTTATTAATAATTTCACTAATTTGTATCAAAATTTACTTTTTTTTTAAATGTTTCTTTAATATATATTATGAATTATAATTATGTGTATTTTTTAGTATTTTTTTTTTTTAAATCGGAAAGTAGGATCTTACAATTCTCGTGCCGATCCTTGAACCCTCTCACTGATCTCGTGTAGAATCTCGATCCTGATAACCTTGGGCTGCACACACGATTCTATGTCCCTTGGCAGGTCCCAAGTTCCTAGCTTGTGCACTCACCATGGCTTGATGAATTTATCGTGTTCCAACTTCATTAGCAACATGCATCATATATTCTCTAAAATATCTCTACAAGCTAACAAATACAACAACAACAAAAAAATGCTTAACAATCTTTTCATTTAGTTTAGACGAGATGAATTTTAGTTTCATGATAGAAATTTTGATTATGATATTAAATTTTTGTAATAGTGGATGCAACACAATAAATAGATATATGATTGGAATTTCTGATGAAAGAGAAAAGAGATTTATAGAGGTCAATTAGATTTGCACATAACTTAAAATTAAGGGGTATAGATAAATCTTGCAAATTTGACTATAAAAGTTTGCAAATTAACGTACAAGCTTAGCAAGATGTAGTTTTCTCCACAAAAAAGAAAAAGAAAAGGAAAAAGAAAAAAAAGGCTTAGTAAGATGTAGCAACTAGCAACCGTTATTGCAAAGGATGAAATGATAATTAAATCCTAATTCTAGATTTTTCACCAATAAAGAAAATAAATTTGTATATTCAAAGAGAGGAGAGATTTGTACTATAATTCAGATCTCTAATTTGTAAATAACTAAATAAGAGACTTTACAGGTATTTCATAGTTTTAAAGTAGTAACCTTGTGGGTTTGGTTCTAATTAAGTGAGTTACACACTCTTGTCACAACTTGTTTGGATGTTTAACTTATGTTTGGTTTGGTGCACAACTTGTTTGGATGTCAACTTATTTTAATTTGTTTATTTGGTTTGAAGATAACTAGATAAGAGTCTTTACAAGTATTTCATAGTTAGCAACAGTTTAAAGTGGTGACCTTGTGGACACTCTTGTCACAACTGGTTTGAATGTCAACTTATGTTTGGTTTGGTACACAACTTTTTTTTTTTTTTTAAGAAAGTATTTGGTTCAAAACTTGTTTGAATGTCAACTTATGTTTGGTTTGGTTTCCACTAATTACAAAACTACCAATGGTGAACCCTAAATCCTAATTCTAGGTTTTTTGGTCCTAAGTGAGTTACACACTCTTGTCACAACTTATTGGAATATCAACTTTTGTTTGGTTTGGGACACAACTTGTTTGAATGTCAACTTATGTTTGGTTTTTTTTTTTTCCACTAAGTACCAAACTACCAATGGTGAACCCTAAATCCAAATTTCGGGTTTTTGGAAAAAGAAAACAAATTTTTACATATTAAGATAAGAGAGACTTGTACTATAATTAGAACCAATAACCTCCCAATAGTGAACCATAAATCCAAATTCCAGGTTTTTCAAAAAAGAAAATAAATTTTAACATATTAAGATAAGAGAGATTTGTACTATAATTAAAACCAATAACCTCCCACACATTTAAGATCTTTGTACAACACATTAACCATTGAACTAGTTGGATTCCTTGTGTCACTTATTGAATTTATAAGTTATTTATTTTAGTTTAATAAGATTAATAGTTTTGCATACTTTATTTATTTTAGTTTTACAAGGTTAATAGTTTTGCATTTAATTTTATCACAACTAAATTTATTTGTATTCAAGAATTATGTGAATGTGAATGTGAAATTTGTAAATTTATGTTAAAAATAATTTTTTTTAATGATTTTTTATTTAAAAGATTACTAAACACAATTTTTAAAGCTTGTTTATATTCTATTATTTTCCATTCACATTATAAATATTAATAATGAGATTCTCAAAAAATATATATGTAGAGACCGGGTTTGAGCACTTCTACGGGTTGAGAAAGTGGACCCAAGCCCAGCTTACCCTTCAATGAATTTATAAAGAGTGGGCTCAAGAACTAGGCCCTAGTAAGGAATGCAACTGCCATGCGTGGTTGCATGTGGGTTTAACGACCTAAACATGAATTGGGATGCACAATAATGCTCCTCGAACTTGCCTTCCGGAGCTTGGAGTTCTTATTATTTCTTTGAAGATTGATTACCAGGATTGAGAGAATACAAGTTGCTACAGTACTTCTTCATTCAGATTTTCCGTCC
The DNA here is from genome assembly GCA_030445155.1 of Quercus variabilis. Taxonomy (NCBI): domain Eukaryota; kingdom Viridiplantae; phylum Streptophyta; class Magnoliopsida; order Fagales; family Fagaceae; genus Quercus; species Quercus variabilis. Next base: position 22,057,725 of record CP129445.1, read on the forward strand.
CCCTTTCAGGAGAGACTCCTTACATTTATATACACCTCTCTCAACTGATCCTAACCCTACATTCGTTGATCAGCCAGGCCACCACTTGAGAGCCTGTCTCATCAGCTGCATTCTCATTCCTCCTGTGGGTTGCAGCACCCAAGACAGTACTGTTCAGGAATCCTATCTCATTAATGCGGTCAGGACGTTAGTTGAGGGCATTTAATGTGGAGGTGATAGCTCGCCTTAGACTTGCTCCTTCACCGTGCTCCCGTCGCCGACGTATGACGCTTGCTCTTTCCTCCTCGGATATTCAAGAAGACTCCTCTTTGATGGAGTGGTGCTCGTGTACTTCTAAGGTCTTGGATGTTCGAGAACAGGGTCATCCTCGGATATGTTCCTTGGGGGCCGGACGCTGTACTTTTATCCTCGGACCCCACATGCATCCTTGGCATGGGCCTCTGGGCCTGGTTTGAGGTGGGCCGAGGCTGCTTGATTTTCTGGCCCCCACAATATATATATATATATATATATATATATATATAATGAAAATTCATTTGAAAGTTTTTAAATTGCTGTATGTATTTTTTTTTTTTTTGGGTAAATTTCCATATTTTTACACATTTAATATATTTATTTGTATTTTAATCAATATTAAAATTAATTTTAACGACATCACTATTCAACTTTGATTAAACCTTGGTCTAACCCTACAAACCTTGAACATCTCCTTTTTTTTATTCTTAATTTGAACGATCCAAGTCTAAAAGCTATGAATATAATACAATTACAAGTTGGTGTACTTGTACACTCCTAGTCCTAGTCTCTTAGAATTAGTCTTATTTATTATTAACCTAGAATTAGTCTTAACATAAACCAAAAATAACTTCATAAAATGCTATACAAAAAAAAAAAAAAAAAAAAAAGGAATTTGTTAATAATGTTCCTTTGAATCTTTTTGGCCAAAATAACATAAACAAATAGACAAATAAAACAAAATTTTATCTATCTATACTATCAATAAGAAGATTCTCTTGTTTTGCCTTCAATTTTTAGTATACTAAAATATCCTCATACAAATTATGAAATAACATACCCTTTAGTTTAATTTTTTTTCCTCCAAAAAAATATATATATATTAAAATAGTAATACTATCTCACGTACAAAAGAAAAAAAAAACCGTTATTCTCATGACCCATTTGTATTCAGATGTCTAATTTCTATATGTATTTGTTATCTATTTGAATTCAAATACTTCAATTATCTTTATAAAAAAAAAAAACAAAAAAAAAAAAAAACAAAATTACTTCTTCCAAAAAAAAAAAAAAAAAAAAACCTACCTCGCCTAAAAAGTAAAAACTACTCATTCTTATATCGAAATTTGTATGGTTTTTTTTTTTTTTTTTTTTAAATTCTTTAAAACATTCCAAAATTTTTGTTACCCAAATTCTATTCAATTATCACAAATCTCCATCCATCCACACTAATGTATATCATCTTTATTTTGTTCAAATCTCAATTTTTTTTACTTATCACAATTCTTATCCCAATCAAAAAATTCAAATGTTCAATTGGGTTTCAACTTCTTACGGTTCTCTATCTCATTTTTAAAAATTATTTCATGTTAGCTTACCTCCTTCTTTAAAAGACACACACACATATATCACTTCTAAGCATTATAACACTAAAAAAAAAAGCATTATTGTGCGCATAAAGTGCATGTGATGAGTCTAGTACTTTATAATTTGTTTCATAGAGAAATCGAGTATAGGGATCAACTAATATCAGTTTCATTTAAATCAAAACATGTGGTGCATAGCTTATAATAACAAACAAACAAATAAATAAAAATTGTTGCGCTTATCATGTCTTCCAATCAAATTTCTTCTCTAAAATAAAATGTCTTCCAATTAAAACTAATGGACCAAAATTAAATATACAACTCTATTTTCCTACTCCTCCGCCTTAACAGTCACTATCTCTCTCCCTCTTAAAATGGCTTAGCTGGTAACCCCTATTCCCTCACTTCCCAAATCCCAACCACTAATTCCTTTCCCTAAATATCCCCAATATTTTCTCTCTCTTTTTTCCCTCTATCCAATCACATCTCAAAAATTTAATTTCCTCTAGTTTCTCTCTGCAGTCTCCCCTAAATTGAAGGAATTTAGAGAAAATGAATCGCCAATGATCATTTTCTCAGATTTTCTTATCCTGAGAAAATCCGATCCATCTCTATCCGCTTCAACTCTCCCTCAAGTTTTTCAATCAATCCAAGAAAAGAAGAAAATGATCGTCGTTGACTGTATGATTGAATGGAGAGGAAAGTGATGCCAAGGTTTAATCAGGGCAACCACTATCGTTTTGAATTCAAAAAGAGTACTCTTACAATTTAGGCTTCCCTTCACATTAATTTTTTTTCCCCCTAAAATTTAGTTATTTTTATTCATATTTCATCCGATTAAAACACCTCTAGTTAAATTAATAATAAATAAATAAACTAGGAGAATTCCTAAAATTTAGGCTTCTTTCTCTCTCATATTCAACTTATTTTTCCTAAAATTTAGTCATTTTTATTCATTTTTCATTTAAATAAAACATCTCCGATATTTAAAAAAAAAAAAAAATTTGAGAACAACCTAGTAAAAATATATTTCAACTCTACCTAAAATACCTACAAAATAAGACACTCTCCTACTAATCCATGCCTTCAAAACAAACTTGTCCAAAATTTAAAATTTGGTCTTTTTTTTTTTTTTGTTTTCATTTGAATAAAACACCTACAGTTAAAAAAATTCAAATCCTTTCAAATATTAAAATTTTGTTTTTTTTTTCCTTTATTTGAATTCAAAAACTCTCAATTACTCATATATATATATATATATATATATATATATATTGTATATCTCAATTACATTCGTTTGTTCAAAGAAAATGAAAAAAAAAAAAAAAAAACTACACTATCAAAATTAATCACGTTTTTCTTTTATTTATTTTAGGGGTAAATATATTCTCCTTCCTTGAAATTTGAGAAAATGACACTCCACCCCAAACCTAATGGGAAAAACACTTCCCTCCCTTGAGATTTAAAGAAATTAACACTTCTCCCTTTTGTTTAAATTAATAATGAAATATTCTAAATTTTTATAAGAATCTCCTTACCAAATTTTAATCATTATTAGTAAAAAATAATAATAATAACTTATAAATTTAGAGAAAAAAAAAAATGCAAAATTTATCAAGCACAAAAACACGTGTAATGACAAATATCTCCATAACTAGTTGAAAAAAGAAAAAGAAAAAAAGCAAAATTCACACTTAATATTTTAAAATGCACTTTAATTAAAAATTTAAAACAATGAATTTTAATTATGAAATAAGATAAATTTGGAAAGCTATCATTGCACTTCTCCCTTTTGTTTAAATTAATAATGAAATATTCTAAATTTTTATAAGAATCTTTTTACCAAAGTTTAATCATAATTAGTAAAAAAAAAAAAAAAAAACTTATAAATTTAGAAGAAAATATATATATATATATATATATATATATCAAGCACAAAAACAAGTGTAATGACAAATATTTCCATAACTAGTTGAAAAAAGAAAAGAAAAAATATTAAGCAAAATTCACACTTAATATTTTACAACACACTTTAATTAAAAATTTAAAACAATGATTTTTAATTATGAAATAAGATAAATTTAGAAGGACAAAGTTTAGCTACAAAATTAATTGTACCTTAAGATTACAACTTTACTTAATAAAATAAATATTACTATATATTTTGAAAATCTAACCGTTGAATTATATGTTCTTTACGCTCTTAATACACATGTCAAATTGTGTGTTAATCAAATATTATTTAGTATGTGATCTATAAGTTTATATTTTATGCATAATTTTAAATTACAAAAAAATTGAAATTTAAACAATTTATTGATGACATAACTATTGGTCTTTAATTTTATAGAAATTTTGCAAGTATGGAGGATATAAGCAGAATATGTAATCTAATAGTAGATTTGTCAAGATTCACCTCTAATAAAAAGATATTGAGTAAAATTATAGTCTTAGGCTACAACCAATTTTGTAATTAAACTTTGTCCAATTTGGAAACCTATCATTAAGCAAAGGGCAAGTTAGTACATAATATTTTAAATATTAATTTAACAAAGATTGATTAATAATGTGTTTTTTATCTTCAAGTTTGAGGTGGAGTGTCATTTTCTCAAATCTTAAAGGAGGGGAGTGTAATTATCCCTTTATTTTATAATCTCAAACAAATGGATAAACTTCAAAATCCTTGGTCATACGTTTTTAAATTTAAAACAAATTGATAAATTTCAAAATCTTTGGTTATAGATAAACTTCTCTCCCACCACATATATTCAATTCAAATTGAACTAGTTTCCTCCATGCACACTTCTCACTAACTCACGTTCAAATGATTAACACCCATTGCCGTTGTGGGGTCAACGAACCCACACTGGAGACCCTCTTTTTAATTCAAAAAAAAAAAAAAAAACTGAACCTTCTACAAAATATCCCATCCTAAAAAATTGACAAAGAAAAAAAAAATCAACAAAAGACCATAAAATTGTAGGAGGGATTCTCAACATAGCATTCGCAAATCAATTGAAGTCTTCAACACTCACAGAAAAAAGACAAAGAACAAAGGTTCTCTTTTTTCTCATTTAATTTTTCCAAACACAAACAAGCTTTTTTTTTTTTTTTTTTTAAATTGCTATTGCTTGAGTCTCTATGATTATTTGCTTCCATTTTTATTTTCTTACAATTTTTTTTGCCTCAGATGTCCATCTTAAAATTTATGACATTGAAAGAGATGAATGACTAGAAAATTATGATACTAAACTCAAAAAAAAAAAAAAAAAAAGAGCTTCATCACACGCGCAAAGTATGTGTGATGAGGCTAGTGGTATATAAAAAAATTTAAAAAATTATCAATGTAGAGATATCTTATCCAAATCAACCCCAAATGTTTGAATTCCTTCCAAACTTATTCTCAAGTGGGTACTTCAACTTCCTATCAAAAAAAGAAAAGAAGTGGGCACTTCAACTCCAAACTTTTACAAAAACACAGTAAAATTTCATAATATTTTTAAGATACCTTTTTTTAATTGGGACGAGTTCATAAATAATATATATTTGTTATTCCATTTTATTTAGACCTCTTATGACTTATGAGTAGACAACTTAAGTTATTGTGAAAATTTTGTGAGATTTCATTACGTTGAAAAAAAAAAACTTTCGTTGGTTTAATGTTTCTATTCTAATGCCATTTGCTGAGTTAGATGTTATGGTTAGGAAGTTTGAGATGTTCTAGGATTACAAATTATTTTACAATTTTTTTTCTACAGTTTTGACATGATAGACGGTGAGTTGTTAGTCATTACTTACACATAATCCCACCATTTTTTCTTCACCAATTACACCTTGTCACATCTCAATTATGGCAAAAAGTTATGAAAATTTTTACGCTCCTAATAAGCATTAGTATTGGGGCTTGTATATGGTATATGTTGCTCTATTTTAGCATCAAAGCATAAAAACATCCATTACCCGGTCTCCTAATTGTAAAATTTTTTACAATTGTACTACAGTAACCTCTTATATGTACAAGGGTACTGTAGCACAATTGTATAATTTTTAATTAATTTACTCTCTCTCCTCCCACTCTCTGTCTCACTCTCACACGTCTTCCAATTTCTATCTCTCACTCCATATCTCACTCTCATTACTCCTCTTATTTTTATTTTTTTTTTCTCTCATTGGCTCTCTTTGTCACCACTATCGTGACTGGTGGTTAATCTTTCCAACCCCAAACTCTCAGCCTCTCTCTTTGATCTAATGCCAAAATTCCTCTAGGCAGTGCAATGCTCACAGACCACGTAGAGGCTGATCTTGCCGTGGCTGTGGTGGTGAGTATATGTTGTGTTTGGTGGTGGTGGTGGGTCTTGCATTCGTGGGTATTTGTTGTGTTTAGGGGTGAAGATCAAGTGAGTTTGTGGTGGAGATGATGGTAGAGGTCACAGATTAGTGGTGGGTTTCTTTAGAGGCATGGTTCAAGTGGTGGGTTTTGTTTGGCGTGGGTCAAGTGGGTTGTGGTGTGGAGATTGCTGTCCGGTGTGGTGGAAATCGGCATGGAGCTATGGTGGCTATGGAAAATCGACATGGAGTTGTGTGTGTAACTCTGTTGTTGGCTCCGATGGTGGCCCCGTTAGTGGTTTTTTTTTTGGGTTTGCTGGTGTATGTAATGTGGTTTTGGTTTTGGTTTTGGTTTAATGGTTCGCTGGGTGGCGCTTGGATATATAGGGGTGGCAGCGTGCTCACGTTGTTATGGTTGTTTGGTAGTGAGATAGAAATAGTAAAAAAGGAATAAAAAAGAATATTTAAATAAAATGGCAAAAAATATAGAGTTAGGAGCATTCACATTGGGCATTATAAACGGTATATGTAAGAAATTTTAGCATCAAAGCACAAAACAACCTCATTGCCCGGTCTTGTACTTGTAAAAAGTTTTACAATAGTGCTACAATGGACTTCTACATATTCAAGTTATTGTTCATTCATTGTAAACTTAAATTTCATTTTTTTTATTGGGTAGTATATATTATTTTATTGAGAGAGAGATTGGATTATATATTATTTTAATGGGTAGCATATATTATTTTAATGAGTTAAATAGAAAAATAAAAGTTGGAATGTTGGATGTGTTATAAGATGGTATGGTATAATTGATAAAGTAACTTTTGAGATGGTAAAATAGAATAGTGCCAAGGTTGCGGATGTGAATGCTCGATGTTGAGAGTGTTGTAAAATGATATAGTATAAATGATAAAGTAAAGAGGGTAATAGTACAAAGATTCTGGATCTAATGCTTAGGTGTTATTTGGATGGGATGACTTTTGAGTGATATCATTTAGTTTTTTGTTTCCATCATCCAAGTCGTGTGGGTCCCACAAAAAAATTTTGTTTGACTCAATTTTCAATCTTTGTTTTCATTGCTCAATTCTTTGATTTTTGAGTGATGAGTTATGAAAACTGAAGACATATTTTAGGTGTTTTTAGTTTTCAATGACATTTTCGTAATTATCAGCCGCAATGTTTGACTTTTGGGGTTTTTTTTTTTGAAACAAAGTAACAGGAACTGAGTGATGAGTGGGATTTGAAAAATTGAGATATTTTAAGTGATGAATGATGAAAATTGAGTAATGACAATTTACAAACCAAACAACCTCTTAATTTCTAGAAGGCGGCTAAATATTCTTAGTTGCAGTCGCACCCGATTTTTTGTCTCTTGGCGGGCCCCAGGCTCCTACCTTGTGGACTCACCTCAGCCAGATGAATTTATCCTGATGCGGGCATCCCCAACTCCATTAACGAGGTGTGTCACTCATATATTCTCTAAAATATCTCTAGAAGTATCTGGAATTTCCCCACAAAAAAACTGCTTAATAACAAATAAAAAATGCTTAGCATTTTTTTCATTAATCAGTTTAGATGAGATGAATTTTTGTTTCATGATAGAAATTTCAGTTATGATATTAGATTTTCGTTAGTGGATCATGCAACACAATAAATAGAGATATGATTGAAATTTCTGAAGAAAAAGAAAGGAGACTTATAGAGGTCAGACAGATCTGCATATATAACATAAAATTAAAGGTATGGATAAATCTTTGCAAAATTGCCTATAAAAATTTGCAAATTAACAATTTTTCAAAAAAGAAAACAATTTTTTTTAATATATAAGGAGAGGAGAGATTTGTATAATTCAAAACTCTGATTCCAAGATAAGAGATTTCCACGTTGTTATGATTGTATTGATAATGATAAGTAAATCCAAATTTTAAATTTTTCAAAAAAGAAAACATTATTTTTTAATATATAAGGAGAGGAGAGATTTGTATAATTCAAAACTCTGATTTCAAGATAAAAGATTTTTTCATAATTTCATAATTAATAGTGGTTTAAAGTGGTAATTATGTGGGTTTGATCCTACGTGAGTTACTTAACAACAATTTTGAAAGTATATTCCTATCACAATTTGTATAGATGTCAACTTATGTTTGATTTGACTTTCACCAAATTTCAAGGGTGAACCCATATATAATATAATTCAATCACCAGTTGTGATAAATAACTTGTGTAGCCCTACTCCTAGTCTCTTAGAATTAGTCTTTTTATTATTAACTTAGCATTAGCCTTAACATAAACCAAAAGATACAACTTCATATAAAATAATAGTGTAATAATAATTAATTATTATACCCAAAAAAAAGTATTAATTTATCAATAATATTCCCTCGAATCTATTTGGCCAAAATAACACAATCAAACAAACAAAACAGAAGTTTTTTTTTTTTTTGGGATAGGAAGAAGTTTGTATCTGTTTCAAAAGAAAACGTGAGAAACCGAGTATAGGCAGGCAGCAACTGTCAATTTCGTTCAAATCAAAAACATGTGGTGCGTGTAGCTTACCATTACAAACAAACAAGTATAAATAAGAAAAAATCTGTTGCGCTTACCATGTCTTCCAATCAAATCTAATGGACCAAAATAAAAATACACGTCTCTATTTTCCAACTCCTCCGCCGTCGCCTTAACAATCGCTCTCTCTTTCTCCCTCTTAAAATGGCTTAGCTGCTCACCCCAATTCCCTCACTTCCCAAAATCCCAACCCCTAATTCTTTTCCCGGAATATTCCCAATATTTTCTCTCTCTTTTTCCCTCTATCCAATCACGTCTCAGAAAATTTCCTCGAATTGAAGGAATTCAGAGAAAATGATCCGCCGGCGATTGTTTTCTCGGATTTTCTAAAAGAAAATCCGATCCGTCTCTCTCTACTCTCCCTCAATTTTTTTCAATCAATCCGAAAGCACTCGAAAGAAAGGAAGGATCGTCGTTGACTGTGCGATTGAACGGAGAGGAAAGCGATGCCGGGGTTTAATCGGGGGAAACCACTGTTATCGGAGAAAGGGAAAGAGAGGCGGCGGATTGCGGAGGAGGTAGGCGGAACGGCGGCGGAGTGCGCCGCCGTATGTTGCTGCTGTCCGTGCGGCCTCGTGAACCTTGTGATCCTCGCTCTCTATAAGGTCCCCGCCAGTCTTTGCAAGAAGGCTTGGAAACGACGCCGTTTGCTGAAGATGAAGAAGAAGGCTTTCATTTTGCACAACAACGATAGAGAGAGTTCGATGATGAGTGGCGTTGATTATGGGCCCTCCAAATTGGGCTTAGTGGCCGAGGTGAAGAAGCTCAGCCTTGACGATCAGTATGATCGTCATAATCAGTTGATGATGATATACGGTGGTGATGAGAAGAAGCGTGATGGCGGTGATGGAACGGAGGCCGTTGATTGGGAGAAGGAAATGTGGGATCGGTTCGGTTCGGGTGGGTTTTGGAGAAGTCGGTCTCAGAGAGACACGTCATCGTGACTCAATTTTTTCTGAGGAATATTTTTGTGTGTATACTATATACTGCATACAAAAAAAAAGAAAAAAGAAAAAATAGAAATTGGTTTTCAATTTTCAGAGTTGAAAACACTGTCAGCTCAGATACATTTGAGATTTGAACACGAATTTGGAAAATGGTCATTTTGGTACTACAGGATTTAGAAATGTATACAATATTAGGCTCATTGAGGACTTAACTTTTGAAATGTGCTTTACATGATGTCAAGTCATTGATGACATGATTTTCTTTTCTCTTTTTTTTTTTTTTAATTTTTAATTTGTATATTTAATATTAGAGATTGTGATGACACGATGCAGCTCAATGATGGGACTTGGGAGACTTGGGATAAGTTGTAGGTTCAGATATTATGGATTTGAAATCTCACTAAATGTTTATTTAGGTTATTTAATACTCGATTTTTGTGGGTGGATTATGTTTTTGTAGCTTATTCTCCAAGGTAGGGCTCTTCAAACCATGCCTCTCTCTCTCTCTATCTATATATATATATATATTACAGATTGTAATGATTTACAAGATTTCTTTTATAATATAATCTTACTCTCATAAAGTTAGCTCTAATATTTAGGCCAATGCAAAAATAAAATGTGCACCTTAGCATAATGTTTGGAGCACATTTGTGGCAAAAATTAAGCCACATTGAGAACTATAGGAACCTTGCCTTTTGTCATAGTTACAATGATATCTTCTTAATCACTATACAGTATCTATAAATTTAATCAAATTGGGTATAAAGGTGTGGAAGTATAATACTAGTTCAATTCTTATTGGGTCTGTCAAAAAGTTTGACAAGGGTCTTTAGACACAAGTGAGAGGCCTCCATGAGAAAAATGAGATTGGAAGAGTTCATGATACTATTATCTCTTTCTCAAGGCGGATATTTTAGTTTCGACTTGGGAGAATTTGTAGCATAACCACTTCTAGGAAACTTTGAGGAGGGAGATCAAGATCTTTTGAAATTCTAGGATGAATCAACATTCAATGGATGAGTTGTAGATCCAGATATTATGGATTCAATATCCCACTAAGTGTTTATTTGGATTATTTAATATTTGATTTTTGCCCATGGTGTATTTGTGGCTTATTTCCTAGGGTAGGGCCCTTTAGACCGTGCCTCTATATATATATATATATATATTAGAGATTGTGATGATTTACAAGATTTCCTTTATAATATAATCTTACTCTCATAAAGTTAGCTCTAATATTTAGGTCAATACAAAAATAAAATGTGCACCTTAGCATAATGTTTGGAGCACATTTGTGGCAAAAATTAAGCCACATTGAGAACTATAGGAACCTTGTCCTTTGTCATAGTTACAACGATTTCTTGTTAATCACTAAACAGTATCTATAAATTTAATCAAATTGGGTACAAAGATGTGGAAGCATAATACCAGTTCAATTCTTATTGGGTATGTCAAAAAGTTGGACAAGTCTTTAGACACAAGTGAGGCCTCCATGAGAAAAATGAGATTGGAAGAGTTCATGATACTATTATCTCTTTCTCAAGGCGGATATTTTAGTTTCGACTTGGGAGAATTTGTAGCATAACCACTTCTAGGAAACTTTGAGGAGGGAGATCAAGATCTTTTGAAATTCTAGGATGAATCAACATTCAATGGATGAGTTGTAGATCCAGATATTATGGATTCAATATCCCACTAAGTGTTTATTTGGATTATTTAATATTTGATTTTTGCCCATGGATTATGTATTTGTGGCTTATTTCCTAGGGTAGGGCCCTTTAGACCGTGCCTCTATATATATATATATATATATTAGAGATTGTGATGATTTACAAGATTTCCTTTATAATATAATCTTACTCTCATAAAGTTAGCTCTAATATTTAGGTCAATACAAAAATAAAATGTGCACCTTAGCATAATGTTTGGAGCACATTTGTGGCAAAAATTAAGCCACATTGAGAACTATAGGAACCTTGTCCTTTGTCATAGTTACAATGATTTCTTGTTAATCACTAAACAGTATCTATAAATTTAATCAAATTGGGTACAAAGATGTGGAAGCATAATACCAGTTCAATTCTTATTGGGTATGTCAAAAAGTTGGACAAGTCTTTAGACACAAGTGAGGTCTCCATGAGAAAAATGAGATTGGAAGAGTTCATGATACTATTATCCCTTTCTCATGGCGGATATTTTAGTTTTGACTTGGGAAAATTTGTAGCATAACCACTACTAGGAAGCTTTGAGGAGGGAGATCAAGATCTTCTGAAATTCTAGGATGAATAAACTTCCAGGGAATTTTAATATATTGGTGTGTAAGAAGTCGAATCCACTAAAGATCAAATCAAGTCTGAGTTTTTGTTGAGAATTACCAACTCTCAAGATTTTAAATGCACAAACTAGAATTCTTACAAGATGATTTTAGTTTTGTTCGAAGTACACTTAAATTTGAATTACACCATATTTTAAACAAAATGCAGCCTAGAACCGGGCCAAATTGACTTAACTACGCCCCAGGAACTTTAGAATTGGACATGTCCCCAAGTAAACATCTCAATGCTAACTTCACTTGATTCCTAATCAGAGTTGCCTTCACTGCTTTTCCTTTGTCATGCTCCAACTAGCAACTTCAGCAGAATAATAAACCCTTCATGCAAATAACACACAAGAATCAGAAACTCGGAGACACAAGTATTCTGCATGCCTCCCAATTTCTCAGTGTAGACATTTCATTAAAATCTAATACTTTTATTTCCTATATGTTCTTGGGAAGAGGGAAGTTTACCTGATTAGCTGTATAAGCTCTATTTATGAGCATTGTCAGAGTGCTCCAATCCAAGATACTCTTGCCAAGGACCATCACCATATGGGCAGGTGAACAAGAAAACATTGAAAAAAAATGTGAGAACAATCTAAGAAATATAGAAAACAGTTAGGCATTTCTATGAACAAACCTGAAAATGACTGGAGACAATGTCGGAGTCCTGAAGGTACTCTGGACGACCTTGAGAAAGAAATGCAAACTTCCACTGGCCAAATGAAAAACAGAGTGATAATAGTTATGTATTGATTAAATGATTTCAAACATATTGATTTAATGCAACACATTTAGTAGAAAAAATAAGTACAAACTTAATACATGACTAACTATTAGTATCAAGCATTAACTCATCTACCTAAACAAGTTACTTAGCAGAAATATGAATATAACAAGGCATAAATGTAAGAGGTAAGATATACCTTGGCAAACTCTTCATCTGGAACCTGTAATTTCTTCTGTATTCGCACTTTAATTTCAGCCAAAGTCTCGCCCTCATGCATGACCATGAAAAAAGGTTCCCCAAAGTTCTCAATTTTCTGTATAATACAGAAGGAATTTAAAATCCTCTGAAGATACTTGTTATCATGAAATACAAGCAAATATTGAAACATGGAATTATGACTCCAAATAAATTAGTTGCAGAACTTTGTTACCATAGGGTTCTGAGCTCTGTCTTTTATGAAATGGTACACATGTATTAGGCGATCATTAGGACCGAGATTTTTCTCTTCTTCTGGGATCTAAATCATTTGAAAACAAGGGAAATCCAGCATAATAAACAAATCAGAATATAGAAATAATATTACTTCTAAACCATTACTCCCTTGTCATGTCATTTGATCATCAGAGAGAGAGAGAGAGAGAGAGAGAGAGAGCAACCTCCGCTGCCCGTATTGTCCAGTAATGATCAATTATGTTCTCAATCTTTTCGCCAAGGGGGAAAATCTGCATATATGTGATGGCAGGATCAAAGGGCTATCAATCAATGAGAACTAATAAATGTGATTACATGTACAAGTTATCTGATAGCTAAGAACAGTTACAACAGCTACAGAAAAAAATTTATTAATGGAAGCCTCAAATTACATAAGTACTTTTTCGCTACCAGCTCACTTAACAGACAAAGTTTATTAGATCTGAAAGAACCATTATTCTTTGGGTGAAAACGCAGTTGTTCCAAAAACATCCCATGTAAATAATCTTTGCCATATCAAAAGGTTAGATTCATAGAATTCTTTCTCTTTATATGAAAATTTTGTAGTTCAGAAGAATAATAGTAAGATTAGTAACAGAAGGCAAATATGAGGCTCACACCCTGTAGATCTTGTGATTGAAAACTTCGAGCTACCTAAGTTCTGCATTAGGATGAGACAACTCAACATGTTTCAAAGCGCATCAAACAAAGTATAAACAAAAAAAAAAAAAAAAATAGGAAAAAAAAAAAAACTTCATGCAGAAAGTCACTAAGGAGATAAAAATGTATCAGCCAATTATTATAACTCATGCAAGTGCTAGTAAAAATGATGAACAGGCCCAAATTTACCTTTGTTTTAAGATCATTAATTACATCTCCTACTGCGCTCCGTTTTGGCAGTGTTATATTATGAACCACCACCTAGATACAAGTGGACCAACTCTGGGGCTTGGGGAGGCCGTGGCCCCTGCAAAAAAAAAAAAATAAATAAATAAATAAAAATTCCCATTAGACTATGAAGAAAAAATAAATGGGCCCCCCAACATTAGATAGCCGGCCCCCTACCCATTTCTCACATATTCTCCTAGCCCCAGCTTTAGTTTTAGGCAACTCCAAATAAAACAAAAACCTACTGACCCACGGAAATACTCATAAGTCCAACATTTAAATAATCTTAAATCCAAATAATAACAAAAATACATTTTCCCTTCATCTTAAAAAGCCCACCCTGACCCACGGAATCCCTTGCCCTTTTTACTTTTTATTCTTTTATTTTGGCTTCTTTGATACACTTTCAGCATTGGTACAATAGCCTACCAGCCCCCAAAACTCCAATCCTTTTTTCTGTCCTCACAGTCCGAAGAAAAAAAAAATTCTGACCAATTTTTTCTTTCTTCATCAGCTGATTCAGCTTTATTTTTGGAACTTGGTTGTTTTGTCTTCTTTGATACACTTTCAGCACTGGTACCACTGCCTACTAGCCCCCAACACTCCAATCCTTTGTTCTGTCCTCACAGTCCCAAAAAAAAAAAAAAAATCTGACCAATTTTTTCTTTCTTCATCAACTGATTCAGCTTTAGTTTTGGAACTTGGTGACCGCCTTGTGAGTTTTTTTCTCTTTCTTAAGCATTAGACATTCATGATTCATCTCTTTTTAGTGTCTTTTTTTTATTTTCTCAACTATCTACACCTAAATATTCACATGCTCTTTATATTTTTATAGATTTTTATAGAAATATATGATTGAAGGCATGGAGAGATTGTTTGTGATGAGTCTTGAAGGGAAGATCTTTTGGAGGCAGAGGCAGTAGGCATTGCCACCTAGGTGACCCATCTTTGCAAAGTTTCTAAGGTAAAATTGTTTTGATTTATTACCTATTTTTGATTAGTTAGATATCATGTTGCTGTGAATGTGGCTGTAGGTGTTGTTAAATTGTTTGATTTATGTTGTGTACCAATACTTGTGTGTTTAATTTTTGTTTTTGTTTAAGGGGTTATTATTAATTAAAGTCGTATTAAAAATGGTTTGACTGTTTAAATTATAGTGAAATTTTTGTTTTTTCTTGAGTAAGAATAACAATCATATAACTAAGTAAAAATTTCTAATTAAAATTTTATTTTTTAAGGTTCTTTTCAGGTTAATTTTTGAGTCATATTCTTAAAGTTAAAAGAATTATGAGTAAAAGAAAAACAATTAATGCATTCTTTAAGAAAAAAGATGTTAGCAATTCAGAAATTAGGACACCTGTGAGAGAAAAAGGAAGTTAGACCAACACTGACAATTGATAGCATGCGTGATGTGTTGCGTGTTTTCATTAATGGCAAGCTTATAGGTAATTAGGCATTGTCTCATAATATTACTTCCTCTTATCTCAGTCTCCTTTTCTCCGTTGAATTCTTCCTCACCATTCATTTGCGCATTGGATTATATTTTTGTGCTACTTTTTTTTTAGATATCTCTGACTTAATTGAGTATTGAGAAATGATGAAATTAATATGTTTGTTGAATGTTGACAATGTCATAATTAGCCAAATGCAGAATTAGTACCCAAGAAGAAAAAAAGACTCAAACTGCTTAGGTTATATATCAAAACTACTCTCTCTCTCTCTCTCTCTCTCTCTCTCTCTCTCTCTCTCTCTCTCTCTCTCTCTCTCTCTCTCTCTCCTATTTCTAATCTTCCACACTTTACAACAAGGGAGTCAATAACGTACCAGTGGCTATACCGGTTTGGCCAGTGGTACAATATATTTCGGATACCGGTCAATACTGGTGTACCGTTTCGGGTTTACCGCTATTTTTTATATTTATAAATATATATATATATATATATATATATGTATGTGTGTGTATATATTATAATAAATATAAAAGTTTACCATAAAACATTTCCTCAATTTAGAACTAATTATTCATGGTTTTAGACTTTAGTATCAATTAAAAGAAAAAAAAAAAAAAAACACAATATAAAAAATAGAAAGCTTAAAAGTTACCATTGCATGCTAAGAAAACAAATAATACTAATAAGTTAATGCAAATAAGTTACCATTCTGCCCTAACAAAAATTCAAAAATTGCAAAACTTAAAAAATAAATAAATAAATAAAATTAAAACTTTTTTTAGTACCGGCTAGTACGTCCAGTACCGGCCGGTATTGCCCGAAATTGGCCGGTACGCCCGGTACACAGCCGGTACCGGTATTTTTTCCGGTACGAAACAAGGAGGTTATATGTACTGGTATGTTTGCCGGTACGGTATATACCGGCTAGTACAGTACGGAATTGACTACCTTGCTTTACAACTCAACTCCAACTTGGTATCAAAGACTTCCAATCCAACCCTAGAAGCCGTTAAAGAAACCTAGCAGTCATTTGAGTCAAGGTGTGTAGTAGGAGGGAGATAGACAAGAAAATAGGGTTGGGCTTAAGTTATTGAAAAATGCAAAAACCACAAAAACTTACACAATTTTTGCCACAACTCACCATGCGGCGAGTTGTGAGTGGTGAGGAAAAAGTGGTGGGTTCATGTAGGTCAACACTTCCATGCACAAGTGGCCAGCCCCCATGTACAAATTCCTGGCTACGACCCTGGACCAACTGTTTTAGCATGAATAAACTATCCTGGACCAACTGTTTTAACATGAATAAACTATGAAGGGTCAGACTGTCAGTTTGTAAGAATTTGATCAGTTTACTCACTTCATCGTTGGACCTTGGTAGCTTGATGAACTGCTACTTTCAGAGTTTTCAAACCCTGTAATTCTGGTAGAGGGATGTCTAATACTTCATAGTACAATATATCCGAAGTCTGCCACAAAATGCAAAAAAGAAAAAGAGGGTTAGCTGTTTTACATTGTAACAGTCTGCACTACTTAGGGCCAAGCAACAGTTACCTGATCATAGTGGACTAACATATCAGACAAAATGACAAATTATCTGCCCCCCGCTACCTAATAGGTTGGGGTTTGGGTTTTTGAGAGTAACAGTTGTGAGAGGTAAGCCTGATATTGGATGGATCATCCAAACCAAGTTGCTCTGCCACTCTTTCTACAACTTCATCATAACTATGAAGTTTTGACCTTCAAAATTTGTATTTAAGAACAGTAGAAGATAACAATGTGTTAACACAATGGAATCAATAACCAGCTTTTCGCTCATAAACATATTAGCTAGTGCACAAAAAAACTCACAGCAATATAAAATAAAAGAGTTCTACTACTTAAACCAATTAACTGACTCACAGCTCTAGACAGAAATCATCCTTCGTAGGCTCATCCAGAGCTCGAAAATGAACAACCTAAAATATATCAACCATGCATGACTAGCAATGGCAGGTGCTGCTTTACCATGTTGATAAGATGAAGCAAGGAGAGGTATAATTAAAAATTATATTAACTATGATAAGTAAATTGAAAAAAATAATGTTTTTGTAAATTAACATTAATTCTGATAGGAAGCATTAAAATTTAGACACTGCTATTATAAACCTCCGGACGAGTTATCAATAGAGCATGGTTTAAAGTGGTGAGTCATGCAGTTAAACATATAAGACTAAAAGATTAGACAGCAGTGGAGACTACAGTGTTTAGAAGAGGACTTTGAGCACCTGAGGCTTCAACAAAGAGGTGAGACTCAAAGAAAATACACCAAGTCAATGTCAGTTACACCACAAAGTGAGTAAGGACTGGCTTCAAACCTTGGGCCAATATCCAAGGCATGCCATTCATGGACCAGCTGGCTCAAGGCCTTGGCCTATGGCCCCATTTGTATATATATAAAAAAAAAATATATATATATATATATATATATATATTAAAGGGTTTGAAGGCCCCAAAAATTGTTAAAAAAAAGTCTTAATATTGTAAAATGATCATTTTTTTTAAAGAAAAAAAATAGGTGAATCTTGCTTCTTCTTCTTCTTTTTTTTTTTTTTTTTTTTTTTGCCCACCTCCAAGAAGGCCCCAGAATATTGATCCAATAGAAATCCAACTCAATTGATGAAATTATAAATTATTTCACTTAAAAAATATATATATTATAATTATGTCAAATAATCATTGAAATTCTTTCCAAACAACTTGTGAATGAGATGTAAATAAAACTTAATTAACAATTTTACATCTTAAAAAACAAGAATGGTTTTAATACAAAATTTTATATAAGATAAAAAGTCGAATAAATAGTATTTAATTAATATTTAGGATGAAAAAAGCCCACTAAATTTTTTTTTTTTGCGTTAGGCCTCCTAAAATGCCCCCTGCCCCCTGGCCCCTTTTTTTCTTTCTTTTTATCTCTGTATATATATATATATATATATATATATATATATTTTTTTTTTTTTTTTTGCTGAATTTCTTTTTATCTATATTAGTATTTAATAATGGAAGCCTTGCAATAAATTTTGCATTGGGTCAACATCCTTTCCTTTTCTTTTCTTTTCTTTTTTTCTTTTTTTGCAATTTTCATTTTGTTCAACCTTTTAATTTCATTCACAATTAAAAGGACGTACTTAGTTTACAAAGCTCACACTTTTGTAAAATTCAGGACTTTCTTAAATTTTGCATTCCAATCCTATTATGCACATTATTAAATTTTCTCCTTTATCTCTCCTTAAATTCTAGCATTTCACTTTGTTCAACCTTCTATCTCCCTTTAACCCTTCACTTTCTATCTAATTTTCCATATAATTTTTTGGGAGCAGCTTGTGTCTAGTGCCAGTGATAACTGGACACGTTGCAATGTGGACACGTGTCCAAGACTGGACACGTGTTTGTATCCTAACGGGTCCAGTGGCCACTGGCTACTAGACAGAAGCCTTACCCTAATTTTTTTTTATTACTTCCTTTCTACCCTCTTCACCATTCATACCAAGTTCTATCCACCCAAAAAAAAAAAAAAAATAGTACTCTCTCTATTTCTTTGATTTTGTTTGGATTATACCGAAATAAACAACCACATATTTTCCAAGAAAGGTACTGCTCAAACTTAAAGACACAGGTCCTAAAATAAATAAAAATTGTAAGATAAGACCAGTGGGAAGAACCAGACTTGGTTAATAAAATGCAGAGCAATGTCATATCAATGTAACACATCCGAGCAAACAAAGAAACATCAGGAAGCAAAAGGTATTTACAGATTGGGTTACCTCCATAGGTGTTAATGAAGATATGTATGATTTTGGCGATTTGCCCACAACCAAAAAGCACTAAAATTGCACTGCTATTCTACACTCTTCAGCAAGAATTGCAAAAAAACCTGAAGATGAAATAACATATATAGTCACAAACTCACGATATATAGAACAAAAACACCATTATATTAAACAGCAAAAATAAAATAAAAATGATCAGGGGGCACTTACAAATTACAATAACAATCACAAGCTTTTCACTTTGGCAATCACACCAATTTATACTCTCTATTCAAGTGTGTGTTACTTATACAAACACTTTCCACGTTAGTAAAGGATAAGTATAACCATCACTCATTTTTAGTCATTTCTCTCTTTGTGCGTGCCACTTTGAATCTCATACTCATAATTAAGGGTAATATAATTATGCTTTTGACTTTTGATGACTAGGTTGAGCTGTCGCTCAAGAATTACATTTTTTTTTTCTTTTTTTAGATACTTTATGGTCATTCAGTAACATTATTATTCTAGTAACATTATTTGTATTTTTTAAAAATATATGTAAGTAAAAAAATGTGTAAAAATGTGTGTAATGTTATTTAAAAACTGAAAACATGTGTTTAAACACATGTACTCAATGGGCCCTTAGAGTTTTCTTATCTTTCATTTAAACCTTAAACTTTTAAAATGTTTTATTTAAACTTCAAAATTTCTTAAAACATATTGACTATGACTATCGGGTTTGTGCTTCAGGAAGAAAGAATAAAATACAAATATAAATATAATGGTTTTACTTTTACACTATGTTAGAATATTTTTACAAAAATCATAATTTTGATTAATAAATGGTCATTCAAGTCAAACGATGAAATCGGTTTTATACATTTAAAATTCAATCAATATAATAATGTCTCTAATAATAGCTTTGGTTTTGATTTACCGTTTTCAAAGCTTTTTTAATTTGCTCCAACGCATAGCTTAAAATTGTTTTTGACCACAAACTTATATGTCATAGAGCTGAAATTTTTCAAATCAGGATTTTGTATCCCGTTCATTTTTGTTGATGTTCAAAAGGCTAGTATCGTAATTGATTTTCATGTGTAATTCAATAGCCGTGCGTTACTATCCATTTTAAGGATAATCAAAACTGCAATAAAGTAAATTTATTTAAAACCCTAATTAACATCATCTTTATTGTCCGTTTCTTTAGCCTATATTTATATCGTATGCAACCCTCATGCCTGGATGAGATACGGTGAAAAAATCAATTTTCTTATGAGCACCATTTTCATGTAAAAAGAAAACTCCCTACATATTTGCCAAGTACAAATTTTAGTTTCATGAAAACAATATATTCTTGTATATACTATATTTCTATGTAAAAGAAAAGTACTGATAAGAGCTTCCTATCCTACATATAGTATAGGCTTGAAGGATAATTAGCGAAGGTGGCTGGATTATTGTATTTTGAGGGCAGCACGCATAATATTTAGTCTGCTATACCAGAAATCCCGTAAATGCGTGTATCATCTCAATACAGTGACATGGTCCACACTCCACACCTCAACCCCACCATCTAAAAATGTATATGAATTGACGGTAAATTACTTCTTGTTATGAGATTACTTTGAAGTATTATCAAGGTAACATCTCTCAACTATTCTCTAATATTCTGGTAAATTTAATTTATGTGAATTTTAATCATTTTTATGATACGTTGAATGTAATGAAATTCAATTTATTTATCAATTATTGTTCTTAGGAGCAACACACTAAGATCCAAGACTATCTAAATGTCGTCAGACTATCCGAGGAAAAATATACTTATTAATGCTGAAACATGGAAGAATTGAAATCTTAGATCAAAACATTATGTATGGATAATATGAACTAGCCAAACAAGAATTCTGGAACAGCGAATAACCAAAGCTAGTACTCACTACATCAAAAAAATTCCATTAATGAAATATTTAAATCCGTTAGAAAATAAAAAATATGCATGTCGAATGAAATGGTTGTTGCTATTTGTTACAATAACGAATTATTGGTTTAATTAAATAACTAAAAAAATAGATAGACCTTTCTCTCTCTTTTTTAGAGAGTTTTAATATATAGAGACCGCTCTTAATGATAACTCCTTATCGTTAGATCAAGACATCAATAAGTTTTTTATGTAGGTAGAGATTGAACCCCAAATCTCCTATTCAATTATAAAATACACATTTCTCTTAGTTTCTTAGGTTGACAGATCTTCTCAACTGAAAAATAGCTTATGTGGATAATACATTCTAGTTGCCCATGAACCTAATTCTAATTTGAGACACGCGTGTTTTAATCAAATCAACACACGAGTGTCACGTGAGCTTTGCATCAATATATAACTTATCATACTCATGTCTGTAAATGATTAGTAAAGTAGTTTGTAGACGTTAGAATCTGTTTTGAGTTTGTTAGAGATTGATTAAGCAATTATGCTATGTTTTAGATATAAATAGCAAAGCTGATCTTAATTATAACTATACTTTCATTTTCTTTTGATCAATAAAATCATGCAGTTCTTTTTATAGAGAGAGAGTTCCTTCTTGAGTGAGAAAGTGAGAAATTTAATATGTTTAATTTAAATCTTTCCATCACATTTTTTCTGTTAACCCCATTAAACATCATTTGACAATAGATAAATAAAAATGAAATTTATTTTAAACTTTGCGGTTTAAAGAAGTTTAAAGAAAAAAAATATATATATTTTGAAATACTAAATATATATAGGTCTTATCAAAATATAGGTCTTCTCAAAAAAAAATATATATATATATATATATGAAATTATAAAGTTTAAATGAAATGTTTTTAGAAATTGTAAGATTTAAGTAAAATATTTTGAAATTTAAAGTTTAAATAATACACACCCAAAATTATGAGGTTTAAAAAACAATTTACCTTTTTTTGAAAAAATATGTTTTTGCCGGGAGCTGTTATTTACTTGGGGGAAAATTTATGTGTTATAAAATTAAAGTTTTGTTTCGTAGGCATGACGGGAAATAAAAAATAGCGAAGATGTAAAAAAATATTTAAAAAATAAAATACTAAATATATTTTATTATAAATTTTTGGTAGGAGAGATGTAAAATAGAAAACTAGAAATACACTATATATTAAATTATTATATTTTACTAGAGAGAAATTTTTTTTTTTTTTTTAATTACGTAGTGTCAGATATTAATATTTCTCTTATGTTTTTCTCCGTATTAGAATGATTAAAAAATTTGGACCTTGATAAAAAATAATCATCCCTCCATTTCATCTCAAACCTATTTTCGTTGTCTAATGACAATTTATCCATCCTATTCATGGTGTCACTAGAAAGAATGTTAAGTGATTCTAAGTTTAGGTAATTATGGTCACCACAACCATTTTAGGAAAATTTGATACTATTTTTATGGGAAATAGAAAAGATATCAAAAAAAATTAATTGCTTATTTTTCTTTTCTATAAAATTTTTCTTAAAATAATTTTTTGACAAATACTTTTATCGCATCCTTTAACAAAATCCTTATTTTGTGGTTTCTTCACATTTTGCTTATTGAGCACTCGATCATGGCCCAAGTTGTTATGAAGACATGTAATAGCTAGGAAGGATTTAAGTTTTTAAGTTACTCTGCTATTGAATTCCTATTTTGTTCTTTTATTTTAAAATAGGTTAGATTAGATTTTATCATATTATTTCATAATCGATACTAAATTTATTTTAATTAATCCTTGTTTAAATGTCGATAACCTACTAAAATTAAATCCACCAATTTCACAATGGAGAAATAAATTTTAAGAATATCTAAACGGAGTTAAATTCCATTTCGCATCTTCCTTGGAGACTTAAAATATTTTCAGTCTTATTCCTCTAGAGAGGACTAACGAACGTTTTTTTGTCATTCTTTTTCCAAAAAGGTAGTATAAAATTAAAGAATAATATTTTCCTCCGAAATTTTTTAAGAGATCCATTAGTCTAATGATGAAACTAAAAATGGTATTTTATATATAATCTTTATTCTTTACTCCTCTGGAGAATCAAATAAAATATACGTAATAACCTACTAATGAAACTGTATATTAAATTACGATAGAACTTAATTTGTACCTACTAATGAAACTGTTAGTACAATTTAAATTAATTTATGTTAGAACTTAATTTGTAATTAGCTGAAGCTTAAAAAAGAGATAAGTTATTTAATAAGGTGAGGTTAATTAAACAAAGAGTAACTTTATGTGAGTTAAATTAAATTAATAAAGAGGAGTTATCTAAACTAATAAATATTATGTAGGTTAAAGAGGTTCTTGAAGACTATATATATAGCTATGCTATAGGCATTTTCAAATAAAGAATGAAGCAAGAGAAATAATTAAAGCAAAGAGCTCTCTCTTCTTTTTCTAAAGTATTTGTGAGTAATGTGTGAGAGTGAGTGAATTCAACAATATTGCTAAACACTTGAGAGATTATAGGCCAAAGAAAGGTGTTTCTTTTGGTGAAGCTTTGAGCTCAACCACTTATGTAGAGTTGGTCTAAGCTATACAACGAATTGTTGAGTTATTGTATCCTCGAGGATAAGTCAAAAAGAGAAATTTTGTCACATTGGTTTTTGGGCCTTGCCAACCTCAAAGGGCTTAAATCTCCTTAAAAAGAGAAAGATTTATGTGCCTCAATCAGACATTGTTCGTTTAAATTTCTAATTTTATTGTAATCAAAATATCATTTTATTGGTAATTTTATTGTAACCAAAATATTATTGTTGGAGAAATTACCAATAATATGATATTTTGGTTACAATAAAATTAGGAATTTAAACGAACAATGTCGAGACACGGAAATCTTACTCTCTTTAAGGAAATTCAAGCCCTTTGCGATTGGCCAAGCCCAGAAACCGATGCAGCAAAATTTCTCTTTTTGATTTGTCCCCTCCAGGATACAATAACCCAATAATTCAGTGTATAGCTCGGACCAACTTTGCATAAGTGGTAGAGCTCAAAGCTGCACCAAAAGAAACATATTTCTTTGGCCCGAAATCTCTTAAATGTTTAGGAGTATAATTGAATGCACTCACTTTTACACACTACTCACAATTACTATAGAAAAAGAAGAGAGGGCTCTTTGCTTTAACAATTTCTCTTCTTTCACTCTTGATCTGAAAATGGTCGTAGCATTATATATATATATATATATATATATATATATATATATATATATTCTTCAAGAACCTCTTATAACCTACCTAATGTTCATTACTTTAGATAACTCCTCTTTTTCAATTTAATTTAACTTACATAAAGTTACTCTTTATTTAATTAACTTCACCTTATTAAACAACTCATCTCTTTTATAAGCTTTAGTTAATTACAAATTAAGATTTAACGTAATTTAATTTAAAATACATTGACATTATTTAAATTAAATTAGGTTGAAACTAAATTTGTAATTAATTGAAGCTTATAAAAGAGATTAGTTGTTTAATAAGGTGAAGTAAATTAAACAAAGAGTAACTCTATGTAAGTTAAATTAAATTAATGAAGAAGAGTTATCTAAACTAATAAATATTATGTAGGTTATTAGAGGTTCTTGAAGACTATATATACAGCTATGCTATAGGCATTTTCAAATAAAGAGTGAAGGAAGAGAAATAGTTAAAGCAAAGAGTCGTCTTTTCTTTTTCTAAAGTATTTGTGAGTAATGTGTAAGAGTGAGTAAATTTAACAATATTCCTAAACACTTGAAAGATTTCGGGCCAAAGAAAAGTGTTTCTTTTGATGGAGCTTTGAGCTCAATCACTTATGCAGAGTTGGTCCGAGCTATTGAATGAATTGTTGGGTGGTTATATCCTAGAGGGGACAAGTCAAAAAGAAAAACTTTGCTGCATTGATTTCTTGGCTTTGCCAACCTCAGAGGGCTTGAATTTCCTTAAAAAGAGCGAGATTTTTGTGCCTCAATCCGACATTATTTGTTTAAATTTCAAATTTTATTGTAACCAAAATATCATTTTATTGGTAATTGTATTGTAACCAACATATGATTTTTGGAGAAATTACCAATAATATAATATTTTGGTTACAATAAAATTAGGAATTTAAACTAACAATGTCAGACTGAGATACAGAAATCTCACTCTCTTTAAGGAGATTCAAGCCCTCTACAGTTGGCAAAGCCTAGAAACCGATGCAGCAAAATTTCTCTTTTTGACTTGTCCCCTCTAAGATACAACAACCCAACAATTTGTTGTATAGCTCAGACTAACTCTGCATAAGTGGTTGAGCTCAAATTTCCACCAAAAGAAACGCCTTTCTTTGGCCCGAAATCTCTTAAGTGTTTAAGAGTAATAATTGAATTCACTCACTCTCACACACTACTCACAATTACTATAGAAAAAGAAGAGAAAGCTCTTTGCTTTAACAATTTCTCTTCCTTCACTCTTGATCTGAAAATGGCCCTAGCATTATATACATATATATATATATATATTCTTCAAGAACCTCTTATAACCTACCTAATATTCATTAGTTTAGATAACTGCTCCTTTTCAATTTAATTTAACTTACATAGAGTTACTCTTTGTTCAATTAACTTCACCTTATTAAACAACTCATCTCTTTTATAAGATTCAGTTAATTACAAGTTAACTTTTAACGTAGTTTAATATAAAATGTACTAACATTATTTAAATTAAATTACGTTAAAACCTAATTCGTAATTAACTAGAGCTTATGAAAGAGATTAGTTGTTTAATAAGGTGAAGTAAATTGAACAAAGAGTAACTCTATGTAAGTTAAATTAAATTAATAAAGAGGAGTTATCTAAACTAATAAATATTATGTAGGTTATAAGAGGTTCTTGAAGACTATATATACAACTACGCTGTGGGAATTTTCCAATAAAGAGTGAAGGAAGAGAAATAGTTAAAGCAAATAGCCCTCTCTTCTTTTAATGAAGTATTTGTGAGTAACATGTGAGAGTGAGTTAATTCAACAATATTTCTAAACACTTGAGAGATTCCGGAAGAAAGGTGTTTCTTTTGGTGGAGTTTTGAGCTCAACCACTTATGCAAAGTTAGTCCAAGCTATACAACAAATTGTTAGGCTATTGTATTTTGGAGGGGACATGTCAAAAAGAGAAATTCTGTTGCATCAGTTTTTGGGCTTCACCAACTGCAAAGGGTTTGAATCTCTTAAAAGAGAGCAAGATTTCCGTACCTTAGTCCGACATTGTTTGTTTAAATTCCTAATTTTATTGTAACCAAAATATCATATTATTGGTAACTTAACTGAAATTTTCTTCTCCTATAATACTTGGTCAGAGGATGAGTATAGTTATATTAGTATATTAGTCAACCTATAAACACTCCTTCTCACACCCAAACTCACACACTACTTATGTGTTAACTTGTGATTAAATTTTAACACTTTCAAGTAAGTTCAGCACATGTACTTAAGCATATTGTGGCTATTTATGCATTAGAAAATTTGCTCAGTAATAATCTTTGTTTAGTGACATTATCTGATTTTTTTTTTATAGGGAAAGAACACAGGGCTCTCTCCACTTATTGTTTCCCCTTTATATATTATAAAAAATTCTCAAGATCTGAAAAATATTAGATGAACATGATACTCATACAATTTGGAGCATGTTTCATATGCGTAAAAACAAAAACAGAATAGCTTCTCATACTTTTTTAACTTATTTTGACAGGACTCACACGAAAAAATAATTTTTAAAAATAAATATACTCCCCTCCTTTTCTGTATCACTTACAACAAATAAGAAATTAGTAAAGCATATCTAAACGCACTCTTAAAATCTCAAATTATAATGACTCAACAACATAATTAGGAAAAAAAATGTGATTTTAAATTACATAACCTCTTTTAACTTTTAGCCCTTTTTTTCATTTTTTTAGCCCTTGCATTTAAGAACCCTTCATTGGAAAATCATCTTTTGACAAAATCGTTGAGCAGAATATACTTATGTATCATTGAAATGTGAGAAGACAATTTCAAGTCTAGTTTCCCAATTATTAGTCCCATAGAGGAACGTGTGCCAATGGTTATGGGATAGATTTGAGTTCAAACCTTTTAGAGACAATAGTATAACAATAATTTCTTGTTGTCCATCACTTGAAGTTATTGCCACTTGAGTAAAGTTGAGGTCAGATTATGGCTCAACCCACTTAAAGGATCCCTTACAAATCTTGATGGAATGTTGGAGCGTAATATAAAATAGATCCTAAGTTCGAACCTCTAAGGACAATGGCATGGCAAATTTGGTTCAAGATTATTATTGTTCATCACTTAACAGCTATTGTTTACCTTAGTGGAGTTGGAAGTTCAACTATGAATCAACCCACCTAAAGGAACACCTAATAATCCCATCCCCCACTTAGCTCATTTGCTCGTCAATAGCTAGGGTTAGGGACTACGATTAGAGTATGTATGTGGCACGATGAATCAAAGAATATGAGACAAATCGTTGTCAATCAAGAATAAATTAACACTAAGTGAGCGTTTGGATCACTTGAACGTTTTGCACTTCCTGCGTTTTTTTTTTTTTTTTTAAACCGGCGCCTATTGCACTGTTCATGTCCCATGAACGGTGCAAATAGGCAAATGAACAATTTTTTTGGTGTTAACAGTAATTCAAAAATTATTTTTTTTTATTGTTTTCAATTTTCAATTTTTAACAAAATAAACAATATCCAAATGCACTTTAAGTTTATTTTAGCTTTTGCTCATCTTTAGCATTTCAGCTTTGTCTACTCTTTTCCATTCACAAGAACCGTAACTAGGGATTTTCAATTCAATAAATGTAGTCTCACAGAATTTTCACAGAAAAATTCACACCCCCTATATCTTCGTGTGTTGTGGCAGGCCCAAGTGAGATTCCGTGTGAGTGAAGGTATGAATTTTTTGGTCCTAGAATGAGACATTAAAAAATAAAATAAAATAAAATAAAACCATCGAAATTGAAGATCCAACCCCAAATCAATGAATATTTGTTCCTAATACATGTGCATACAGTGATGAGGATGACAGATGGCATACAATTGAATATCCCATCTCAATTAGAAAAATAGGAAGAGAAATATTAGGATATAAATCTTTTGATTGATCAAGACCTTTGAATAAAATTGGAACGATCAATATCTTTGCTTTCTTCTCCCACTCCCCTTTTTTTTAATTTTTCCCCTTTGTTTCAAGGATATGTTCTCTCTTCAGCGCAATTGAAGTGGATATTCATACGAGATAAACAACAATAAGTTCCATTTTCCTTTCTTTCTTTTACTGCTTAGGGTTCAAGGACGAGAGGAAAGAAATATCTCATGAAAATTTGATGTAATACGAAATCGACCACATGTGTGCATGTAGGCTCGAAGACATTGATAACATCCTTAAAAAACCAGAGCGATTCTGTATAATATATTCATAAATAGGTCATTATATAAATCACTTTACAAACACATACTAGTTTCTACAATAGAAGAGGTCTCTCTCTTGTTTATTTATTTCAGATTATATATTAATCGCCCAGTGCTCTTTTCACATGTAAAAGGATAAGCAGTGTCTTCTCAAAAAACAAAAAAGGATAAGCAGTGGCCTGAAGAGGATGTCTAAGCATCATATCCACAGCATGCCATATCTAGGAAAGGGAAGTTCCACCTGATATCAAAGAAGCATCTCTCATTAAACTTACAATTCTCACCAGAAATTGGCTATCATAAGTCTACAGGAGTAAATATAGGATTTAAGCAGTGAAAGTAGGATTATAACAATTAATAAACCTATTAAATAAAAGTAGGCTTTGAATCACTGGGTCTAGGCAATCAGGACATCCACATGCACACTAGTTATTAAGAAGATTTACAAGATTGCTTTCCTTGAGGAAAGGGAAAATGTGTGTTTGTCATCAAGCATTAGCTCAAATGGCACTTCCTCTTCTTTCAAGGACAAGATGGAAGATCACTAGGTTTAGACTCCCTGAATGCACATGTAATTTATCAATCAAAAGGACAGAAAAGTAAAGATGCACATAACTATCACAAGGGTAACCAAATTTCAACAACAATATGGCTATAACATCACACCGACAAGTTAAGGACAAATTATCAAGCCAACCACAACTTGAACCTAACCTAGGTATCAACCCTTTCTAAAGGCTAGATTCCAACCTCAATAAAACCTCTACATGGAAACAGCAAAAAAATAGAAAAACGTAAAAACATTTCAAATATTTTAAATGTTGCTTAAAAGTGAGAACCAACACATTCCATAAGCCCTAGAATACCAAGCTTACACTAGATTATGAATCAAGCCATCGCCTTATTCCTGTTTTAGTCAGAGCTGGAAGGGCAGGCTACTTGATGACATATACCTAAACCTAATCCCAAATAGGAGTGACCTGAAGCAACTCACACATTAATCATATTTTTAATGATAACACTATTCTTATGTATAGCAATATTATACCTTTTTTTAATGATGTGTAACCAAGGCAGGGCCCTTTAAACCCACCCCTGGAAAGTAAACCACAGACGCATGATATAGCTATATTATACCATAAAACCAAACACCTGAAGAACTATAGCTGAGAATTGTACCTAGTGCACAGAGTTCCCACTTTCTGTGGGGTCTAGGAGAGGTGATTGATAAGCAGCCTTACCCCCATCTTTTTGGAAAGGTTGATTCCCAGACTCTACCCCCATCTTGCGTACTGGCATAAGGCACTTGCCATCACACTAAGAACTGTAGCTCAAGGAAACATATAAATTTTCAGGGCCACATTATGGTGTTTTAACACATTTTGAATTCCTAACTACCATTTTATGTTAGGTCCCACTTGCTTCCTCTCCTACCTCTCTCCTAACTTCTCTATGATGAGCTTTTGTTCCTCTGTACATTGGCACCTATTTGGTTCTTAATATCATGGAGAAGCTCTATCTCTAGGTCACACACTCAAAGCTTTCCTATTCAACTTAAAGGTATCTTCTAGTCTTGCAAACTTCTTCTAAAGAGGATAACTAGGGAAGCAAGCATCTGAACAAGCTGCTACATCTTTGGCTTGGCTACCATGTGCTTGAAGTACTCAATATATATAATATAAAAAATTTTCATCTCAATGGCAGACTTCATGTCCTACATATTCACAAGCCACAACCAGTACCTTTTAGTTCAATGCAAGCCAGGCACTTGATTAGGTCACAGGTGAGGCAACAAATATAATTTTTAGACCCTTGAGGCAATGTGACTTTAATGAGGTGCTCACCTTTTGAGCATACTTATGTGACTCAAAGGTGAAAATGAGCACCCCATAAAAAAGGTCATACTCAGCACACAAAACTCCATTTTTTTTTTTTTTGGGAGAGGCTGATTCCTAGACTCAATCAAACCCACTACATGCCGCTTTGGGCAAAATGCACTTGCACCGAGGCCTGACCTCATTAAACTAATGGCTAAATTATATAACATACTTCCATAACAATCTATTCTCATATACTTTTAAAAGTAAGGATCCTAGGTCTAAAGGCTGATGAGATTTAGCTCAAATGGAACCTCCTCCCCTTATAAAAGAAATATGGGGTAAAATTGTGGATTCAAAAACCATAAAGTGCATGTCTAACTTACCAATCAAAAAAAAAAAATTCCTAGGCCTCATGAAAAATAGACCCTAAATTGAAACTTAAGTTAAACATCTTCAAAGAGATTTTCTTTAGGGTGGAATGAGTGAGGAGTTTAAATTTCACTTTGTCAATTGGAACGTGGTTTGCACATCGATTCGGGATGGTGGTTTGGGGATTAAGAATAGATAATCTCCCCTGGGAGTTACACAGGCAACACCAATCAGCAATTATAATACCCTATTTCCTCAAATTCTCTGTAAAAATTTTGCCCATCGTGGTTGTCCAAGCAAAAATTGCAACTTCTAGTTGAACTCTAACCTACCATATATCACTCCATGGGAATTTGCTGTCCCGCCCTTCCTCCAAAACCAAAAGCCACGACTCTTTCAAGAGAGCAGACCAGCTTCCCACCAAAATACCATCTCCCCCCCCCCCCCCCCAACCAAATCCCCCCTCTCCTTCTTTATGATTTACCATAGCAGCATATCAATCATCCGAGAATAACTTCATAGAATCTAATTCCCAATCCTATACTGCAAGTAAAAGTGAAGGGCTCCACTGAATGCTATCCCTTGAACAACCCAAGTGTAATATGCTCTAGTAATGAAGGGTTCCACTGAATGCTACCCTTCAAACAATCCATGTAATATGCCACTAAGGCATCTTTGTTCCTGACTATCCAAAGTAACTTCAAGTATCTATTCTTCAAGGTATAATCCCCACACCAATGGTTGTGCCAAATCAGACCTTTTGCTATCCCCCACCTCATAACAAAAAAATCTAGCAAAGCTAGGCCATCTATTTCTGATATTCTTCCACAGGCTTATTGATGTAGGAGAATTTAAGCCCAAAGGGAAGAAAATAAAAATTAAAAAAGGGCACATGAGTCCATTGTCTTTTATTTCTCCATGCCATGCTTAATTTATTATTATGTCTCGAGTATTTTAAAAGGTCATGTGACTTTATTGAAGTATCCAGTTAGGATTTGATTGTTAAATGTAAGATGAAAGATTAGGAATCTAGGGTTGCTAAAGGCTATTATAAATTGTCTCTTTTGAGTCATTGTACACAGCCTCCTTTTCTTATTTAACCTACGGAATTTCAAATTTGAATGTTTTTTTAATCTCTTTAAGCCTAGAGATTGATGTTTGGGTATTCCACTTCAATCCTATTTTCTTCTCCTAGCTGTAATCTTGTTTTATTGCTAAAATTTTCTTCTTAACCATTCTTATACTCCAATTCTAAGTTCTCCTCACTGCATCACTTACTAAATAGGGACACCTGCTAACATCCAAGCAACACTCTCTCCAAGAGTTCCCTTTTTTTCTTTTTTTTTTTCTTTTTTTGTTACTAGCCTCCAAATGAAATCCATCTCAACAACATAAAGCCATAACCATTAACCAAGTAAAGCTCGATTAAATACTAAAAAATTTCTAATCCCTAAACCTCCAAGTTGGATAGGATTGCAAACAATATTCCAATTGACTCAACAGAATTTAAATTACTCCCAATGCCAACAGCCTTATAACTAAACTGATTGGCACCTCCTGATGATTCCAATGAGACATCCAGGGTTAAAGTCCCCCAATCCCCAAACAAAGAATCATCAAAAAATTTAAATTCCTCCCATTTTCCATTCAAAAAAAAATTATTTTAATTTTATTCATTCTATTGCTGCTCACCTGTAGGTCTAAATGAGAACATTATTTTAAAAAACCTAGGGTTTTATCTATTATCTCTATGATTCTTATTGTTGGCATTTTTTTTATATATAACTTATCAAATAAACTGATGCTTATAGTGTGACGGTAGTGATACGGTTGGCCTTGATTCAGTCATAACAAGTACCTAGGACCCTATCTTTATAATATGCTTATTATTTTAAATTCCATTACATAATAAAATACTATCATTTACTATATAATTTTCGTTGTTGATCACTTACTTCTACATTGTGATATTGCTAGAGAATTATGATCTCCAACGTTATGTTTATTTGGGATGCAGCGGGTTATGCCGAATAGGGTGGTTGATTTGTTGGCCTGTTGGATAGAGAGGTTTACTAGACAATGTAGCAGCAATATTTGGAGTCCAAACCCATTTGTGCATAATGTGGACTATTTGAAAAGAATGTTACACCAAACATTTGAAGGAATTGAACAAGCTACAATGGATCTAAAGATGAATAGATGATCTTTTCACCTTCCTGGATGATTGGATCACGCTTTTAAGTGGTCATTCACTCTCAGATTTGCTAGAGTTTCTTGAATGTTGTAAATAGTTTGGGTAAAAACTAGATGCATTGATTTTTTTTTTTTTTTTTTTTTTTTTTTGATAAGAAATGAAATTGTATTAATCAAAAAAAAAAAAAAAAAAAAAAAGGAGAGTAAACCCAGGTACAAGATGCACTGAATTTAATCATCCCTGGAGAAGAAAATACTGTTTCATTGGTCAATGAAACATGTGTTTGAATTTAATTGGGAAACCTAATGTACTGAACCTAAGAAACTGTAACTAAGTTTTGCCCTTTTAGTTTATTTTTTTCTCAAACAAAATCAAGAACTATATTTCCAAAGATTGAATGAGAATAAAGCTGAAAATTAATCATTCACCAAATATGATTACAAGATGCCATTAAAATGAAAGACTAAAGATAGAGAACCATGTCATAAGCATGGAAACCTGGTACAAAATAATTAAATACCAATCAACAGACAGAATGAGAAACATGCAACAAAATAACACAAGCATATAGATGATTCAAATGGTTGAAGGAAGTTGGGATAATAACTATAAGCACCCACAAATGCAATTTTTAATTTATTGGTAAGTTACATAGACACCCAATGGGTCTTGAACCCACAAACTCACGCTCCTCCTAAAACCTATGTGGGGAGGAGCCAAGAAGGTGCCTATTGAGCTAGAGCTCATTGGCTTGACATATGCAATTACTCGGTGCAGCAAAATTCAATTTTGAAGCTTACCTTTTCTAAAGGAAATGATTTGAGTGATGCAATTGCAGAAATAATGCTTATGTCGAACTGGAACCAGCAGCACATGCAGCTGGCTTATTTGTGTCTCCCAACGAAATGTCACCACTAGTCTCTGATGTGCGCTGGTTGTTTGATTCTGTAACTGAACTATTCTCTATACTAGTTGATTCAGATGCAGAACTTGTTCTCCCAGTTTCTTTGGTCTCCAGACGCTCCATCATGCGTGATACAGTTGCAATCCCTGCATTTACCTCTCTTCTAACTTCAGAACCAATGTCTGACATCGAAGTGTTACGAGAGAATAATCTCTCCCTCCATCCTTTTGTGCTTTTCGAAATGGATTCTTTGTATCTAAAAAGAAAATTAATCATAAATATAGACCAAGTCGTAGAAGGCGAAGAAGTATCAAGTTTATCACCCCCCCTACAAAACATGAAATGGTCGCATAAAGTAATACCTCATAGACACTGCATTTAATCGAGACTTTATTGATTCTGAAAGTGATTGGATTTCTGAAGGTCCTGCTCTATCTGGACCACTTGGTAACGATTGACTAGGAGACCTCCTGGATGGAAAATTTATGTAAATATAGTAGTACATGGCAAAAAAAAAATCATGATTTTATATAATATAAACAAACTTAGAATAATGTAGAAGAATTGTAATGATGTAGCCTCAAAGGAATACCTATCCAATCCATGTTGATTGGCAGCAAGAACAGTTGAGCCTGATGTTGAGGCTGAAACCTGGTCAGCTTGGGGAGAATTTACTGAAGAAGTCAGTTGTGAAGGTTCTTCTCCCCCAGTTGTATGAGGTGAAGATAGAGCAGCTACTGCAATTGCAGGAGCTGGTTCGCCTTCCCCCCTATGGACTGGAGCAGAAGTAGCAGGAGGTGAATTAGGATGAGTTGAGAATACCAAGAACTGAGGACGACCTTGAGCTGATGACCTATTCCTTTGGCCTTCCCTTCTAGCAATGTGGCGAGCTCGTCCCATTGCAGCAGCAGCAGCTAAGTGCTGGATTATACGCTCTTCAAGTTCAGCATCATTTGCACCCACCGGTAACTGCATTAAAACACAAAAGCAATGATTAGTACATGACCCTTCCCAGGTAAATTTAGCTTATATGTGACTTATTAACAAGAGAAAAGAAGCACAATAGCATAGGCAGAGTACAAACATGTTGTAACTCAAAATCCCCCAGGGTTGGATGATGAAATATTGTGGCATTTCTAGAAGGATTAAACCTAAAACTCCTCTCTCGTTCTACTGCCTCGAGCAATTCCTGGCTGAAAGAAAAATAAAAAAACAAACATATAAATTAACATATATACCTTTCATGTGACAACCAGTAAGAAAATCAAAACAAAAGTAGAGAGCAGCAAAAACCCGGTTGGATCCTTCAGGCTGATGGGTTGCCAGCACATGGGGCACTGGGAACTTCTTTGGCACCTGCCAGATTAAAATAAAGTTATTTTAATGAATTCTTCTAATCAATATAACATCTGTGCCCAGATATGGAAATTTGATCAGACACTGCCAAATATCAGGACGTTCAGGGAAGTTAGGATTCAACGGACAGTATGAAATTAAAAGAGCTAGTACAAAAAGCAACACATTGAAATATTAACTGTACAGATTGAGAGAAGGAAGAATCACTGTTTCCTCATTCCTCCAGCACATGATACACCAATTTACTTGGAAGAACTTCCATATTTACAAGATAATTGACAGTCGGGATCCGTCCTAACTTCTAAGGCAACATCCAAGCAAAGAAAGAAAATTTGAAGACAGATTTTTCTTTTATAAGCAAATTTGAGTACAGACCACAGATGAAAAAAGTTACTACAATTTAGAAGGCCTAAGCCCAAGGCACCAAGCTATTTACACCTAAATCTTTACACAATAAACATTTCAATGTTAGAACTTCTTTTCATTAAAGATTTTTTAGGATACAATATAAAAATAAAATCCCTAAGCCCATGTCCAATTCTCTATGTTAATACAATTTTTTTATTATATAAAAGAAATGATTTTCTACAATAGAAGCCATACTCTTGAAAAGCATCTGACAAACCATTCTCAATAAAATAAGCATAAGAGATTGTTACCATTAAGTATTTTGAAATATGTATATATATATATATATATGAAGGAAAAAAAATGTAACATTAAATTAACCAATCAATCAATCCTACAAATGACCAACAAAGGAAGTAAATGGCCAACAAACAAAATGGTTCAAATTTGCAATGCCAAAGCTTGGAGCAAATAAAACAACCTATGATGCTCATCAATACCCTCAAGCCGCTTTTCAAAAAAAAGCCACTACTCTCCTCTCCAAAAAAAACCCAACAAACAATATTTTTTTAATGGGTTTTGACATTCCCATCCGACCCCTGATTATCACCAGCAATCATAATAGTGGAAAGGGTAAATAACTTCATGCTCTCAAATTTGAACTCACATGCACTACCAATCTTTTTTTTTTTTTTAAATGACAGAGCTATAACCGATGAACTTTGAGGCAAAGCCTGCTCTTAACACCTTAACAGAACATGGGCTCCTAAATCCAATCTTCATTCACATCACTTGACTCATATATGCAATGATGAAGCACAAATATTATTGCACAGTGACATGTCGACACCCCCATCTCAGCCCTATACCACCTGGCCCATGGTTATTATCGACAATCACAGAAGTGCAAAAGGCAAATAAATTGATGCTCCTAAAATTGAATTCATTTGCACTACCATTCAAGAATACATTGCAGATGAAACTCATGCTTGCAACCGGTCACCTGTATAAAATATAGAGAATTGGATTAGCTAAAATAATTCATCAAATACCAACTCGAGAGTAGAAAAGATACAGAATTTTGCAATAAGTATATGATACCGTCGAAGGATCACTATCACAGAATGCTTCAAGGCAAATGCTGCAAGCATCATCGCAGGCATCCAGGATTCCACCCTCCACGAAGGCCGCAGCTGATGTCAAATGAGCCTCAGACGACTTGCCCTCCTCCTCCTCCTCCATCCCCGGAACCTAGAAAAATCCAATTTCTGAAATTACTAATTTTGACAATTTGTACATATTCCAAATCATCGTCTAACATTAAAATCTTTTCAAAACAACAAACAAAGCAAAAACGCAAGGTTCCATGTAGCAGAGTTTTAAACCCACAAACGAGAAAGAAAATCAGACCTATTGGAAATTTGCTAATTTGTATAGGTGCAGGTGATTAACACACTAAAAGCCCCAAAGCAACAGCAAAAAATCAAATAACCTTCAACGAAATCGAATCAAATTCACAACAATCACAACAATGAAAATCAAAATTGAGCTCTAGAGATAACAAGACAAAGCTCATAAGAATAGAAATGTAACAATTCAACTCTACCAATTGCCAATTGTCTAATCGTAAATATACATATCTTATACTGATTGTCTGAACCAAACACCAATACAAAAACAAAACAAAAAGAAAAACAGTGAGAACTCGAAATTTACACCGTCCATTTGTTTAACAGAGAAAACTCGGAACCTTATCAATAGGCCCAAAAAACCAGCAGAATTTAAATTTTCCTCCTAAAATTTTCTCAGGAACCAAACAACACAATTTATAAACAAAACATGAAAAAACGCACCGAATTTGCCTCCATAGAAGAATCGAGACGAATCAATCTCCGTGTGGCAGTGGCGATCGAGGCTCGAAACCCTAGAAAACGTGACTTTTGACAGAGAATTGGGGGAGATTAGATGAGGCAGGCGAAGAGTAGAGGAGTTGACGGAAGACTTCGACTTCGACTTCGACTTTCGACTTTCGACTTTTTTTTGTGGTGTTGTGAAGAGAAGGGAAGCCAAAACCGAAGACAAAGACAGACAAAGACAAAGCCAGAGCGCAAAGGGAAACGAAAATCGATCGAGAAAATTTAGCGTTCCCACTGACTAAAGTCGCGCCACGTGGATTTTCTCAATGAAAAAGAATATCTTTTCTTTTTCTTTTTCTTTTTCGGCTCAGTTGTTTTTTTTTTCCCCTTTCCCATCCCACTTTTCCATTTTTTACCTACTATTCTATCCTCAACTTTTCTTTTCCTTTTTGTCTTTCCTTCTAAACCAATCAAATTAATTTACTTGTAATTGGAAAGAGAAAATAAATATAGTAAAGAAAGATAAAATACCTATGTGTTAAAAGTAGGGAGAGAAAGAGAAAAGAAAATATAAAAATATATATTTTACTTTTCTTTGGTTTGTAGAAGGAAGAAGATAAGTTTTTTTTTTTTTTTTTTTTGTATACTTGAATACTTGATTATGTTTTTTCTTTTTCTTTTTAACGAGAAGTCAATAAAATTTTATACAAGATTAAGTAAAGAAAGCAAGAAAAATGCATGCCCAAAAAAGTAAATTTCTTAACCACTAAAAGTCAATAATTGCTATTGAAATTTTTAAGTGAAGATTTCTTGTCATTTCCGCTCATTTTTTAGCTCAAATTGATATGTTTTCTTCCCATTTTTTTTTTTTTCCTCCTATGACCGAATAATAGAAAAGTCTTACTTTTCTTTCCTTTCTCATATCTTTCACTCGCTCTAAAAATAGTGTAATTTATTTCTTTTAAGTTAAATTACAGTTTTAACCCATAAAATTTGGGGTTATTTATTTAGTCCCTTATTTTTTCAGATTTGGTACCAATTTTTTTTTTTTTTTCAAAGTCTAAGCCTTTCATTCATTTACATTATTGATCTAACTTTTAAGTGCCAACAAAGCAAAATAATCTCTCTCTCTCTCTCTCCTCAAATTAGTCAGGCATTATGGAAGAATTAAATAGACCAAAATAAGAAATTGAAGTTTTAAGGGACCGAAATGAAAACAACACAATGGGTTAAAAGTATAATTTGGTTTAAACAATAAAGGTGTAAAGTTTCAAAATAAAATAAAAAGAATAAAAGATAGGAGTGCTAAAGCTTAAAAAAAATTTAAAAAAAAAAAACATTTTTAGTTGTCTTTTTAAGCGTCCAAACAAATTGATTGGAAATGCGTAGATGACATGTGAAGTGTGAATAATTGACCTTTGTATATTTCTTGTCGCCTTATGGCAAGAGTTTAATGTTATTATAATGCGGATTAAAATAGCATTGGCCAATTTTGATAGATAAGATAAAATAGCCTGAAAGGAAACTTCCGCGTTATTATCATTTTTATTTTTATTCCTTTTTTTGGATTATTTTATCAATTTTACTTCGATTTTCTGCCCAATGATGAAAAATAGTCCTGTTGAGCGGTGCTTTTGTTTTCTCGCTTTTAGCCTCCACCTCTACTGCCACACTCACCATCATCAATATGCTGCTGCAGCATTTTAATTATAACCTATCCTTTAAAAATAAAATATATAAAAAGATTTTTTTTTTTTTTTGAGAAACCCAGAATGAGAAGAGAAGATAGTCTTTGAATACTACAGTATTAAACTTCCTCCATTCCGTATACGTTTGGCGACACTTATTTTTGTTAACTTAGTTTATTATTCAGCATATTTTTTCTACTATTTATAAATTTTACTGCACTTTTTGATACCATTCATGCATTCTACTGTATTATTTCAGTTAATTTTTACATTTATCTATAATATTTTCAGTAAAAAAGTTTTCAATTTCAACAAAATATACGGATCTCAAACAAACCCTCCATCTAAAAAAAAAAAAAAATTCCTCCACTCTGTGGTTTTACACGAAACAGAATTATAAAAATTTCCTCCACTAAAAAATATCTTTAGACTTTTCAGTTTTCACCATCAATGTAATTTAATAGTCTTTTATTACAATTTTTTTTATATATACACTAGATTCATTACACGCACTTTGCGGGTGTAATAATAGTCTTTTTTATTTATTTGTTTTAGGTTTTGTGTTATAATGTTTAAATGTGATATATAATTAACCGTGTGTATTTTTTTATTTAAAGAAAAAATAAAGTAATGTGAAATAATGTTTAAAAATGAGATAAAAATAGTGTCCTAAGTTTTAAACTAAAAAGAAAAAACCTAAAACTTAGAAACAGTAAATTACTTTTTTAACCCGTTTATGTTTTTAATTTAAAATTATTTAACTAAAATATATGGGTATTTTAGAAAGTTTAAGAATTTGTGTAAATGTATTTTAGTACATAAAATGTTAAAACTCAAACATGAAATCCTGTTATTTATGGTATAGAATAGATGATACATATGAGATAGGCCTATTCAAACCATGGTAACTCGCATGAAAACATAAAAAAATAAAAATAAATAAATAATAATAATAATAATAATAATAATAATAACATTTGAACAAAATGTCATTGACAGTGGTTTATATTACATTAATAATGAGAACAAAAATTTCATAAAAATTAATAATAATGAGAAGGAAATACAAGTTAAAAAACCCAACTAGTTGGTTCTCCACGTGCAAGGTCCAGCCCACATAGTAGCAAAGCCCATATATGGGTTTGTCATGTTTAGTTTTGTACAAGGACAGCAAAGACCCCTAATTCAAATAGGTTTAGGAATAAGAGGCCGTTGGTTCGCTTATAAAAGCAAGGAGTGCCGCATAAGGTGTGCTAACAAAAAAAAAAAAAAAAAAGGACAGTAAGGAGAGAGATGTGTGTGAAGAAGAAAATAGAGAGGGGAGACCAAAATGCTGTTGTCTTTGAGATAAATAATGATAAAGTTTAGTTATAAAATTAGTTATAATCTAAGGTTACAACTTTAATAAAATAAACATTACTACATATTTTGAAAATCCAACGGTTAAATTGCATGTTCATCACACTCTTAATACATATATCAAATTTTGTGTCAATCAAATATTATTTATTATATAATTTATAAGCTTATATTTTTAATCATAATTTTAAACTACAAAAATTTATAATTTAAACAATTTATTAATGACATAGCTATTAATCTTTAATTTTATAGAAATTTTGCAAAAATTGAGGATATAAGAAGAAAATGTAGTGTTTGTTTGGGAATAGCTTATTTAGCTGAAACCTGTAAATAAAGCTAAAATGTAGCTGAAACAGTACATTAAGACCCATAAATAGTACTAAAAAGTGTAATAGGACCATGAATAGTAGCAAAAATAAGCTGAATAGTAAAAAAAAACTATCTTTTTTAAGTCATGTCAAACGCACACATAATCTAATGGTGGATTTGTTAAAATTTACCCTCAA
Source organism: Quercus variabilis (assembly GCA_030445155.1). NCBI lineage: Eukaryota > Viridiplantae > Streptophyta > Magnoliopsida > Fagales > Fagaceae > Quercus > Quercus variabilis. The sequence goes on from CP129445.1 coordinate 22,098,664, forward strand.
TAAAAAGATATTAAGTAAAGTTGTAGGCTACAACCCAAAGAAAACAGTTAAATTTTCTTTAGCGGTGAGATATACACAGGAAGATTTATTATTGTATTTGGTGAATCTCAAGTTAGGCATAAACTTGAGAATTATTGTAATTGATTTGATAATAGTAAATTGATTTAGAGTTTGTTCTATGATTTTTCCTTTCAAGGAGAAAATGCTTTTCACTTAAATATTATATTCTTGTGTATGATTGCTATTTTGGATTGATAATTTTGGTAATAATATCATTTGAAACCCAAAAAGTAGTTGAGGTGGCTTGTTCTTAAAAAAAAAAATTAAGATGGCATTTTGTAACTCCTAGAAATGTATTCCACCATAATGCATTGTTGAAAATATAAATCGCTACTTTTAATAATTATAAAAGTAGAAAAACTTATGTAATTTTGTATAAATGATGCATTTAGAATTATAAAAAGCAAGAATATATGAGTAAATGCATTTAATTTCATATATTAATTATTTATAGGTGATAAGTAAATGGAATATTTATGTAAAACGAATTTATATATTTGTTTTTTAAAATTCACATGAGAAAAAATTGATTTGGAATATGAATTTATTGATCAAGTTGAGTTGCTTAGGTAATAATTGAAACAAAAACTAATAAAAGTCCAAAGCAAATTAAATAACACATGCAATAAAAAAAAAAATGTATGATTATTTAAGTTAGTTGAAATAATTAAATATTTGTAAATTAACTCAAATAATTGTTGGAAAAATATGTGTATCTCATACATATATTGCATAGCGGAATAAAATCCAAGATTTCAATTAACTCAACCTATAAAATTTCTTATCGTCAAATAAAATATCTGATAATAAAGAGAAATAATCAAGAATTGACGTTATACATTGAAACTCTATCTAAAATATATATATATATATACACACACAAGATATACTTCCAGTTTTGCACAAGTCACAATTGTAAATGAATCTTAAAATGGATAATTTGTATTACACTCTACTTGGGCCTTTGATCAGCGTTTGCATATTGCCTACTTGTGGTTCAAAAGGTATTACTTTACTTACTAGAGGTTTTTTTTTTTTTTGTTGCACAATGGTAACCCAGTTATGTTACACTATTTTATAAACCTGTGTTCAATCAAAGACCATTCTCCAATAATTCTTGAAAATTTATAATTTGCCATGCACGAAGGAACAAGGTTCATATATCGTGACTTGCACACAAAGAGAATGTCATATAGTAGTGACTCTATGCCCACTCTTCCAAGTACATTCACCAAATAGTCCATGTTCAAATCCTCACATATTGGTCGAGTCATCTATAATTTAGCCCAATCGATCATATAAACTTCTAATCAAACTGAAGTTAGTTATGAACAAATTTCCTGTAAGCACGCATATATGACAAATACCTACTCCCTTCTATAATAACTCGTTCAATTCTCAATGGAATCCATGCCTACTAGCTCACTGAGAGAAGAGAGACTCAGAACAAGATGAAATTTATTGTGTATTAGCGTATACAAGGAGCTAGACTGCTACAGAACATTAAAAGGTAGATTAATTGAAAAGAAACTTTTAAAAAATGGTACTAATCAAACTAATAAGTTCAGCTACTTTACCAATGTTATTTCTAGGCAAATTCTTTGAAATGACACTGCAGAAGTAGGTTTGAATGAGAAAATGGTAGAAGAGTATTTGACCAAGAATTTGATTGATTGCGTACCCAGAGGTTTCTTTCTCCTTCAAAAAGCATCCTATCTCCTTTAATTTTATGTGTTTTTAACATGTTACAATAAGGTTGGTTATGGTTGCGATACAAAACAAATCTCGAGTAAGTAAAGTAATACTTTCCAAATCATAGATAGAGACGTGCAAATTGCAAACATCCAAACCACAAGAGAGTTAAGTGTAATTATTCCATCTTAAAATATAGATAAACACAACACACACATAGCTTTGAAGCTTCTAAACTGAAAATCCCAAAAAAAAAAAAAAATCCTGAAAGTTGAAACAATTTGCTTTTCCATTATTATATCTCCTAAAAACAGTGTATCTTGTAAGTAAATGAGAAAATACAAATTTTCTCTTCTTCATTGCTCTAGGGAGTTTTTCTCTCAATAAAATCCAATAATCACAACATTATGGGTCTGTTTAGATACTGGTTATTGCTGAAAACTGAAAACTGAAAACTGAAAATACTGTAGCAAAATAATTTTTAAATATATAAATAATACCATGAGACCCAGGTTAGAAGTTATATTTGCTAAAAGAGGTATTTGTGGGTCCCATGAACAATGCACGAGACCCACCCAAAGAAACGCAAACAGATAGCAACACAAACGCGTTGCTATCCAAACCCACTCAATGGGCGTGTTTGGATACCGTTTATTGCTGAAAATTGAAAACTGGAAACATTATAGTAAAATAATTTTTAAATGTATGAATAGTGCCATGGAACTCAGTACATATTAGTCGAGCCATCTATAATTTAGCCCAATCAATCATATAAACTTCTAATCAAACTGAAGTAAGTTATGAACAAATTTAATGTAAGCACGCATATATAACAAATACCTACTCCCTTCTATAATAACTCGTTCAATTATCAATGAAATCCATGCCTACTAGCTCACTGAGAGAAGAGAGACTCAGGACAAGAAGAAATTTATTGTGTATTAGCATAGACAAGGAGCTAGACTGCTACAGAACATTAAAAGGTAGATTTTTTTTTTTTTTTTTTTTTTGAGAAACTAAAAGGTAGATTAATGGAAGAGAAACTTTTAAAAAATGCTGCTAATCAAACTAATAAGTTCAGCTTCTTTACCAATGTTATTTCTAGGCAAATTCCTTGAAACGACACTGCAGAAGTAGGTTTGAATGAGAAAATGATAGAAGAATATTTGACCAAGAATTTGATTGATTGCGTACCCAGAGGTTTCTTTCTCCTTGCGTACCCAAAGGTTTCTTTCTCCTTCAAAAAGCATCCTATCTCTTTTAATTTTATGTGTTTTTAACATGTCACAATAAGGTTGGTTATGGTTGCGTTACAAAACAAATCTCAAGTAAGTAAAGTAATACTTTTCAAATCATAAATAAAGACGTGCAAACGTCAAAACCACAAGAGAGTTAAGTATAATTATTTCATCTTAAAATATAGATAAACACAACACACATATAGCTTTGAAGCTTCTAAACAGAAAATCCCAAAAAAAAAAATTCTTGAAAGTTGAAACAACCTGCTTTTCCATTATTATATCTCCTAAAAACAGTGTATGCTTGTAAGTAAATGAGAAAAATACGAATTTTCCATGCTTCATTGCTCTAGGGAGTTTTTCTCTCAATAAAATTCAATAATCACAACATTATGGGTATGTTTGGATACCGCTTATTATTGAAAATTGAAAATACTGTAACAGAATAATTTTTAAATGTATAAATTGTGTTGTGGGACCTAAGTTAGAAGTTATATTTGCTGAAAGAGGTACTTGTGGGTCCTGTGAACAATGCAAGTAACCCATTCGAGGAAATGCAAATGCGAATAGCAATGCAAACATGTTGCTATCCAAACCCACTCTATGGGTGTATTTGGATACCGCTTATTACTAAAAACTGAAAATACTATATCAAATTAATTTTTAAATGTGTGAATAGTGCCGTGAAATCCAATTTTAAAGTTGATTTTGCTAAAATTCGTACTTGCGGGTCCTGTAAACAGTACATAGGACCCACACAAAAACGCTGAACGCAACTTACAAAATCATTTTATCACTATACAAACATACACTATATGTTGGTTGAGTACACCCTGTGGGTGTTTAAATACATAGCTTGAGATATTACCAAAGGAAAAATAAAACTCGGTTGTAATGGACTTTAGACTCATCTTATCTCAAAACTAAACCAAAATTTTTCATTAATTTTATTGTACTCTAGTATAAAAATATAATTGCACTAGTACTCTAGGATAATTGTACAAGATATCCCTTAACTATTTAAAACTGCATTTAAGCCCTTCATGAAATATCTATAGTGAAATAAAGTCAAAATAATTAATTGGCACTTTGTTGTCACTGCATACCATTGACTCATTGAGTGCCCAATTTAATTCTTTGATTGGTCTTTCACTCTTGGTAATCTAGTTCCATGGAATATGTATTTTAGTAAATGATTAAGACTTATTCTCTAAATGATCAATTTCCATTAAATCTATCTCAATAAGATTTTTTATTTTTTTAAATAATTTGATAATTGGGGGAGGGGGATTTTGAATTCAAATATCTTAATTAGAAATACCAAAAAATATAAATTGAGTTACAAAGTTGGCTAGGGGAAATTTCTTATCTCTTTGTATTTAAATCACATATACTGGCATTTCGAATATTCATCAAATAAATTCATAATGACTTATGTTCATATAATCTTAGAAAATAAAACATTCCTATTAATGAAAAAATTCATACAAATTGGATTTTATAATAATCTCAAACGCAATTACCCTCAAAGTCAATTTAACATATATTTGACACGATACCCTCTATATGTGAGTCAAAAGGGATTAGCAAGATGTTATCTTGTGATTTCTCCACTCCTTATATTAGGAGTGTCAATATTTGACATAACTTGCGAACGTGACTCAATGTTTTGCAAGTTAGTGCTTAGTGTAAATAGATTCGTGTCACACCTACTTAACTTGCAATTATGAATAAATATCATTATTTTTTTATATATAAATTTGAATTCTAAGTACATTTAATTAATTAAAAGAATTTGAATGGTTATATTGATGAATTCCTCATTGAAACTCTAAAGTCTCTAACCCTTTTACCTAGAGCAAAAAGGGAGTGGGAACTCTCTTTTCATTTTAGTTTTTTTAATTGTCTATTAAACGAGCTTTAAATGAGTCAAGTCATATATATCAACCCACCTAATGAGTTGTGTTAAGATTGAGAGCATGGTTTTAAAAATCGATTCTGTGGGGCCAAAAGATTGGGCAGCCCTGGCCCATTCCAAGCCAAGCCCAAATGGCCCACTCCGAGGAAGGATGACTATCTGAAGCCAATTTAGGGGAAAACTCTTCTTTGGATCCATGCCGAGGACCCTTTCGTTCTCGGCATACTAAGGATAATTGTAAAGGGGGGGGACAAACCCAGAGCAAGTTGTCACCTCCACACTTAATACACTCACCTAACCCTTCTGGCCGCATTAATGGGGATGCAACCTCCGGGCGGGGCTACATCGATCAGGGTGAACCACTTGAGCACGGATACGAACTCTGATGGGACAGGCAGCCAGAGGAGAGACTAATGGATGATCAACAGAAGGAGGAAGAGAGTAATATATAAGGGATACGAGCAAAGTGTGAAAAAGGAAGAAGAAAAAGGAAAAAAGAGAGAGGCCTGGGAAACAAGCCTCCTCGGCCATTGGCTGAGGAGCATCCCTCAATTGTAAATTGATCTAAGTGTTCTTTCAATAAGATATAAAGTAGTTCCGGCCCGGTGAAGGCCGGCCAGTGCCTAAACTTTCAATCCACTCTCTACAAATTCATTATTTTGGGTTCGTTGGGCCTTTAACCTATATCTTTTGGGCTTGGGCAACAAAAACCGACCCTACAATTGGCGCCGTCTGTGGGAAGGATTAGTACGCTGGCCGGCGCAACCGGCGATCGTTCTAAGTGGTCACTTCACAGAAGGTTGGCGACGTATCAAAAAAAAAAAAAAGAAAAAAAAAAGGAGAATCACAAAAAAATAAAAGATTTAACAGCAAAGAAAAAAAAAGTTTGATATTATTTCATAAAAAGAAAAGTACAAAATACAATCAGAGGCTCAGGCAGGCGTGTTTTACAAACAAATTTACAAGCTAATCCTACAATCAGAGGCCCAGGCAGACCGATTCTAGAACTAGCTAGAGGGAAGTGTCAACCCGTACCCTTATTGGCGTCAAGAGAATGGGAGAACTTGACAATAAGAGGCGGGAAGGAGGCTGAGGCTGGCTCGCTTCAAGGCCACCAGCAACTCCTTGTCCGGTGCGGTGGAGCTTAAACAAAGTGAGGAGCAGATACAGACGCACCGGGACACCCTCCCTCATGATGTTCCCTTGATTCTCTCCAGCCCTCACGAGCGTTGGCCATTGAAGACGGCAACGCTCAGGCACCAACCATGACGTGAATTCACACATCTCCTCCATCGGGGTGCGCTCCGAGGAGAGACATTAGGTACTCCAACGACATCCCTCCGGGCCACCATGCATGGCACCATCGGGGTTACGCCTAAACTCTACTGCACCGGAAACATAGTAGGGGCTGCGGTCACAACGACCCTTGGTCCGGATGTCCTCACACCCGCCCAAAGCCGCCACATGCCCTCCAACTCCGGCCACAATCCTAACGGGGTTATTGAAGGGGCTAGGGAAATTGAGGGGACGCGTTTCTAATTGCGTTTGGGAGTTCATGGAGTGTGAAGAAACCTTCCCCCCGAAGAGTCTTATATAGGGGATAAATGTTGGTGAGAATTAATTCACGCAGAATTCGAAAAGAGAGTTGTCAACAGTGCTAATCACGAAGCCACCAAATTCCGAGGGGCTGTAGACCGCTGGATGTGTGCTAATTCACGAGGACTTTAATAAGGGCGCGTCTCGCGCACCGAAACGTCAAGCGAAGAAAACGAATCGCCAAAGGACGCCTCGTAAATGAAAAAGATAGGACTCGAACTGCGGGCGAAACAGAACGCCACGTGTAAGGTCATAATCCAACCCGAAGAGGAACCATCTCCAATAAAGCGGTCCGAAGACAAACCCCTACTTACAGAGAAATGAAAGCGTTAGACAGAACCAAAGCATTGCATGGTCCTCGGACTCAAGCCTATGGGGAAACTAACCGCTCGGCTATACCTGGGTACTAGACAGAACCAAGGTATTGCATGGTCCTCGGACTCAAACCTATAGGGAAACTAGATACTTACAAAGAAATGAAAACGTTAGACAGAACCAAGGCATTGCATGGTCCTCGGACTCAAGCCTATAGGGAAACTAACCGCTCGTATATACCTGGGTACTAGACAGAACCAAGGTATTGCATGGTCCTCGAACTCAAACCTATAGGGAAACTAGATACTTACAGAGAAATGAAAGCGTTAGACAGAACCAAGGCATTGCATAGTCCTCGGACTCAAGCCTATGGGGAAACTAACCGCTTGACTATACCTGAGTACTAGACAGAACCAAGGTATTGCATGGTCCTCGGACTCAAACCTATGGGGAAACTAGATACTTACAGAGAAATGAAAGCGTTAAACAGAACCAAGGCATTGCATGGTCCTCGGACTCAAGCCTATGGGGAAACTAACCGCTCGGCTATACCTGGGTACTAGATAGAACCAAAGTATTGCATGGTCCTCGGACTCAAACCTATGGGGAAACTAGACACTTACAGAAAAATGAAAGTGTTAGACAGAACCAAGGCATTGCATGGTCCTCGGACTCAAGCCTATGGGGAAACTAACCGCTCGGCTATACCTGGGTACTAGACAGAACCAAGGTATTGCATGGTCCTCGGACTCAAACCTATGGGGAAACTAGATACTTACAGAGAAATGAAAGCGTTAGACAGAACCAGGGCATTGCATGGTCCTCGGACTCAAGCCTATGGGGAAACTAACCGCTCCGCTATACCTAGATACTAGACAGAACCAAGGTATTGCATGGTCCTCGGACTTAAACCTATGGGGAAACTAGATACTTACAGAGAAATGAAAGCGTTAGACAGAACCAAGGCATTGCATGGTCCTCGGACTCAAGCCTATGAGGAAACTAACCGCTCAACTATACCTGAGTACTAGACAGAACCAAGGTATTGCATGGTCCTCGGACTCAAACCTATGGGGAAACTAGATACTTACAGAGAAATGAAAGCGTTAGACAAAACCAAGGCATTGCATGATCCTCGGACTCAAGCCTATGGGAAAACTAACCGCTCGGCTACACCTGGGGGCTAGACAGAACAAGATCACCACTTGATCCTCAGATTCAGGCCCACGGGAAGACTTAATTACAACATATCCCAAGTTAGGAAATGATCAAGTCCCACCTAACCCTTGAGGCACAAGAGGGCTGCCCATGCATACGTACTCTCTACATCTCATCATTGCTGCCACAATCGGCTGACATACAACTCAAGCTAAAATTGTGCCGATCAAAGGAAAGGAGGGAAAGCAGGCAGCGCGTACACAAATAAGCAATTCAAATAAAGGGAGATTAAATTAACATTACAACAATGAGTTCGTAAAAATTGCATGGCAAGAGCCACAGTACACAGAGAAGAAGCACAACAAAATAGAATGACAACGTGAAAGTAGGGTGAGCCGAGACGCAGGGGAATCTACTCCTTTTGCTCAGGCTGAACGGAGGCAACCCCCAACCCTTCCGAGCCTTGGCTTGAGGGGACGGCTTGCGGGGGTATGGCGAGAGCGGTTGCTTCCTCAGCGGTGGGGGTTTGGATCATTGGAAGGGATCTCCACTATCCCTTGGGGCATTTCCTCGCCCGAATGCTCCCCCAATTCAGCTGCCCCCACCTCCTCAACAATCTCCCCAACCTTAGGGTCCTCAAGGGCGACCTCGCGGATAGCAGGGGTGTAGTATACGTTCTCTGCCTTCCATAGGTCAGACGTGGCCTCCACCCCAGCTTGTTTGAGGGCCTCAGCCCAGACCTGGGAACAATATCGCCTACACACCCCCAGGACTTGAGCCTTGTAAGCGGCCTCTACCGAAGCCATCCCATCAGCGTAGGCTGTGGTTTCAGCCTCCTCCTTGGCATGCTCGGCCATCTCCCTGCCATGATCAGCCTCGTCCTTGGCCCGCCAAGCCTAGTCTCTAGCCCATTCGGCTACCCTCTGAGCCCCCTCGGCCTTAGTCACGTCAGCCCGCAGGTCAGTAATCAGATCCCTCACAATTCGCAATTGCTCCTCCGCCTCGCCTAGGCACCTCGTCTGCTCCGTGGCCTGGGTCTGGGCGCCCTCAAGACCAGACAGCGCATTATCCCGCTCCCTGGTCACCTCCTTCAGAGCCTCTTGGGCCTTGACGAGGTCAGCTTCAGAATTCTTCAGAGTCTTGGTGGCCTGGTATCGCCAGTCGCGCTCCTTTTTAAGGGCCTCCTTCTGGACGTTTGTCGCCCCCTCCAACGCAAAGATAGCTTGGATAGTCTGCCAGAACAACCAACGTGCTATAAGTCCAATAAAAGAAAATAAGTGGGAGAAGATCCGAGGCTAAAGCCTTTACCATCCCCACATATCGCTTAAGGCTGAGGAAGACCTGCTCATTCGTCAAAGAGTTGAGCTCCGCCATGTCTGCCGGGAGTAGCAGGCTCCTCTCCAGTGCATCGGCCACACGCGTACCTTCGCCCTCGTTGAAGTCCCTGAGGGAGGCGTTATCCCTCAAGGGCTCCCCATGGAGCATCGGGGCTGGGAGCCAGGCCTCAGCCTCGGACGAGGTGGTGTCGGCGACCTGCCTATCCAGACTCCTTCCGCCTATCCTCAGCTGCTTGGACGGCCGCAGAGTAGTGTCCCCCTCCTGCGAAGGCACTGTTTTCTCCTCTATGGGCCCCTTGCCCTTGTCCTTCCTCTTCTTGGGTGCGACAGGCACAGACCGAAAGGGCGAGTGTGTCTGGGGAGCAGGAGGGAGCTTCTGCTGAGCGGAAGTCTACCTAGTCTTCGGCAGGGTAGGAGGAAGCTTTTGTTGGGACTTCCCTGGCTGGCCCTCGATCAAGTCCAGCAAGTCGGTAGTGGGCCTCCTCTTGTAACCCATTGTTGGTGGAGGGGCTTCAGAAGCGAGGAGGTCTGCTTCGCTCAGATTAGGGTCACCCAAGTCCCCAGGCGGATCCTCGGACCGATCAAGCTCAGCAAAAACGTCAAACGGGTCCTCCTCCCTCTCTGGACCTTCTTCGGCAGCCTCAGCGAATAGTTGGGAAAAGGAGGGGACGGCTAGTGTGACAGCTTCCTGATCGGGGGGCTCCTCGGGAATCAAAAATCCGTCCTCGGTCACAGTAATCCTCTGAAGCCGAGGATCGTTGGCTAGGATGACGTGCTTTGGAACCGAGAACAACTTCTGGGTGGGCGTATACCCCAAGATTAAATGGGCGGCTCTAACTTGATTGTCATCCTCGTTTACGTAAACCGGCGCCCTTAGCACCTTCTGCAAGTCTTCCTGGTTAGTCAAATGGAAGTGACGCTCAAAAGCGTGCGGGTCTGCAAATGGAAAACACCACGATGTTAGCAAAAAGAAAAAGTGCAAGAAAACTCAAAACCCCTCCTACTCCTACTGCCCCACCTGGTACCCCTTCCGTCGTTGGGCAGTGGAGGCCATCATGCCATGCCCCTGACACGATGAGTAAGTCTTCGCTAAGCCCCTTGTTGGACTCAGGGAGGCACTGGATGAGTCGCACCCTGTCGTCCCTCGTTTTCAGATAATAAGATTTGCCCCTAAGGTGCTGAAGGTTGTAGCACCAATTCACGTCGTGGTAAGTCAACCTTAGCCCCATCTTCTCATTCAGGACGTCCACACAGCCCAAAATCCTAAAGACGTTTATCCCACACTGGGTAAGAGCCAACCGGAAGTGCGTGAGGTAGTCCCTCATCACCAGTCCCATTGGGACCGTCATTCCCCATTCGAGGAAGGCGGCGATGGGAATTACCACTTCACCCTCCTACTTATGTAAGCGCCAATCCCCATCCTCACTATATCTCAGACCTACATTGGCGGGGATCCGGTAGTCGGCGACAAATTTCTCCATTGTCTCCTCGGTGTGGACATATTTCTTAAACCTACCCATCCCAATTAACACCTAAAAGAGCTAAGAAAGGACAAATGAAGGAGAAGGAATAACGGGAAAGAGAGCTTAGAGAAGGATAGAGCAACTTACTGAAAAGATGAGGAGCTCCTTGGACAGGCTTTTGTGCTGAAGATGTGAGAGTGTGGCTGGACTCAGAAAGGACACACGAGAAAATCTTGGTTACGAATGAGGAACAGGGAGAAGTGGTTCGTACGGGTATTTATACCCCGAATCGAGGAACAATGCGGGCTTTCCCGCCCATAAATGCGAAACGAACCCCCACCGTTGGATGGATAACGCCTCACTAGACGTGGGGAGCACAGAGCCGCTTGAATTTAATAATGGGCACGTTACGTGCTCCGAAACGTCAGCAACGTGCATTAGGCAGGTGAATAGATCCCAATCCTGACAGGGGTAAGGCCGAAGATGTCAAAATCCTACTCCCCGCCCGAAGATGTGTGCAGCAAGATTTTGAGGGGCTATTGTGGGGCCAAAAGATTGGGCAGCCCTGGCCCATTCCAAGCCAGGCCCAAATGGCCCACTCCGAGGAAGGATGACTATCCGAGGCCAATTTAGGGGAAAACTCTTCTTTGGATCCACGCCGAGAACCCTTTCGTCCTCGGCATACTGAGGATAATTGTAAAGGGGAGGGGGGACAAACCCAGAGCAAGTTGTCACCTCCACACTTAATACGCTCACCTAACCCTTATGACCGCATTAATGGGGATGCAACCCCCGGGCAGGGCTACATCGATCAGGGTGAACCACTTGAGCACGGATACGACCTCTGATGGGACAGGCAGCCAAAGGAGAGGCCAATGGATGATCAACAGAAGGAGGAAGAGAGTAATATATAAGGGATACGAGCAAAGTGTGAAAAAGGAAGAAGAAAAAGGAAAAAAGAGAGAGGCCTGGGAAACAAGCCTCCTCGGCCATTGGCCGAGGAGCATCCCTCAATTGTAAATTGATCTAAGTGTTCTTTCAATAAGATATAAAGTAGTTTCGGCCTGGTGAAGGCCGGCCAGTCCCTAAACCTTCAATCAACTCTCTACAAATTCATTGTTTTGAATTCGTTGGGCCTTCAACCCATATCTTTTGGGCTTGAACAACAAAAACCGACCCTACAGATTCTATGTCTGATTAAAGTAACCGGTCTAGTTTTTGAAACCATAATTGAGAGATTTTAAACGATTATTATATTAATCAAGTTAAGATTTAAATATGCATTTAAATATTCATGTCTCGACACAGGACAAGAATTGACACTCCTACCTTGGATTGTGCAACTGTTAGTCGAAGACCAAAACATGTTCCTATCTTATTACATCACATTAGAAGTCATTAACTAGCCCATAGCATAGTCATTAACCACTGCTCCAAACCGCAGTTGGTGGAAAAGCTTTGCCTCCAATGGTCTAAAGCGAAGTTAGATAACGATCAATTGTCGGACAATAAACCATGAGTCCTTGACCCTTCATTAATAACCTTGCAATAATTCTCACTTCGCTTGAATATGACAATGAAGAAGTCTTTGTCCAGTTGTCCGAGACTGATACACTGAAGATACCATTGCGGGTTCCAAAATCCAAATGGTCCGTAACTTTGAAGTTTAGATATATGAAACCAGTGGTTGTTCCAAAAACTTTGACAATGAGAGCCGATCTCTATACGTTATTTTTTTTTCCGTGGATAGTAGAATCAGTGGGCATGCATCAGTGTGGCCTTCTTTCCCATTTGAGTCTGTTTGAGTTTGAGTTTGAGTATAAATCAATTATAGATTTTTTTTTTTGGGGGGGTTAAAATCAATTATAGATTAACATTAGTCTCTTATTAATGTTTTCAAGTGGTTCAGAGTGGTAGCTAAGGTGTCGTGACCAGCTCAATGTGAAAATTTGAATTTGAAGACTCCAATTCAATTTATACACTAAATTGATTCGAAGCAAGCAAGAAATTAGACCACACATAAACAAACACTTAAAAATTGCATCTAACTTAACTAATACATTATTAACAAGATCATAATTACAAAGGAAGCAACTTACAAACGTAAAATCTTTTAAAAGATCAAAGAACTACTAGATCTCTTAAAAATCTAAATACATATGATCTTCTTCTAAAAGACAAATACATAATTGATTTTTCATCTATTCTCACTTGGGTGTGGTCTATTTTTTGACAAGAAGTAGTACTTTCTTACTTGACCCAAAAAAAAAAAATTGATAGCAACTTCATAATATATGGGCCATTAAACAAATTTAAGTTATAAGATTATGGTAAATTAATGAAAAAAAGAGACATCTAATGTAGACTCGTTGACCTCACATCACATGATGATAATAAAAAATATCACGTGTACTATTGGGGTCTTGATAAGATAAGGGGAAAGCTTATTTAAAAATTATTAAAAAAAATTATTGTGAATTTTTATCTTCTGAACATGATTAAAATCAAATACAAGCAACGCATCCATCCATCTTATTCTGAATCTCTAATCATGAAAGAAAAACCCAAAGAACGCAAGGAACATTTTTGGGGCTCGATTTTCAGCCCATCAAGCCCGAAAAAAGTCAAGGATACCAATCCCCCTAATGTCACGTAATCAAAGAAAAAGGATATAAAGAAAACGAAAGGTGGCATAGAAAAAGTCGTATGATGAGGAGGGCTTTGGAGTTACTAGAAGGCAAGGCAAAATGGCACGCTATGAACAGAAATGAATAAAACAAGAAAGGCAATGCCACCGACAAAATTTTGATATTTCATTTTAGAAAGTGTCAGATCGAAGAATAACCAAAACACACACGGGTTCACTGTTCAGTGTTCCCGCAAAGCAATTACAGACACACCAGCCCATCACACCGTTACATTACGGCGATACCTAATTATTGAGGATTACATTACACCTACCTACCCTATTAAAATAGTGCCTCATTTTTGGTTTGGAGGATATTCTGACGGAGACAAATGGCCCTCCGTCTGGAGGTACGTCGTGTTCCGCGTCACCCTTCCGACACTCTCAAACAAAAATATATAAATAAAATATTACTACCATATGTATTCTTTTTTGGTTTTTTAATTGAGGCCCAAATCTTTTTTTTTTTTTTTCTCTTTTTTGTATTGACAACTTACCATTTAAATATTAGTGCAAGATTAATCCCAAATATTACCATTGGAAATCTTAGAAGTATTAGTTAATGGGTGAAACTTGTGTATAGTGCATCTATATATTGGACACAATATGATTCGAACATGCGTGTCTACATCATATTGTGTCCAGTGCATAGATGCATTGTACACAAGTTATATCCTTAGTTAAATTACATTCTAATTGTTCTCAAAAAGTAGTTAAGTTAAGTTATAAGGTTTTTAATTTTTTTTTAGTGTTATTTTAGGTTTTTATATGTTTGTCTCTTCACTTTACTTGAATTAAATCACTTTTTTGTTAACGTTGCATCAATCACTCATATTTGCATGTGATCAACCCATATCAAGCAACTCCCCTCATCTTTTCTTTGATAGGAGTTACTCCTATCTTTAAACAAGTTTATTATTTCATGTATTATCTTTTATTGTATTTCTATTTATCCTCCTTAAACATCCTTGTTTTAGCTATGATTGTTTTATAAATATATATATATATATATATATATTTTTTTTTAATTGTCCAACATTCAAGACTATGAGAAATTATTATGTACTCTTGGAGTACCATAAATGCGTACTCCCTCCTCTCACATGAATAGTGAGACCCACCATTCATGTGAAATGAGTGAGTACGCATTTATAATACTCCGAGAGTATTTAATAATTTTCCCAAAACTATATAGCATAACAATATTATAGTGGTCTTGTAATAATTTTCCTTTAAGGAAAGTATGCATTTATGATACTCCGAGAGTACTTAATAATTTTCCCAAGACTATATAGCATAACAATCTTATAGTGGTCTTGTAATAATTTCCCTTTAAGTTTTTTTTTTTTTTTTTGGAGAATCAATTTCCCTTTAAGTTTATAGCCATTATATGATCGCGTACAATTTTATCCATTAAAACTATATTATTTACCAAAAAAAAAAAACTAGGGTTGTAAATGAACCAAGTTGGCTTGGCTTGGGAAAAACTTGTTGGTGTTCATTATTTTAACAAATGAGCTAACTTTTAGCCAAAATTTAGGCTTGATTATTAAACAAGTCAGACTCAAACATAATAATGTGCTATTGAATTTAAGGCTCAATTAATGCATGTTTGTGTGTGTTGAAAATGTGTCCTTATATTTGATTATGTAAGTTTGTAAATAAATTTATAAGATATCAATCATTACTTGTCATTTATCGGAGATATAAATAGTCCATTTTGTAGTAAAATTGTATACAATTTTTAACAATATACAAGGTTGATGAAACTAATTTTTATAAGCTCATAAACAAAAATTGTAGGGGGATGGCCCCCTAAATGTGCTTCTTAGACCTGGGATGGCAAACCCAATGGGTGAACATAATGGCTCGAGGTGTCAAATCCAACCTAAGCCACGTTAGAAGGCTCATATTTGAATACGGGGCTAAGATCTAATGGGGAAGGGCCTTCTTTGTTGCTAAGAATAGTCGATGAAGCTCACTATACCGCAGGGCAGTCTTGCTCGAGAAAGGATGACTGATGAGGCAATCGAGGAAGAAGGCGCTTCCCAAAAATTCAGTTAATGAGCCAGACAAGGTGGCTCGCAACCCAAGTAATAGTCACCTACACAATAATTAAGTGTTCATACCTAACGCAAACCGCATTTAATGCTGAATCACTAGAATAAATAATGTTTTACACCCTAAAAGTCCATTTCCATCATCAATAAGAGGGAAGAGACACATGATGGAACAAACATCTTTTTACATTCACCATGGCAACCCATTATTGAAGGGATGGGCTGAGTGTATAAATAGGGCTTTACCCCATACTTAGAGGGGGACTTGAGAAATTTAGGATTGAGAGAGTAAGAACTTCTAGAGAGTGTTGTATTTGCCTAAGGTTGCTTGTAACCTTGACGATAGAGTATTAGTATTTAGCCAACATCTAAGTGTTCATTCAAACTTGTATTTTACTTGTTTAGCCCTCCCATTGTGGATTACTCTTTTGTTTATAAATTAGTTGTGACGTTCTTGATATTCGGGGAGGCCTCAGTTTTCCTTTAGTATTTTTGACCCCTACAAAAATAATTATGTCTAATTAACTCAAATAATATTTTTTTTAGAACACACACACAAGGGAGAAGGAAATAGGTTATAACACAAAGGCACACTCAAATAATATAATTTTAATTATAATTTAGTTATTACATATTATTATAGATTTGAGAAAGGATAACATTTTTTATTACATTTTTTATTATATACAAAAAATAATTAATTAATCAAGTAACTTATGAACAAAATCAAGTTTGTTCGACATAAAAATGAACCAAATTAAACATGTAATATAGTTTGGAGCTATTTTCTCCAATATTCGTGGCAATTTATAAGATTATTTATGTATATTAATTAACTAAAATTATATAGAAATGATCTCTTTAATTGTCACATAGTATATTGAAAGAAAATAGCTCAAAACCAGTTTGTTAACAATCCTACACCAATATCACTCTAAAACTTCCAAATTTTAGTGTGAATTTTATCAAGTAACACTACCACAGATTTCTCATTTCCATATCCTTCTCAATGCATACATTACCTTAAGTCATTTTAATATTATTCGAACAAACCCCACGATTTTTATTTATATTGGAATACTTCCTTTCTCTATCTTACTAAAGTTACGGTGCCTAAAAACGTTTCTTATTAGGCTGAAATACATTTCTCAAGTTTTGGTTACATTAAAGACCCTTTTTTTGGTAGAGAATCGGTTACATTAACATCAGAATTCAGAATCGAAAGAAAATCAGAATAGAGAATTGAATTTATAATTTATAATGTATAGTGTAATAAAGAGTAACCACTGATTTTTATTTTTTATTGTTAAGAAAATCAAAGCCTCTCGCTTTCTGTCCAGAATGATGCATTTATTGCCTCCTACAACAAGCTATATTGTCAGACAGCAACAGCTCAGCATCTGCCCGCAAAATTTATATGCGTATCTGGGTTAGCCAAAGCTCCACGGTCCCCTCCTTTACTGCTATTATTTTTTGTCACCATCTCTGTTTCCGAGTTCTAAGCCGAGCCATCTCATGATGGGCTCCAGGTGGCCTAACATGACTTGCTTTCGGAGTTTACTGTTTTTACAGTTTTACTCACTTTTGTTTCCAGAGATTCGAAAGAGTAAAAATACTTTTGGGAGTAGTTTCATTTTATTGGTTGGTTTTTTGCTTTTTGTTTTTTTTTAAAGAAACTTGTTGCTGTTACTTTATTTACTTAAAATTAAGACAAAAGTCAATAAAAATTTGGGACAAAAGATTAAAACTTTTACGGGAATTACCAAATGCACATTAGTTAATAGGAATTACCAAGCAGTAATAACAGCTGTTATCATCGGAAAACTAATTTGACTTTATTTTCAAAAAGCTGTTAGGAACATCTCAATTCTCTTTAACGGTGAATGCTTGAAAGGCTAACTCAAAGAGTTTAATGTTCAACATGTTATAAATACAACATAATTTGATATTTGGACATAAATGTCATATTTAATGAGATTTAAGAGGGAGTATTTTTCAAGCATTCTTCTTATTTCTTAATACTTATATACCTTAAATAATAAGTTTAATAACACAACTTTTGTTACAATTTATTGAAATGATTGACTAAAAATAGTAAAAAAATATTTGATTAGTTCATAAAAAAAAAAAATTGTTCACCATCACACTCACACTGGTTCACTTTACTAAGTTATAACAAAAATTGGAAAAATATTTAAGTACTCTCAGAGCATGATGAATAATGTTTTATCCTCTCATATTTATGATGAACATTGCTATGAATTTAATAAATGGACCACATCATTAATGTGAAAGGAGGAAGTACTATTCATCATACTCCGTGAGTACCTAAGAATTATTCCAAATATTGTGCCTCTAGACTCTTACTCTTTTTTGCTAATTATATACAAAAGAATTCCATGATTTTGCTACTGTTCATCCCACATCCCAATTTTTATTTTTACATATAACCTATTAAAATAATATAAAAAAATTGACTCTCTCTCTCTCCTCTTTAATTTCGGTCTCTCTTCCTATCTCTCTCTCTCTTAGCCACCCACCGCCATCTTCACCATTCATCACTTGTCAGACCTACACTCCCTGGAACTCACCCAAGCTTAATAGGTTCAAGTACAACTTTATCCTCTTCTTCTTGAATTTCCATCGAAATGAGTCTGAGTTGACTCGACGGCTTACAACTAAGAAACACCTACACTGAAACCCACCACACCCAAACAAAACCCAAAACCCAAACTACCAGCCCTAGCCACCTCGAATAGAACCCAACCACCACCAAAACCCAGCCACCAAAACAACCATCATCAAAACCCACCATTAAACAGACCCAACAAGCACCGAAACAGCCACCACCAAACCCAACCACCAATTTAACTCCACCACTAAAACCCACCATCAAAATGCCACCATTGAACCCAAAAATCACCGATTCAGAAAGGGAGAGACCGAGAAGGGGCAAAAAGAATAGAGAAATAGAGAGAGAAGAGGAGGAAATGGAGAGAGAAGAGGGAGAGATGGAAGAGAGACGAAGAAGAGAGGAGAGGGAGAGACCAAGAAAGGGAAAAAAGAATAGTGAGAAAGAGGAAGAGTTAGAGGAGTGAGAGAAGTAGGAGTTAATAAAATATTAGGATTTAAGAATGTAGGGACTCATTTTAGGAAAGTTTCCTAACAATACATTTGTAGAGAGTGGGTCGAAGGTTTAGGCGCTCATAGGCTAACAACGGATAACAACGGAGCATAAACCACTTTCTTTTCATTGAAGGACAATGAGCCTAATTTACAACTAAGGATCGCTTCTCGGCCCTCGTCTGAGGAGTTTCTCCCTCCTCAAACTAACATTGCCTAGGAGCCATTCTATGTTCCTCCCCTTGAGTCCCCTCCAAAAATCCCCCCCCATAAACTCTTTGCTCGCCTTTCTTATATATCTCTCTCTACTCCTCTCCCCTTATTCCTTCTGTTGATCATCTATTGGCCCTTCCTCTGACCGTCCGTCCCATCAAAGGTCTTATCCGTGCTCAAGTGGCTCACCATGATCGATGTTGCCCTGTCAGGGGGTTACATCCCCATTAATGTGGCCAGGGGGGTTAGGTGAGCGCATTCAATACAGAGGTGACAGCTTGCCTAAGGCTTGCCCCTACGTCGTGCTCATGTCGTCGACATGTGGCACTAGGCCCTCTCCTCCTCGGATTTTCAAGAAGTCCCCCTCGGTGGGTAGGTACTCATGCTTTCATCCTCGGATCCCTCATGTATCCTCGGCGTGGGCCCTTGGGCCTAGCTTGGAGTGGGCCGAGGCTACCTGATTTTTTGGCCTCACAAAGAATATAACTTGTGAATAGTGAGTTTGCATATATGTAGCCTTACTATAGCGGGAGAGACAAAAAATTCAAGTTTACATACCTAAATGTTGCATGATTTTAAGGGTTTAGAGGGCAAAATAGCAATTGGAGGTCTTTATACCTCCAATGCTAGCATTCTAAGGGCATTGGTTTATGAATTATTTTTAAAAATATTTTATGAAAAAATGATAAAACAATTAATTTTTTTTACAGCTTTTTATATTTTGTATGAAAATAATGTTAAAAAACTTTTATAATTTAGTTTATTAATAATTGTTTTAAGAGTATCTCTTAATAGGATCCATGACCCAATATTTATAACAATGTTTTAAAATTTCTAGTACTCATATTGCAACCGTATTCCTGTCCGTAGACTGTTCTGTGGTGTCGTATGCGCATGTATTTTGGTCACGTGGAATACGAAGCTAGTAGACGTACAACATGTATCTGGACTTAATACTTACGGCAGTCAACCCCGGAACAGAAGAGTCAAACTCTCAACTCTCCCATCAAAGCCACTTTCACCATGAGCCACGATGCTTGACTTCAAAGCCTTCAAGCTGATTCATATTTATGGATTTTGGACCAACACCAGGTCCACCTGGACCTGGACCCTACTTAACCAGCCTGTCCGAACGAACTATTGCCGTCATGCCCAGCCAGCCAGAACTATTAATTCCATGTTTGCCACGTTGCACACTTTTTTTTATTTTTTTATTTTAATATTACTCTTCTTTAACACACTACTATACTAGTTATAGACTTATAGTCCCTCACTGTTTCACACCGCAACCGACACCTCCTCTCCCTTTCCAATCCCCACACTTTTACTTTAACTCCTTCACAACTTCTAAACAAACCCCCCAAAAAAAAAAACCCAGTGCGTTTATCGTTTAGACCAAAAAGGAAAAACACAATCACACACATCACACTGAAACAGTAAAAACCAAAAAATGCAAATGACCAAACAAAAAGAAAAACACAGAAACACAACCACATAAACCATATCACACACAACAACCCAGAAGAACTCTCTCTACTGTCTCTCTCTCTCTTCTGAATCCACCGCTCTTTTCTTTCGCCATGGATTTTCACGTCTATGGCGTTTCGAGGCTCGTTTTTATGTCGTCTATTCTCGTCTTCTTCGTCGGAATATGCCTCGCATTGTCGGAAAATCCCAACATCAGATCTTCCTCTCCGGCGAATAACTCTGGCCAAATAAACTCCAACTCGGTCCTCGTTGCTCTTCTGGACTCGCATTACACTGAGCTGGCCGAGTTGGTTGAAAAGGCCTTGCTGTTGCAGACGCTAGAAGAGACAGTCGGCAAGCACAACATCACAATCTTCGCACCCAGAAATGAAGCTCTGGAACGCGATCTCGACCCCGAGTTCAAGCGCTTTTTGCTCGAGCCTGGCAATCTCAAGTCTCTCCAAAAGCTCTTGATGTTCCACATTATCCCAACTCGGATCGGATCCAACCAGTGGCCAACTCACCCCGAGTCAACTCAACACCACCGCACTCTCTCCCACGACCACCTCTTCCTCGCCCGCCACGAGAAGACCGGAGACAAAACCGTTGACCGCGCGAAGCTCATCCACCCGGATTTCCTGACCCGACCCGACGGAGTCATCCACGGAATCGAACGCTTGCTCATCCCACAGTCCGTGCAAGACGACTTCAACAAACGCCGTAGCCTCAGCTCAATCTCCGCCGTCAAACCCGAAGCAGCTCCGGAAGTCGACCCGAGAACCCACCGTTTGAAGAAACCGGCACCGCCGGCGAATCCCGGTTCGCCGCCGGCTCTTCCGATCTACGACGCTTTAGCACCTGGCCCATCTCTAGCTCCGGCACCGGCACCCGGACCCGGCGGACCCCACCACCACTTTAACGGCGAGGCTCAAGTAAAAGACTTCATTCACACCCTTCTTCACTACGGCGGGTACAACGAAATGGCTGATATTTTGGTGAACTTGACTTCCTTAGCAACGGAAATGGGTCGGTTAGTTTCAGAGGGCTACGTTTTAACTGTCTTGGCTCCAAACGACGAAGCCATGGCTAAGCTAACGACGGAGCAGTTGAGTGAGCCAGGGGCACCGGAGCAAATAATGTACTACCATTTGGTGCCGGAGTACCAGACGGAGGAGAGTATGTACAATGCGGTGAGGAGGTTTGGGAAAGTCAGGTACGATACGCTGCGTTTGCCGCATAAAGTGGTGGCCCAGGAAGCTGATGGGTCGGTTAAGTTTGGACAAGGTGATGGATCCGCCTATTTATTCGACCCGGATATTTATACCGATGGCCGGATCTCGGTGCAAGGGATCGACGGAGTTTTGTTCCCGCCGGAGGAGGTGGAGCCCAAGAAAACCGCCCAGCCCACCAAGGTTGTGTCCAAGCCCAGGAGAGGTATGTGAATTTATTTTTACTGTTCGATAATTAAAGACTCTTGGCGAGTAATTAGTAATGACTTAGTGATAAATCAGTGTGAGTTTAATTGTTTGATCATTACTTTTTTAACACTTATGATAGTGATTTATTTGCCATTTATGAAATGTAAGTTCATTCTGTGTTGCTTGTTTGTAAATTTTGGAGTTGCCTGCCGGAATCTGGTATTGGTAGGTGGGGATAATAATCAAATCAGCAAACTAATCATGAAAATACATATTGAAGGGTTATAGAATGTGACAGTTTTGTTTTTGACTTAGTGATAAATTAGTGTGAGTTTAATTGTTTGATCATTATTTTTAACACTTGTGGTAGTGATTTAATTGCCATTTATGAAATGCAAGTTCATTCTGTGTTGCTTGTTTGTAAATTTTAGAGCTGCCAGCCAGATTCTGGTATTGCTAGGTGGGGATGATAATCAAAATCAGCAGACTAATCATGAAAATACATACTGAAGTGTTATAGAATGTGACAGTTTTGTTTTGTTATTCTTTTTGGGGTTAGGTGTAGTGAAGTGAAAGTGAAATATTGTGACTGGGTCAAGATGCTATTGTGGAGTAAAGTATGGGGTAGAAAGAATTGCATTTTGGGGTGTATATTTTAATGTGATGTTTGCTTTTGAAGAAAGAAAGTGAAAGGAAATGACTTAGACTGCGAGTTTGGAATCTTAGTGTGGAAATTTGGGTAGCATATGAAAGATCGAGGTGCTTAGCATGATGTGAAATAGACTAGGTTAGTTATTGGAAGTGGAATTACTTGTATGTCATTATGGATTGCTTTACGTTGATCATGAGTCTTGAGGTTCACTATTGCTAAGCAGAATTTACATTTGAACCATGCCAAAACTGAACCTAGTTTGTTAGGATCACTTTTCAATAGTTCATTCATGGTATTTTATCATTTTAATGTTTTCTTATGTTAGGTTGAAATTTTAAAAATTTTGGAAACATTGGACCGAACAATTAAGCCATTAAATTTTTGATATGGCAGTAAATTTGTAAATTAGGATCACCAATCAACTTGGATATCAAAAAAAGACTTTCATTTATATTCTGATAATGAAATTCTACCTGTTTCTCATATTTTTTTTTTATTTTTTTTATTTTTTATGGGTGTTGATAATATAAAATCTCTTTAGAACTTAGAAGGTATTGAAAATTTAAATTCACTCTTCAGTACGAAATAAAAATACTTTCTCAAATTTCTGTTGTGTCTCTGGTGTGCTTATTTAAAATATATTTTACACTCTTTGTTGTAAGATAATGCTGAATTACAAATCAGTTGGAAAATTTGACCTTGTCAAAAACCCAAAAGAAGTATTAATAATAAAAAAGCGTTTGGTATATTAGAATTTTATAATTGAATAGTAGGATAGGGCCTTAGAATTAGAAAATTGAAAACAGCACAAAATCCAGTTAGTCTAGATAATGATGTTTTGTCTTTGGTATCTTTCCTGATTACCTTTTATTTCCAACGACTATTGTATTGCATGACTTTGTATTGACCCAGATAAGTAAACATGTATACCTTCTCTTTTAGCTAACAGCTGGACCTTTTGTAGTTTCTAATTAATCCTGATTGCATATTTTTGCTATTTCCTTAATTTGTTTAACATGGAAAATTGATAGGGTAAATTGCCAAAAAAAAAAAAAAAAAAACTACTCTACACTATTACCATTTACCACCTCCCTAAACTTTGGGTAATTGAGCAATCAACCTTATCAACCTTCTAATTTCACTTTTGCAAATAGTCCCTTGTCAATATTAATATTTATTTTAGTGAAGAAAGTTAACATCATAGGGACTTCACCTTTTGAGTTTTTAGGGGTTTTTGAGTGAATCTTGAGTATTTGAGAGGGAAGGTAAAGGCTATTAGACAGAAAATTTTCTTCAATTCAATGAAAATTAATATTAGGAGGCACTACTTTTGAGTAAAGTTAGGAGATTATTGCTTATTTTTTTAAGTTTGATGAACACATTGTAAATCTTGTGATGGTTTATTGTGTTTTTGGGTTTATAATACAAAATTACATTTCATTGGCTGTGGTTTGTTGCATAATTATGTAATAATGAACTATTTTTAGATATTTAGGGACCAAAATATATTGACGTTTCAATTTGCATTTTAAGACTTAACCTTAGGTTGAATTTGTAAAAGTTGGCAATAGTTTATGTTTAAATATGAAAGGACAAAGTTTAGCTACAAAATTGGTTGTAATCTAAGGCTACAACCTTACTCAATATCATTAATATTAATACGTATTTCGAAAATCAAACTATTGAATTGCATGTTCTTAATACACTTAATACATATATCAAATTTTGTGTCAATTAGATATTATTTACTATAAGATTTATACAATTATATTTTATGCATAATTTTAAATTACAAAAATTTGCAATTTAAACAATTTATTGATGACATAACTATTGATCTTTAATTTTTTTAGAAAATTTTCAAGTATGAAGGATATAAGAAGAAAATGTAATCCAATAGTAGATTTGTCAAAATTCACCTCCAATAATAAGATATTGAGTAAGGTTGTAGCCTTACGCTACAACCAATTTTGTAGCTAAACTTAGTCCAATATGAAATACATCCCCTGAAGCAAAAGAGTCAGAAAACCATGATTGATGATAATGCTTGTGCCTAACCTCATTGTACCTAAAAGCATGCTGTCTAGTTTTAGCTCACAAAAGTAGGAACTTTTTCCTTTATCTTCTTTTAAATTCATCTTTAATTAGGAAGCTGAAATCACATAAAGAAATTAATCATTTAACTTTGGTTTTCTTGTTGATTTTTATTATTAATTTAGGAGTAGTTGGGTAGGCAGCAACATCTTTCCCATTAATTTCTGCTGAAATAAAAATTGATGAATGCAGGAAAATTGATGGAGGTAGCATGCCGGGTGCTTGGAGCCGTTGGACAGGATTCTCGATTTACCACTTGCCTATGAAAAATCCCCCACTATCCTTTGGCCGACATCACTGAAAAATACTAAGGTTCTAATTTCTCTCACATTCCCTTTATATTCAAGCTATGTTAGTAAAGGGGTTTTTGGATATCATTAACTTAATTCAAGAACATATCTTTCTGGCCTCATGTGTACTGTATTCTGTCACTGATGGCTTCTGGTATTTCTAATTGAATTATGTGGGTGAGTATGAATCATCTAAAATGCTGTCAGGGTCACTTTACTTGTTCTTCAACATTGAACACAAAGCTAACCATAAAAAAAAATGTTGATAAAAATATACATAAAAAAAAACCCTAGCTAGGTGGTTGCCCAAGACCTCTCACACAGGAAAAGAATATTGTCCTTTTGTGGGTCTGTATCTAATGGCTAAACATGTGGTTCTTTGCTGATTAATTATACCAAGTTTGTACCATGTATTATTGTATATTTCCTCTCTCTCTCTCTCTCTCTCTCTCTCTCTCTCTCATTTTTGAATTGTTGGGCAATAAAATGGTGGTTGGCTAGTAAACAACCTCCCAAGTAAATGACTGATTACCATAAATTTTGTTGAAAGCCATTGTTTATTATTATATAGAACTTCAATTAATATGAACTAAACGAAATATGAATGTTATTGATGCAGATGCAACAAGACAAGATTCATAGAAAAGCAAAGGATGTAACAGTTATGGAATTGGAAGGCAGCTCACCTTGAGTTTGGAACTAGGGGTGACCTGAGTTTGTGGTTTTCCTTTTTTCACTTTTCACTTTTTTCTTTTTCTCTTTTCTCTTTTCCCTTTTTTTTTTTTGGGTGGGTTTGGGTTCTTGAAGAGGTAAAAGAGTTACTCTAGTTTCATATATACCTACTATTTTAGTACATAAGTGTATTTTGTTCTTAATCCAAAAATTTGTTAGGAGGCTGGGTTTATGCCGTGTGTAATCGAATCGAGATGGAATGGGCCGGAGTATCTTGCACGTTGTCTTCTGCCTGTTGAATAAAACATTTAAACAGGGAAAATTGTGAAATACAATAAAGAATATTATTCTTTCTGTAATAATGTATCCATGGAAGTATCTCTCTGCTTTCCTTTTTGCTATTAGTTTTTTTTTTTCCCCACACAATCAGTTCCTCGCACATGGTATTGTATAAGTTCTGGACCCATCATCGATACCATAAGACTTGCTCATTATTGTATTGAAAAGTTAGTATGCAAAAGCTGGCATGGTGATTTGTGATTTGTGAACCGGCCTAAAAGTTTTGGTTACCTGAACCAAAGTCCTGCTAGAGATAATTTTAGTTCAGCTAGCCGACATTTGCTGATTATATTTTTTTAATACTTCCTGATTAGTATAATGTTTTGATTTGACCGAGGTTAGCATTCTTAATATGTACTTACTCGCAGAGATTCTTTGAACAACAACTCTAGAGATTAAAAATAATCACAACTGCTATGAGTAAAAAATTCTATCAGTGGGTAAAAGCTTGTTAACTCAATGTTAACTCTTAAAAGGTTTGTCTCATTCAGGGGCGGAGTTACATGTGAGGGTGGGGGGCCAAAATTTTTGAATTTTTTTTTTCTTATATAGAAATATTTAATATTTTAATAATTAGCCCTAAAAAATGGACTCCCCCCCCCCCCCCAAAAAAAAAAACTATTTGAGTTGGTCCAATAATGTTCTTAAAAAAATTGTCCAATTTGTCTAGTAGTTATAGAGAATGTATTGTTTCTCAAATTTATTTATTATGGTAAAATGTGTTCTTGTATTTTTTAAAGTTTTGGATCATTTATGTCTTTGAACACTTCATTAATTCAATTGAAATTTTTTTACTCACAATGGAAATTTGATAACTTATATTGAAAATGAAAATTGTAAGGATTTCATTATGGAAGATGGTGAAGATTAATTTAATTCTATGAAACATTTAATTTTAAGAATTCATTATGAAAGATACTAATTTTTTGTGTGTGTATAAATACATGTGTTTGTGTATGTGTATAAAAGTTTGTATAGACTAATAAATTAGCAACACAAATCGCCCCTTTAAACAAAAATTTCTAGCTCTGCCCTCGTTCTCATTGAACAAAAATTGTAAATCAACAGTGTTCTAAAAACATTAGTTAAAAGGTGTACTTGTTAATTTTTGAAACAAAACAACTTATGAAAGTTTAGTCGTAAGTGGTAAGATGTAAGTTTAGCTTCAGAAATAAAGTAAAATGATTGCCACCTTGAAGCGGACAGAGGACTATTATTTGGGTGACTTTAAGATATGGCAAACGGAGTCACTGTGAAATTGATTAGCCCAACCAAACTTCTATAAGCGACCAGCATCATATACATAATTGCATTAAGACAAAAAGGCTTCATATAGGTGACTACTTGTTCTGAGTCTTCCGACTACTCCATTGCAATTTGTGAGGATGATTAGCCAACTAAACTTCTATAAGTGAACATCATCATATACATAATTGGATTAATACATAAAAAGGCTTTATAGGTGGCCATGAGGGAACCATCCCTACAGACATTGGGCCAAATTGCCTTAGAGTCAGGGGCCTACCATGCCTAGGGATAGAGCAGGTTGGATTGAAGTTCAGAATCTTTAGATCTCTAGTGAATTATAGTTGGCTTGCCTCCGGGGCATCACCTTGATCATGACTGTACTAACTTCATTTTCTCTAGTGGTTATAACAACACTAGGATTAAAATTTATATTCTTATAGTGAATGATACAAATTTATTTTTCTCTTTCAATTGGTCTCTCATTTACAGGTCAGTTCTGTAGATTCCACTGCTAGCTAGGTTCTTTTATTCTTTTTGTAGTATTTGGTCCTTTTACCTTTGTCTTCCTTTTTTTTTTTTTTTTTAGGGGGGGGGGGGGGGTTTGAAAATGTACTTTGGAATTGGGTCACTTTAATAAAATGCAACATAAAATAACCAAAAGATGACATAAAAGATCTTACAAAACAAGAAAGAAATAAATAAGATAACTTAGAAGACATAAATTAGGTAATTTCATGTCCAAAATCTGTAAAGATAGATAATTCTACTAAACTAAGAACATTGAGAGAACAAACTATAAACTAATGCCAAGAGCCTTGTGCAAACTATAAACTAATGCCAATAGCCTTGTACAACTGGCACAATATCCTGCATTCAAATGAATCAAATTCCATCTTCCCTGTAGTAACTATTGAAGTAACAAAAAATAAAATAGAATTTTATACTAAGCAATATCTAAATCAAAGGGAAACCCAGTCTCCGGCAACCAGCTTTTGCCATTTATGAAGTTTCTTGCGCTATACTCTTCGACTTCCTCTCGTGAGAGTTTGCTGTTGTATCCTTTCCCTTTAACTCTCTGTTCCAAATTAGTCCCAGCACCATAGTTCTCATGTTCAACATTGTTTGTAGAACCAAGTTGGCCTTGATCATTCGAATCTAACCATCCATTGGGATGAATCAAATGTCCAATATAACTTTGAATGATGGCTGTTTGATTCACATTTCCAAATGTTTGTCCAAGAAATATAGTATTACTAGATTTTTTCAACGAAGTGTTATCAGCTGCTGCTCCAATAACAGACTTTTGTACGCTAATACCATTTCCCAAAACTTTTGGGTCCTCGTTCCTTCCATCAACAGTTAATATATGCTTTTGATTTAACAATGGCTCTTTAACCAAAATAAGACACTCTAGAAACACAGCACTGCCCTTTCCAAAAATGAAGTTCATTGTGCCTTCCACAATGCAATTTTTATAAAACTGGTTACCTTTATGCACATGGAGTGTGTTTTGGTATCCAGTGAAGTTGCACTTATAGAAGGCAACTCTATCTGCAGAAACAGCAAGTGCAACAGCTTGCTTTGTAGGTTTGGCAGTGTTTTCAATGGTTAGTTCTTCAGCAGTGAATCCAAAACCATATACAGCTGAAAATAATATCAAAAGAAAATTATATCTTTTCTTACACAAATTGCCAAAAAAATTATATTAAAAAAAAAGGAAATTAGAAAATTCGCCATTCATTATCATACTTAGTCGCAAAACAAAAAAATATGTAAGATAATGTTATTATCATATTTATCATCTTATGAAATTATTTTTTTATTGACATTCTCTTCTTCATCATCAACATTTACTATTACTTCCTTTTGTTCTTCTATTTTAATAATTTTTCTTTACATTTCTTCTTGGCATTCTAACTTCTTAACTTACAAAAAAAAAAAACTATATTTCCATTTTATTATATAAAATAAAAGTGAACTACTTAAGTGTGTTGTGTAAATTTTGTAGAAGAAAGAGATAATTATGAGAAAAAAAAACTCATAGACATGTTTTTTTATTGAACTCAATCAAGTAGCCTAACAATTTTGTGTCAAAACACAAGTCTAACAACTTGTTCTACTAAAATCAAAACACAAATAAAAAAATAAAATTAAATAAAATTAATAAAAAAAAAAAAAAAAACCTCACATGTTACATGTTTATGATTTTTTGATATGTTCATAAGATTCCACGGTCAAAAGATATCTAAGATACGATATTTTTCCTCATTCTATATGTAATATATTAACAACTATGATCAATAGAACTAAATATTAAAAGAGAAAAGTTTCATTGAGAGACTTACACATGGTAGCAGATTCAATTAAAGATACTCCACAGTGATATCGATTGTCAGTTATGATGGTTGTTCTACTGCTTTCAGCAACAAATCGAAGATTAGTCTTGTCCTTGGGGATGACAACGTGTTCTCTGTAAACTCCAGCCATTATCTTTATAACGAAAGGTCTGCTTCCAAACTTAGGAGCTAATTCAACAGCTTCAAATATAGATTTGACATGGCCTGATCCATCTTGTGCAACAACTATATCAGGCTTAACATCGTCTCCCCTTTTAAACTCTTTCGAATGGAAATGAGTGAGCCAAGCCCGTGTCGATTCACCTAACTCAATTCTCTTCTTCAGTAGGGAGGAAGTGATGAAGAGCGCAACGAACAAACTCCTTTGCTTTCTGGACAATTTTGAATCTTTCTTTGTAAAACTGGTTTGGACTTCTCTTAACCTGTTCACGCAAGCTGTTTGATATATCTCAATGTGTCTGAAGAAATAATCGAGCGTAGCTGGATCTCCACCTCGCAAGGAAGACACAGATTCATCGAACAGCTTTACTATTATATCGAATTCATCTATACAATCCAAAACTTCTGACTTGTTATCGACCCAACCCCAACCGAGACTCGAGCGGTTGAGCTCGTTTAAGTCATCTAGAAGGGATTGAGCCAAAGTAGAAGTCTTGGTTAAAGCAACCATGAGAAGATCTTCCTTAGAAGTTACAGCTTTGACGTCCTCAGGGTCGGGTGTCAAAAGCTTGATGCAATCAAAGGTGTAGTTTCTGAAGTTGGGTTGAATGCATATTTCCTCTATATACTGAAAAGCTGCTGGTGCTGTCTCTTTGGACCATAGATATTGGTCTGAAAGGAAAGAGACGTACATGACCAACAGACCCATGAAGAAGTAGTAGACATTCCGAACTAGCTCAAACATACTGGCCATGCCTAGCCAGCTAGGGTTTGAAGAGAAGACTAGGCTAGCTAGGGTTTATAAAAAGGAGAAGGAGGATATCTGTGTAATGCCCGTTGATATGAGTTTAACTTTGGATAATCCACACCAGGTTTGGATC
Source organism: Quercus variabilis (assembly GCA_030445155.1). NCBI lineage: Eukaryota > Viridiplantae > Streptophyta > Magnoliopsida > Fagales > Fagaceae > Quercus > Quercus variabilis. Next base: position 22,129,100 of record CP129445.1, read on the forward strand.
TAATCAAGCAAGGCTTAGAATTTGAGTTGGAATTCTTTTAAAGTACAATTTGAATTGAAATAATTTAAGCTTAGAAGCTATGGACGTTAGCACGTGCAGTAATATTTTAGATAGAAATAAGAGTTTAGTTCTTCTTATTGACTTTCCTATATTACTTTTTAAATTATTTTGGATAGACATGGGAGTTTAATGGGTTATTGATATCTTTTTTTACTATTAGCTTTTTTATTATGATATATGGATTCTTCTATCCATCTATGTCAGATACGTGAAAAGAAAATACATGCATGAGGTAAATAATTGCATGTATTTTGTCTATCTCTATGTTTACATATTTGATATGGCAAACAAAGGAGAGGATCTTGGATTTTTACAATTTATAGGTTTTCTTTGATTATATTGTGATATGCATTTTTTATTTTATGAATATCAACTATTTTCTTATTTTGATTTTTAATACATTGCTCTTTTATTTTTGGATAGAAATAGTAGCTTTATTTTCAATTATTTTCTTATCAATATATATATATATATATATATATATGAAGAGATCTCATGCAGGAGTGTATGAGGTCTTACCAAGTGGCGCTCTAATTTGCATTTAGCCTCTTTTTTTTTTTTTTTTTTTTTTTATCTCTTTTATTAAGTTTTTTTTTACTGTTACCCAAGTTTACATTAACTTATTTTAATGTTATTTCATTAATATCTTATTAGTTGTCTAAGCTTATAGCATACTTTTCTCTATTCTTCATGTCTTTTAGCATACTCACTATTTTAGTATTTAGAAAAATAAAATAAAATAAGTAAAGACCAATAGTAATAACTAACTAGATAAGGTCCTGAAGAGAGATAAAAATACACAAAAATGTTATGAATTGTTAAATTAAAAACACACTATTTCATTATATATTACCAAAATAAATGACTTGAGAGTAACAAAACATTTAAATGAGAGAGAAAGAAGAATCTAAGAGGTCACCACTATACACTTCCCACCACCATAAAGACGTCGAAAATCCTACATGATTTAGGTTTGGGTAATTTGGTTGAATAGTTTTTTTTTTTTTTTTTTTTTGGTATATAAGTAGGAAGAATATTTAATGCACAATGTAAAGTCATATTTTACCATAATTTAATTTTAAATCATTTATAAGACACATGCATAAACATTTTCCCACACAATGTCTTAATATCGATCTATCGATGAGTGGAAGATGGCTAGAGAGTTGGACATATATACTTTCATTTCATGGTATGAAATATAAACATAACACAAATTAGTTGATTTTTATGGTCCTTTTACTCTTTTGCATTTACTTTTGGTTTCATGATTAAAAAAAAAATTAATCTTACCTTAAGAAGGCAACAAATATGTCGTGAAGCTACTAAATTAATTTTTAATATCTCAAAATGTATATGTTTTTTACTCTAATTTGTTTAGTTTTTCTTTATAATATATGCACAACATTATCCAAAACCTTATTACATAAAATATTACAAAATTATCTGTGTATCATACGAGCAACTTACTAGTTCACTATAATTTCTATGTTGATTACTGTAGGGACACAATTTGCGGCCCAAACCCAAAGATGAATAGGGTGATGGCCCAGTGAGCCCAATACAACAAATTTGTAGAGAGTGAGTTAAAGAGTTAGACCTTAATGAAGTTAATAACGCTAGTATGGATCTAGAAGGTGATCAAGCAAGAACAAGACACATTAGACTGGATAAATTCACTGTCCGAGGAGATAATTCGGAGTATAAATCAACATAACTGTTTATAAGTACAACTTTGATTGCTACAGTATTTTTTTTTTTTTTTTCCGATCCCCATCACGTGGAAGGTCTCTCACATTATATAGTTCCTTTCAAGCCATCCTGATCCTACACTTATTAATAATCTAAACCTTCACTTGAGTGCATGTCCCATCAGACACCCTCTTTGGCTTTCTGTGAATTGTAGTAACTAAAATTGCACTGTTCGGGGGTCTTCTCCACATAAATGCGGCCAAAAAAATAGCTGTCATACATTTAATATGGTGGTAGCAGCTTTTCCTTTAAATATTTCTGAGTTTTTATCAGTCCTATATATGCATGAAGCTCATCCTTATCATGAAAACCTCTTCGTAGGTCACCTAGTTTGTTGGAATATAGATTCGAACTGTATTTATCGCGTCCGAGGAGGAGTTACTTCTTGGACCGTTCTTCATCCGTTTCTTCTTTATGAAACTTTAAACTTGAGGTCTCTCTTAATCACTTACCCCTCCTTAAACACGTCCACGTCCCAAGATAAGACCCAAGACTCAATATATAAATTTGGGCCTTTATCCCTACAATAGCCCCTCAAAATTCTAGTTTTTCCCTCGCATTTGAGGAGAAAAAGTGGGATTTTGATTTATTTCAAATTCAAGGTTTAGGAATATCAAAATCCTTGAGGTTACACACGTGGGAGTATGGTTTTATGTGCTTCATAATTGCCACTGACGTTTCGAAATTCACAAGGCGTCATTAATTACTCCAGGCAGCGTTATATCCCTTGTATCAAATGGTGAGGCATTAATCCTACGGTTGATATTTTTCCTTAGGGTTTGGGCGGGATAACTCCCACTCATTTTTTGTCCTCTATATAAAGCCTTAAAGGAAGTCAGTTCTCCTTTACTTTACGAACTCTCAAGCTCTCTAGCGATCTCAAGCATTCAAACACACAAAATCTGCTAGATCTTTAAGCTTACCATACCTATTTTCCCAGAAATATTTGAGATTTTTTCTAAAGGTTTTAAGGATCATCATATACCTTAGTTCGCGTAAGTCTTAATTTCTTTAAACCTTTCTTTTTCTCCTCGGCCAATCTTCTCGGCCCTCCAATTTTTATTTTTCCAGTTATCACTTTCGGAGGTTCCCCTTTAGTTTACTAATATAGGTAGGTTTAAGCATCTAGTGGATAGCTCTACCAAGATAGAGATCTTTAAGAAAGAATACCACATACCGTAGGAAGTCGCCCGGCGATACCATTCCCCAAAAGAAATAGCAACAAATCGAGAAGAGAGGGAAGTCATAATCCCTATGATAGCTTTCATAGAAGGACGAATGGCCCTCCCCATAGGTAGGATAACAAGGGACTATCTCCTCAATCACAAGATATGCTCTTACTAGTGTGCACCTAAACTTTTTAGGGTCCTAGGGAGTATTGATGCTCTGAACGAGTATTTGGGCTTGAGGCTTACCTAGTACAACGTGGTCCACATGTACGAGTGTCATAAACAAAAAGGGGCAGGGTTTTACCTCAAATCCCGATCTGATATTGTCAGACTTATCTCGTGTTTCCCTAGGTCTAACAAGGGGATGAAAGAAGACTACCTAATTGCTTCGAGGGTGTGGCATGATGGTCTTCGTTGCCCAGTCGAAGAGGGAGAGCCAGGTGGGACACCTTAGATTTAGGTCTCCTAACAATGGATTTATACTGTTTAATCCCGGCCTTGTTTCGCTCCTTTTTGTCTTGTTCTTTCATAATAATGGATTTCAACCTTTTAACTGTGCTTTGTTCTTCTTTTGTGTTAACAGATAGAAGGCACGTAGCTCCTCGGATTAACTTAATTGAGATCTGAAATCTTCATAAGTGAAGACAGACAGCTTCAGGCCGTCCATCTAATTTTGGACTTCCAGCCCATTTCGAAGGCATTCCAAGAGATCAACCATGCCATAAGAGCGGGTGACCAACAGATAGCTCGAATCTACGTGTCTCGACCCTTTTTTTTAGCTCCGTACAATCTTCCACCAGTAGCACATCCTTTTCCACTAGGCATTCCTCTAGTCGTCGAACCAATTCAGCAAGTTCCTCTTGAAGCAGCAGCAGCCAGAGAAGGGTTTGCTTCTTCAAACTCCTCGCTCAAAAAAGAGATTAAAAAGTTTCATTTCCAAGAGGGAAAAGCCTCAAAGGGTGCAAGTTATTTCTAACTCAGACATCGAGGACGAACTTGATAGGCATTCAAGTGCTCATGCCCCAGTTCTAGTGACTGCGCTTCCGGATGACACTTCGGAAGAAGAGGAAGACGGGATTGCCTTAAACAAAGGGAGCAAAAGTTTAAAGGAACTCATGGCTGCTAGAAATCAAGTGTTGACATAAAAAGGGACAGACAAGCTGAAAGTTCCGGCTGACCTTCCACCTCCTCCCCCTCTCCCAGTGGTTATAGCTGGGCAGCTTCTTAGCCTTGACCTAAAAAAGAAAAGGAAAGTACCAGAGGTGCCCAATGTGGAGGAAGGTAAGATGGTTCCTCCCAAGGGAGCAAAGTAGCCCAAGTGCCTGAGAGACAAACGGGCTTCCTCCATAGAGAGTAGAGATAAGTCACAGGGAGCTGAAGTGCGCCGACCACTGAGAGCATGGTCTCCAAGGCTGGAGGTGGATGGTGCCCCCATCCCTTAGGACGCTTCAGTCCGTAACTTCTAAGGGGGGCACGCAGGCCATGTTGCTGAAGCCCTTGAACAACCATTACTTCTGCCGAGAGATATGAACGCTTATAGGCGCTTTAATCAACCAGACCTATTTCTATCCCTAAAGAGGGATCTTGCCATGGTAAGCGATTTAGCATATCCTCTAAATTACACACTTAGTTGCTAATTTTTTCTTTTTTTTTTTTGGCTCTTCTCATGTCGAATTCTTCTGTTATTTTCACACAGATTACCTAACAGGTCTTTGTGGTCGAGGAGTGGGTCAAGGATGCCCGTAATCAAGCAAGGGCAGAGGCTTACTCCCGTTTTGAGATCGAGAATATTTTAGGGGCTCTCAAGGAGGAGCAGGCAGTATTATCTGAGAAGCTGAAGGGGGCGATCCAGGCTAAGAACATCGTCGAAACAGGTCTAAAAACCGCAGAAAGGCAGGCCGAGGACCAACGCCAAAAGCTTCATTTGACCGAGATAGACATAGCCACAGAGAGGCAGATGGTCAAAGATCTTAGGGCAGAGTTGCAAAGGACCAGGGAGGCAGTTCAACTGGCTAAGGAGTCAGTTAAAGCTGAAAAGCAAGCGTCTTACCAACCCGACGTTGAAGAAACGTAGGTGAGACTTGCTGAGGAGCTCTCTACGGTCTACAAGGATTACTATGACGTATCATGGGGTAAGGCCCTTGACGTTGCAGGAGTTCTTGCAGATTTTGCTCTAAGGCAACCTGGGAGTATCTATTACCACCCTGAGATTTGCGAACTCCCATGTTTTGCCTCCTCTATCCCTGAGCATGCCTTAGAGGTATCTGAGCAGCCCCTTACCAGCCAAACTACTCTTACTCTCCCTGAGGCTTCAAAGGGACCAAGCCTAACAGATGATCAAGGCAAGGGAGCTAAGGAAGTTCAAAACAAGGACAAGGTTCAGTAGAAGAGGAAAGTTCTTTCTGAAGCCGGGGACAAAGAAGCTGCATCCAAGGAAAAAGCAATAGAGGCTAAAGGTAACAAAGCTGATCCCAAAGCCAAGGATGTTGCTATCTCCCAGCCGAGTCAAGCTATCGACCCTCCAGCCCCCAAGACCAAGATCTAGTTATTAGGACCTTTTGTAGTAGTTTAGTGTTGTTTTATATATATATATATATATATATATATATATATATATAAATGTATTGCACTTTTTCTTTTTAATTAATAAATGTATTTTTCCTTCTATCGTTCATGTTTTTTCTTTATACGCCTTTAGACTTACTGTTATTGCAAATGACCCTGAACTATTGCCATTTTAGTTTCAATAAGAACCAACAGCAATTCCCTGCTATCAGTGCCAATGATTTTAACTAAGTAGCAATGAAGGCTGAATCTAGTAAAGATAACTATTGAAATTTGTAAAAAAAAAAAAAAAGAGAAAAAATGGGAAGATATTCTTTAGGGAACTCACCTTACTCGGGGCTATTAATTTAAGGATTTAGTCATATCCTTATATCTATTTGGCACTTTCCCTCTAGCATCTAGTCTAGGGATAGCAGGCATGGTTAAGGCTTAGTCTAAACACTTGGAAAAATTGTCATTGAGTGTTAACCTCCCCACAATTGGAAAAACTGTGTCTAAACACTTGGAAAAATTGGAAAAATTGGCACTTCAGGCATAATTGAGGTTTAGTTTAAACACTTAGAAAAATTGCCATTGAGTGTTAACTTCCCTATATCATCTGGTCCGAGACTTCAGGCATGATTGAGGTTTAGTTTAAACACTTATATAAGTCGTCATTGAGTGTTAACTTCTCTATATCATCTAGTCCGAGGACTTCAGGCATGATTGATGTTTAATTTAAACACTTATATAAGTTGTTGTTGAGTGTTAACTTCCCTATATCATCTGGTCCGAGGACTTTAGGCATGATTGAGGTTTAGTGTAAACACTTATATAAGTTGTCATTAAGTGTTAACTTCCCTATATCATCTAGTCCGAGAATTTCAGGCATGATTGAGTTTTAGTTTAAACACTTATATAAGTTGTCATTGAGTGTTAACTTCTCTATATCATCTTGTCCAAGGATTTCAGGCATGATTGAGGTTTGATTTAAACACTTGTATATAAAAAGAAAAAATAGAAAGTACCAAGCCTTTATATAACAAATGAACATATTGATCAAAGAAATATTTACTAATAATAATACATTTTCAGGTTGTTTACATTCTAAGGGCGTGGTATTACATGCTTATCTAAATCTTCTAGAAAGTATGCCCCTATGCTAGCCCTTAAGGTAATACGGTACCCAATTAGGCCCTAGTTTTCCCCACGCTAGGTTCTTTGCAGTGCCCAAAACCTTTCTCAACACTAAATCACCAAGTGCAAATGGTCTCAGTTTCACGTTGGCATCATAACCTTGCTTGAGCTTGTGTTGGTAATATGCCAATTGGACCATTGCATTCTCCCTTCTCTCTTCAATCAAGTCTAAGCTATTTTCTAGTAACCTAGTGTTATTGCTTGAATTGAATGAACTGGTCCTTAACGTTAGCGCCATAAGTCATTGAGAAGGGTGTTTCCCTGGTGGTTCGATATGTCCAGAGGACATGTGACAATTCTTCACCCACTTTCCCTTCGCATCATCTAGCATCTTCTTGAGTTCATTTACTATGACCTTGTTAATAGCATTTGCTTGTCTATTCCCTTGGGGATAAGCGGGTGTAGAATATCTATTCAAAATTCCTAATTCACAGCAATATCTCTTTAAGGATTTACTATCAAACTGAAAGCCGTTGTCCGAGATGAGGGTATGAGGGACCCCGAACCGAGTGATAATATTTTTCTAGATAAACTTCTTGGCATCCACATCTCTGATGTTTGCCAGGAGTTCAGCTTCAACCCACTTAGTGAAGTAGTCCGTGCCAACCAGCATGTATCTCTTGTTTCCTACTGCATTGGGAAAATGGCCCACAATGTCTAAGCCCTATTGAGCAAATAGCCAAGGGCTGGACAGAGGATTAAGGACTCTCCCCGGTTAGTGTATGTTTGGTGCGAACCGTTGGCACTGGTCACATTTTTTCACATATTCTTGTGCATCCATTTGCATATTTGGCCACCAATAACCTTGAGTGATGGAGTGATGGCTCTATATGCTAAGGATCTACCTCCAATGTGGCTTCCACAAATTCCCTCGAGTAACTCCTCGAGGAATAATTTAGTTGCTTCGGGATGTACGTATAGCAGGTATGACCTTGAGAAGAAGCGTTTATATAACTTTTGGTCCTCGGATAACAAGAATCGATGAGCCTTTCTTCATACTTTATCAGCTTCTGATTTTTCTTCATGCAAGGTATCTTCCTTCAAGAATAGTACCACAAGGTCCATCCAACTAGGCCTTGCTCTGATTTGATAAACTTGGATCGTCTTTCTCTTCACCTCCGCAGGTTTGTACAAATCCTCTACGAGGATAACCCGAGGTAGGTTCCGCACCAAGGAGGTCGTAAGTGTTGCCAGGGAGTTAGCATGTGTGTTTCCGCTTTTAGGGTTGTGGAACAAGTTGAAAGGTTCAAACCCTGATTGCAAGTGTCTAACCTGACTCAAGTACTTCAGCATTCTTTCATCCTTCGCTTCGAATTCTCCTTTCACTTGGCCGACGATTAACCTTGAATTTGAGAACATCTCTACCACCTTTCTGCCCATTTTTTGAACCATGATCATTTTTATCAACAGAGTTTCATATTCGGCCTCATTATTTGTAGCCGAGAAGTCCAACCTTAATGATTTCTCAATAGTGATCTTTTCAGGGGATACCATCACTAGCCCTACTTCGGAACCCTTCTGATTTGCTGCAGTATTAACGTACGCTTCCCAGGATAAGGGACCTCGTTGGGAGATCATGCCAACTGATTTTCCATCCATGTTCTATGTTGATGCCACTTTTTCTAATGGGGGGTTCAGCGAACTCGGCCACTAGATCTGCGAGAACTTGGCCCTTGATAAAGGTACGTGGCATGTATTTGATGTTAAAAGCCCCTAGTATCGTGCCCCATTTAGCGATCCTTCCCGTATAATTAGCACTTCATAATATGGCTTTAAGTGGAAGCAGGATGAGGATGACAACTGTATGTGCTTGGAAATAATGGGGCAACTTTTGTGTACTATGCATTACTGCCAAGATGGCTTTCTCTAGTGGTAGATAACAAACCTCGACCTCATGTAGCGACTTGCTCACATAATAAACTAGCTATTGTACACCACGATCAACTTGTATCAACACTAAACTTACAGCATAAGGGGCCACAACGATATAGGCAAACAGGACCTCATCCATTTCAGGACTGGACATGATAGGTGGTCGAGTTAGATATTCTTTAAGCTGTTGGAAAGCTAAGGCACATTCCTCGGTCTACTCAAACCCCTTCCACTTGTTAATCAGTAGGAAGAAAGGCCTACACCTATCTTCTGACCGAGAGATGAACCGGTTCAAAGCTGTGACCATTCCAGTCAATTTTTGGACCTCTTTGGAATTCTGAGGTGGCTGCAAACTGCTAATAGCCTTGATTTGATTAGGATTGACCTCAATCCCCCTGTGGGTTACCATATAGCCCAAGAATTTGCTTGATCCTACATCGAACGTGCACTTGGAAGCATTTAAGCGCAACTTGTATTTTCTAAGAACTTTAAAAATGTTTCCGAGATCTCCCACATACTCGCATTTTTCAAACCAAATGACATCACCTTGTAGTGGTAGTTCCCAAAGGGGTTACAAAAGTGGTCTTCTCCTGATCATCCAAGACTAATGGTATTTGGTGGTATCTTTGAAAGGCGTCTAGGAAGCTTATCCGAGAATGGCCTACAATTGCATCCACCAACTAATCTATTTTAGGCATAGGGAATGGATCTTTTAGGCGAGCTTTATTTAGATCTGTGAAGTCTACACACACTCGCCACTTCCCACTCTTTTTCTTTACCATCATAGTGTTAGCTAACCATTCAGGGTAGAAAACTTCCTTGATTACCCCTGCCCGTTTAAGCTTTATCACCTTGTCTCTGACAGCATCTACATGCTCTTTAGATGGGCTGCACGACGGCTGTTCTTTGGGAATGATGGCTAGGTTAACATTTGAATTATGGAAAATGAACTCCAGATCCACCCCCAGGGCTTTAATAGCATTCCATGCAAACACATCAATGTTTCTTCTGAGGAATTCTACCAGCTCTTCTTTCTTTTGAGGAGGCAACTGAGACTCGACCTGAAAAAACTTTTCAGGATCGTCACCAATAACAACCTTAATCAAGTCTTCACATTTCGCCTCCTCGGCCGAATCATCTATAGGCAATGTCAAAGGTTTTAATTGCTATAAATCTTTTTCAGCATGGGCCGAGGACTCAGTCTCAGGTTTATGTCGGATGGCGGCCACCAAACATTGTCTAGCTACAGAATGATCTGCTAAGATCTCCTTAACTTGGCCTTCGAACGGATATTTAACCTTCTGGTGCAGAATAGAAGAAACGACTCCTAGTGTATGAAGCCAGGGTCTGGCCACAATTGCTGTGTAGGGTGAATAAGCATCCATGATGATGAAGTCCACCTTCATCACTTTTGAACAAGTCTGCACGAGTAGCCTAATTTGGCCCTTTGGGGTAACAATCTTCCCATCAAAACTCACCAGGGGTGAATTGTAGGGCGTTAAGTCCTCGAGTTTTAAGTTTAGCCCCTTATATAAGTCAGGGTACATTATCTCGGCACTACTGCCTTAGCCCACCATCACCCTTTTCACATCATATCCCCTAATTCTGAGGGTAACCACCAAAGCATCATCGTGAGGCTGGATAGTTCTGATTTTATTTACATCCGAGAAGCCCAGTACTGGTTGAATTTCCATTCTAGCCCTCTTCGGCTCTTGATTAGCATCCTCGGCGAATAGCTGAGCCACTGACATTACTCTGGATGGATAGGACCCAGTTCTCCCTGGTGCAACGAAGATGACATTTATCGTTCCCAAGGCTTGGCTCCTTTGACCATTGGAGTGATGTAAGAGTTGTTTTAACTTACCTTTACGGACGAGCTGATCCAAGTGGTTCCACAAACTCTTAAATCTTTTGTGGTGTGTCCATGATCTTGTGGTATTGGCAATAAAGGTTGTGGTTGCGCCTTACAGGGTTTCCCACCATTTTACTAGGTTGTTTAAAGAATGGCTCATTCTTAATCTTCTCCAGAACTTGATGCACCAGCTCTCGAAATACGGTGTTGACTGCCTAAAGATTCGCTGATCTTGATTATCCAACAAAATCTCTCTTTGGTATGTTGTTACTGTACCGATCTAACCTGAAATCCCTCATCTCCTTAAGGATAACCTTATCCTTTCCTTTCTCTTGCTGCTAATCTTCCTCAACTCTTTTATATTTACCAATCCTATATATCAATTGGTGCATACTAGTGACAGGTTTGCCAGTCAGAGATTTCCTTAAACCGTGCTCGGCTGGGAGGCTGTTTTCAAGGTCTCACCTTCCCATATGTTTAAGGATAGTAGGGAAGCTAAAGGCGGAGGAACCCTACGACATGTGACAAAATGGGAACCAAACGCCTAGGTGAGCTCTTTGAAAGAACTTATAGAAGCTTCTCTCAGGCTGTCAAACCATCTCATTGCGACTGGTCCTGAACTGCATGGGAAAACCTTGCACATCAAGGCTTCGTCCTTAGAATGGATAGTCATTCTATGGTTGAAATGACTCATGTGCTCCACAGGATCTGTTTAACCATTATAGATGATGAATGTTGGCTGATGAAAACGCCGAGAAAGTTTAGCTTTTTCAATCTTACGCGTGAAACGCGATCTGGAGATTTGGTTCAGGGCCTTACTTATAGCGTCATTTCCCACATCTCTTCGTGACGGGTTTCGAAACCACCGCTCACGATGATGCTTCTCTTTATAAGAGAAGGACTCACTGGGCAGGGTTCGAGACCTCCACCTGTAATTAATGTCCCTTTCATCATCAAAGGAAACATCAGAGTTTAAAGAAGCTTGCTTCCTTTTTGCATGGCGTAACTCTCTCTTTTACTGGTCAATCTCCAGTTGCATGTTCTTGTTGTTCTTTGCATGGGAGATATGGCTCCCACCTTGAGGTTGATTCTTGTCAGTGTGTGTGGTGTGGACACTTCCTTCACGATCACCTCTCTGCTCAAGGTTGAGAAAAGGGTCCCTGTGTTGGGATCCTCTCTACTCTGCTTGTTGTGGACCCGGTTCTACCATAGTTAACCATTGCCTTCACTATCACACAAGCTCGCCCCATGGTGGGCGCCAATTGTAGGGACACAATTTGCGACCCAAAGCCAAAGATGAATGGGGTGATGGTAGTGAGCCCAATACAATAAATATGTAGAGAGTGGGTTAAAGAGCTAAGCCCTAATGAAGTTAATAACGGCTAGTATGGATCTAGAAGATGATCAAGCAAGAACAGGACACATTGGAATGGATAAATTCACTGTCTGAGGAGATAATTTGGAGTATAAATCAATATAACTGTTTACAAGTACAACTTTGATTGCTACAGTATTTCTTTTTCCTTTTTTTCAATCCCTATCTCGTGGAAGGTCTCTCACATTATATAGCTCCTCTTAAGCCATCCTGATCCTACACTTGTTAATCATCTAAACCTTCATTTGAATGCATGTCCCATCAGATGCCATCTTTGGCTTTTTGTGAATTGTAGTAGTTGAGATTGCACTGTTCAGGGGTCTTCTCCACAAAAATGTGGTCAGAAAAGTAGTTGCAATGCATTTAATGTGGTGGTAGCAACTTTTTCTTTAGATATTTCTGAGTTCTTATCACTCCTATACATGCATGAAGCTCATCCTTATCATGGAAACCTCTTAATAGGTCACCTAGGTTGCTGGAATATAGATTCAAACTGTATTTATCGCGTTCGAGGAGGAGTTACTCCTCAGATTGTTCTCCATCCGTTTCTTCTTTATGAGACACTAAACTTGGGGTGTCTCTCTTAATCACTTACCCCTCCTCGGACACGCCCAAGTTCCTAGATAAGACCCAAGACCCAATATACAAATTTGGACCTTTATCCCTACAATTACTATTCAAATGATTCATCTAATAGAATTTATTTTATCATTAATTTATTAATTTTTTGTGTTCTAGTCAACTTTTGATATTTTATTTTTAAATATTTATATAAGACATGACTATATATATATATAATATAAAATATAAAATATATAAATAATTTTCTTTAAAGGAAAATTATCTACATTGCCATATTATGATATTATTGGCATGATTTGCACTTATCATGCTAAGATTAGGATTTCAATTCTTATAAAAACTTCTTATAAAGGTTCATGTAATTGTCGAAACATTTTTTTTTAAAAGAAAAAAGAAAAAGAAAATGTAGGTAAATTTACACTAAAACCTGATATGACATAGATAATTGGATAGTGTAGCTTTATAGGCATGGTGTTTCCTAATAACTCATAATAGAATTTAAATTTTAGTAATAAATAAAAACAAGTTCTAAATTGTCTATAATACCCCACTCTTACCAATTAATTTCAATACTTCTACGAATAAGTTTTTAATTTGGTTTATGTGATTCATTTTGTTTGTTTTGTTGCTCGCTTTTTATTTTATTTATTTATCGATTTACCTTCATTTACTATTGATTTTTCATATGTTAAAAGATCATTATCTATCTATCAATTTATCTATCTATACTTTATAAGTTATAATTTATATGCTATATAATAAAAGTTGAGTCTTAGAGTATACTCTATAAGACCCAAATTGAAGATGCTATATAATAATTTATAATTCACCTTTTATTAGAATATTTTTAATATACAACTTTTGTTCAATCTATGTTATATTTAAATTTATGACTAAAGTTGTGGAAGGCATGAGACTTCAACTAGTAATAGATTTAATTTAACATTAACTTCAATTGTATTACACCTGACAACAATTCAAATAAAATAGATATACTTCAGCAGTTTAATTTTGAAATCCAATCAAATTCCTAATTAATCCATTATCACCAAATTGGTGAGAAGATCCAAGTCTGTGGATGGACTAGATAAAATTGGACCTAGATCAATTAATCCCAAACCCTAAAAATAAAAAATGGATATAGCTAAGGGTTTTTAGAACCTGTGAAAAAATGAGCAAATCTTTTTTTTTTTTTTTCCTTTTTGGAAGGAAAAAAAAATCCAATTTTATCATTTTGTTATGTCTTTATGTTGACTTCACATTTTCGTACTTGCAAATCTTTTACTCTTTGATGCTCACTTTCTCAAATTTTCTCTAAAATATTCTCAAAATTTCTTTTTTTTATGAGTTCGGTGAGGTTAATCTAACTCTGTCATTATCATGACTCATCATTGCCTCTATGGTCTTTCACTCCTGCATAGCAACTATTGATTTAAAAAAAAAAAATTAATATGACAAAAAAACCATAAATTTAATGTAATATATATTTTTTAATGTTAATTATTTTTTATGAGCATTATTTTCTTTTTCAAAACTTTTGTTAAACTTATTTAAGTTCTAAGAAAGAACTTCTCATATTTGCATTGAAGTAGTCCAAGGTAAAAGGACCAATTGCTACAAAAAGAATAAAAGAATCTCGCTTGGGAAGCTACACAGCTGACCTTACACTTTACTAAAAACAATTAATTGAATGATAAAATCAAATTTGCATCATTCACTACTCACTACTAGACCTCTAAATTAACCCCAACAATCACCAACCACTGCAAGCCCCAATTTGAGGCTTGCAAAAAGAATATAAATTTTAATCCTAGTCTTGGTTAGTTTTTTCACTGTTGCTCTGGTACCAATCTTCAGATTATCTATGTTATTAGAACCGTTAGAGTAAATGAAGTTAGAAAAGTCAAGCTTAAGATTATGCCCAAGAGGCAGGCCAACTGGAATCTTGTCACTCGAGATCTAAACTTCAATCCAACCTGCTCTGTCCCTAGGTATGATGGATCTGAATTTAGAGCGATTTGTCCCAATGTCTATAGGGGGCAGTTCCCTCATGATCACCTATAAAGCCTTTATATTTATTAATGCAATTATGTGTATGATGCTGTTCACTTATAGAAGTTTAGTTGAGATAGTCAACCTCACAAATTGAAATAGAAATGGAAGAACTCGTGTAAACATAAACACAAGAAACCGATCATAGGAGTCAGAATAAGCAGTCCTGTATACAATGTTGGTGTGGATGTGTGTGTTCTATACACTTTGCTCTTTGTTGTTTGTTTCACGTTGGTTAAGAGTGAGCTCACTTGTGTGTTTATAAGCAATTGCCTATGGCCTTCCTTGTGATTCTATAATTTTATGAGGTATTTCTAAATGGTTTCTTAGATAATGAGAAAAATATCAATTCACTTTCTGACGAGGATTTTATGAAAGGGGAAAGATGAAATCCCTCATTTCAAAAAAATCCAACATAAAGAAAAGGTATTTTAATCAACTATTACATTTTTAACACAGGTGAACTTGATTATTATTGAAAAGATGGAAACAAAGTTCAGACTAACCCTCACTTTTCTTTCCCACCATTCCATAAACTTAACCTGTGCAGGGTGCATCCATGGTGTCCAACACGTAAAGTTGCAGCCAGTGGTTTGCAATTTCTTGTCCAAAATCCAACCGAACACACCTCCTGTTAGAAAGGACAGCCCCGCACCTCTCATATAGAACAGGGCTAAGAAGTAAGAACCTTAATACACACAAATCCCCGTAGGCGTAATAGAACCTTTTCAATGATTAACTTGTTCCATTCTTTCATCCTCAAGAACCTGCCCTTGATTGATAAATGCACCAGTTATGCATAATCACTTTGATTGTGTACAAATCAATACATACTTAGCAATCCTAGAGACAACTTTTTTTACAATCATTTTTAATTTTTTACAAATTTCTTAAGTAACAAGTTGTGTTTGGAGTAACATCACTTTCACATGGATCCACTATTGACTCACTGGCCATTTTGTTATTATGTAGAAATCACAACATATCACCTCGTAAATTGTAAAAAACATCATGAATATTTTTGTGTCCCTACATTTATTGATCTATAATCAATCCAGATGAGCAATTTTTCATAACCAATATATGAAAGATAGCAAACAAACCATTTTGATGTTGTTCAAGTCAGACACAAAAGAGAAGCAAAGGGGAGTTGGCCTGTCAAATTGGTGCCACACACGAGTGCTCCCACCTTCTCAATGTTTCCAATGAACAAAGATAACATACCAAATAAGACATGTATGAAGGGATCCAAAAGAAATGGAAATGAAAAAATTCTCATCCACTCACCCTAACATTTTACAAGCATTGTCAACCTAAAGCAATCAAAGCTCCTACCCCCATAGGACCTTTGCATAATAGTTCACCATATTTCTTAAATGCGCGCGCGCACATCCACACAAAACCACTCTCTCTTTGCCTAGGCAAGTGTCCTTATAAAATGAAGAGAACCTTACACGTGGGAGGACCTGACTCTGGGAGGAAGAGTAAGGAGGAGCATGCTTACCTCGATATAATATGTCATTTCTGAGTGGTATCAATCCATATATGTTCATATTATCATACTCTTCAGCTAAATTTATTTGCTTCACATAAGCATTTTCAAAATGTGCAACATTTTTGTGGGATTTTATGACCAAGAAAAAGCAGTAAAATATATGCTGATGCAGTGGTTTAGCGTTCCATAAGCAAATCAATCTTTTCCAGAGCCTCGTAGCATTAAACAACAGAATCAGCAAGTTATCATTGTCTTCATCGTGTTGCAGCGAGCCTATCTAGTGGATCGCACTTACTCATGTTTTGGGTGCATGGCCCGAAGGCCCACCCCATTTGAGAATTACTCGGATTCATTAACAGAAAAGGTTTTGGATCAAATGGCATATAAACTTATTGAATTAGCTCAAAGCAGGATATCCCATTTTAGTTTAATAACGTACTTAGTTAAAATTTTAAGATAATCTTAATTTTGTCAAAACTTAGTGTCCAAACCAGGGGAGGCTCTAGACATCGGTTCAATTCTCTAATTGCATTCCCTTTTGCGCCTGATGATAACTCTTGAGAAAGAAATTCCCACTAGCATAGAAAAATCTGAGTGGAATTCACCGACCAAAAATAGTCACCTAATCATTCACCACGTTAGATTAGAACAGAAGGTATAAAAAGTACAACATTTTCAATAGTTTAGGAATGATGATACAAATTTATGGTGGAAAATGATTAGGTGGCACTATTTTAGGATGCAATGTAAGGATCACGCATCAATGAACACACACCACAAATTTCAATCCCATAATGTACTCAAAAAGACATAATCCATGCGTTTACAGCAATGATACCAAAAGCCTTCCTCGACGAAAGAAATACCAGCGAGTAACACCCTCCTACAACTCTCACATCAACCTACAAAAACAGTGGAGGAAAGCCTACTCTTTTTTCCCCTTCAAATTACCTAGCCAAAAAAAGAGAGGAGGAAAACCTAGTTACATTGATTTATGAACATTGCCAAAATTACCAAAGCCTCTACTTTCATCATTTCTCATCTCTTTCTCTTGGCACCAGCCCCTGAACCACGTGCACCTTTCTTTTCTGAAGATCCGGAACCACCTTTTCCTCTGCCAGCCGGTGTTTTCTTAGCACTTGAATTTCCTGTGCCCTTGAGATCCAACTCCACTTGCATTCCTATAAAATATAAGGCGCAGTAAAAGAACCCATCAATCATTCTGATCAATTAGGAATACCAGTCACCCAAATGACTCAGAAATGAAATTGAGTATATAGGTGAACACACTAGAACAATCACATATGAAGTACTACAATGGTACCACCAACCTTTTGAATTCAAACTCTGAAGTTCCATCTGTAGCTTCTCACCATTGGCAGAACCTTCTATTACAATCACAAGAAGAGGCAAAAACAATTAATTAACCAACTAACCATGCTTAGACAAGCAATCAACATATTGGTAATCCTGAAGAATTCAATATACATAAATAAATAGAAGAAATGAATGATCTCCGGTATGTTTGCTTACATGTTGAGAAAGCAACTTCCTGAAATACTTTACAGAATTCAACAGAAATTTTGTTAAAATGCCATTAACTCGTTTCATATGCATTGAAATGAAATCATAAAATGAAACTGAGAGCATCAATAGATGATCCCAGAAGACAGGCCAGCTTCATGAAAATTTGTGCCATACTGCATAAATACAGATGAAACAAACAAGCTAAGGCATATTCTCAATCACATTGAATTCTTGTTTTTGGGGGATTTTATTTATTTATATATTTATAAATTTCAGTTTTTTGCGTTCTTAATCATATTAAGGATGTGTAAAACGAAGCTGTAACTATTGTGAGAACATCTGAAGGAATCCTAAGTGGGTTTCCTATATAGGTTTGTATTAAGGATCAGCATTAAGTCCATATTTCTTTGCACTAGTGATGGATGAGCTCTTGCTAAATTGATCCAAGAAGAAGTCCCTTGGTGTATGCTTTTTGCAGATGATATTGTTTTAGCGGATGAAACTAGAAGTGGAGCTAACGCCAATATAGAAATTTTGCAAGAGAATCTAAGGGCCTTCATCATGTGTTCATCAACGTGACCATGACGTAATCTACTGTCTTAATAAAATAATTTTAAAAAATTGGTGAAGACTTATTAGTAAGTGTTAACAATAACAAAAAAGTTATCAGTTATCAGTTTGAAGTTTGAACAATGAGCAAACCTCAACTAAAACAACCGACCAGAATTCTCCCAAACTCAGACAGATCTTTAAAACCAGCAAATGAGTAATATCAATTTTCAATTATGCAGAGATCATATCATTGAAAACCTAAAACTTGCATCAGGTATAGAAGCTTACCCAGCTCATCCGTATCTGAAGAATTTTCTTCTTCACCTTCTGCCAATGTGCTACCACCATCAACTAATCCATCATCAGATGGCTCCAGAATTGCTGCAATCCGCTTTTTAGGAGCTTTTTTCACTCCAGGAAGTGTGACTAAATCTGCAGCTCGTACCATTCTTGTTTTGCTTCCTTCTTTGTAAGCTTTGGTGAGAGCAGCTTTCACAGCAGGCTGTATGCCATCCAGCGGATTTGGATGCCCCTGATGCATAAAGACGACCATAAAATAACATGAAACTTTGATGGCAGTTCTGATAATGAAGGTGCAATCAAGGAATGTAGAGGTACCTGAAATTTTGATAGCTCCACAATTGTATCGAAATCCTCCTGACTAATTGAGTATATATTCATGAACTCAACAACTTTTTGAACTGCTTCATCCTGGTCATCTCAGATTGAATAAATGCACATTTAACAAATATTCCATTTTAACTTCTCCAGGATTTTCTAGTGTAAATATAATAAAAATATTGCAGTTCCAACCTTAGGCAGCTCCCGCAGAGGCCCAGTCAATCGTTTCAGGACAAGAGTAAGGTATTCTACTCGTATGGTTTCCCTATATCATTAGAACAAAGTGAAAATTACACAGTAGGCAATTAGACGCATTGCAAGGGAGACAAATAGACTGACTGGCATTTACAACCAGAATTATCAACAATACAGAATCAAGTTGAAAACAAGAGATAAAGAGGACTACTGAACATTGAGGAAAATACAATAAATCTACTTGACTTTTAAATACTTAGCATTCACTCTTAAGGAAATCATAAAAATAACTACAATTAGAAAAGTCTACTACAAGTCAAATCAAGTAGATATCCTGGTACTAACACCAGAAACGAGTATTCTGAGCCCTATGAATTCTAAAAGGAAAACTGGGGGTAAGCCTCTCCAAAAAAAAAATTGGGGGTAAGACTGCCTACCATGACCTCTCTTAGACCTCGCAAAAAGTGAAAGTTTTGTGCACTGTGTATGACTTTTTTTAATTCATTTTTGGATTGTTAAGTTAAGAACACAACTGGAGTCTTGAACCAAGAAGTCACCCTCCATCTCATCATTGCGATTTGTGAGAGGAGGAAGTGTCATTCAAGTTACAGATCTTTGGCAAAAGGAAACTTTAAGATTTGGCTCTAACAAACAAGTGACAGGAGAAAAAACTTGCATGTTGAACTAGACAATTAGTAACCTTAGATTCAAGCTTCCATATTGACATGTTTCTTTTTTATTTCTAATCAAATAAAATAAAAAAATGTTTCTTTTTTATTTCATGTTTCTTAGTATGAATAATCTCACACTTATCAGCAAGACTAAAAAATAAGGCACTTTAATGAATTTTACTAGCTAAATTTGCTAGACAAATACCTGCTGCAGCTGGAGCAAATAGTATAAATAGTGCCTCATGTTCAAGCCAAATAGCATAATAAAGTAGCCTAAATATTTTGTATTGTCTGCATCAACACTGAATGTTACACTAACAGTAACATCATGTGAAAGGAGGAAAAAGGAAAACAAAAGCAAGAATTTCACAACCCTGGAAACCTAAAGCAAATATAAATTCCAAAATTTGTTTTCCTTGGTCTGTCTCCTCAGTAACTGAGTTGCGAACCAAGGAAACATACATGTATCAGTTTGCAAAACATCATTGACAAAATTAAATGTGCAATGAGTGCATGTGTACAGCTTCATAAAGCCAAGTGCTGTAAACAATGCTGAGGCAGCTGTTAAAGTCTAAGTCAGTTCCCCATTCGTTAAAAATAATAATAATAATAAAATCATTAAGAAAGCCTTATGAATAATATTCAAGTGCGTGTAGGTGCTTTTTACAATAAAAAACTAGAAAACTCTTGCACATAGACAAGGACATGAGGTTACAATAAGCATAAATTGAAAGATGGAATAGTAAATCACCTCCCCGAACTAGATTCACGAGAAGCGAGAAGATGAACATGCAAATCCTCCAAAAGCCTCAGATTTTTACCCGTTGTTGAGTTCTTTCCCAGCCACCCTCCAAATCTATTAAAATTCCTCTCTCCCTGCAGACATGATTCCAACTTTGACATTAAGCTTCAAGCTAAAACCAAATAGTTTTTGCTAGCCAATAGCCTTGTAGCTTTATTGAAACTTCCTGACGTTTCTAATGGAGATATCCAAGGTTCAAATCCCCCCCCCCCCCTCCCAACTATCAAATTATCCAAAAAAAAAAAGCAGAAAAAAAGTAGTATGTGATAACTTCAAAAAGTATGTATGAGGATAAAACTAAAAAGAAAATGCTGAATACAATGTAAAATATCAGCTGCAAACATCAGGACTTTGTTCATCCTAATCTACTACACTCAAGTTGCCCCTCACATATTGCACTGAATACCCAAATGCCAAAACACAACAACTCTCAAACAACTCTTATGAAATAGACAATTCCTTACCTGTTGAAGTATTTCCCTCTGCCCACGCAACAGTGCAGCACTGATTATAACCAAAAATAAATAAATAATTAAACACCAATTAAGTTGTAATTCAAAGAACAAGTAAAAAATCTTGTAATTGCAAGAGCTAAATTAAGAGCACCTACGGGATTATAGATGATGCAAGTGAACTACTTTGAGAGAGCTGCCACTGTCGATACCGTCGAATTTGAACATTGAAAATATCCCCATCACCAATGGATTCAGCAGCACGGGCAATCAAGTTCATACGTTTGATTCCATTGTCATCCTTACCAGCAGAACTTGGCCTGTAATTAATATAATTTTCCTGCCATATCAAAATAAATCATTTCTTAGAAAAGTAATTCAGAAGTAGTTTAAGTTTTAGGTCAAGTTGCATAACTAAGGTCTAAACAAATCAACAGGGGCAAATACTTCATAAATCCAACAAATAGGACGAAAAGGCACATGATTTCGGTAAACAAAAGAAAACAATGGTGCATAAACATTTCTTTAATTCCTAAGCATATGGAGAATATCAATTGACATGAATAAAGAATGACAAGGGTGCAGGAAAAACTGTAAGTGCAATAAATTGCAAGAAATTCGTACAAATATGAGGCATTGGAACCTTAAGACATATGTACCAAGAAATGGATTATGTAAAACACGCAGAAGGGAAGGGGGTTGTAAGATAGCATGCTTTATCCTTTGTATATTTTGTGTGTGTGTGTGTGTGTGTGTGTGTGTGTGAGAGAGAGAGAGAGAGAGAGGGAGGGAGGGAGAGAATTTATTTGGGGGAGAAGGGGGTTTGCAAGTGCACAACAGGCATTTCTTTTTGTCCTATTTATTTTCCAAGTCTGAAAAAAGGTAAAAAGAATTAGCCAATGGAGATCAGTATACAATTTCTTGGTGATCATTTTGACAATTACACTTCCGCTCTGTTTGTTTCAATGGAAAACTTTACATGAAAATAGTTTTCCATGTTTTCCAGTGTTTGTTAGCATCAGAAAAAAAATGAGTCAAAGGAAACTATTTTTGGTCAAAATAAAAAGTATAACTTATTTTTTAGTGATTGTTTTCCACTAATTTTTTTTTTTTTGGAAAGCAACTCTATCTTTTGGCAAGCTAAAAAGGGGAAATTAGGAGATAGTTTTCCAACACATTTAAAGTTGCTACCAAACATAGGAAAATTAGATAGTTTTATAGAAAATACTTTTTAAAAGATGACTCATTTTCTAGAAAAATTTAACATTGAAACAAACAGAGCATTCTTGTAGACTTGGACAATGCACAACTTTCTTGGTCATGGTTCTAACAACCATAATTCTTGGAGACTTGGACACAACACTAGAATTAAGAGCAAATCTTGGTGTCGGAAAATAACTAACTAGCATTACATTCCCCTGCAAACTATTAAAAAATGTAGAATTTCAAGTAAATAATATTCCCCAGAAAAATACTTACCACCTAAAGAATTTCCAAAGAGACTTTCAATTACCATTAATTTTGCATTTTTTCAAAATATTTTGTAATTCCAATTAGTTATTTGTGGTAACTGGTAACACAGTTCAACTGTACAGTATATACATTGATCCAGCAACATGGTGACTGAACCTGCTGAACAGGCTATCATCTGTGTTGGCTCTGTCACTCTGAGATTTGGAGTCATTTTTTTCCTGTTACAAATCTCCAGTGGTAAATTGCATATAACATTTTGTTGATTTCTTAGTTGGAAGATTCTGCAGAGACTACTTATTAAAAAAAAAAAGGATTCTGCAGAGACTAATTGATCACCATGCAGTATAGAGTTTTCAAAAGCTGAAGGAAGAAAAGAACCTGAATAAGAAGAGGGACTAGATCCGGATCACTCATGCTCAGGTCAATCCGCTCATCCATCCTCAACTTCCCCGCATTAAAACCAAACAGCCTACAATCACATGGAAGGATGACGTGTAATTATCAAAACTTAATAAAGGATAAGGTACAAAGCCTACAAGTTAGTATGAGGCATGCATATGTGTGATCATTTAAACTAGAAAAAGGGTAGAATGTAACCATATCAGCTCACACTTTCATATTTTTGATCTAGAAGCAACAAAAAATCTCCCAACGAACAGAAATATCACAAGAAGATACAAAGTATTCTGGGTCTAGAAGCTCTACCATTTCCCAAACCTCAATGGTAAAATTATTAATCAAGGTATACTTAATAGGGCTTTGTTTAGTTAGACAATCGGTCTAGACCCACATTTCTACCTCCACCACATGCATAGCTAAATCCCAATCCCACGAATAAAAAGATTCCATATAAACAGACCAAAATAGTAGGAGTCATGACAAGACTATGTATTTGATTTACACTACTAGAAATAATATATTTTGTGGTTGCAGCGCCTTTCTGAAGATATTAGAGCCTTTCTCATCCAGAAATAATAAATACAGAAAAACCACGAAACTACACAATGAATTGAGATGAGACCAGAACATGGTCAACATTTCTAAAGTAAAATAGGATCATTAATGGCATACTTGTCAACAGCAGTGAAAGGTGACATATCTTCGTCCTTTGCACTGCTAAGAAGACGCTGTCTAATGTCATCATATTGAATGACTGACATGGAGAGGCTCATATACTGCAACTGGTTTATTGCCATGCGCATATCTCCATTAACTCTTTCTGCAAGTTCCTCAAGAGCAATCTAAAACAATAAATATTGAAAATTTCAGTGAATATATTATTGGTTAAAATTAATAAAAAGGAGAATCACGAGGCTCAAAAATAAACATATTACATGTCACAAAACAGTAAAACTAGGGGCCCGTTTGGTACGTGTGTTTAAACAATAGTTTTCAGTTTTTTGGAAATACATCTGGGTTAAAAAAGTGTGAAAATGCGTGTAATGTTGTTTAAAAACTGAAAACATGCGTTTGAACTCACGTACCAAACGGGGACTAGATGAGTTCATCACTATAAACATTCACTTAAGCAGCTATGACCAATTACAAATATAAACTAAAGCATTGATAGAATATTTACCTGATTAACTTGAAGCCCTTCTGCAGTTGCAATTTGCATTAACCTTTTTGCCATCTATCATAAACCAAATTTGGCATTAGCAACTGGGCAATTGGCCGTAGTGGGCTTAAAATGTACAGCAAATATTGCAGAAGCTAGAACACCAAAAGTTTATTTTCCATCACAGGGGCATATGCATCCCACACACACAGAGTCAAGGCATACCCAATATCAAGGGTCACATTGGCCTCCCATTAATGGGCTGGCACTCCATTCACCACCATACAAGAATTCTTCAGGTAAATTTTATAAAAAGAGATTGGTTGGCCCCAAAAGCCTTAAGAGCATGTCCTTAAACACACTTCCCAAAAAAGGATTGGACTAATTCTCTTTCCAACACATCATTTGATGAGTCTGATTCAATGAATCACCTGAATAGGGTCATAAAAAGTGACCTTTAATCATATAAAGAATCATGGCATATCCATAAGCAAACATTTCTCTTACAAGTCACAATGATATTTAGGATCCACAAAATTTGATTAGAGTTTGAAATGTCTGTGATCACAAATATCTGTAGCCACAACATAATTCTCAACATAAAGCCACCACGTATTAGAGTAAGAATAAAGGTGGCAGTATCTCGTAAATTTGAAACTTTGGAGCAGTCATGTAGAATAAAACAAGGCTAGTTGTAATTTTCCCAAAGAACAATAATAGGGAAAGAATCCCAGAGTTAGAAATATACCAGTGGAAACTCAAAATTTTGTGATGTTCCATACTTAAACGCTATTCAAGATGTATCAACAAAACTAACCCAAATCTCGGATAAAAGTTTCATGTGGGTATCAATAGCAACCCATGAAATGCCAACATTTGTGCCTGTGTAAAAAACACACAGCATATTCTAACCATAAGCACGATTCCAGTGTCTAAAAAGGAATAAAAAGGAATCTCTCCCCCCCCCCCCCCCACACACACACACACTCAAACAAATAAATAAAAAATAAAAACAAAACAAAAATGCCTTTCACTTCCATAAGTCTTGGTACCTATTATTAAAATCAGAGTAGTATACCTGCATATATCAACCATAAGACTTTAGGCCATGAACTTTCCAAGAACTCAAGTTGACAAAATTGCCAAGAAAAGGTTGGTCTAAACTAAACATAACTTGGAATGTATATTTTAGATAATCCAACTAACTCTATTCTTTTAAACATCATCACAAAAACAAATAACAAGAGAATGTCAATTCAGCAAATACCAGATGAAAGGACAAGATCACAACTACATTAAATTTCATGCATAAAAAAAAAAAAACAAGTACTCTAAAAACAAATAGAAATCAGAGCAAAAACCTGCTGTTTCGTAGGTTTTCGAAAGCTGAGAAGCAAACAGTAGTTCACAAGACTTTTTAGTTTCTGACTATATCGATCATTACAAATGCAGATAATAGGAATTTTGGAAATCTTAATGCTAGCAATAAGGTCAGCAATTCCACCCCTATCTCCAGCAGACATCCCATCAACCTCGTCCATAATCAGCACAGTTTTTGGATGCTTTGATCTGCAACTTCAACAATAAACTTTAGCAGAAATTTCAAACAATCATATTCTATGCACTTATGTGAGATATTAATGAATGCAAGACCAACCGATCCATGTTGACACTCAAAGCCTCATTGCTGACAAGTTCCTTTATAGAATTCGCGTTGCTTCCACCAATTCCTTTCTCAATTTTGGCATCAGCCTTCCCACGACTGTCGCTAGCATTTACCTAAAAAAAAGAAGGGAGATCATGAGGGCAAATGAAAAATCATAGCATTGATTTATATGTCTTGGGGGTGAAACTCATGATCTAGATGCTCAATAGAAATGTGTATCTTGGTAAAAAATTTCCCCACCTCTATTGCCTGGAAACCGAGCATCTGACTAACCAACTTTGCAGAGGTAGTTTTTCCTATACCAGGAGTTCCACTTAATAGCACAGCTTTTTTGGCACCAGAATCATTTTGTTTTTTTCCCTTTTTCTTATTTCCAGTATCAAGAAATTGCTCATTCCAATTTGTCAACCAGTCATGAAGTTGCTTAACCTGCACATCATTAGATAAAGAAATCCTTACAATTCTTTTTCCAGATTTAGATAAATGAAGATATAAATTTAGTTCCAAAAGCAATGGCAGAAAAATGAGAACTAACACACATACCAGTGACTGATTTCCAATAATATCATTTGGAACCTTTGGCCTATATTTTTCCGTCCATGTTAAATCACTCTTCGCAACTGTTTTAGTTTTATGCTTAGCTGGGGACACCCCTGAGGTCAAGCCTTTGCCAGATACATTTGTTGCCAACGAGTTGCCAATGCTATCTTCTAGAATAATCAATTTGCCAACATATGTAAGATAAAACCAAGGAATAATGCAACTACTTGGTTAAATCACTATCATAAGCATTTCTATGTCCATAGACTAAAAATTGATTGGGCCTCCCATTTCCTCCAACATGTTAAAAGATCAGGCTCTCCTTGCAAGCTCAAGCAAGATTAATGGAGAAAATATAGGCAAATGACAGTTCACAATTATCTCATCTTTAAAAATCACCATAATAAACATTTGAACAGTCCCATGGAGCAAAAGAAATGCCTTTTTGGAATCACATTCTCCTTAACACACACACACACACATACACATTTTCAAGAAAATACAAGAAATATGTCCAGGACTAATGCAGAACCTACAGAGCCTGACTTTCATCTCATTCAACAACATTAGGAATGAAACAATCAAATTATGCCAAATAATAGAATTTACATCTAAATTAGCCCTAAGTGCAACCTATTCACTGGAGTGTGCTAATTAGAAAATCTCTAGGTTAGGGTTCAAGTGATAACCCAGTAGTAATGGTGTCCTTTTTAATGCCCCATGTCTGTGGTTAGAACCCCACCTCCCCCTCCCCCATTATCTACCTATCAAAGAAGAAAAGAAAAGAAAATCTGTAAGGTTCTAATTATAGGGCATCCATTCTATAGCTTTTGTCAAATGTCACAAAGATATTGAAATCAATTTGCATTGACTTTTCTGCCCTGCAACAGTTCTGGGTCTCAGTGCCACACATAAACCTCCAATTTGTCCTCACAGTCTTCAAAATAATGAGACTTAATCAAACAATAAATGGATAGACATCTGAGGATAGCACGTCATTAACACCCAGCAAGGCCACAACAGATACAGAAGAGGCCCATAATTCAAGGGCCAATATCAAAACCAGGAGCAAATCCTTTGAATAAAACCACATATTTTTCAAAAAAAATAAAAAAAAAGGAATCCAGATCCACAGAATAACCCCAAAACAAAAGCCATCAAGATATTCAACTAATATTAAAATGATTAAAAAAAAAATGCACGTATTTATTTGGTACATACTCTTTGTTTCTATTTTCTGTGGGCTTTTCTTTGGTAGAGGTGCAACCTTACCCACTGGCCTGTTAGATTCTTCTTGTACAGGTGCTTTTGCAGGTTTTGATGCACGGATCATATCAAACAATCCATCCTCAGTGAGAAAGGCAGTACTATATAAAGATACAAAAAGCTAGTGGTTTCAGAATATAACAAAGTAAGGAACTCAAAACAAATCACATGTATGATTCTGAGATTACAAACCCTAGCTCTTTAGCTTTTGAGGATTTCCGACCCCCAATATCTTCATCACATAAAAGATAATTCTGCAAACAGAAGATATTAATCCCATGCTGATAGTCATGTCAATCCAAGCACATACAAGAAAAAAGTATGAGAAAACCGTTTTCTTGCTGATGGATCCAGTGATACGACCACCGTGGCGTTTAATCAAATCTTCAGCTTCTTCACGCTCTAGGCTGTAAAATCAGTCAATAGACACTCTCAAGCCCATAAACTATACAAGGTATATAACCATAGAAATCCCACAATTAGGCCAGCATCACAGCTGAGACAATAATCACCAAAGACTTATGGCATTCACAATCAAAATTTATTTTTTATATCTTAGAGCAAAATGTGGTCTAGACCACATATGAAAACAGTAGGAATTTTAACATTTAATTCCATAAAAGATAAACATGATAACATCAATACAAAGATGAACAAAAGTACCTGTCAAGTGTTCCACTAATTACAAAAGTTAAACCAGCTAAACAATCGGGAGCACCCTCAGGGACTTCCTAAGACACAAAACAAGATTCAACATTAACATTGAGAATGGTAGAGAATTTTAATTCATCAATCCATATATTTTCAATATTTTTCACCTTTTCTCCTTTATGTGGGGGATCTTTCCTTTCTCCAAAGCTCATAAATCCACCCCGTCCACCACCTCTGCCTCTCCCACCAGCTGGTGCTGCTGATGAACCTCTTCCACCACGTCCCCTTCCACCAGACTTAAGAGGAGTTTCAATATCTTTATCATCATCCTCATCGCCTTCTTCAATGGCTACAGGTTTCTGTGCACCACCTCTGCCTCTTCCACCAGCTGGTGCTGCTGATGAACCTCTTCCACCATGTCCCCTTCCACTAGACTTAAGAGGAGTTTCAAAATCTTTATCATCATCCTCATCACCTTCTTCAATGTCTACAGGTTTCTGTGCAATTCCCCTACCCGAGCCACTTTTCAACTTCTTACTAGGAGTCACATCATTCGATTTCTTCCTAGAACTAGAAAAGACAAAGTCGTCATCGTCATCGTCATCATCATTGTCGTCAACTATGTGAACTTTTTTAGCAGGTGGGGGTTTAACTGATTCATCATTATGCTTTTGAGCCTTTCGTTTTGTTAGAAGTTCCTCTGTCTCCTTTTCATCTTTTGGCTTTTGTTTGTCAGTAGCAAAATACTTGCTAGTTTTCCTTCTGCCCGAACTTTCTGGGCTTGCATGAGCCTGCATTTGTCCCAAAGATAAAATAAATAAATAGATAAGTTATCAACTTACTTCAGTTACTTCATGACAGTTAAAACAAATGGGGGAGAGAAAGAAGTTAAAAAAAAAAACATAGTCATGCATACTTCATGTTTTCTTGTTTTGTTAATAGCATTCATGTATTAGTAAGCTTCTTCTTTTTTTATTGGTAAGTTATGGACTCACCCAAGGGGGTTTGAACCATGACCTCAGTGGGGGGAGGAATTGCCATTTGAACCAAAGCTCATTGGTGCATTCATTTGTTAGTAAGTCAAGATGGCAAACTAAACATATGCACTAGAGGATGACCGGTACCTTCAGTTTCTATCTACATAAAAGAAAACAGTAACCCCACAACAATTCCTCTAAACAACAACCTGAAAATTTTCCTCTTTGCTTTGGAGTCTTCTAGTGGAAATCTTGACAACCAAACAGAGAGCACTATAAAACTAATAAGAAAAAACTCTCAAAACCAAAAAGGATCAGTGCACAAAATAGAAACCTTCAGCATTGAAGTTCTGGAATTAAATTCAAAATTTCCAAATTAACCCCAGAGGTAATCAAATTTCAAGCTTATCATGCCTTATGTAACACTTGAACACATACACACATCTACATAAACAAAAAATTTTCATTTTTGACCCAACACACATCAAAACTTGGATTCTATTCTATCTTCCAAATTTTTCCCAAAATTCAGAAACTGAATTTCAATTCAGGCTTAACACATACACACATAACAAAAATACAGGAGTGTGCATTTGGATGAACTTTTTGCCGAACTTTCATGTCTTTATTTTACTACTACTACTACTACTACTAATACCTTTGCAGTTATATTACTGTCTCTTGCAACGGTAAGTTGTTCCCGAACAGACACTGAACATGCTAGTTAGATATTCTTTTTCGACACTCTAGACTATCAGAGTTCGTATTCTCATTTTACTTCCTTAATTGACATACCCTTTTCTTTACTTCTTCTACTAATACTAATGTAGGATGCAAGACAACAAAAATGTGAGGATACCCACCGGTTTTTCGGGCTGTGATTTATTGGTTGGGGCAGGAATTGCAGGCTTGGATTCCTTGGCATTGCCCTTGTCATGGGATTTCATAAACCACTTCCTTATATCTGCCTGCTTATTCTCTGCCTGTAAATTCCAACAAAGACACACCCAACAACAAGTCAAGAATTTGCAAACACTAATATTAGTATTAATTCATAACAAAGCAATTTAAACCCTAAAACCCTCTGTTGGTTTATACATTAATATTTGTTAAAAGCATTGTCACAAGAACGCAAAGAATTTTCCCAAAAAGGGGAAAAAGAATCAAAATTGAAAACCCTTACTCACCATGTTTGAAGTTTACAAAGAATCCAGAATGCGAAAACCGCGATTTTGCCCTCAGGGTTTCGCGTTGTGAAGCACAATCTGGTCGATAACCCCAGCAATATTCTGTGTTACAAAACCTTGCTTGCTATTTATAAAATAAATAAATAAATAAAAGGTTAGAATTACCAGTATGGCATAGTCATGATCAGGCATGTAAAAGTATCAATGGCATTGAGAAACTAAAAAAGAGGGCATACGATGATACGACAGTTACAGTGACTGGGCTGCAATGCAAGTGTGCCTTGAAAACTGGAAGCAACTAGACGAGACGAGGGGATTTTTATTTATTTATTTATTATTAGGCTAAAATGGAAATTTTAGCACTAAATTCATTTTATTCTTGTAACTTTATTTGACCCTCTCTATTTTCAATTATAAAAGTTTTTTAAGGATTTATAAGTTTTCTAAGTATTTTTTTCCCTTTTTAATTCCATTAAAAAAAATTCATTAAGTATGTAGTTAACTAATAAAAAAGATTTTTAGAAATTCTTATTCAATTAAAGTTTCTTTATTAATTTAAAAAATATTTTTCAATCATTAATTAAATTTTATTATTATTTATAGCTAAAATGAAAAGTATGCTTCCTATGTAGAGAGATTGAAAGCTCCCTTAGAAAGTTTTGGTGGAAACAAAAAAGAGACTGACGAAAAAGTTCATTGGGTCAAATGAGAAACACTTTGTAAACCCAAATCTATTGGTGACATGGGGTTCAAAGACTTAGCCATTTTCAATAATGCATTATTAACCAAACAAACATGGAGACTAGTGCATCACAAGGATTCCTTGTTCTATTGTGTCTCCGTAGACTTGATAACTCTGTTACTCATAACCTAACTAAACATGCAAGACATATTAAAGGTTTTTTTGGTGTAGATTGAGGATGTTCTTCTACACCTTCAAGCTGTACTTTCAGCCGATAATGTCTAGTTTTTCTTAATGAAAGTTGCTAATGTTCTTTCTCAAAAAAAAAAAAAAAAAGAAAAGATTTGAGCTGTTTGGATTGAGGGAGGAAGGAGGGAGAGTGGAGGGGAGTTAGCTAGAAGTAGGCTTATTTTTAGCCAACTCTACTACACTCTCCTTCAATCCAAACAGACTTGTGAAATTTATTTTAGTTTTTTAAATTTGCTTTCATTCAATTGAACCCTCTAAATTTCAAATTTATTCAATTCAAGTTTTCTATTTATTTTTTTAAAATAATCGCTATTAAAAAAAATATTATTCTCACATAAAAATATATATAATTTTAAAAACATTATAGATTTTTTATTAGAGAATGGTTAAAAATAATTAGTTTTTCATTAGTTAATTGCATAATTAATTGAAAAGTTTTAATGAAATTTGACGAATGATCTAAATTGAGTAAATTTGAAATTTAGGGTCCGTTTGTTTTGGTGGTAAATGATTTCTGGAAATCATTTACCACCTGACTCCAGTGTTTGGTAGGGGAGGAAAATTAGCTTCAGTTTGACCATATTTACGCCTTTGACCCGGAAATGATTTTACGCTCTTATTTTTCCTTCAAATCATTTCCAGAAATCGCACAACACGCACAAAAGAGAGAACCAAACGAGAGAGCCAGAGAAGTTGAGAGAGAATGCACAAAAGAGAGAGCCAAGAAACTTGAAGAACTCAAGATCGACTCCAAGCAACGAGCTCCAGATCGCCTTCGAGCTCGATCGAACCCATCACCTTCACCTCGCCTTCACCCAAACCCAGACCCACGAGCACAACGAACCTAGACCCACGAGCAACCCATCGCCTTCACCTAGACCCAGACCCACGAGCACGACGAACCACAAGCATGACGAACCCAGACCCATGAGCAACCCATCGCCTTCACCCAGACCCAGACCCACGAGCAACCCATCGTCTCCTCGAGCTCGCCGATCCACGAACCAGACCCATCGCCGTTTGTTGTTTTTTTTTTTTTGATGAACTGATTGTTGTTGTTGTTGTTGTTGCCAGAATCAATTTTTTGTTGTTGTTGTTATTGCCGAAATCAATTTGTTGCTGCTACTGTTGTTGTTGTTGTTGTTGTTGTTGTTGTTGTTGCCGGAAAATAGCATTTTCCTAATAGACCCAAACACATGAATATATTTTCCACAAAAATTTTCATAATACCACCAAACACTTGAAATTTTTTTTTTTCGGAAAATAACATTTCCGGAAAATACCTATTTTCCGGAAAATATTTTACGGAAACCAAACGGACCCTTAGAGAATTCAATTGAAAGAATGTGAAGTTAGATGCAATTTACATTTTAGCATAATTGTTAAAATATAAAGAAAAATAAAGAAAAAATTGGACTATTAATTGTAATATATAACAAAAGTTGATGAAGATACCTTAATTGAATAAATAAACCAGAAACTTAGAAGACTAAAATAAGTAAAGTAAAATTAGAGCACTGAAATGAATTATAGAGAAACATAGAGGGTAGTTTTTGCATTTTAACCTTATTAATTTTATAAATTTTTACATGTGAAAATAATATTGTTTTAAAGGCAATTTTTTAACAAAATTAAACAAAATGCCTAAATTGAATAAATTTAAATTTAAAAGACTTAATTAAATAAAAGTAGAGTTAAGAGACTAAAATAAATTTAAACAAAACTTAGAGGATGCAATTTATATTTTAACTTTATTATTACTTATTTATTTATATGGTGATGTTAAAAATACCAATTTAGTCTTTTTAGTATCACTAATACTACTGCTCAGAGCCTGGATAGTGGAAAATAGAAACGCTGCCATATCAGCACAAGTCGAAAGAAGAATGGGTCCCACTCCCACTTCCACTCCCTCCTGTTTGGTCAAGCAGAGTTATCTACCTGCACCAGAATAGAATAACTTTCTATATCACCTTGTTTGCCTACACGTTGGGAGAGTTGGACTTCCGGGATATGACAGAGACAGCCAAGGCCCAAGTGAAATTGAAATTAGGGCTGTTTATATACACAGTAAACTTTGTAGGGATGTTTATATGAACAAGTACATGGGCTTGTTTGGTTAACAATGTGCCCCAGGAGGGGTGGCACAGTTGGGAGAGATTCAACATGCAAGTACAAGATCTCTTGTTTGAGTCGTGGTGGGTACCGTGTGGGAGGAGGGTTCTTAACTTGCAATGTGCCTCTTCTGTTGGCTCTCTTGAGGTGCTAGGGTAAGGTCTGTAGTGTCCTGGTCACAGTAGCTATGGCTCAATCCAACATTCCCTAACGGGGGTGCCTCTATTAGATCACGCCCTAGAAGGTTAGTCACAAATAATCGCCCCCGCCCCTCTTTTGTTCAAAAAAAAAAAAAAAAAAAAAGTTTGGTTAACAATGTTAAAAAACATGGTTTATGTCTCTTACCTATATTAAAAAGCGCGAATGCACTTGTGAATACTGCTTTTGTCGAGCACCTTGTCTGCTATTTGTTCATTGTTTCAATACCTTTTTTCACCGACTTTGTCTAGCACCTTCTTAACTTTTTTACCCTTAATATACAAGCAGACTGAAAGGGTTTGTTTTGTCTTTTGGTTCTATTTTATTTGATCTTATCTCTTTGTTGGCCTTTTTGGTCAGCCACCTACTCTATTGATGGACACGAACACAATAGTTAGACTTCTCTGGGATTTTTTAAAAAATAACTACAAAACCCAAACAATATTATTAATTAGGCAACGTTTCAAACATATTGCATTTCTAACAATTCGACTTTAGAGGAGTCGATTTTACTGTTCATATTGCCTATTTTTGCGCCACGTAGGTAAAGAAATCGAGTCTATTATATTCATTTTTTATACATAGAAATCGACCCCAGAGGAGTCGTTTTCAATACAAAGAAAACGACTCCAGTGGAGTCGTTTTCTTTGTATTGAAAACGACTCCTCTGGGGTCGATTTCTTCAAAACCCACTCCTCACCGCGAACGAGCTTCAGTTGAAGAAAGCACAAAGGAGCTTCAGTTGTGTTAAGAAAGCAACACCGACGAACCCAGCAAACGGACCCAGGCGTCGACGAGCAACACCGACGAACCCCAGGCGCCAATTCACCAAACCCCCGACGAACAAGAGCCGACGAGCAACCGACGAACCCAGGCGCCGATTCACCAAACCCCGACCCAGGCGCCGACGAACCCCAGGCGACGAACCCCGACGAACCCAGGCGCCGATTTCACCAGACCCCGACGAACCCAGCAACACCGACGGCAAAGCACGAAGAACACGCTCAGTGGAGGAGAATCGGCGAAGCACGAAGTACGTTTTGGATTTGATTTCTTCTGGGGTTCTTCTGGGCGTGAGGCGGGATGAGCAACGCCGAGTAAAAATACAAAGAAAACGACTCCACTGGAGTCGTTTTCTTTGTATTGAAGACGACTCCAGTGGAGTCGTTTTCTTTGTAAAGAAAACGACTCCACCGAAGTCGATTTCTATGTACAAAATAAAAACAAAAATAAGTGATATGAACAGTAAAATCGACTCCTCTGAAGTCGATTTGTTAGAAATGCAATATGTTTGAAACGTTGCCTAACTAATTATATTGTTTGAGTTTTGTAGTTATTTTTTTAAAAATCCCGACTTCTCTCTATGGATGAACACAAACATAGGATCCAAGTTAGAGATTAAAAAAAAAAAAGAAAAAAAAAAGGGCCATGACCAAATTGATAGAGAAAGAAAAGAAAAAGGCAGAGAGAAGAGGTGTGTGATTCTTGTGCATGTAAATGCATTTCATAAACTCTTCCATCTTTTCTTCTTCTTCTTCTTCTTCTTCTTCTTCTTCTTCTTTTTTTTTCTTTCAAAACTAAATTCTTCTCTCTTTCTTAACAATTTGTTGGATTCTTACCACAGGTCTCAACTATGCTGATATTAATGGGAGGCTAAATACAAAAGGATAAGCAGTCCACGTGAATAAATACATACTAGTATTAACCGATACTAAGATATTTCATTCCTCTGATCAAGTCGGTCAACAATATTGTATACTACTTAGGTAGTTGCACATCATGTTAAAGATAAGTCATTTCCTCGCATGCCATTGCTAAAACATTTTTTGTAATCTATGCCATTTAAAGTTGGAGCGTGGCATTCTTTCCCTGTCATTTGCATTTGCATTTCAAGAAATTGTGATTGCCAAATGAGAAAGGCAACAAAACAACTTTTGACACTGACAGAACATGCCTATTTAAGGATTTTATGCATATCTCAAAATTTATTAAAATGTTTTATTTTCAACTGTAGCACAACAAAGAAGGCAAAATGAACAAATAAGTCAGTCCATGAAAACAAAATACTAGATACATATTGAAACAAGGTCATTAAAGTGTAAAAATATATCAATATAAATCCAAAATGATCTTAAAATCATATTCAATCAGTGGCCCTCGACATTTCAGATTCTAAAGGTGGAAAATTAAGGGGAAAACCATTTTTTAGTGGGGGGAGTGTGCCATAGGAGCAACCTCCAGCATGAGCAATGAAAGCCCTTCATCAGGATTACAGGTTTTTTTTTTTGCTTCAAGTCAAGTTGTAAACTGCAATGGAAGGCATCAACAGATTCAACACTCCCCATCCACAGTTTCCCATCCTTCTCTTCCATTTCACTTGTTGCCTTGAAAAGCTTCCCCTGATTGTCCTCCAATATTTGTAAAAGCTTACCCTTTGGGCTGTACTTGACAACTAACTCCATGAGGCCAAGCAGGCACTGAATTTTTGCAGGAATTGGGAGCTTGAGTATAATTGTCCAAATTTTCGGGTACAATGAGAATAGGTAAGTACACTAGATCATTGACAGTGGAATGCCACCCCAAACTTGCCCTGTCCTGACATTGTCGGGGAAATCCGGGGAGGACTGCTAATACCTCTGAAGTCCCTGCTTTCTTGCCTTTCAATCAACGCTTGTGTAACCTACATAATCTAGATGATATCAGACTTCATTAATGACAAAGAGATGACCGCAAAAATTGTTTCTGATAACAATGGCTTCAATGACCCAAAAATGTTCCCAGGAAGCCTACTTGGGGTATAGACATATGGACTGTACAGTATTTCACTTGCAATTATATGGATTGATTAATATCCGCATACAGAGTTACTTTGACTTTGTTCAGCTGTACGAATTTGTTATAAAGGTATTCTTGTCCAATTTACACCATTGAACAAAACATTTGGACAAACATACAGAGGAGTTATATGTTTCTCATAGATCTCCTGTCAAAAGGAAAAATGTCGAGGTAAAGGTATGGCACTTGGGAACATATTTTCTGAGACTTAAGAGTTGAAACTTCTTATAGAACTCTGCCAAAAGCAAGCAACATTTGTTCTCTAGGAGTTACAGATAGTAATGTCCACTGATCTGTATCTCTCTCTCTCTCTCTCAAAGTATACCAAAGTAGTCTCATGATGACCCAAAACTAGCAAACTAAATATTAGCATGTCCTAGAAGCCATTCATCTCCCAATTCAACCAGTAATTTTATATAAAATTATATTTGTGATTACTGATTAGCAAAGTGAAAAACAATGAGATTAATAACAATTGAGCAAATTGAGGGTCCATGTCACGAGACTCTAGACATGGACATTGCCTATATATAAGTGGGGTACATTCACAGGGAGGGACACCTACCAATGGATCCTTCAGAAAAGACAAAGATGGAACCATCTTTGCTTAAGGACACCATTTGGAAATTGGATATTCCTAAGGACAGTAGTTTCCTTACTAGTTGGATTGTATTTCAGTTCCCTCCCAGTATCCTCTGCAGAAAAAACCAGCTGCACGAAGTTCCTGCATGAAATAACTGTTAAAACTGATGCATAGTGGTTCTCAATCTGTTAAAAAGAAAAAGCCCAATGAAATTTATGAAACCAGCAGAAAACACTAAACCAATGACTAGCTGGGTTGCAACCATCTTTCGCATTGCACAACTTTCAGACTTCAGAAATTAACTGACTGACAATTCGAAAGCAGTTGGGAGTATAAGAAAACAAGCTAAGACAAGAGATTCGGTACATACTGGGGAAAGAATTCATGAACAGATTCAAGTGGCGGGAAAAATGGAGATGTCTCAAATTCAAGATACCAAAATTTTTTGGAAGTTAAAATGACTTAAGATCAAGAAAATAAAATATTTTCTCAAAAGCTGAAAAGTTACCGGAACCAAAACAAACAACAACAACAACAAAGTCTTTCTCCCAGAACTGTGAGGCCAGCTATGGATGCTCTTGTATTCTTCTTCGCTATTCCATTTGCCATAGCCTTAACAAAATAAAGAGAAGCAACACACGGCCATTTGCCACAACCTTAACCAAATAAAGAGAAGTAACACACCCAACGTGTTAACTTCTTGGATTGGGCCACAATTATGAAACAGCACCAATCTATTGCAAGCCTAAAATGTCTGGAGGTGTCAATGGTGTTGAGATGGCTGAGGCAGAAGAGAGTTGGTGCTAGAGGGATGGTTTAAGTATCATGCATCATTGAATGGACCACAAATCCCAGCCCTGTCATGTACTCAAAAAGAAATAATCCATGTGTTTACATCAATGATACCAAAGCCTTCCTCGGAAAAAGGAAATATTAGCAAGGAACACCCTCCTAGAACTCTCACATCTACCTACAAAAACAGTGTACAATAGGAAAGTCTATTTTTCTTTTCTCTCCAAATTACTTAGTCAATAAAGGAAGAAAAACCAAGTTACAATGATTATGAACATTGCCAAAATTACCAAAAGCCTCTGCTTTCATCATTTCTCATCTCCTTCTCTTGGCACCAGCCCCTGAACCCCAGACACCTTTCTTCTCCGAAGATCCAGAACCACCTTTTCCTCTGCCAACTGGTGTTTTCTTTGACTTTCCTGTGCCCTTCATATCGAACTCCACTTGCATTCCTATAATATATGAGGCACAGTAAAAGAACCCATCAATTATTCTGATCAATCAGGAATACCAATCACCCAAATGACTCAAAATGAAATTGAGTATTTAGGTGAACACTCCAGACATCACAATCACATATGAAGTACTATCACCAACCTTTTGAATTCAAACTCTGAAGTTCCATTTGTAGCTTCTCAACATTGGCAGAGCCTTCTAATACAATCACAAGAAGAGGAAAAAACAATTACTTAATCAACTCACCATGCTTAAACGTCAACATATTGGGAACCCAGAAGAATTCAATCTACATAAATAAATAGAAGAAACAAATGATCTCTGGCATGTTTGCTTACATGTTGAGAAAACAGCTTCCTAAAATACTTTACTGAATTCAACAAAAATTTTGTTAAAATTACATTAACTCTTTTCATATGCCACGAAAAGAAATCATTAATGTGGCGTTTGTTATGGGGTAATGTTTTAGATTTTCCAGAAATATTTAAAGATTCCTATGTTTGGTTACAAATCACACTAGGGACTCAGATGTCAGAGGAATCTGGATTTCCTCTTTAACCCCCTTTTAGTAGGAATGTAGATTTCGTTTAAAACAGATGAGTATCCAGATTCTCAATCTTAAAGGAAATTGTATTTTTTATAAATTGACAATTTTAACCCTTTTTCCTTATCATTTAAGCAATTGAGATAAAATATAAAACAAATCATCAATATCTTTTCCTTTGTCTTTATCTCTTCCCCCCAAAACAACATAAACATGATAGACAACTCTGTTGATATATTCATCTTTTCTTCTTTTAGACTATAGTTTTAATGAATTTGTCATAATTTATAGTTTATATTTTGTTTTTCATTATTTATTTAGAAGAAGATTATTATTATTATTTTTTTTTTGAAAGACTTATATTGGATTTACAAATCTATGGATAGAATGGAAAAAATAAATAATTCAGTTAAGATTCCTAAAAATAAAACAAATATTATAATCTCACATTCCTAGGAATCTTATTAAATTCCCAATTAAACCAATCATAGGAATAGTTACATTCCTAAGCATCCAAATTGCAAGGCATCACATTCCCAGGAATCTGAATGCCAAGAGTAATGTGAATTTCCTGTACCAAATGCCACCTAAATGAAACTGAGAGCATCAATTAGATGATCCCAAAAGACAGGCCAGCTTCCGGAAAATTTGTGTCTTACCATAAATACAGACGAAACAAACAATCTATGGCATTTTTGCATTCTCAATCACATTTAATTCCTGTTTTTTGAGACTCCCAAAAAACAAAAAAACTTTTTTTTGAAGCTCATGACCAAAGAGGCCCTCGAGTTAGCTAAGGCACTATTTATTGGCAAGAATATGCAACTTGCTAAAGGGATAAAATATTATTGTTTGCTTCAAAATGGGCTACTGAATATCTGTTCCCTTGCCTAAAACTGTTTTTTCAATCTAGAAAACCATCCTAATGAGATTGTTCTTTCAATAAGATTGGGGTAAGGTTTTTTTTTTCCAATTAATTATGATAGACTTGTACAATTTAAGGGTGAAGGTTCTCAATATCATTCCAGTAATCTATAGTTCTATCAATGAGTTTCATCTTGGAAAACCTAACTTTGTTATTATTTGATTAACCTACTTGTTCAAAGAATTGGTCCGTCTCATGTGTAACCAACTGTTGAAAATTCATGAGTCTTGATGATCAACAAAAATAAGTGCTTCCACTATCTCCAATATGCAA
Source organism: Quercus variabilis (assembly GCA_030445155.1). Classification (NCBI taxonomy): domain Eukaryota; kingdom Viridiplantae; phylum Streptophyta; class Magnoliopsida; order Fagales; family Fagaceae; genus Quercus; species Quercus variabilis. Next base: position 22,168,840 of record CP129445.1, read on the forward strand.
TGGGCTAAAAGTTTTGTCAACCTGGACTGAGTAAATACGGCTCATTGAAGAAAGTACTGCTACAACCTCAACCAAATAAAGAGAAGCAACACACGGCCATTTGCCACGACCTTAAACAAGTGAAGAGAAGCAACACACGCCATGCCACAACCCTAAAACACACAATGTGTTAACTTTGTGGATTGGACCACATGTTATAAAATAGCACCAATCTATTGCAAGCCTAAATGTTGGGAGTGTTGATTGTGGCAAGATGGCTGAGGAAGAAGAGAGTTGGTGCTAGCAGGAATGGTTTATGACAAGGGAATTTTATTTGTTTTCTTTTTTGGGTCTGGTTACGGTTATGATCCACAGGATGCTTGAAAACCGCGATGGAATTTTGCTCCGATTCCAAAACTGACATAGGACAAAACAAAAATGGATGCAACAATGCAAATGAAGAATAAAAAAATAAAAGATCTAACGTTGTTTGGAATCAATGCCAACAGGGATACAAAACTTAGGAGTAAGAATCCCGGGTTGGTTGGAATCAACACCAAATCATTGGAAAAATTCAATATGCACATAAGATTGACATAAATATACAAAATTGAATGATTGCTAAGGAAAAAAAAATGTATAACACAGTATTTTTTTAAGGCTTTTGGGATCCATGGGGTGTTGTCTAGGAGGGTAGCTGATCTCTCATTTGGGTGGAGGAATTGTTTTGGGAAGCACTCATCGGGTATTTGGAACCTTGTTCCATTATGTCTAATGTGGACATTGTGGAGAGAACAAAACAGTCTAACATTTGAAGATACTGAGAGATCAATTTCTCAATTGGAATCATTGTAGATTCAAACTCTGTTTTACTAGTCTTGTGCATGAGATCTTTTACATGGCAATAGATTTCACAGGTTTACTTAAGTTTTGAGCATAATTTATAATTCATTTAGGTTACTTTGTGTTCATCATCGTGACGACAAAAGTAATCTACTGTCTTAATAAAATAAAAAATAAAAAATAAAAATTGAACTTCGAACCTTAATAACAAAAAAGTTATCACTTTGAATTTTGAACTATGAGAAAACCTTAAACTATAACAACTGACCAGAATTCTCCTGAACTCAGACAGAGACCTTTAGAACCAGCAAATCAGTAATATCAATTATGCAAAGATCATAGCATTGAAAGTTGAAACCTAAAACCTCCCCTAATAGCAACTGATTATGGAGATTCCCCCAACCCCATAAATTCCCTTTTTCCTTGGCCCTTGAGTTTAAGGAGGTTGAGAAGAATTAAGTCAAATTTGGTTTTCCTATTCTTACTAAAGAATTTAAGTCATGGATGTAAATAACATTTTAATATTAAGAACTTTTGTACCAGGTGTTCTTTATTGTCTTGCTTAAAAACTTGCATTAGGTATTGAAGCTTACCCAACTCATCCATATCTGAAGAATTGTCTTCTTCACCTTCTGCCAATGTGCTACCACCACCATCAACAAATCCATCATCAGACGGCTCTAGAATTGCTGCAATCCGCTTCTTAGGAGCTTTTTTCACACCTGGAAGCTTGACTAAATCTGCAGCTCGTACCATTCTTGTTTTTCTTCCTTCTTTGTAAGCTTTGGTGAGAGTAGCCTTCACAAAATGCTGTTTTCCATCCAGCGGATTTGGATGCCCCTGATGCATAAAGACAACCATAAAATAACATGAAAGTTTAATAGCAGTTCTGACAACCAAGGTGCAATCAAGGTATGTAGGGGTACCTGAAATTTTGATAGCTCCACAATTGTATCGAAATCCTCCCAACTAATTGAGTACATATTCATAAACTCAACAAATTTTTGAGCAGCTCCATCCTGGTCATCATCTCAGATTGAATAAATGCAAATTCAACAAATATTCCATTTTAACTTCTCCAGGATTTTCTAGTGTAAATATAATAAACATATTGCAGTTCCAACCTTAGGCAGCTCCCGCAGTGGCTGAGTCAATTGTTTCAGAACAAGTGTAAGGAGAGTAAGGTATTCTACTCGCAGGGTTTCCCTATATCATCAGAACCAAGTGAAAATTACATGGTACATAAGAAAGGTGATTAGACGCATCGCAAGGGAGAAAAATGGACAGACTGGCATATACAGCCAGAATTATCAATAATACAGCATCAAGTTGAAAACAAGAGATAAAGAGGAATACCGAACATTGAGGAAAACACAAAAAATCTACTCTGACTTTTAAATACTTAACATTCATTCTTAAGGAAATCGTAAAAATTACTTCAATTAGAAGTCTACTTCAAGTCAAACTAAGTAGATATCCTGGTACTAACACTAGAAAGGAGTATTCTGAACCCTATGAATTCTAAAAGGAAAACTTGAAGTCAATATAATTAGTAAGTGAAGCATAGACCCGGTGTGTTTTGAACCACAACCTCACCCTCCATCCCATCATTATGAGGAGGTGCCATTTGGGTTACAGTTCATTAGCAAAAGGAAAATTTTGAGATTTGACTCTAACAAACAGGTAACAGGAGAAAAAATTTGCATATTAAACTAGACAATTAGTGACCTTAGTTTTGAGCTTCCATATTGACATGTTTCTTTTTTATTTCTTCTTTCTTAGTATAAATGATTCACAATTATGACGAAGATTTTTTTTTTTTAAAGTACTTTAATGAATTTTAGTATTTTACAAGTTAAATTTGCTAGAAGAATAACTGCTGCAACTGGAGCAAATAGTAAAAATATTTTGTATTATCAGCAACGACACTGAATGTTACACTAACAGTAACTTCATGTAAAAGAAGGAAAAAGGAAAACGAAAGCAAGAAAATGACAACCATGGCAACCTCAAACAAATATAAATTCCAAAATTTTTTTTAACTTAGAGACTAAGACTTGCATTTCATCTTTGAACATGAGTTTTAGAACCTCAAGATGCTAGTTTGCCAAATAGTTGTGCAAACATGACAACTAACTAAAATGTTTAAAAAATAAAGCTAAATGCAAAAAAAATTCGTTTGCAAAACATCATTGACCAAACTAGATGTGTAATGAGTGCATGTGTACAACTTATCAAAAAATAAAAAAGAGTGTATGTGTACAGCTTCATAAAGCCATGTGCTGTAAACAATGCTGGGGCAGCAGTTAATGTCTAAGTCAGTTCCCCTTTCGTTGAAAAAAATTCAAATCATTAAGAAAGCCTTATGAATAATATTCAGGTACGTGTAGGTGCTTTCTACAATTTTTTCATTTTTCTGATAAGTACATGTAGGTGCTTTTTACAATAAAAAACTAGAAAACAATTGCACATAGACAAGGACATGAGGTTAAAAAAAGCATAAATTGGATGCAATAGAAATTCACCTCCCCAAACTACATTCACGAGAAGCAAGAAGACGAACATGAAGATCCTCCAAAAGCCTCAAATTTTTTCCCGTTGTTGAGTTCTTTCCCAGCCATCCTCCAAATCTAATAAAATTATTCTTTCTCTGCAGACATGATTCCAACTGACATCAAGATTCAGGCTAAAACCAAATAATATTGTTAGCCAAGAGCCTTGCAGCTAAATTGACACTTCCTAGTGTTTCCAATAGAGACGTCTAGGGTTCAAATCCCCCATCCCCCAATAATCAAATTATAAAAAAAAGAAGTATGTGCTAGCTTCAGAAAGTATGTATGGGGAGAAAACTAAAAAGAAAATGCCGAATACTATGTGAATATCAGATGCAAGCATCAGGACTTCATTCATCCTAATCTATTATGGTCAAGTTGTCCCTCGCATATTGCATTGAATGCCCAAATGCCAAAATACAGAAACTCTCACACAACTCTCATATAATAGACAATTCCTTACCTGTTTACGTGTTTCCATCTGCTCATGCAACAGTGCAGCACTGATTATAACAAAAAAAAAATAATAATAATAATAAAATAAACACCAATTAAGTTGTAAAACGTAGACCAAGTACTAAATCTTGTAATTGCAAGAGCTGAACACATACGGAATTATACACGATGCAAGGGAACCAATTTGAGAGAGCTGCCAGTGTCTGTATCGTCGAATCTGTACATTGATAATATCCCCATCACCAATAGATTCAGCAGCACGAGCAATCAAGCTCATACATTTGATTCCATTGTCATCCTTACCAACAGAACTTGGCCTGCAATTAATATAATTTTCCTGCCATATCATAATAAATCTTTCTTAGAAAAAGTAATTCAGAAGTAGTTGAAGTTTTAGGTCAAGTTGTCAAAACAAATGAACAAGGGCAAATTTTTCCTAAATCCAAAATAAAAAGGATGACTGTACACGATTTTGGCAACAATAAAAAGAGATGGTGCATAAACATTTCTTTAATTCCTAAGCATATGGAAAATATCATTGTCTCCTCTCTTATTTCTCTTGGTGTTGGAGGTGTTGATTAGGATGTTGAAGAGAATGGAGGAGGGACGTCTTATTCGTGGATTCCAAGTGGGCCTCAATGCGCCCGTGGGTTTGAGTGTCCCACACCTTCTTTTTGCTAATGAAACTATTTTACTTTGCGATGCATCCAGGGAGCAATTATTGTATATAAGAATGGTTTTGATTTTCTTTGAAGCTGTCACAAGCTTGAAAGTTAATATTGGCAAGAGTGAGATTGTCCTAATAGGCGAGGTGGGACATAATAGGACGCATTGATTTGTGATATGCTGCATTCTAAATAACCTATTGGGACAATCTCATTCTAATTTCTTCAGAAAGGTGCTTTACTGTCTTAGTAGGTCAAAGGATTCCTCGGTGGCTGAAGTTATGGGTTGGTCTGCTGGGAGGTTTCACTGGAATGTGCAATTTCGTCGTCCACCACAAGATTGGGAAGAAGAAGTCTTTGATCGGTTTATGGGGTTGGTATATTCTTCGTCAGTGCGGGGGTTTGGCCTAGATAAGGTTTGTTGGAAGCTTGCAAGGAATAGAGGTTTTGAGGTTAGAGGTTATTATAGCTCTTTCTACCCTCCTACTTTTGTTTCCTTTCCTTGGAGAATGATATGGAAATCTAAGGTTCCTCCAAGGGTGGCTTTCTTTTCTTGGTCTGCTTCCTTAGGTAAGATTTTAACAACAGATAACCTTCGTAAAAGACGAGTGATAGTGCTTGATTGGTGCTATATGTGTAAGAGATGTGGGGAGTCGGTGGATCATCTGCTACTTCATTGCCCCATAGCTTGGGAGTTGTGGTCTATGGTTTTCTGCTTGTTTGGTCTGCATTGGGTTATGCCTCATACTGTTATTGAGTTGTTTGAGGCTTGGCAAGGAAAGTTTGTGCGACATCGTCATATGGATGTTTGGAAATTAGTGCCTCATTGCTTGATTTGGTGCATTTGGCGTGAAAGAAATGCTAGAAGCTTTGAGGGTTGTGAGCGTTCGATGCTAGAGCTTAAGTCTTTGTTCTTACACACTCTCTATGAATGGAGTGTGGTCTTTTCCCATTTTTCTTGTTCTTCATTTTCTATTTTCCTTGACCGTTGTACTTTTGTTTCTTGATTTGTGCCCCCATAGTACATCCCCAATGTACTCGGTTTGGCAAATTTTCTTTTATTAATAATATTCTTTCGTTATTTATCAAAAAAAAAAAGAAAGGTGCTGCAACAACATAATAGGTTATTTATAATAGCACAAATCAATGCTTCCTTAGAAACATAGCACGCAACAACATAGTAGGTTATTTACAGTTCCATAGAGCTTTTCAAGATTGTGAGTTGGAGGATGTTCTTTCATTCTTTGAGCTCCTTTATTCTAAGTTGCCGAGGGGGAGGGAGATGATAGGCTGATTTAGCATTTGACTAGAAGTGGTGCTTTCGATGCATGCTCTTATTATAACTCTATTGGTGGTTTCCTTACCATTTCTTTCTCATGAAAGAGTATTTGGCATGTAAAGGTCCCAAAAAGGGTTTCGTTCTTTTTATGGGCAACTTCTTGGGGCCGAATCCTACCATTGATAAACTTGTTAGGGGCGGCCTCTTTCTAGTTAATTGGTGCTGAATGTGTTGTTGTTTGTGGGGAAACAGTGGATGATCTTTTATGGTGCAAAGTCTTTTGGATGTTTAGGATTCAATGGGTGATGCTGGAAAAGGTCGCTGTTCTTTTGTTTGGATAGTGGAATTGATTGGGGAATCAGTCCTGATGTTTGGAATTTGGTACAAGCGTGTTTGATGTGGTTAGTATGGCGGGAATGTAATAGTTGCACCTTTGAGGATGTTGAGAGTCCTATAGATCATTTAAATTCCTTACAAATATGGACTTCATTTGATTGGTCTCGGGTTTGTGGTTTTACTCATTGTACTTCCCTTTTTGGTTTTCAACATTCTTTTAGAATTTCTTTTTTTTTGATAAGTAACGAAAATTTTATTAAAAAATGAAAAACAGCCAACCCGAGTACATTGGGAATGTACTATGGGGGCAGAAATCAAAAACGAAGATTACAACGATCAAGTAAAACAGGAAGGGAAGAACAAGAAAAATGACAAAAGACCACGCTCCAATCGAGGAGAGTGTGTAAACATTCTTTTAGAATTTCTATTTGATTTGCATGTAATTGCTTCTAGTACTTTGTGTTCGGGAACATAGAGCACTCTTTATAATAAAATTCCGGATTACTTATCAACAAAAAAAGAGCAAATCTTGGTGTAAAAAAAAAAAAAAAACTAATTAGCATTTCATTCCCATGCAAACTGTAAAAAAAATGTAGAATTTCAAGTAGTAATATTCCCCAGAAAAATAATTATCACCTAAAGAATTTCCAAAAAGACTTTCAATTACCATTAATTTGCATTTTCTCAAAATATTTTGTGTTTCCAATTAGTTATTTGTGGTAACACAGTTCAACTATACAGTATATACATTGAGCCAGCAACATGGTGACCAAACCTTCTGAAAAGGGTATTGCCTGTATTGGTTCTATCACTCTAATATGTGGAGTCATATTTTCTTTTCTTTTTCTTTTTTTTTTCTTTTTTTTCCGTTACAAATCTCAAATGGTAAACTGCACATAACATTTTGTTGATTTCATAGTTGGAAGATTCTGCAGAGACTAATTGATCACCATGCAGTATAGAATTTTCAAAAGCTCAAGAAAATAACCTGAATAAGAAGAGGGACTAGATCAGGATCACTCATGCTCAGGTCAATCTGCTCATCCATCCTCAACTTCCCATTGGATCTAAACAGGCTACAATCACATGGAAAGGATGACATGTAATTGTCAAAACTTAACAAAGGATAAGGTATAAAGCCTACAAGTTAGTCTAAGGAATGCATATGTGTGATCATTTAAACTAGAAAAAGGGTAGAATGTAACCATATCAGCTCATAATTTTGTATTTTTGATCTGGAAGCAACCAAAAATCTCCCAACTAACAGAAATATCAAAAGAAGATACAAAGCAATTTCATATTCTGGGTCTAGAATTCCTATAGGGCTTCTAGACCATTTCCCAATCCTCAGTGGTAAATTAGTAAACAAGGTATACTTTATAGGGCTTTGTTTAGTTTAATAATCCGTCTAGACCCACATCTGTATCTGCACCACACGAAGAGCTAAAATCCCAATTTCATGAATAGAAAGACTCCGAAACTCCGTATATCAGACCAAAATAGTAGTCATGACTTGAGTATGTATTCGAACTACGCTATTATAAATAACCTATTATGTTGTTGCAGCACCTTTCTGAAGAAATTAGAGCCTTTCTCATCCAAAAAATAACAAAAATAGAAAAACCAAGAAACTTCACAATGAATTGAGATGAGACTAAGTATGCAGAATGTCAAGATCAGCCAACCATCTTAAGTCAAACAGGAAATTAGATGCAGCACACAAAAGTATCTCATAAGAAGAAAAATATAGCATGCAAATGAACCAGAACATGGGCTACATTTCTGTAGTAAAATAGGATCATTAATGTCATACATGTCAACAGCAGTGAAAGGTGAAATGTTTTGGTCCTTTGCACCGCTATGAAGACACTGCCTAATGTCATCATATTTAATGACTGACATGGAGAGGCTCATATATTGCAATTGGTTTAGTGCCATACGCATATCTCCATTGACTCTTTCTGCAAGTTCCTTAAGAACAATCTGATACAATAGATAGTGAAAATTTATGTGGATTAATTATTAGTTAAAATTAATAAAAAGGAGAATCATGAGACATAAAAATAAACATATAACATGTCACAAAACAGTAAAACTAGATGAGTTCATCACTATGAAAATTTACTTTAGCAGCTAAACCAAGTGCAAAAATAAACTAAAGCATTGATGGAGTATTTACCTGATTAACTTGAAGGCCTTCTGCATTTGCAACTTCCATTAACCTCTTTGCCATCATCTATCATAAACCAAATTTAGAATTATTAACTCTGAAATCAAAAGTAGTGGACTTAAAATGTACAGCAAATATTGCAGAAGCTAGAACACCAAATGTTTATTTTCTATCACACTGGTATATGCATCCAACACACACACACACAGAGTCAAAGCATACCCAATATTAAGGATCACATTGGCTTCCCATAAATGGGCTAGCACACCATTCACCACCATACAAGACTTTTTCAGATAAAGTTTATAAAAAATGTGACTGATTTTCCCCAGAGCCATCTTCTCAAAAAAGGATTGGACCAAGCCTCTTTCCAACCCATCATTTGATGAGTCTGATTTAATGAATCAACCTGTCTAGGGTCATAAAGGTGACCTTTAATACATACATTTCTCTTACAGTGTATATTTATGATCCACGAAATTTGATCAGAGTTTGAAATGTCTGTGATCACAAACATATTGTAGCCAAAACATCATCCTCAACATAATGTTTCCACCTCTCATCCCTTTGCTCATGGCCAAACCTGGTGTTACTCCAATTATGAAACATCACTTTTTTAGAATCTCTTTTAAAGTTTATTGACCTTAGTGATTCTAAATGGTGAACTCTTCAAGTCCACCCATTTTCTAAACAAAAATAAAATGAACCTTTGACTTGGAAATTCAATCTCGTACAATCAATATAAAACAACAAAACCAAAAATCAAATCTCAAACACTTGGGGTACAAACAACAAACAAACAAGGCCATAGTCCCAAAATTTTGGGGTTGGCTATGGATCCTTAACAGGTTAGTGAGGGTTGGCCATACATACTCTTTTCCTGTATTCTACCCTATCCATAGTCATACTCTCTGTACTCCCTTAATTTCCATATCTTTTTTATTATTTCTACTAATGTGATTTTTGGTCTTCCTCTATATTTCTTTGTTCCCTCATCTTGTAAATTTGAAACTTTGGAGCAGTCATGTAGAATAAAAAAGAAGGCAACTAGTTGTAATTTTCCCAAAGAACAATACTAAGGAGAGAATCTAAGGATAAGAAATATTACTATTCATGACTCATCAACAAGGCTAAAGAAGGCAACTAGTTGTAATTTTCCCAAAGAACAATACTAAGGAGAGAATCTAAGGATAAGAAATATTACTATTCATGACTCATCAACAAGGCTAATCCAAATCTCAGATAAAAGCTTAATGTGGGTATCAATGAGCTACCCATGTAACACCAACAAGTGTGCTTGTGTAAAAATCTCACAGGGAAGAATCTAAACATAAACATGATTCTAGTGAGTCCCCCACACACTCAAAAAAAAAAAAAAAAAAAAAGTAAGAAGAAACAAAAATTCCTTTCACTTCCATTAAGTTTAGGCACCTATTATTAAAATCAGACTAGTATATCTACATATATCAACTATTATACTTTAGGCCATGAACTTTCCAAGAACTCAAGTTGACAAAATTTCCCAGAAAAGGCCAGTCCAAGCTAAACATAACTTGGAATGGTATATTTTAGATAATCTGACTAACTCTAGTCTTTTAAACATCATCACATAAGCAAAAAACACAAGAGAATGTCAATTCAGAAAACACCAGATAAAGGGACTAGATCACAACTACATGGAATTTCATGCATAATGAAATCAAGTACTTTAAAAACAATTATAGAAATGAGCATAAAAACCTGCGATTCCTCAGGTTTCTTAAATTCGAGAAGCAAACAGTAGTTCACAAGACTTTTTAGTTTCTGGCTGTATCGGTCATTACAGATGCAGATAATAGGAATTTTGGAAATCTTGATGCTAGCAATAAGGTCAGCAATTCCACCCCTATCTCCAGCAGACATCCCATCAACCTCGTCCATAATCAGCACAGTTTTTGGATGCTTTGATCTGCAACTTCAACAATTAACTTCAGCAGAAATTTCAACCAATCATATTTCTATACACTTATGTGAGATATTAAAGAATGCAAAACCAACCGGTCCATGTTGACACTTAGGGCCTCATTGCTGATAAGTTCCTTTATAGAATTTGCATTGCTTCCAGCAATTCCTTTCTCAATTCTGGTGTCAGCCTTCCCACGACTGTCACTAGCATTTACCTAAATGAAATAAGGGAGAACACAAGGGCAGATTAAAAATCATCCTATTGATTCATATGTCTTGGGGGTGAAATTCATGATCTAGATGCTCTATAGAAATATGCATCTTGATAAAATATTGCGCCACCTCTATTGCTTGGAAACCGAGCATCTGACTAACCAATTTTGCTGAGGTAGTTTTTCCTATACCAGGAGTTCCACTTATTAGCACAGCTTTTTTGGCAGCAGAATTAATTTGTTTTTTTCCCTTCTCCTCTTCTTTTTTTGATTGGTGTCTTTTGCTCTTTTTCTTGTTTCCAGTATCAAGAAATTGAGCGTTCCAATTTGCCAACCACTTCTGAAGCCGATCAACCTGCACATCATTAGATAAAGGAGTCCTTACAATTCTTTTTGCAGATTTAGATACAAGAAAATATAAATTTAGTTCCAAAAGCAATGGCAGAAAGATGAGAACTAACACACATACCAGCGACTCATTTCCAATAATATCTTTCAGAACCTTTGGGCTATATTTTTCTGTCCATGTCAAAGCATTCATTGCAACGGTTTGAGTTTTATGCTTAGCTGGGGACAACCCTGAGATCAAGCCTTTTCCAGATACAGCTGCTGCCAAGGAGTTGTCAATGCTATCTTCTAGAATAATCAGTTTACCAACATATGTAAGAGAAAACCCAAGGAATAATGAAACTACTTGGTTAAGTCTCTATCATATGCATTTCTAATTCCAAAAGACTAAAACTTGATTGGGCCTCCATTACTTCCAACATGCTAAAAGATCAGGTTCCCCTTGCAGGCTCAAGCAAGACTAATGGAGAAAAATACAAGCAAAAAATAGTTCACATTTTATCTCATCTTTAAAAATCACCATAATAAACATTTGAACAGTCCAATCAGCAAAAGAAATGCCTTTTTGAAATCACAATCTCCTATAATTCTTTTTTTTTTTTTAAACACACACACACACAAATTTTAAAGAAAATACAAGAGCTATATATTTGCAACTTTTGGAAGAACAAAGAAATGTGATCTTTGATACCAGCAAAGTCTAGGATTAATGCAGAACCTACACAACCTGACTTCCTCCTCATTAAACAACGTTAGGAACAAAACAATCAAATTATGCCAAATAATAGAATTTACATCTAAATTTGCCCTGTGCACAACGCATTTGCTGGAGTATGCTAATTAGAAAATCTATAAGGTTGGGGTTCAAGTGATAGCTCAATTGTAATGGCATCCTTTATCGTGCCCCATGTCTATAGTTCGAACCCCACCTTCCCCTCCACCACTATATACCCATAATAATAATAATAATAATAATAATAAATCATTAAGGTTCAAATATAGGGTATCTGTTCTAGCTAACTTTTGTCAAAAGTCATCAAGATATTGAAATCACTTTGCATTGATTTTGTTGCCCTGCAACAGTTCTGAATCTCAATGCCACACATAAACTTCCAATTTGTCCTCACAGTTATTGCATAATGTGACTTAATCAAACAATAAATGGATAGACATTAGAAGATAACACATCATGAACACCCAGCAAGGCCACGACAGATGGATAAAAGGTCCCATAATTCAAGGGCCAAGGTCAAAACCAGTAGCAGACCCTTTGAGCAAAACCACATATTTGAAATAAAATTTAAAAAGAGGGAAAAGGAATGCAGACCCACAGAATAACCCAAAAACAAAAGCCATTGAGATATTCAACTTTTTAGAAGTATGTGGTTAATGATTAAATATACCACCATATCACAATGGCTTAAGCTTTTGGGACAATCGGTAATTTAACACAACTAATAACAAAATGATTAAAAACAAGTGCACATATTAATTTGGGACATACTCTTTGCTTCTATTTTCTGTGGGCTTTTCTTTGGAAGAGGTGCAACCTTATCCATTACTGGCCTCTTAGATTCTTCTTGTACAGGTGCTTTTGCAGGACTTGATGCACGGATCATAGCAAGCAATCCATCCTCAGTGAGAAAGGCAGTACTATATAAAGATATGAAGTTAGAGGTGTTAGGATAAAACAAAGAAAGGAACTCAAAAAAAAATTGCATGTATGGGTCTCAGATTACAAACCCTAGCTCTTTAGCTTTAGAGGATTTCCGACCCCCAATATCTTCATCACATAAAAGATAATTCTGCAAACAGAAGATGTTAATCACATGCTGATAGTCATATCAATCCAAGCACATACAAGAAAAAAGTAATGAGAAAACCGTTTTCTTGCTGATGGATCCAGTGACACGACCACCATGGCATTTAATCAAATCTTCAGCTTCTTCACGTTCCAGGCTGTAAAATCAGTCAAACTTTAACATACTCTCTCAAGCCCATACAATGCAAAAGGTATATAGCAATTGTAAAGACAGTTTGCAATGAATTTTTTTGTAAGTACATGTGCAATATATAAAAGTAATCCCACAATTAGGCCAGCATCACAGCTGAGACAATAATCGCCAAAGAATTATGACATTCACAAATCAAAAATTATTTTATTAATATCTTTCAGCAAAATGAGGTCTAGACCACATATGAACACACTAATATAGGATTTTTCATATTTAATTCCATAAAAGATAAATATGATTACATCAAAACAAAGATGAACAGAAGTACCTGTCAAGTGTTCCACTAATTACAAAAGTTAAACCAGCTAAACAATCAGGAGCACCCTCAGGGACTACCTACGACACAAAACAAGATTCAACATTAACATTGAGAATGGTACAACCCTGTCCAATTAATCAATCCATAAATTTTCATTTTCACCTTTTCTCCTTTATGTGGAGGATCTTTCCTTTCTCCAAAGTTCATAAATCCACCCCATCCACCACCTCTGCCTCTTCCACCAGCTGCTGCTCCTGTTGAACCTCTTCCACCAAGATGAGTTTCAATATCTTTATCATCATCCTCATCACCTTCTTCAATGTCTACAGGTTTCTGTGCAATTCCCCTACCCGTCACACTCTTCAACTTTTTGCTAGGAGTCACATCAACCGAATTCTTCCTAGAACTACACAAGATAAAGTCGTCGTCGTCGTCATCATCGTCATCAACTTTGTGAACTTTGTTAGCAGGTGGGGGTTTAAATGATTCATCATTATGCTTTTGTCTCTTTCGTTTTGTTGGAAGTTCCTGTGTCTCCTTTTCATCTTTTGGCTTTTGTTTGTCAGTAACAAAATACTTGCAAGTTTTCCTTCTGCCTGAACTTTCTTGGCTTGCATGAGCCTGCATTTGTCTGAACTATAAAATAAATAAATAGATATACTTAAATTACTTCATGACAGTTAAAAGAAAGGGGGGGGGGGGGGAGAGAAGGTAAAAAACATATAGTCATGCACACTTCATGTTTTCTTGTTTTGTCCATAGCATTCATGTGTTAGTAAGCTCTTTTTTTTATTGGTAAGTAATGGACACACCCAATGGGGTTTGAACCATGATCTCACCCTTCCCATATTCTTATGGGAGGAGGAAGTGCCATTTGAACCAAAGCTCATTAGTTCATTCAAGTGTTAGTAAGTCAAGATAGCAAACTAAAAATGTGCACTAGGTGATGATCAGTACCTTCAGTTTCTATCCACTTAATAGAAAAAAATAATCCACAAAAATATATTTTTCATTTTTGACTTGACACATATCAAAAGTTGGATTCTATTCTATCTTCCCAATTTTTCCTGAAACTTGGGCTTAACGCATAAACACATAACAAAATACAGGAATCCATTTTTAACTAGAACCAAAGCGGTAAAAGTAAAACTAAGTTTTATACAAAACTTAGTATGCATTTGGATGCAGATTTTTTTATCACTAATTTGCTGTAAGTTGGTTAAATGATGGTTGTACCCTAGAAAAATGAGGCTTTAAAAAATTGTACATATGCAAATAAGTTCCAAAGCCTTAGTCCCAAACTTTTTGGGTTGGCTATAAAACCTCAAAAAATTATTCAGAATCAGCCACATATGTTATTTTTCTTCATTCTATTTTATCTGAACTCATATTTTTTGTTACTTCCTTAATTGACACATCCTATTTTTACAAGTTTTACTAATAATGTAAGGATTCAAGATAAAAATGTAAGGACACCCACCGGTTCTTCGGGCTGTGATTTATTGGTTGGGGTAGGATTTGCAAACTTGGATTCCTTGCCATTGTCCTTGTCATGGGATTTCATAAACCACTTCCTTATATCCGTCTGCTTATTCCCTGACTGCAATTCCAACAAAACACCCAACATGTCAAATTTGCAAACTCTAATATTACACTAGTAATAACAATGCAATTAACCCTAACAGGTTTATACAGATAAATTTTATATAAATAAGCAAATTTCAGTTCATATTTGTTAGAGCATTGTATTTGTATTTCCTCAAGAAAATTGCAAAACTCACCATGTTTGAACTTTACAAAGGATCCAGAGTGCAAAACCACGCGATTTTGCCTTATATTTCACGTTTGAAGCACAATCTGGCCAATAACACAAAGCAAGATTCTGAGTTGCAAAACCTATTGATTGCTCTATAAAAAAAAAATAAAAAATAAAAAGGTTTCTTTCCAAAACTCCTCTTATCTAATAAAAACATCATTTTATTGGATATGAATTTTGAAAAACCTATTGGATTGTATGTTCTTACTATATCCTTCATGCAGATAAAAGATTAATAACTATGTGATCAATTAAATTTTAAGTTTTTGGCCTCTAAAACTAAGCATAAAAAAAAAAAAAAAAAAGTTTATTGATCAAGTAGTAAATAAAATTTCAATTTGAACCAAATTTGACATAGTCGTTGAGAACATAAAGAAATAGCAAGCTAATCTGACTAAGATGATGCGTAAAAAGAAGAAGATGAAAGGTTGCGCGTCCTGAGGAGGAATTGAAGCGAGCTTCCTAGAAAGAAGAAAACAACAAACAACCCAATCTTTAGACTGATTGCCGGAATACAATTGCATGAACGCCTTCGATGAACGTTCTAAAGCGTATCGAAAAGAAGAGAAGGGCTCCACGCAGTGGAATAGTGAAGGATTAACTTGTCTAGAAGTAATTTTAAAAAATGTTAGAATTACGACTATGACATACTAATGATCAGGCATGCAAAGCTATCGATTCGATGGCACTTACAAACTAAAAATTTCCTCTACTTTTAAAAAGAACAATAGAGAGAGAGAGAGAGAGAGAGAGCATACTGTAACAGTGAGTGAGTATGAGGTGAAAGTGTGCAAGGGAGGCAAGACGAGGGGGTTTTATAGTTTGGGGTTTTAGTACAAAATGGGCTGGGCTAAAGTTTTATGGGCCTGGCCCAAACCTTAATGGGCTTCCTTATTGGCCTGCATTAATTAATATTGTGATTGCAAATAAAATTTTGGGCCTATTTGGTCACCTATTTTAGAATCAGGATTCATGTTTTTGTAATAAATAAATAAAAAACGATAAGTCCAAATGTAAATAAATAAATATAAAAAGGTTTTGCCAAATATTTTCAAAAACTTAACTTCAGAATGGTTATATTCCATTTTCCACGGTTGAAACACGTATTTATTTTAACAAAGTGACCCCTCAAGCATATGTCCTTTTTGTTTGCATAATGACAATGGAGTGGGTTAGGAGATCGAGCTTTGTGAGCATTACAGAGTAACCTATGCTTGACAAACTAGATCAAGGACCACTCTACTCGGCATATTAGGCATGGTGTTTAGCTAGATAAAAAAAAACAAAGTTGACCATACCACGTGAGGCCTTTCATTACCCAAACCACAAGCCATGTTCGTCGTAAATGGATAACACCCATGTGTTTTTTTTTTTTTTTGATACACCAGATTAGTTGGTTTAGTGGTCATAAGCTCACTCCTAAGGACTTGAGAGGTGGAGGTCCCAGATTTAAATCTGGTAATGGAAAGTGAGAAAAAAATTTCATACTCTTGACTACTCTCAGCTCATGCCAGATTCCTTGTTACCATAAGCCCAGACCCAGCAGGCAAAGTACCCTATGATCACATTTAGGTGGAAGACGCCAACTCAGATTGTGCCCCTACCTTTTTTTTTTTTTTCATTAAAAAAAAAAACTACTTTAAAAGGAAACTGTCATGCATATAGCACCTCACGACTCAAATTAATAATAGTAAATAAGCAGAAATTAAATAATAAGCACACACACACAAAGACACACAAGAATTTACATGGTTCAGCAAACTACCTACCTCCAAGGCGATGACGAAAAATTTCACTATAAAAATAGAGAGATACAATAATGCAAAAAAATACTCTCAAGAACCTCAAATCCCAATTACAAATAAGAATAGAAACTGCCTCCCTTTTTCTCTTATGCGGTTATACTAGGTTATTGGAATTCTCTACACACACGGCTGCACTTACTACAATATAAATATTGAAATGTTAAAGTCGGCTAGTGAGGTTTCCGATTACTGCTTGTATTTGGTTTAAATGACCGAATTGGGCTTGGCAATTCAAGCCATATGGGCCCAATATCAACAGAAACCGATCTCAAGAAAATTGGTACTCAATTCTAGAGTGACTATTTCGCTAAAAAGGAGAGATCGAACTTTAATATCGGAGTGCTGGTGGTTGAACACCACACCAGTGTTCTACTTGTTCTTTCTTTCATCCCTTGTAGGCACCACCTTGAGTTAAGGTTACAATCATCTATATCATCATATCTCATGATCTTGAATCATCCATTAGTGAGGTCTAAAAGTTTGTCTTACTGAGTCTAATAAGTAGATAAGGGCAATTATGAAGTCAAGTTAAGGGAAGAGAGTACCTCCTGATTTCTCCGTAGACCGCCATTTTCTAGCATGCCTTTGCTAAAGCATTCTTTGTAATTTATGACATTTAAGTAGGGGGAGTGACTTTCTTTCCCTGTTCTTTGCATTTGCATTTCAAGGAATTGTGATTGCCAAATGAGAAAGGCAACAAAACAACTTTGGCATTCACAGAAAATGCCTTTAAGGATTTATACATGTCTCAAAAATCATTATTAATATATTTTACTTTTAAGTTTTAACTGTAGCATTAGAAGAAAGCAAAATGAACAAATTTCGACATAAGTCAAAGTCAGTCCATGAAAACAAAATACTAAATACATATCGAAACATGGAATACGATCGTAAAATCATCATATTCTAGCACTGGTACTGAAAACATTTTGGATTCTATAAGTGGAAAAT
Source organism: Quercus variabilis (assembly GCA_030445155.1). Taxonomy (NCBI): domain Eukaryota; kingdom Viridiplantae; phylum Streptophyta; class Magnoliopsida; order Fagales; family Fagaceae; genus Quercus; species Quercus variabilis. The sequence continues at coordinate 22,186,470 of CP129445.1, forward strand.
TAAGGGAAAAAACATTTTTTAGTGGGGAAAGTGTTCCATAGGATCTACCACCAGCATGAGCAATGAAAGCCCTTTATCAGGATTACAGATTTTTTTTTTTTTTGCTTCAATTCAAGTTGTAAACTGCAATGAAAGGCATCAAAACACTGCCCATCCACAGTTTCCCATCCTTCTCTTCCACTTCACTTATTGCCTTAACTACCTTCCCCTGACTGTCCTCCAATATCTGTAAAAGCTTACCCTCTGGACTGTACTTGACAACAACCCCATGGGGTCTGCCCCCAATGTGAAGCAGGAACTGAATTTTTGCAGGAACTGGGAGCTTGAGTAAAAATTTCCTAACTTGTGGGTATAACGCGCATAGATAAGTATACATATTTCGTCGACAGTGGACTGCCACCCAAAACTCGCCCTTTTCATTTGTCCTGACATTGTCAGGAAATCCAGGTAGGATTGCTAATACCTCTGAAGTCCCAGCTTTCTTGCCTTTCAACCAATACTTGCGTAACCTACATAATTAAGACGATATCAGACTTCACTAATGACTAAAAGATTACTGCAAATATTATTTCTGATAACAATGGCTTCAATGACCCAAAAATATTCCCAGGAAACCTACTTGGGATATATGCATGCGTACTATATCAATTGATGATCATAACATACCAGATTACTTTAAAATTGTTCAGCTGTACCAAGTTGATATAAAGGCATTATTTACACTGTTGAACAAAACATATGGACAAAAATACAGATGAGTTACATGTTTCTCATAGATCTTCTGTCAAAAGGAAAAATGACAAGGTAAGAGTACAGTACTTTGGAAAATATTTTCTGAGAAATATCTATCCAGCAACTTCAGAGTTAAAACTTCTTATAGAACTCTGATAAAAGCAAACAATATTTGCTCTCTACGAGTCACATATAGTGATGTCAACTGATCTGTATCTCTCTCTCTCATGAAAAGTATACCCAAGTAGTCTCATGATGACCAAAGTAGTCTCATGATGAAAAGTATACCAAAGTAGTCCCAATTCAATTCCAATAATCGCATAATAAATTAAATTTGTGACTACTGACTACCAATTTAAAAGGCAAACAATGCAATGAATAACAATTGAGCAAAATGAGGGTCCATGTCGTGTGACTCTAGGCATACATTCACAGGGAGGGTACTCACCTGCCAATGGCTCCTTCACAAAAGACAAAGAAGGAACCATCTTTGCTTAAAGACACACCATTTGGGAATTGGATATTCCTAACAAGGACAGTGGTTTCTTTAGTAGTTGGATTGTACTTCAGTACCCTCCCAGTATCCTCTGCAGAAAAAACCAGCTGCATGAAGTTCCTGCATGAAATAACTGTGTTAACACTGCTGCATAGTGGTTCTCATGCTGTAAAAAAGAAAAGGCCGAATGATCATTAAGAAACTAGCAGAAAAAACTGACGAGTTCTACCGAACACAAAAAGAGCTGGAGAAATCTATTAGGGGCCACCCAGACAACTTGACAGCAGTAGCCTTAAATTACTTCTAAACCAATGACTTGCTGGGTGGCAACGATCTTTAGCATTATACAATTTCAGAGTTCAGAAATTAACTGACTGACAATTCCGAAAGCATTTGGGTATTATATGAAAACAAGTTGATACAAGAGTTTTATACGTACTGGGGAAAGAATCAAGAACAAATTCAAGCATTGGGAAAAAAATGGAGATGTCACAAATTCAAGATTCCAAAATTTTTGGTAGTTAAAATAACATAAGATCAGGAAAATTAAATATTCTCCCAAAATCTGAAATGTTAATGGAACCAAAACAACAACAACAACAACAAAGCCATTTTCTCAGAACTGTGAGGTTGGCTATGGATCCTCTTTTGTTCTTCTTTGCTATTCTATTCCTTCCAAAAACACACTATGTCGCCTCCGTAATTAACAAGTCATTTTTTAATATTTCTACATGTTATTTTAGGTCTTTCTCTGCCTCTTTTCGTTCTCTCATCTTTAATCAAATTACTCTTATTTACAAATGCATTAATCACTCTCTTTTGCATATGACCAAACCATCTCAAGCGATTTGGCTTCATCATTTCATCAATGGGACCAACCCCTATATTTAATTGAATTTCTTCGTTTCGTATTCTATCTCTCCTTGCATTTTCACATATTCATTTTAAATTTAGATACATTCATTTTATAAACATATTTAGTATTCAATATCATATAGCATGCCTAGTCTTACAATAGTCTTGTAAAACCTTCCCTTTAATTTAGTAGGTATTCTACAATCACACATTATTCCTTATGCGTTTCTCCACTTCAACCATCCTACTCTTATCCTATGATTCACATTCTCTTCAATCTCACCATTCTTACAATTATTAATTTGAGATATTGAAATCACTTACCCTGTGGTATCTCTTGGCCATCAAGTTTTACATCCCCTTCATCTTCGTTTCTCTTGTTACTGAATTTACACCCCCATATACTTTGTCTTAGACTTACTTAACCAAAAGCCTTTAAATTCTAAAGCTAAAGGTTTCAAGCTTGGCTTTGACTCCACGTTTAGTTTCATCCACTAAAGTATATTGTATGCAAAAACCATACACCATGGAGCTTCATCTTGAATCAATCTAGTAAGTGTATCCATAACTAATGCTTAAAAACAAGAAAGAACATTGTTTTTGTTTTAAGAAATATTTGCCAATAATTTTTTATTTTTTTTTTATTGGTAAGTTACAAGTGCACCTAGTGGATTTTAAACCAGCAATCTTACATATCTAATCTTTTCGTGAATAATTTGCAAAAGATGTGATATTACCATGCTTACAATCATTCAGAATGTAAATCTGATAGAGATATTGAGGTTTAATCTGCATACTTAAGAAATTCATATAATTTGGTAAATTTGGATAAAGAAAATTCATTGCCACTTAAAAATTATCCATGCATACCATCATATCAAATATGTAGGTTAAAATGGGCAAAGTGGATGGTGAGACTCATTATACAAGAAAAACCCTACGTGGAACTTGGGTTTTTATTCATTTCTCAGTTGTTAATAGACAGTGGGACCTGATATGACAAATTAAATACAACATTTTCAATTATCACAAATTTTGAATAAACATGTACAAATGCAAGATCTAACATTAGACAAACCAAATTATATCACTTCCTGACAGGTCACTGCACCATCCGTCATTATAGTTTAACAGAAAGAAGTTACTCACAATCACTCTTTCAAATCAGTTGAATATCTGAAGGGTCATTGCAGGGGAAGTATCAACTCTCTCAAATTATCATTGATACTTTTTTGATAAATCGATAGTTCGGGAAAGAATGATTTGAACCCTAGATGTCTACATTGGAAATACCAAGAGGTGCCAGTTCAGATACAAGGCTCTTAGCCTAAAATTATCATCCATACTGATCTATGAAGTTAAAAACCATATACCCAGGTATGCTGGTCATTGCTATGAAGAAATATTAGTCCTTTTTCTAACTGCATTAGTTTTATGCACAGAAGTGTCATTTTAATGCCTTTCAGAATAAGACGATGTCCCACTGCAATAGAAGAAAGGGAAACTACATTCTTCTTTATGCCCTAAAGGACAATAAGCATTCTAATGCTTCTCACTTAAGTTTGTGCATTCTATTGTGCACTGTATAGGGGAAGTGGCATTTCAGCAGTGAGTGGGACACTACAACAAAATAAGGGGGTCTCTTTGACATTCTCGAATCATGTATAACTAACTAACATCCAAAGAAGTAACAACTTCAAAAAAGTGCATTGTCATTTGTCACCTTCTCAGAAGGAATATAGCATTAAAGGGCCTACCTCCTCTGATACTTGGTGCTACTATCTGTAAAATAAATATTCCCTTCTTCATCAATGTCTAGATCATTGGTGAACCCCAATGGAACCCCTTCTGCCTCAGTTGTTAGTGATGTTGCCAAACCACCTTCTGGTCCCACCTTCAGTAGCCCAAAATATGCATCTGCAATGTATAAATCACCTGTTTTCTTGTCAAATCGGAGCCCCAAAGGCCTGCCACATATGTGCTCATTTTTCAAGTAACTCAAAGGCGATGGTTTCGGATCACACAGTTCTGACCTGAATCCCAAATAATAGATGGAATACAGATTATTATTCCCAAAGGCATTATAGCAAAGAAAAATAACCGAAAGGCAAAAACACAACTAGGAATTATTTTTTAACAGAGTAGCAAAACACAGGAGAATGACTCAGACCAATTCTATTAATCAAGGAAGCTGTTAATTACATGGAGCCATTCATTTTCTGATCACATGTGACACGTTCTCATAATTTGTTTGCTTATAGGTCTGAACCATATGATGAAGACTACCAAACAGCGAATAAAAAGACAAACTATAACCAACATGATGGAAGATGAAAGAGTGTACTGAAGAGTGAAGAATACAAACATGAAGAAAACCACAAATATAAATTAGAATCCACCAAGAAATAAATCCTTTACCAAATCCAATCAATGGCATCTTGGAGGTTATAATTTATATGAGTGTGGAACGTGAACACAACAACACTTATGATAATCAAAACATATGACAATGACATAATTCTTACATCTCAATTAATATAACATTTCACATTTCCCTCACAAACATTTTTTTTTTTTTTGTGGAAAATATAAATGGTTAGGGGGGCAACCAGTGGGGCTTTCCTACCATAATCGCTCACAGCACTTATATAAATGTGATTCAAACAACTTATCCATGTCGCACTTTTTACATGTTTGCTCTTCTATCTATTCCATCTCTATCCCCTACTTTTCAATATGCAAATTCAGTATTTTCAGGCTAAATGCTCTCTCATGTCAAAGAATCAAGCTTTAAACTACTAACTCTTACCCAACAAAAAAGAAGCAGAAAAGGGTGCAACCCATGTAATTTCACTAAAAATATACAATATAAAAGCTGATATTATGAGTCACCATTTTCTTCCCATGTGATGTGGGTCCCCCACAGAACATACCACCAAGCTCAGAAACTCATAAACCGACAAAAACCCAGAAACCCCAATACACCAAAAAACAAGAAAAAAACTGACCTATTAGGCGAAGTGTAAGCGAAATCAATCCAGGACTGGCCATTCCAGAAGACGACCCGGCCATCAGCGACACCAGCATAGGGTCCACGGCCAAGAGGGTCAAAGGCTACACTCTCAGGGCCTTGGACTTGATTGAGAAACTTAATTTCCGAATTCTGAAGCAAATTCTGGGTGTCTTTCTCCGTGGGAACCTGGGACCAAGGTGGCATGTCCACTCTGTACGATTCGAACTCTGGGAAGTCAGAGATTGCACTGTGCCTCAAAGGGTCTGTGCCACAGTACAAGGCTAAGAGCAAGACGAAGAGCCCCGCCAAGGCTCCGAACGGTGACATTGTCGCTGAGACAGAGAAACAGAAGCTGAGAGGAGGTTTGGTCTCTGAGCAACGTGACAACACGTGCACTCCCTGTTAAAGAATGAGTGTTACAGGTTCAAAGTTGAAAGAAAGGAAGGTAGATAGGGAGAGTCTTTGTACTTAGGGGAAAAAAATAAAAATCATCAGTTAGATGCGTGAAAGAGGAGTAGGTGAAGCATTTGCAGGTAGGGGTGGTAGATAAGGGACGTTGATATTAATGACCTTGTTTTTTAGTAGCATTGTGGCTGGTTCAATATAGGCCTAGTCTCCCATCAAAAAAAAAAAAAATATATAGGCCTAGTCATAAAATTATATTACTTTTATGGGATTGGCACACTGGTTAAGGTTGTTGATTTTATTATAATTATTTCAATTATTTATTTATTTATTCATGAGTTAGTTAAAGAATAAGTATTTGTTAATTTGTTTTTATTGCATTCCAATGTAACCAGACTCATTAAAATTCTCAAAAAAAAAATATATATATATATATATATCTATAGCATGATACATCAAAAATGATAAAGAAAAGAAATGTGTGCCACCAAACTTATTGTTGAGGGTAAATTACCCAAATTTCCTTTGAGATTTTACAAAATGATACTCATAAATATTTCAAGGAATAACATTTCGCATGAGTTTTTGTATATAAATACAATAGTTAAGTTTTCATCAATAATATTCAAAAACTAGTTTTTTTTTAAAAAAATTTATAATAATTTATACATATGGGTGGAAATGTCATGCATCCGCAAACAGATAAACCTTAAAAGAGGAGAGTATCATTTCATTCATGGTTTGGGTTTTTTTTTTTTAATGGAATATTGTGTTATTTTAATCAAAAAGTGTGTATAGGGTCAGGTACATATTGACTGCGGCATATGATGATTTGCGATTACTAACAATACCAATTTCAAAAAAAAAAAAAAAAATACCAATTTCATTTTACCGAGTTGCAAATAACAATCTAAACTGAGGCAATCTTTTCAACCTTACTTCTCATTATAATTGTCATTGTAGCATGTCTGTGACTTATTAGTCCATGGTCATGCAAACTTGGCGTTATCCCCGTGTTCCTCTAGTATATCACTGGCAGTCCTTCATCAGTGCAGCATGCACCTTTTTGTTTGTTTTGGAGCTGTTTTGGCTAGGCGTACTAAACCCACTACGTATATGAACTAATTTAAAGAAAATTATTGTGTAGTCCAGGACTACAAGATCAGCTTGCTGACCTTTTAATCCCAACCAATAAATACATGACACCTCACCAAAAAAAAAAGAAGCTTACATGGACTTTCATGCCACATCAACTCAATAACCCCTACCCATCTTAACATTTGTTAACTCCGTAACGGAGTTAACAAATGTTAAGATGGGTAGGGGTTATTGAGTTGATGTGGCATGAAATTCTATGTAAGTATTTTTTTGGTGCGGTGTCATGTATTTATTGGCTGGGACTACACAATAATTTCTCTTAATTAAATACAAGCAAATAACAATACTAAATCTACTACTACCTTATTCAAATAAAGGTCTATCACCATGCCTAAATTTAAATACTTCTGATGCATTAAAAATTTATCTAGCACATTATCTCGGGTCATAACATTCCCTTCCCCTTCAAATGAATCTTGTCCTCAAGATTCCGAGATATAAAAATTGATGCTTGCTCATATTGATTAGAGAATACTTGACCTCAAACTTTAAATAGTTGAATGATAAGAATTCGGACCATAGATATTTGCACCAATTCTTTAAGCATTTTTGTGAACAAAAAAGCCTTGATTTTCACATCCTTGAACTCACAAGGAATGACAAATTTACTTTGTGAAATTAGCCTAGGCTTATTCGAAATCATGAGAAGATCCCTTTAATCTATCTTTTCCACTTCATTAATATTTTGATCTTCAAATGCAATTCATATGGCAGGTGCATCCTCCAACATATTACTCTTTTGATTATTCAAAATTTCATAGGATCCTTGAACTTTTGATTGTTCTTTGATTTCCAAAATTAGATTGGATTGTTTATCTAAGACCTCTATCTTGTGATCTCATGAATCTTGTATCCTTGCTTCCATCTTTGCTATGCTTTTGGACATGTCCTTGAGAATCTCTAACATTCCATTGACATGTTCTAAAATTGTTTGTTGTTCCTCGAGATCAAAACTTTGATGTGCTTGACATGATGAACTTTGAGCTTGATGCAAAAATTGATGCTTACAGAAGTTTTTTTTCTTTGGAACTGTTGTGGGGATTGGTGTGGTTTTTTTTTTTTTTTTGGGGCAAGTGGGCTAGGTGGCATTTTGGGATCAGGTTGGAAAAAATGTTGGTTTGATGGAGATGTGGATCGAAATGCTTTGATACCAAATGTTGTGAACCAAGATAATTGAAATATAGATTAGTCAATTCAAGATGACTAACCCCCTGAACTTGAGAGAGAGAATAGACATTTTTGACTAATTTTTTGCTTTATTCTCATTAATGCATTCAAAGCACATATATAGCCAAGGATGAGATAATCTCATCAACAAATCCTAAAACATAGAAACTAATCCTATCCTAAAACATAGGGATCAATTTAAATACAAGCAAATAACAATACTAATCTACTACTACTTTATTCAAATAAAGATCTATCACCAAGCCTAAATTTAATTGTTTCTAATGCATTTAAAAATTTATCTAGCACAAAAAAAAGGATTTTCATTTTAAATTGTACACCAATTTATGGTGACACCATGAACTAAGTTATGAAACTAAGATGAAATTGAAGAACGTTAAGAGTCTTGCTTGATTCCTCAATCGGTCTCTTAGAACTTAATGGTGTATTTAGATCAATAAATCTTATTCACAAGTATTCGTGTTAAATATACTCATATGGCAAAGACTCTATAAATAACAAGATAGAAATTTCAATTAAGTAAAAAAATGAAATCCACAAAAGACAAGTTAATACAACTATAAAGAATAATCACAAATATGCATCTATAGTTGATGATGTCAAACAATGGCAGTGATTAATTAAGTTTATTTAAAGAAATTCATAGACCTACCTAATTATAATCAGGTCTATTCCATGAATGCTTCCAGTTGATCTTCAATCTGTTATATAATTTGTTCTTATTCTCTCTATTACAAAGAACAACGCTATTGATTACTTACACCTGTTGATCATAGCTGCAAGAAGTCACAACTAGATAAGTACCATTTTAATTTTTGGTTCGAGTAAATGCTATTGATTAAGGGCTTTATTTTCATGAGAGAGAGAGAGAGAAGAAAAAGAAGAACCTGGGGTTTGGGCCATGTCTCTATTATTATGAATCAAATGAATTAGGGTCAACAGGCCTGGTCTAGTATGGCCCATAAGCTTTAATTGATTTCCACCAGGCTGGGGCATAGTTTGGCCCATCTTAAGAACAGTTGAAGTAGGCTCTTCCTTATCCCCCCTCGTTTGATAATTTGTACGGTTCAAATTAATGAGCCTTACCACTTATGTGATTAATATCATTATTGATTTTAATTTAATTTTTTGTATTAACTTCTTCTTCTTTTTTTGCAAAGACCATTTATGAGATAATTTTAGAAGTGGTTCTAATTTTAGGGATGACAAGGGGACAGGGCAGAATTGGATCATGGATGTCTCGTCTTCTCTTTGAGATGAGGAAAATTTGCACTGAGTAAGTATTTTGGCGATGATAATTAAAACATAAAAGGAAATATCTTGAGAATACCAAGAGAGAAGGGAGATGAGTGTTTTGGATACAAATGTAATTGAATATGTATGCAAAAATATAAACTATAACTAGGTAATGTATATATAAAAAATTAAATATACACCAAATAAAACATTCATATATGCATTCAAGCTAAGTCAAGATTATTTCTAAAAAAACAGGTAAGAAAGGATGAGGAGCAAACAAAACCTGCACCTGTTCAAGGCGGGGAAAAATCTGTGGGGGAAATAGCGGGGTGGAGTAGAGCATTTTTGCCATCCCCAATTTTTTTACCATGCATGCAGTTATTTTTTTTAGGATAAACTTAGGTATAGTATTATATTAAGTGCAATCTATTATATTCTTTCATTTAAATTTAAATTCTTAGCTGCATCAATCGATAACACACAAATAGTATTATCATTTTCAATGATAAATAAATTTAGTGTAATTGTGAATTGAAGAAATGATAGCATCAACAATCGTGTACACATGCATAAAGTTTTAATCTACTTCTATTCGTCAAATCAAAACAATCACATTTGTATATTTGAAATTAAGACTTTGTCTAGCATTAAGTTTATTATAGGTTCCTTTCTCAAGTTTACGTTAATTTATTTACTTTTCCTTATAAGGAAATTTTTTTTACTTTTCTTTCTCCCCCTACCCTAAAAAGTTAGAAAGTTGAAAGCTAACCCAGCTACAAGTTTGTAAAATGTTCTATGTCACCTGGGAAGGCGAAGACATTGTGAACTTATCCACATGACAATGCATAACATAGAATTATAGCAACTTTATATGAAGATAACATTCCTCCATGGAGAATTGGAAAAGCAAATTTATATCCAATAACCCAGAATTTCAAGGAACCAGAAAGAAAAAAAAAAGTTTGTCTTTTTAAGAACTCATTACACTTCTCGAAGTAGTCTTCCAAGTAATGGTACAAATGGTTTGACTCTTTCATGGTGACACATGAGTACAACACTATGAGTATGAATACGTGTTCAATATAAAGTACTTGCTGATGGTTCTTATATCATTCTTGTCTTCTTGCTATATATTTTGATCATTGGAAAGAGTAGTAAGCCAGATATTATTAAGTTGAACTCTTTCTTAATTAGTGAATTTGACACACATGATTTTGAAGTTGTCAAGAAGATCCTTGGGATAGAAGTTCATTGTGCTAGATGGGCTGGTAAATTATGGTTATCTTAAGGTGTTGGAATAGCTTGGCTGATCGATGCAAGACTTGTCGGTACACACTTGTTGTCTACTTTATATTGTCCTCACAATTATGCCTGAATTGAAGAATCAGAGTATATGTCTAAAGTGATATATGCTAACTTAATTGGGTGTCTCATATGTATACTCAAAGGTGTGCACCATTCATGATATTTTTCATGCATGTCAGTGTGAACAGTAAGCATAAGATAGATCTAGGGGAAAAAAGCATTGGAATATAGTGAAATGGATTTTTTAAATATCTTGTAGGCATTTGTGACTACCGTATATGATCTTTGATCAAAGAGTTTATACAAAAGCTACAGACTATGTGGATGGGTCATTCTGCTAAAGGATTTTGATTATTGGATTTCCATGATAGGCTAGGTGTTTGTGTTTGCTGGTGGCCCAATATGCTGGAAGTATAAGAATTCTACCACATGGAAAATTACATGGCACTAATCGAGGTATCAAAAGTAGTTTGGCTTTGAAGACTAGTTTTGAGTTTGGTTTTAAACAAGATAGTGTTGTACTACAAAGTTAGAGTACAATTTTGTTGGTGAAGAATCCCGCGTAAGAAAAAGTATATTGATGTGCAGAATGACAAAATTAGAGTGAATTTACTTAGGGGATATATTTATTTCAAAGATCTACACAAATAAGAATACATAATTGCTTACTCCAAGTTATAAGAATAATGAATATGGTTATTGAATCAAGTTCATGACTTGAGAGTTCCCCCTTTCCTTGGTTCCATGTTTTAGGACTAAAAACAAATTATAGAGGCACTTATTATTATCTATCTCCTCATAAACCTTTGGGTGTAAACATTTACATAAATTTTTCTATTACTTTTTGTCTACTTCACTATAATAACCCACTTTTTTCTAATTTACGTATTCTATTTTCTAAAATACTCACGTCAGATTATTTATTTTATATTCTATTTTATTTAAATAATATCTTTTCATTTTTTTTTATTACACAAGTTGATGCAAGTACTCTTTTACTGGTTTCAAATCACGTTGCAGTCAAGATTTTTCTTATCTTGTGATACTGTGAGAGTGTTTATGCCACCATAATAAGCCTATTTTTATAATTATAATCAAACGTTCTCCCAATCTTTATTGAGTTTATTCATCGATGTAGACATCTTTTTGAACAACGTAAATTCTTATTTTCTTTGTGTGTGCATGCTTGTTAATTTATTTTCTCTATATTTTTATTTAATATTTGGGAGTGTTATTGCGCAACAAGATTGAAAAATTCAAATCAAAATATTTGGGGTATATTATTGACATGAAAAATTATAAGTTATATTAAAGTCACTATAATAATTTTTTTTCCTTACGTTCAATTTTCTCGTATGATTTTCAGGCAATAAATTTATTTGATATATAATTTATTTATTTGTGAGTCTATTACATTTGAATTCAAATCAGTTTACCAATGTCTAAATCATATGTCCGTGTGACTCCATGTCATAACCAACATCACATATCAATTGGGTAATAAAATAAGAGATTTGAGATTCAAATTTCACCAATACAAAAAATTGATAAGTATTTTGGTTTAATGATAAAGTACTATCATTAGAAACGGACGTTATATGTTGAAACTCTCTAAAAAATTGAGTGAAAAAATATAAATAAAATTGGATGCTTAAATATGGTTTAATTTGCTAAGTATTACAATAAGGTAACCACTGGCAATATATAGTATTTTTTTTTGAGGTAAAGATGGCAGATATATATATATATATATATAATAATGATTGGCGCTTTTTTTTTTTTTGGGGGGGGGGGGGGTGTGGAATTATAAAGATTGGCATATAATCAAATAAATGTGAGCATAAAAAAAAGCCAAGAACCTTGTCGATGGCATTATTCAATTCTCCCCAATTTCTTAGCATGAAATTGGGCCACCTTTAAACTTACCATTTATACTCATTTTCTTCAAGTTGTGAAGTAGCACGTCTCTTACTTGGAACTTATTCTCTTTTGAGTTTTGATTCCCAGTCAGGCCTATCAATAACTAGGAATTCGTGCTGAGAATATTAGCTTGTTACAAATAGACAAAAGTAATGTTCTTTTGAAAGGATTTCAAAGAAGTCATGATCAGTGGCTAGTTTTAATCAAATAAATAATTGTAACTTTCATTAGAAGGAAAAGAAAAGGTTGGCTTCTTTTTTTTTTTCTTTTTTTAAATTATTGATAACCAATATGTTTTGACTTGATGTAGTTTCAAAAAATTTTGCTGTATTCACTGACAATGTAGGTTTTTGACCCCTTTTTTTTTTTTGACAATGTAGGTTTTTGACAACTTTTGAGACCAAAATGCATGCAGTTGGTAATTGACTAGATTGATTGAGATTAATAGTTCTAAGACAGCTTTGTTTGCCAACATTATAGGTATTTGGAACGCTGGACAGTCCTTCTGGTAAGATGTCTAGCCTGAAGTTGAAAATGGAAGCTAGAAAACAAAATATCAGTGTTTATTACACATCCCCGGATTAAAATTTCAGTTATTTTTTTAAGGTGTGTAAAATAATTTGTACGCAACAAATTTTACCCAAAATAAAAATTCTTGAGATATATTTTTGCATACATTTTACTATAACTAGTACACATGTCAAGTAATAATTGAATTAATTTTCAGAAATACTTGTGGTAATTCTTATGTGTAAGTGGTCTAATCAAATCACACATTAAAAAAATGTGCAAATTGTGTTAAATATGTGCAAGAGTGTGTGTCCATAGAATAACTTGCTAGAAAAATGTCAAGGAATATGGTAAAAGTACAACAAAATAAAATATAATAAACCAACTCCATTGATAAAAAAAAGAATGATGTTAGTAAATTTTACAAATTGATGAGTAATTTTTAAACACAAAAAAAATATTTATTTATTAGATTATTGATCAGTAAATTTTTAAATAAGTAAATGTTTGATAATAAAATTAGTAATAAAAAGTAATATGTCCTATTAGGGCATACATTAATCATCAATTTTACAAAATCTTTTATGAAAAATTGAAAAAATTATAAAAAAAAATTAGTCACTTTTTTTCTTTTCTTATAAAATGGTTTCTAAATTAGTTTATTAATATATATCCTAAGAGTATTTTTTACAGATAATTACAATATGTTATTAACTCCACAATTCGAATTTTTTCCCTCTAAACAAAAATGCAATTTATACATAAAAAAGTGTCAATTCAACTATAAAACTATGCGTTTGTTAGTAAAAATTAAAACTAAAATATAAGAGCATTTTCAACAGGAGAGTTAAACACAAAATCCTCTTTACTATAGAGAATAAACCCACAAAATAGGTCTTCAATAGACTCTGTATACCCGAAATTTTTTTATAATAATTAGGTATTGAATAAAAAAAATATTAGAATATGTGTAGTTATTAAAAAAAGAATAAATAATGAATGAAGAAATAATATTTAAATGAGATACAAAATAGGATAGAGAATTTGTTAGAAAATATATTTAAAAAATTAGGTAAATAAAAAGTAAAAATCACTACCTATTTTTCAAACAATATTAAAATTTGCTTAACCTATTGAAAATGCTCTAACATTTATTATTATTTATCTTAAGCTCTAATTAACACGTCTCAGATTCCCAGGGAAAAAAGTTTACTTCTGTGATAATCTCTAAACATTCCAAGAATTAATAACTCGCCCCCCTCGTCCGCTACAGAAAGCCAGGATGGTTAGAGATGGGTCACTCCCACCCACTCATTCTCTCAATCATAACACACACATACCCCCACACACCCTTCCCCACTCTCTCTCTCTCTCCCATAAATCCACAATCCGCCTTTCCCATAAACCATCTTTTCTTCACATTACACAATAAAAAAAAAACCACTATCCCCACTCCTACAGTTCCACTTGTTTTTCCCGACCAGACTAGTCATCTCAAATCCTTACCTTTGAGATTTTTGTACACCTCTCTCTCTCTCTCTCTCTCTCTCTCTCTCCATAATATTTATAAAAAAAAAAAAACATTTTCTTCTCTTTGTCTTTGTTCCCATTCCATCTTATTGATTGATCACAATCCTCCTCCTATATACTTGTTCACCTTTCTTCTTTCTTTCTTTATAGAAGAAGTGAAGAATTCTCCTTGATCCAGCAATACAATTCACAATTTGAGCTCAAAAACTATGTCACTGGACATGATGGCATCCTCCGAACGTGTTTGTTATGTTCACTGCAACTTCTGCAACACCATTTTAGCGGTACTACCCTCAATTCTCTCTCTTTCTTTATGTTTCTTTCTATTTTCTTATCCTTCCCAAACTAGCTTTCTTTTCCCACTACTGAATCCACCAAACCGAGCTCTCTGATCAGCTCGATTTATGATTATCATCAAAATGCTTTTTTTTTTTTGGGCTGCCTAGCTGACTAGCCATATTAGTTATAAAATCCAAACCCAGCTTAGAACAACTTGCAAGAATTTAGATGCAAGATGCGCTTTTGTAGTTTTTACATTGTATCCCAAGCTTTTAAAAGTTTCCATTTTTAGTAAAAATTTTCCATACCAATTGAAAATCTTTCGTGGGTTTCTTGATTTACATGGAATTAACCAAAGATTCTTGTCTCATGTGTTATATTTTATGAGAAATTTGAACTGGGTTTTCCCTCAAAGCTTCCAAATATGCATCGAGATTCCATTGCAAACAAGGAGAAATTCATGTACGGTTGAGACGGGGCTTAGATATGAGTTGGGATGTTAAGCCCAAAGTAGATGAAGAAACACAATTTACAGTTCAGGTACTGTGAAAAATTCTTGATGATCTTCTAGTTCTAGGCCTCGCTCTCCTGCAACACAAAGTTTGGTAGTGAAAGAAAAAAAAAATTTCAGCAGTGACAAGCGATTGCTGCCAGCTAAACAAAGCGATCCCTATCATCTTCAATATATAAAGCATTTTGAAGCTATGACCAACTAGGGTTGCAGCTAGATATACGAAGATATATATCAACTTTAAGAGCTAGGTTGATATTAGGCCATTAGGGTTATCTTCTTCCCAATTCCAAAGTCATGGTAAAAGTCAAGGCGGAGGCTTTGAATTAGCTTTGCAGACCTCAACACAGTTTCATGCTACTCTACAATGAAAGAGTAGTCAATTTCTGTTTCTAGGATAGTAATTACCCAGCTTTTATCACTGTTTCTCGTGATGCACTACTTCATTCATTGTATGATTTCTCTCTCTCTCTCTCTCTCTTTCTCTTTCTCTCTCTGATTTGCTATCTCCTGGAGGTGGGTGCTTCTGTTCCCACCTATACAACGCCAGTGAAGCATTATTATGATCAAAGATATGATCAAAGTTTTCGCAAAGATTCATGTTCGTATATTGCTTCTGGTGAAAAATGAGTACTTTGCTTTCTTTTCTACAAGAATTTTGTGGAGAGAGATAGAACTGTCAAAGAAAATCATAGCCATGGCAATTGCTTTTCTCTTTCATCATAGGATGCTTCTTTCAAACCACCCCTTTTATGCATCTCTCTCCTTTGTAATGTATATCTCTCTCTCTCTTTTTGAAAAATAAAAGGAAAAAAAAAAAAAAAAAACTGAGATATTTCTTAAACACTGTAAAGAGCAGTAAATTAGTCTGTTTCATGATGATGTGGGTTAATGGTTGATGGCCTTTATGGTTTTCGTTCCAGTCACGTCGTTTTCATCTACCTCTCTCTGTAAATTTTGTTTTTGTTTTTGTTTTTGTTTTTTTTTTAGTAGAAAAGTTATATTTTCTATTTTTCATAATCTTGCTTGCGGGTGTCAGTGAGCAGAAAAGTCAGGAGACGCACCGAAAGGAAAAGAGGGAGAGAGAGAGAGAGAGAGAGAGAGAGAGTCTGAGACTTTAAAATGAATGAAGGGCAAGAAGTCCTTATAGTTATCCCCCATGTGAGGCCTGTTAGTTCTAGAGGTCAATGCTAATTAGCGCAGTGGCTGCTCTCTTTGCAGAGTGAATTCAACACATTTTTTTCTTGCCCAGAAAAGGAATATTATTAAAAGAATGAATGAAAGTGATATATATAATCAAGTTGCTGAAATTTATGCATATCCATCCCTCCTCTTCCTCTTCTTCTTCTTCTTCTTCTATATTTTTTAACATTTCCTTCTAGATTCATAGACTAGAAGGTGCGGTTTAGCTAGTTGTTGATCTGTAAGAATTTCTTTACTGCTTGTTCATTTTTTTAAAAAAAATCTTGGGAGCTTTATATGGTCATAAGTAGCTGAGGCTCCACATGCTTGACTTATTGGTGTAATGCTTTAGGTTTTGGGTTAGGGTTTAATGCGGTGTGATGGTGTGTACTTCCGTTAGTAAAACATTTTGGGTTCCATATACTTTGGATGTGTGTGTGAGAGAAAGAGAAAGAGAGATAGTGAGAGCCAGCTGGGGGCTACAAAGTTACACAAGACAAAAGTTCCAAAACATGGTTTTATCTCAGAAATGATTTTTTGTTTTGCAAAATGGGTATTTGCAGGTTAGTGTACCATGCAGCAGTTTGTTCAACATGGTGACTGTAAGATGCGGGCATTGTGCTAATTTGCTGTCAGTTAACATGGGAGCTACGGTTCAAGCAGTTCCTCAGCAAGATCCCCAGGTATATATGTTATCAAATTCCTTTCGAATCGTTTTTCCTGGAAATTGTTTTTTTATTATTGTTGAGTCACTCAACGGGTCTTGAAAACTATGATCTCTCACCCTCCACTTAAAAGAGAATGTGCCAGTTGAGTTAGAGCTTCTCTTGCAGATTGCTATGGGTGACTATATTTTATTCTCTCTGCCAAAATATTAGAATGTTTATAGTACTTAATTTGCTAGTCTAAGAGAGGACTTAATTTCCTTTTGTATACAACTTAGTCCTTTAAAATGCTCCAAGATTCCAATCAAGCTAAGTTGTAATTTTGACTAAAAAAATCATAGTCAAAGCTCTCCCTAAGCAAACAATAAGGGGAAAGATTTTGCTAGTGTAAATATGGTGGCCTAATTCTTTCTCTTGTTGGAGCAGAAGCAGCACATTGGCTCTGATGACTGTGGGTCATCTTCCAAATGCAATAAGTTTTCTGCATTCGAGACTGTAGAGCATGAACAACCCAGAATGGCCCCCATTCGCCGTAAGTCTCTCTCCCTCTCTCTCTCTCCATATTCATTGATTAGTTTATACTAATGTGTATAAATTTTTTTATGAACTACGTACTAATGTGTATACATATATAGACATTGATAGGTATGAAACATATTTGGAGGAACATATTATAAGCAGTATAATACAATAAAGTTTAAATGTGTAACCAACTTCTCAGGCTTAATTAATGATGGCCACTAAAGCTTTGAACACAGTGTCTCTACCCAACTGGCAAAAGTACATAAGCAGGCAGAACCACTTCATCATCGAGGCCATGGGTCATATAATATAAGTTTAATTGTTTTGCAAATTTCTAAGTACCCAAATTAAGCACATGATCCACAGACCCTCCAAAGATGGTGACTTTACCTAACTAATTTGACTCATCATTAATTCATAGCAGAGGTAGCGTACGTAGGAACCTTCATTGTCTTATACAGTTCCAATTTTGTTTTCCCTAATAACTGGGATAAATAGGCTACCTTTAGAGGTCTAGACCATGCGAACTTAATTCAGATTCAATAATACAACAGGACACAGCATGTGTTTACAGATGAAGCGTGATTGAGAAGTTGCACTAGGTGCCTAAAAAACAAAGGGGCGATGGACCACAAGCATAGTTTAACAGATGGAATGTCAAAACACTGTAAACTTTTGCACTGCTTCCCAGTGTATTTAAGATTATACTCAGTCAATATTCAATGCTTAATAATACTAATCATACACACGTTCATTATGCAACAAATTCCTATGCCTATAATTGTATTCAAAGCATTGTACTTACAATTGATAAAAGCAATCTAAATTGTGTTATAAATTTTTGTGTACATCACAGCCCCAGAGAAGAGACAACGGGTTCCTTCAGCATATAACAGGTTTATTAAGTAAGTAAAATGGTTTTTAGTCTCTCTCTCTCTCTCTCACAGAGACTAACTTGATTATGAGTGATGGCAGGAATTGGATTTGGTCTTGAAATTGAGAGATTAGTAACATGTATATACCTTGAGCTTGCATGTAACTTATTTGTTGCACTTTGCAGGGAGGAAATCCAAAGGATTAAGGCTAGTAATCCTGATATCAGCCACAGGGAAGCTTTTAGTACAGCTGCAAAGAATGTGAGTGGTGAATAAAAACCATTTAGATCGCTCTAATTTACTTGCTGCCTGACAAAATGAAATACAAATCCACTCTCAAAACCTTAACCATCTCAATGTTCACTTGGGATAGTTTAAATCTATTCGTTTATTTGACTTAAAGAATAATTTAGGTAAAGGTACATACACTGCGCCTAATAAAGAAAAATGAAGCTTCAAAAAACTGTTCAAAAGCTATCTTAAAAAACAAGTCAACTTATAAGCCTAGGCAAACAGATCTATTATATGATGGGCTCTATAATTTTTTCCTTTTTGTCTTTCTCTACTTTTCCAGCCTTATAGTTCTATCTAAAGCCTTATACCATGGTGAAAAAGAGGCCATTATGTATCTAAAGAAATTCTTATCTTGGCCTTTTGTTGCTCTAGCTAGCAAGTACAATCTTGTAAGTTAAGCAATATTCTACCACATTTTTAGGTACTAACTATTTCTGTCTTTTTAGGGTAAACAAATTAAGTAGTAAACTATAATGAATGCCGGTGGTTTTAAGTTATATCAGTGAACTCATACGGAATAGCCAAAGAGCCTAGCTTCATAGACGTCTTAATGACTGTAAATAATGTATGTATCAAACTCTAAAGGTCACACTCACACTAAAAGAATTAATAAATAGAGGGCAGAGGGGTGGTACATCATTGTTATATTATGACCTATATAAGTTCCGCTACCTTAGGTAGTCATATTAATGGAAAACTTACATTAATTCTGTCTTTTTTTTTCTTTTCTTTTTTTCTTAACACCAATTCTAGCAATGCGATATTCAACCTTTTTATTAATTCTAGGGTTCTTTTATCAAAAGTTGGAAGTATATTATAAATATCATTATTGTAGGATTAATTACTATCTAAAACAATGAGGTAAGACTATTTATCAATCACCTCGTCTAAACTTCATAAAACAAGAATGTTGTGTACTTGACATCACTTTTAATGTAGGATTAATCTATAAAATTCACTCCAATGAAAAAAGGCCAACAACCCTTGAATTTCATCATGGTGGTATTACGCCCATTGGGAGCAATTTGCAAAAATTCATTGATAAAACAATTCATATCATTGGCACCACTATAGGTGATCGGCAACTTGCTAATCTAGCTCGACTTTAGTGGCGGCTCCAAGATTATTTTCTAGAGAGTTTAATAAGAAATATAAATTATACAAAATTTTAAACAAAGAATAAATTAAATATATCGACATCACAAAAAAAAAAAATCAAAAACAAAAACAAAACAAAAAATCTTTAATACATAAAGTTTTACAATTGTCTTCTACGATTTTTCGTATTTTGAAATTATTGTATGATATCTTCATTATTAATCCTACTAGCTACGTATGTTTCAATGTACATGGTCAAATAATCATTCATCTAGTAATTTCTCATTTGATTGAATTATTTAAAATTTCGTAAGATCTACATGAGCTTTTTCTAAGGTTTAAGATTAGCAAATTCTATTTTTGTTGTTGGGCTAATTAAAAATTTTTCACAAATTGATTTGTTATTGAGATTTTTCTTTGTGTTTAAAAATGTCAAGATATTGTTAAAATGCTTATATTTAAAATTATTTCAGTTGGGTTTAAGGTTAGGGTGTTCAAATTTTTATTTTAAGTGTCAAAATAGGAAAAATAAATAAATAAATATTATAATCATTTTTTGTTTTGGGTTCAATTCAGGGGGTTCATTTGAAATTTTGAACCCCTAGGCTCCAAGTGGAGTCGCCCCTGCTCGACTTGAATGGTTAGGTTTCGAATGAGTGAGTGGCCGGTTGTGGCCTTCTAGTTATATTTTTTCTAGGTGATTTTTTGAGTTAAATAATTTTTCACAACGTAAACTTGACCCCTTCGAATCACAAAGTACTTTACCCTTACAACATGAACCCCCCTCTTCCCCTTAATCCCTCTTTCTCTCTTCTACTATTTCTTTTCCTCCTCATCTCTCTCTCTTGGATTCTTAGCCGTCAACAAAGAGACACTAATGCAAACAAGCTCAAGAAGTCGAGCCACCCTTGTTGCCATACCCCTTGTCGTCGATGACCTCAACAAGTCCCATCACTCTTCTCCCTACAAAATCTTCCAATCGATGACCTTGCCTTTCATTAGTGTCATCATGCCATAGGAGCTAAGGCCGTGTTGCTCTTCAATATCAATATTGCCTCTCTCTCTCTCTCTCTCTCTCTTAGCATTTTTTATTTTGTTTCATTTAAAAAAAAAAAAATTTAGACATCATCAATTTGGGAAGAGTAGAAAAATAATGAATTCATGGGTGAGGAGTTAATGGATATACACTTACATCACCTTCTTCTTTTTTTTTTTCTTTTTTTTTTTTCCTTAAGTACTTTTTTAACTAGACATGTTCTTTTGTTTTAAATATACAATAACAAATAGTTTCAAAAAATTATACAATGGCAAATGATAGTGAGTTTTAATTTCCACATTTTATTTAGTTAATGTATGATATGCAGTCTCTCATTAAAATGAAAAGAAATTCATTTTAAAAAAGTATTGGAAGTAAACTAAACTTTTTAAAAAAATAATAATTATTGATAAGTGTTTTTTAGTTATCTAATCACATGCTTTTACTAGAATTCGGTATTATATTGATTGCATGGGTATTAGATTTTATTTGATCATGTAGTAGGTGGTGGGGGGGGGGGGGGGGGTAGTGGTATTTTTGAATATTACTTTTTGCATATTGCATTAAATTCTACCATATCATAGGTTATCGATGTCCTGATCTTTTTTTTTTTTTTTTTTTTTTTTTTTTTTTTTTTTTTAAATAGGGGTAAAGACCATCTTAAAAAATCACTTAATTTACATTTCCCTAAACTTCAAAACTAAGTAATCAACCAGCTAACATTACCCAAAAATTGCAAATAACCTCCCTTCATTATTGATTTATATGAAATTAAATATATTTTACATCAGAGGGATTTCAAATTTTGAATGTTTAGGTTGTTTATGTGAATTAGAGTGTTTAAGACTGAAGTTAGGGCTCTTTAATAAATTTATCTTTAGTTTAATAGAAATTAATAACGATTGGAGGTTATTTTCATTTTCAAATAAAGTTAATTTTTGGTAAATTGTTTAGTTTTAAGGTTTAAGAAGTGCATGGTAAATTGGGTGATAGTTTTAATAAATTTATCTTTAGTTTTATAGAAATTAATAACGATTGGAGATTATTTTCATTTTCAAATAAAGATAATTTCTGGTTAATTTTTTTTTAGTTTTAAGGTTTAAGAAGTGCATAATAAATTGGGTGATAGATTTTCATTTATTTTTTTAGCTAAAATAAAATAAAAATATAGCTTTTTTTTTTTTGGAGGGGGGGGGGGGGGTAATTTACCTAAAAATAAATAACCCCTTCACACAAATTTAAGGACCTGCTGCACCAAGATCACTAAATATTGATAACCTATAGTATAATGTTTATTAACATGAAGTCTTCTTTAATAAATATCACATTACAGGCCATTGAACTCGCATAGCTCTTAGAGCTAGCGAGTAACTCTACTTGGACTTCGCATAATCTCAATGTTTCTATTTACTTGGAATTTGGAAAAATAAGATATCCGGATGATGCAGCACAATATTGTCCATAGAATTTCTCTTGAACTTTATCAAGGAAAATTTGCTTAGATTAAATATTATAAACTTAAATGTGTATCTAATGTCCCGTTTTAAATGACGGAACACTTTTGTACACATGAGTGAAGAAATCAATCTTAAATCACGAAACATAAATAGAATCCAAGTTTCTTTTCTTAATCATATATATATATATATATATACAGTGATGGGATAAGCTTTGCTTCTCTTGCCATTTTGCTTGTTGGCTAAATCACATCTAGGGGTTAAAACTTAAAATTACCTACGTGTGAGGTCAACAGTTCAAATTATGTGAGAAATTAGGGGGGACAAAAGGTTTATGTTAGATTTAATGCTCATATGATGTTGTTCAATGCATTAATAAAAGTAAAGCTTGTGTTTTAGGTTTACCTGCATCTCTTATGATCGTTTGACTACATTGTACATTAGAAGGGTACATTTGTTTAACAATTAATGGGTATGACCCCTCATGATGTCACTGGTACTAATTTTAACCAAAGTTGGTAAAATTGGATCATACCCATTGATTTGTAGACATGATGATCAAGTCGAATACAATGAAGGCAGTGCCAAATGATTTTTGTATGGCATTTGTTTTCATAGAGGGACTAATAGCATGAGTAAATAAACCTTTTGCCAGTACCTCACTTGCTTTAAGATGTTCTTAAGTGCACCTTCTTACGCAATGAATATTCTTAGCAAGACCAAGACAAAGAGAAACTAGCCATATGAATACGATTGCTTGACGAAATTTACTTCGCTTTTTGTAAATTTCATGTATCTTTTTTTTCTTCAAATCATTACTATTTTTGTCACTACTCTATAGTTATCATTTGCATTGGCATACACCACACTTAGTTTGTTCTATCAAAGTTAATTTTGATTTTGAACTTTGTATCTGCTCTACATCCCATTTAAAATGTTAAAAATATTGCAGGTTGGACTTCACTTAACATAGTCAAGCAACTCTTAATGTGATGATTGATAAAAATGCAATATATGTATATATATATATATAATATGATGTTAAGGATGCTAAAAACTTTAATGTATTCTTTGCAGTGGGCACATTTTCCTCACATTCACTTTGGGCTAAAGCTGGATGGCAATAACAAGCAGGGAAAGTTGGACCAGGCATTAGCCGGAACAGATCAGGGAAGTCAAAAGTCTAATGGATTCTACTAAAGCCAAATGGTACTCTGTGAGTAGCATGCTAGTTCCTCTGTGCCATGTAACTACTGAAATTATTATGAGGTTGATGAAAGTCTCCTAACGAAACAGGATGCCCCTATTTGAACCTCCACCATCTTTATTATCGTGTGCTTTCCATTTCTAACTGTTTAGAAATGATGACTGCTATTCTTGTGATTGCATTTATTATCTTTGTACTTCATATCTTTTAAGTATACATTATATATCTCATCGAATAATGTGCGGTTGTTTGTTTACCAACACAACTCTCTCTCTCTCTCTTCTAGCTAAAATGGTGGTAATAACAAAACCCACATTTCAAAATGTGTTAAGAATTAAGCCAAAAACTCTATGGATCGTGGAACAAACACATAAGGTTACGTGGTCCTCAACGTGAGAGAGAGAGAGAGAGAGAGAGAGAGAGAGAGAGAGAGAGAGAGAATGCAACATTAGTGCCACTGTGTATTACACAGAATACAGACACGGGACGTGTCCAAAAACGCCACGTGTCTAGCTCATGTCCCATCCAATACTCGGAAGCTTTGTGAAACAATATGAAGGAGATGATAGATAAAGTTCTTGCATTGCATGTGTTCACTCACCTGTCACGTTCACTGATCGATAGCAGAGACAAAATATTTTATAGTATATATATGAATATGATTAAAAAAAAAAGATAGATAACTAAATGAAAGTGAAATTTCATTCAAAAAAAAATAAAAATAAAATGAAAGTGAAATAAACACCGAATTTGAGGGCACGAAAAGCATGCAGAGTGATAGACATAGACGACGCAACCTTGGGATACACGAAAATAACTTTTATTAAGGCTCAGGTTGGCCAACCAAACCAAACAAATATTCTTTGAAAGCCATCTACATATATCCATCGCAGTTCACAGATTGTTGACTAATGCAATTCCTTGTGGAATCAATCTGCTTTTTCAAAAGTTAGTGTAAAGTAGAATAGAGAGAGTAAAAACAAAAACAAAATTAAAAAAAAAGCTGTAGTTTAAGATGAAAACCTAGGTTCTACCCAACCAAAACAGTCGGTTGTTGTGTAAAACGTCAATCACTCTCTTACCAAAGGAGAAACAATAGTTAAACTATACAATATAATAGCCGCAAACTCTTAATTAATCATTAATGGGTCATTAACACTTTAATTGATTATACTAGTTGTCTCTTTCAAGTCTCAAATTATCAAACAAGTGCATCTCAAGCAACTTTGCATAACTAATAGCTAAGTCAGTAACGCTTTTACTTACTTCATTTCTCTCTCTCTCTTTCTTTCTTTCTTTTTCTTGAGGCAGAACTTTTTTTTACAGTTCCAATTGCCTAACAACTAACAAGACCCACAAACCAATGCATATTGCTTTTGTCATGCTGACGAGGTGAAAACCTAGTGACACAGTGGGTGATGGTTGTGGGCATTTTGTACCGTTGATTTGAAGTAAAGTGTGTGTGCGTGTGTGATGCATTTGCAGGTTGACTGGTGAGTCGTGCATGGTATATCACCACCACTTGTACAGTGTTACCTTTTGTTGTATGTATATATCCAAAGCAAAAGCATATGACAAAAGTGGACAGAACTGTGATATGTAGCAACAAAAAACCTAATTGTGTTTTGCTAGCAGGAATCAACTTGGTATGGTAAAAATGGGTGGGAAATGATACCCAGAGAGAGAAAGAGATACGGTTCCATTTGTTATGTAATGGGTTTTTTTTTTCTTTCTCGTTTCATTGTTTGCTGGGAAAAGGGTTAAGAGTACAGAATCTGAAACGTCAAATCATGTAGTTGGTAATTTGGATGTATGTGGTGGCTCTTTGTGCGTGGGTCATGTCTAAAAGATAGATGAATGATTTAACTTTCCCTAGCTTTTTATAAAAACAATAAATATGTCTGAATCGGACTGTCATGTCACATATACATATTACATGAGAGAAGGGCAGGCAAGAGACTCTGGCAATAGTAACAGAAACAGCAAGCAGAGAAAGACAGAGAAGGTCAGTCTGGTTGTGATTTAACCCCTTTTTTTTTTCTTTCTTGTTGAAGCCTAACATCAATGCAAGCTGGTTAGAGAGATACTATCCCATAATTCCCACTCTCCACGCGTGTAAGAATATTTTGGTATTATATATTATGATGATCGATGATGATGAATGATGATAGATAAGGTGATAATACTACCCCACTCACCTGGCTCGCATAATTAGGGGCCATGCAAATTGCATCCTCTTTCCAATCAATAAGTGAGGTTCTGAAACTGTGAGGGAGGCAAACATTTATTGAAATTTATTGTATACATTGTTCAGTCCTTTTTATATGAAATTTTTTTTTTAAATATTCAGAAAAATAAAAATAAACATCATGTCAAACTAAATTATCTTCTTCACTTTTTTTTTTTTTTTTTTAACTCTTATCTTTCATTTAATAACTGCATCAATTAATTATGGAATTAGATAGAACGGTTAAATTAAAAAAAGATATCAAATATTATGTATAAAGTTGAAATTTCAAACACCTGAAATGAAAATATCTCAAATTAAGGAGGGTTTTATGATCATAGTGTTCCATATTACTTAAATATAAATTTAAACATGTGTTTATAATTTTTTAGGCACTTTCTCATTGAATTCTAATTTTTAAAAATGAGTTCTATTATGAGTTTGTAATATTTGGTATTAGAGCCAATCACAATTCTGAGTAATTGGCCGTAACTTATTGAGTATGGAATCAAATGAGTTGTGGCTTTGTGGTCGAATCCCGGAGGGGACGACCTAGAAGCTATATTAAAATAACTAATAGGTAAGTGGAGCCACCAAAAGAGAAAAAGATATCATCGGGTTAGTGTCGCTAAAGTGAGCTGTCATGAATGTCGATTGCGGAGCGTGGTCATATGTTATGATCCTAATGACCACAGTGCTTAAGTATAAACTTAAACATGTGTTTATAAGCTCTTGGTTACCCTCCCATTACAATTCTATTTTCAAGGATAAGTTCTACCCATGGGTTTGTAACAGAAGGTGGTACAAACCGTATAAGTGCAATCTAATCACTTTATTCAAAAAAAAAAAAAAAAGGTGCAATTTTATCACTTTGAAAAAACTTGGTAGTTAATTTTTTACCCTGACTCTCTCAGATGAAATTTGGCTGTTAAGTTGTTGTACCTGTGTCAATAAAATCTTAATTTACAATAACTCATACATGTCTACTTATAATTTTTTTTAAAGGCATATATACTTATAGGTGTGCATTTCTAGTAAATATGGTTCATCACTTAAATTATGTAACATGAAATGTTTCAAGTTGTTTATCATACATCTTTCATTCAATTAAATAAACATTTCAAAATTTCTTTAAACTTTTTTTTTAGTATAAAATTTTCTTTGAAAAGAATTTTAATTTTTTTTTTTTGTAACTTTTAAATTAACTTGAAATTTTATTCACCTATGTTTTCAGGTCAAACTGCTATTAGATTGCTTCTTCATAAGCGGATTCAAATGAATTATGACTGTTCACAAAATTTTGAAACCCATTTAAGGAATCAAGAGCTTTGTAGATTAGAAGTATTCCATGATCTTCTTATACACCCAAAAAAAGAAAAAAAGAAAAAAGAAAAAACCTAGTTTCAAAACCTACATCTCGACTTAAGGCGATGTATTATCTAGCAAATAAAACTTAAAAAATCCTATATTTAAGGCGATGTATTATCTAGCAAATAAAACTTAAAAAATCCTTGGATTTCCCTTTTTTTCCCCACTACATTTAGTTAAAATTGCAAGATCTATAACCCTACACTTCAACTGGGTCTTGCTGTACCTTTTTTATCAAGAAATCATTAACCAGAAGTCTAGGACAAAATAAATGATATTCAATAAATTCAAATTACTGCCAGACATAGGCATTAATATCCATGGTTTTAAAATTAAATTGAACTTGACAAAGGATTGACAAAAAAAATAGATTGTTTTCTATTTTCTGGTCTGACCAGTGGTAGTGTCAATGACATCATAAATAATTCAATTTATTTAAAAAATGATTCACCATTATTTAGTAATATAATTAAATAGAATAGATTTATATGGTTTATATTTTTCTTGTGATGCCCCAAAATACTTTAGATATTTCTTATTTTTGAACCTAGTTAGAAGAGACATTAATTATAAGTAATAACTTACTTCTTGAAAATTAATTAGATAAATTTTTTATCTCCTAAGAATAAAGAATGAAAGATAGAGAGAAAAAATTGTACATTTGTAAGCAAAGACATTCTTAATGTCATTTTCTTTTTCCAATGTGAGACTTGTTTTGTAAGAAAGACTTTCTGTTCCACCAGGGACGGACCCAGGTGGGGGCCTGGGCCCCTTGGGTCCAATATATATATATAGTTATTATATATTTTATTTTTGTAATTGAACCCCCTTCCAAAACCTTAGGTCCATCTTCTTCTTAATCAACCTAGCAAGCCTAACCCAAATAGCAGATATCCAATTCAAAAACTTAATAAAAATCACAAAAACATTCACAATAGTAATTGTATTTTAGCCACACACACAAAAAAAAAAAAAAAAAAAAACTATTTTACCACGTGTTTTTGGAGAAGCTAAAGCTAAAACTAAAAATAAAATAAAATATTTTATTAAAATATGTTGTATCTCTTTCTTCAATTAAAAAACTCGAATTCTCTTTCTTCTTTTATTATTTTAAAATGAGTTGTTTATATTATTTTAAATGAAGCAATAAAAAAATAGAACATTTGATATTGAGTGTATTGTAAAGTGAGGTGGTAATATAAATAAAGTAGCTTTTTAAGATGCTAAAAACTAAAATTTTTAGCACTACCATTATGAATGCTCTATCTTCAAAAAAAAAAAAAAAAAAAAAATCCTAGCCAACCTAGTATTAAATTTTTTTTTTTTTTTGCCTTTGTCAGTAGATGATTGCATCTTAATATATTTATAAATAACAATATTTTTTAATACTATATGAACGCTTAGAGTTTTTTTTTTTTTTTTTTTTTTTCCCTTTATACTCCAATCCTCGCTAGTTTAAAATCCTAAGTCTGACCCTAAGTTCCACGTTGAAAAAAATGAAAGAGATAGCTATACTTCAGTCTCTATAATTAAAACACTCTTTCAAGAATTTCAAACATAAATGTAATAGCTAGTTTTTGTGTAGGCTTAATTAGCATTCTTTAGTTTAATATTGGCCTAAAGTTTGTGCGGACATAATATTTTCTTGTCCTTTCAAGAATTTCGAACATGAATGTCTTGGCTAGTGTTTGTGTGGTCTTAACAATCTTTAGTTCAAAATTAGACTAACTTATTTTGTGCGGACGTAATTTTTTTTTTTTTTTTAGTTTAATGATGGGCTAGTTTTTTTTTTTTTTTTTTTAATAGGCCTAACATATAAGCTTTTTTTTTTTTTTTTAATAAGTTAAATTTCTTGTAACTAAAAATTGGATCAAAATCGATCAAAGTAATCAAAACCAAGGGAAAAAAAAACGATTTTGGCTGTTTAATTTTTCTTTTGACCAGTTTTGACCCACTTTGACATTTCTTCGGTTTTTATTTTAATTTTTTTAATTGTACTAGACTGATTTAGGTCTCAGTTCATAGTTGTATAGATTGGTTTGATCCAGCTTTTAAAATCATGTTATCACCAATCTCTATTTTTGGTAGGTCAAACTTCACTAATTAATCCAAACGAGGCCAAACTTCAATCAAACATCACTAATTAATTAATTAATCCGGACGAGGATGGTAGGCCCAATTCTCTACCTCATAAATACTAAATAGACTAGTCAATAACCTATGCAATGTAAGGAAAAATTCAACAATATATTATCTTCTCTCTATTCTAATTTTTCTGAAGTATGAAATTTGATAATTGGTAGTTATTAATACGCATTTATTGTGATTATGTTCTTATATAAAACTATTTATTTTACCATTTTAAAAAATAATAATAGAAAATTCTAATGAAAGGTGTACAAATAGGAGGTTTTATAAATCTTTATAGATTAAGTTAATTAAAATTGGAAGCATTGACAATCAATTGACCGTGGCTTTTTATTTCAAAATACTTTATTATGTATTATATTTATATTCTTCACACATTGCATGTTCCCTTGTGATCATTATAGCTAGGTCAGCTAATATGTACGAACAGTCCAATTGATGACCTTAGAACGTAAAAGCACCCAAAATTTATATATCTACTTTTACCTTAAGAAAAAATTATAAAGATAAATTTTAGGTGGATGCTTTTCAACAATCAACATATGCTTTAATCACTAAAGCCTAACTTTACCAAGTTGTTCAAAAGTACCTCTTTTTTTGGAACAATGGGCAGGCATTGGCCTTTAAACATATATGCCACACATCTTATAAAACATTGATGGTCCCCGTGGATTTTTCAAATGATGACTGTTTGATTTTTGTTGGACTGGTGACCACACATTGAAGTTATAAGAATTTCTAGTGTCTTCAGAAAAGTAAGGGAAAGAATATATATAGTCTTGTCATTTAAAAACTTAAAATCATAGAGGATGTCGTTGAAAGTTTTATATATAGTTCATCAAAGGTGCTCTTTTGGGATATACTAGTAATTATTACACTAAGCAAGTTAGATCCAACACTATCAAGAATGGAAATTACTTTCATGAGCATGAGCAAGTTAGACCTAATCACCATGGATCCTGAGAGTGCAGAAATTGCCCCAAAAAGGCAAATTAGGTCCAGTTATTGTAAGTTATTGGAAATTATTTCTTGTAAGTTTCGCTGGATTAGGAGAAACAGCAACTCAGCTGCGCATTCAGCGGCTAGATTTGCATTGAACTCCTGCCAGCAGTTTTGTTTCAATAAGAGTAATCTTCCTCCCTCTCTCATGTCGGTTTGTATGGAGGATTCCTCATCGTGCTCTTTTGTTAGTGTTTAATGAAATTGAAGTTTAGCAAAAAAAAAAAAAAGGTCCAGTTATTGTTGGGTTCATAAAAAAGTGAGAGGTGCATCGACCATATATATGATAGAAATCTGTACATAGAGAAGTATATAAATGAAAAAGTGGGGAAAGATGAAGAATACATATATGCATGAGTACTGGCCGTGTATAAGAATGAGCCAGAGTTAATTAGTATTCATTACAGAATGTTGTTATTAATTAAAGTCAAGAGCTTCTGTTTGGTCCAATCTATCCTTATAATGGGAGTATGAAATCCCAATTTATAGACAAGATTTTAAAGACCTTAACTAGGTGGTTCTCCGGTTTCATATAAAAAAAAAAGTCACTTAATCCTAAGACATGTTAGTGTTAAGACATCCCGGCATCAATACATGTAATATTGTGACTATGGATTAAGTCATAATTCTTGTATGACCACAACTTTGATGTGGTTGACTTAGAATGGTAAATAATTACTTGGAGTAATTACACTAAACCCACCTGTGGTTTGAGCGAAAATCATTTTGCTTACCCGTGATTTGACAATATCACTTAACCCACATGTGGTATGTTCCATTTATTTTCTATAACTCACATTTGTTAAAATCAAGGGTAAATAGGTATTTTTGCTCAAATTTTATGTCTCTCTCCTCCCAAAACAAAAAATAGCACAAAAAAGCAAGAGAAACAAGATCAAAAGTGGTATTGGTCTCTCTCTCAATTCACATAAATCTTAAACATGAAGAACGTAAATCATTAAACCTAGATTTTTTTTTTTTTTTTTTTTTTTCACATTTCCAAGTTCTCTCAAATTTTCTCAGCAACCATATAACTATAAAAGAAATCAAACTCTTCAATCTTAGTCTTAAACACCCATTTGGCTCAACTTCCAGTAAGTCTCTCATCTTTACAAGAATCTCAACAACATAAATCACAAAACCCAAAATTTCTTTCTCCTTCCCAATTGAAAACAAATCAAAAGTTTCAACCTTTACACAGCAATATAAAGCTCAAATAGCACAAACTACAACACCCAATTTTTTTTTCCCTTTTATTTTCTAGGAAACCAAACAAAGAAAGAAAATTGAATAATGGGTATGTGTTAAACCTCAAAAAAAAAAAAAAAAAAAAAAAAAAAAAAAAAAAAAAAGCTCACCAACATATAAGGGCAATTTGGAAAAAAATTTAGAGAAGCCAAGTGTTTGATATGGCTGTGGTGAGATTGAGATTGTGAACCCATAACCAGATTCTCTAAAACTCAAAACCTCTATCTTTCTTTTCTTTCTATTGTGAACCCATAACCAAATCCACCAATAACCACTGGCCACCTAGATTTCTGTAAAAAAAAAATAAAGCAAACCCAAATGTGAAAACCAACAAAACCCACAAATGGTGACACAAAACCACCAAATGGAGAGCCACAACCCATTAATGGCGAGAAACTTGTGTTTTCTCTCCCTCCAGACACTCCAAACCACGAAGAACACGTTGATCTCATCACAGGTCTTTTCCTCGAAAAGTTTCTGAGTTTTTGGTGTTTTGATTTGCGTTATGTTGTGTTTTGGGGTTAAGAGGTGTTTTTATAATGGCTAGGCTTGAGGTGGGTTATGGAGATTGACGGAAACATACCACAGGTAAGTTAAGTGATACTTTTCAAACCACGGGTAGGCAAAGTAATTTTCGCCCAAACCACAAGTGCGTTATGTGTAATTATCCTTAATTACTTTTACATGCATAAACAATTGACTACATTAGAGTTGTTGTAAAAATTTTGGCATAAAAGTTGTGTTTTTAGATGTTTTCTAAATCTTATAACATTAGTCTTGAGGTGCTACTACCATAAATTTTCCTTCATTTAAACCCCTACACACATCCTTGATGTTGTTCCCTATTCACGAAGATTGTTGTATTCAATATTGTGCCATAGACCTACTTGTAATCACTTATAAACTCAAGATCTAGTTAGAAAACACCTCAAGGTATCACAATATCGCCCACTTAAATTCTTGTTGTCAAGGTTCATGTTGTGCTGGAGTGCTCCTAAGCTACATGACGTTTCCAAGTTTGATATGTATTGTTTGTAACAACATGACGAAAGTGCTAGCTATATTTGTGCTTACATATCCAAAATGAATAGTTAGGTTGCAATTGGAGCTTCTCGTAATAACTTATTAATCCATGATTTACTTAGTAAAAATCTGAAACAATCCAATTAGCACAATTCAAGGTATCACGCCAAGAGTTAAGAGTGTTGAACCAAAAAATAGAGTGCCAATTGAGAGATCGTGCCTTCCAATCAATAACTAGGCTCTTGAATCAAATTTTCAACCTTCAACTCAATCTTTGTAATATGCGCTCTTATCTTCTCACTATAGAAAGGAAGACCAATTGCAAATTGCCACATCATATCACCAAGTCCACGTAGTGTATTTAAAATTGCTAATTTCAAAGTATCATGTATTACTTAATTAGTAAGTTTTACATTAGCTATTCAAAGACTAATTAACGAAAATTTTCAAGTATCACTAAATGTAAATTATAAAGAATGTTTAAGAGTAAATCACGCACCAACACATGTTATAATAATTTAAAGCAATGCAAGTACTTCAATTGAAGTTTGAACTAATTTAAAGAACATGACAGCCGATTTGAACACAATATTATAAAATATGTTGTACACTTTATATTGTATAAAAATTACATGTCTATTTAATTATTTATCATTTTGTTTTTAATAGATTACTCTTCTAGAATTAATTCTACTCAATCTTTGTCACTGTTGAAATAAAATTTTGGCTCCGTCACTTCAAGTAAGCTTACAAATGTAAGTTACATGGTGTCCCTTTCTGGTCATTTTCCCAAACTAACGAGTGCAAACACAACAAAAACGATCAAATTAAGCTACTATATATCTTATTAACTAGTGTATCACAAGATTTCTATCAATGTCAACGTAAACCAATAATCAAACACTTGAGAAATGTATTGACAGGTTAAAATGAGTTTAAGTAACACATATTCATGGTTCCCAGATGCTTAGTTTTGGAAAGTTTGGTTGTTTGTCACTGGCTAGTAGCTATATGTATATATTATATTGATTAATCCCAAACATTGTGTAATTTTGTAACAGCATGCATTGTGCAAAGATCACTGGCAGGTGTAATTTCTTGTGAAATCTTTGTCGTTAATGCATACAATATTATACATAAACAACAGTATGTTGGCCCCTTTGAATCTGAAAGATCAATGCCGTATACTGATGGACATGAAACTTCCTTTCAAATGTGTGAAAATGACATTTTTCACATAGAAAGGGAACAAGTAATTTAGGTCACAATGAAGTTTTGAAAATGATTGTCCAACAACATTTTTTATTTTTTTTCCACCCCTAAATAAATGCCATTGAATACTCCCTCCTAGCAATAACGTAGAATGTTGTAAAACCGAGGGAAGGAAAGATAGGTGACTTTCAATATTAAAGGAAGACAATGCTACTCACAAAGACAAAGGGTGTCGATAATTATATATTCTAGAAAATATATAAATATATATAAGACAATTAAACTTTTGTCACCTACTAGATTTCTATACATGAAATGATCACGAAGACTCAGCTGTTTGGCTGCCTTCTAAAGATGGTAAATATTCTAGTACAGCCACTTGGGAAACCGCTATACCTATTGTTGCTTGGAGCAAGCTTTGTCTGGTTTACCAACTCTATCCCAGAACATTCCTTTCTATATATGCTGGTTTTCAATTAAAAATAGGCTGATTTGAAAGTTAAATTTATTCTGCACCAGGCAGAATATATTTAGCAATATATATGAGATTGGAATGAGAAACTTATCTTTTGGGCTGTAAAGTGTGAACTCTTTAAAAAGAAATAATATGCACTCTATAATAATAGAGTCTTCGAAACCATAAGTGTGTTAAATTACTGTTTCCTCTATCAAACAAGTAGTACACTCTTTTTGTACCAAATTGCTACCATTTATTAAAAACTTAAGGTAAATTACAAAAAATTTCTATAGTTTGGGACATTCAAATTAAACTAAAACAATTATAAAGCTTCAATAAAAACTTTTAAATCGTTTCAATTTGCATTCTCCCTAAAACACTAAGTAATTAATTTAATTAGTACCATTAAAACATTCACAATAAAAGTACATATTACAAAAGCTCATATCCAACTTATATGATATATCATAAACTATATAATAAGAATTATATCATACACATTGTGGTTTTTGTTTTGTTTTTTTTTTACACAATCAAGAATTCCGTCTAGAATAGGGTTCTTTTTTTCGTTTCTTTTTTTCAAATTTGAGTTTAGTTTAGTCTACAGTTTGCTAATATATCTATATATGTTGACAGCTTCTTGTATTATATTTCTCTATTTAGTTGAATGAAATAGTTGATTCATCCGAAAAAGCATTGGTTTGCCACAATCACAAGGTTTAACATGGTAAGGAAGAGAGTTGCCCCAGAGATACACCAAATATATGGGTGTCGTAGGACAGTAGATGGAGATGGCAGGAAAAGAACTAGTGGAACTACCCGAATAATTAGATTTCATGTTATGTTGAATAATTGAGTTGACGAATATCTATGATATGATATAGCATATCATATTCTTGATAAAGATAAAAGAGACATCATTTGCGCTTTGGTGATGCAGTGATCTTGAAATACAAGTTTCGAACCCACAAATGCCTAAATTAAAGAAGAAAAAGCACAAGATGAGTGATCTCATAGACCAGGATTCTCTGATGCTTAAGTTCGTGTTCGGAATAATTGTTTAGAGAATAAGAAATTGTGTGGTGACTAAGGTTTTTCTTTGTTCATGTCTTTAATGAATGTTGATGCAATCTTTGATTTCGGGGATTGCTTTCTGGAATAGCTGCTTGGTCCCAATTCTTGACCTTTACTCAAACTCAATCATTGATTTATTTTGCTTGGCCTCGACCTTTACTGAAGTTGAGCTGAGGATCATGGCCTAGGTCAACCATTTCACATCATCACCAATTTGTCCATCATACTTGTTGAAAAAATAAAGACAGAGAATAAAAAGAATAATATGTGTATTTATGTAATTGTACAATATTACGTTTACGTATAGTCATAAGAAAGTGCTATATAAGTAATAGGTGTGTACAACAAGTAATTTACCGTACAAATTTACTGGACAAGTAAAGTAGACTAGGCTTAAGCCTAATAAATTTACTGTACAGGTAAAGTAGACTAGGCGTATATACACTAACATGTTGAGAAAATAAAGATACAAAGAATAAAGTAATAAAATGTGTATTTCTGTGTCTTTAAAAGTACAATAAATTGCCTTTATATACGAACATTGAGAAAATGTTATACAAGCATTGGTGTGTACAGTAAGTAATGTGCTATATAGGTAAAGTAAAGTTGGGCTTAAGCCCAATAGGCTATGCCATGCGTATATACACTTACAATACTCAAAGCTTAGCAGATCACCATGAAGCCAAAAATGGAGGCCTAGGGATTTTTTATACATTTGTTTATGTAAGTACAGTAGGATTTGAAACTATTGTATTTTTATTATCAGACTAATATACTAGTATATTTCTTTTAGGTTTTTGCAAGATTTAGTCTCGTGTGTCTTATACAAGAATATGAGATTCTGCCAATTGAAAAAGTGCACCTCTCTGCTTTCCTTTCTCTTGCCCTAACCCTGTCTTAACCTATTTCTGGCTTTACTTATCCTTGTGAGAGTATTCATGCCTCATACTGATGAGTCACTGCACTCCTTTCAAGCCTATTCAAAGGAGTTTAGCATTGGTTCCTTCCTTTAACTCATGCGTTGTTTCCGAGGATAAGAGAATTTGGCCTGCCAATTGGTCCTCCAATCTCGATAAGATGGCCTTAATTTTCTAACAAAGGGATTAAACCATGAAAGCTTAGGCAAGGTATGGAATGGATCGCATGTCTATATATATATAGATTAGTCAATATATTCTTAGATGATGATAAGTAAAAGAATATTGAGTTTAACTTATTACAAATACATATATATATATATATATATATAACCAAAAGATACAATTACTAAAGTCTACAGAACAATCAGACATCCTATCAAAAAAAAAGAACAATCAGACATACATTAATTAAGAAGGTCAACACAAATAGAAATAGATTTTTTTTTTTTTTTGGAGAGAAATATAGAAATAGAAGTAATTTATTAAAAGAAAAATATTTTTTTAAACAGGTCAACAAAGTGAAAATAATTTAAATCATTGAAATTTCATTTATTCTGCACAATAAATTTATATAAATTAAGAGACAAAATTATGAAAATAATCAAAACATAATCACGGAAGATATTTTGATTTTGAATGTTAAAGTATTTATTTAAAATGAAAACATTTAAAGATTAGGTAGATAAGTGATTTGAAATATATGAAAAAGCACGATTTCAAAGAACATGTCCATGTTGAACGGGTCACAAAAAACCCATCAGGTCATATGCTTAAGTTGTTTAATTAATACTCGAACCAATTTAGGTGTTGAGTACTTGAGTCATCAATTCACCAGTTCGAGTTCAACCGACTGGTTGGTCTAAGTATGAATAAATAAATACACTCACATTGTCATAAAAGATCATAGGAACTAGGAAGACAATAAAAACTCAATAAAATTAAAAACCCAAAATCAGTCTAAATCAACCCTATTTGATCTATTTGAGGAAACCAATGGATTTTTGGCCCATTCTACCCAAGATAGTTGTTGCCCAACCTTGGGACAACGTGCTATTTATAGTTGGATTACGGCCTAATCTCACAGGAAAGATTGAGATTTTTGCTTGTTCATGACTCAATTCAAGGTTCCTTACTTCTTGATTGGATTAAACCATTTTCCATTTTTACTCTAGCCAATTATTTAACATTTGATATCAATTTTACTTAATTTTAAGTGCTTTGGTTGGATTTGAGAAATTTTAATGTTAGGATTAGTTTTTTGGCTTATTTTGTTGTGGGGGGGGGGGGGGGGGGGGGGAGTGTTAATATTTCAGTTATTAATTTTTTAAATTGATTATAGAATGTAATTGGGATCTTTTATTAATGATTTAAACACTCAATTTGATGAAAGTATTATGCTTTAATGATCTATTAAATAATTGGAATTTTATTTTTGACTGGAGAATACTGCAAATTTTACAAAATTGAGTTTACAAATTGACGTGTTACCAATTACAAAGAGACCATTGAAATATTTATTATGAGGTCATTGAAGTTCATCAATTATATTCATTATTATATCAATTTATAAGTTTTTAGTATTAAAATTTATAATACCTATAACATTTTCCTCTAAGAGTAGGGTTTTATGCACAAATTGGGAAATTTTGGTTTTTAGGACACTAAATTGAGAAATTTTAATGCTTAAGAGTGAAATTAAGGATCCTAATTAAAGTTTATAACTCCTAATTAGTTCAGATTATGGTCAAGCTAAGGTGACCCAATTAGTTGTTTAGTCTTGTTTAAGTAGTTTTTAGTTGTGATTCCTCTTTATATATATTAGTGTGTAGGCTCATGCATATGCACAAGAACAATTAAAAACAATCACAATTATATATATATATATATATATATATATATTTTTAGAAGAGAATCAAATTATACATAGTATTAGCTTACACTTTTTTAAATTATACATTTTTAAAATATGTAATGGTTTCTCATATTATATATATATATGATTTAGAATTTAACTGGATTTAGAGTTTTCGGTTTTTTCACCCAATAATTCACTTACCACAAAAATTAAAAAAATAAATGAACAAATAGCGAAAAACTGACTCTAATTAAAATCCAATTTAAAATCTAATTAAATTTGGACTCTTCGATTTTTACACTCAAAAATTCACTTGGCACAAAATAAAAAATTAAATAAGACATGTGGCTCAAAATTTATAATCTAATTAAAATATTCTAATTGGATTTTTTCTGAGTTTTAGCTATTAACATAAGATGCAATTAACACAGAATCAACAGTACAAGAAGTTCCTATAAAAACAATATTACAAGAAGTTTATTTATCTCTCTATCTCTCAATTTTTTGACACAGGAGTCGCTGCTGAAGCAATCTAGGTTCAATTATTAGAAGAATACTTTCTAATTTCACTGAAAAGAATGTCTATTAAAATGAGGACCACATAATAATGTGATCCAAAGACTCTGGCTAGCAAGTCATAGTGGTCCTGGTAGGCATCAATTGGGGTTGTGAGTTGTGACCTGAGTATCATGGTACTACGACAAGCAAGCAAGAGGGTCTGGTCACGTCGTACACCAAAATGGAAAGAGAAGTGATGTGGTCCAGGCTAGAGATATAAACTCATTATGTTTGGGAAAAGTGGAGAGCATTTCTTCAATTCTCATCTCAATCTCAATCTCTCTCATTTGGATGTGAACTGCCAGTCAATTTTTCTTCTTCCTCAAACCTCAATGAAAATGAAAGATTAACCTGGAACACTAGTTGGAAATAGTAGTTTTTGTGAATTGTGAGAACAACAGAGTCATTTTCATTTTCGTTGATGTTTATTAAGGGGGTCCAATCAAAAACGGGAAACAAGGAATGTGTCTCATTGACCCAAGCACAACATCTACAATTTAGTTTAGATTATCCATTTTGTATTTATCACGAGGATTTTATGTAAGATCTTTTCACAATAAATTGAACAAACTTAGGTACCCTCAATAAAACGTGAATATAGGTATCTATCTTTAAGGGCTGCCCAAATATCTGATTTTTAATAATAATAATCATTTTTTAGTCTTTAGTTTGTGAATAAGATAACTATGGTAAAAAAAAATAAAAAAAGCCTCCAGGAATATCCAATAAAAAGGAAGTTTATGAGGGAGAGATATGGATGATAGTGGGACCGGGTAGTGTCAAATCAAAGTTGCCTCGTTCATATTCCATTCCCTCTTTTTGAGAGATAATATATTCCACTCCTTTAAAGCAAGAAAAATACATGTGCAATGAGTGTGAGATGAGTCAAGGGTAAGACAAGTTGGAAGTATTTTTTATTCCTAATTAGATAACTTTAACATTAATGAGGGAAAAATAAAAGTAAAAAGGAAGAGACAAAAGAGATAGTCGCAAGAGTATTTAAGAGAGAATATACAAATATTTTGGGAATGATCATAGAAAATGTATAAAAATTTATATTATAGATATGATATATATATATATATATATATATATAGATAATTAAATTTAAATGTACTTGGGTAGGATAAGGTGAGCAAATCTATCCTTGACTTGTCACCTTTTTGAAAAGGATACTCAAAGCAGGACGACACAGAACATAGAAAATTATTTTCATCCTAAAGCCAAACATGAAATCATAACATTACGTCTCTCATTCAGATAAACAATAAAGCAAATGTAGAAACATGGTTAAGAAACTGAGGGCCCGTTTGAATGGAGGGGAGAAAGAGGGAGAGTAGAGGGAAGTAGAGTAGAGTTAGCTAAATATATGCTAATTTTGAGTCAAATCTACTTTACTCTCCCTCTCTTTCCTCAATCCAAACAAACCATAATGGAGGGGAGAAAGAGGGAGAGTAGAGGGAAGTAGAGTAGAGTTAGCTAAAAATATGCTAATTTTGAGTCAAATCTACTTTACTCTCCCTCTCTTTCCTCAATCCAAACAAACCATGATGGTTTTACATGTCTGCAATATGAGTTGTTGCCATTGGCCTCATGGCGTGTGATCAAACGTGGTGGTGTGATCCTTATAGAATTATAAATTCAATTAAAAAAAACATATTAGAATAATAGTACAAAAAATATGTGAGCTTTTAAAAGTTTGTCAGGAAGAAATCAATGTAAAGTCAAAGACTGATTTTATATATATTATCATAGAGGTTAATTGTCACAGCTGCAGGCTTCAATTAATTACTTACACCAAGACCAAGAGTGGGGATGACAATGATGTACTCAGATGAAAATAAACCTGCTCAGTCAATGGTTAGTAAATCGGCTATGGTCTAGATATACACAACGTCTAAGCCTTAAATATACTAGTCGCCCGCCGACCATAGAGATGGTCTATTGGCACACCTCTCTAATCTAGGAGTTGAAAGGGTTCAAGTAGCAGCAAGCGATTCAAAACAAGCTAAAAATAAAAAAGAGGTTGTCTATTGGCACACCTCTCTATCCCGGGGGTTGAAAGTGTTCGAGCAGTAGTAAGCGATTCTAAACAAGCTAAAAATAAATAAAAATTTACCGGACATTCCCCTCACACCTCTGGCCTGCCCATAATATGTTTTCTATATCTTGTAAGTGTAGATCAAAATTCAACCCAAAATAAGCAACGGACAAAGAACTATCTGTGTATATTGTTTAATCCCTCATTTTTTTTAACACAGCACTCAGCTTTCCTCTCACAAGCCTTAATGAAAAATGAAAGGAAGTTCAAAACTCAATAAATGACACAATGTAGGAAATAATGGAACACCAAATTGCAAGACTTCATTAATTGCGTATCCAAAAATTCCTTCTATCACCACCTATATAAAAGATATCAACAAATACACTTTCACAGGGATTGGATGCAATCCCCTTCAAAAAACTTTCTACACTTAAAGCTAAAGAGATCTTTCTTTCACAAATTCTTACAGGTGTAAAAAATACCCTTGAATATGTCTCTCATTTCTGCTTTGTTACTATGTTACACTCATCTTCAGCCCCTTCCCTAAGCTTAAACCTCCAATTCGTTCACACTGGAAACTCTATCAATTAACTAATCAATGCCAAAGATAAAAGAATACTACTTCAATGAAACTTGTAAGATAAGATGCCAAAAATGTTGAAGATATCTTGCTTCAATAGGATTTTCAATGATTAATAACTCTACTCTGATGTCATACTTCTATAACTCTTCTGTAGAAAAGAACATAAGCTGCAGAAGACTTTATCTTCTCCTGGCTGATGGGATGAACATGGCTATCATCAAAATCGTACCACTGGTCACCCCCATGCTGCATCAGAACAAAGACTGTTAATACTCTCAGAGTGAAGCTTAACCACAGATAATATCATTTCACAACGAATCATATGAAAGATAAAAGTGTCAAATTTCATTAAACAAAAATAAGTCAGCAGTTTGATGCTTGTAAGCCCAACTACTGCTTGCCATGGAATGTTGCTAAATGAAGTTGCTGAAAAACCTTTAGAGTCAGTAGCATATAGCCTGTTAAGTAGGCTAGACATAGAAGTAATATAATTAACAGGGACTATATAGAATAGACATAAGAGTTACTCACCAAGAAGGGGAAATAAAAAAAAAATATGAATTGATTAAGTTGTTCTACCATATAGTTAAAGCTTGGTGCTGGATACTTCTTAACAATTATCAGATTATGCACAGCACATTTGCAAGGAAATAAGCCTCTAACTCTAACACCAACCACATAAAACATTTCTTTTATAAAAATAATATAAAATCTAAAAAATCCGAGTCACCCGACAGCATGCTCTCAACATGAGTTTATACCCTGAATGACATTCCAAAAAAGGGAAAGCATTTCAAGGCATCCTTAACATAGTAATTCACTCCTAGTGTGAAAAGGACAAAGTGACACAGGACATGGATGATATGAAAAGCTAAAGAGTGACATATCACACCTATCCATACCCATCCTAAAAGTTTGCAGATGCTCATCAAAAAGGACTGAACTGAGTACTGAGTGATGAGAAAATTCATCCCCAGCAGTCACATCATCCCATCGTTTAACTTTATATAAAAGAAGGCTCCTAAATATTACACAAAATCGTGAAAGAGTTCACTCATTTAGAATTATGGATGTACGTGACAGGCCCAGCATATGGACGTTAAAGTCCTATGTGTCTCACATAACAGCAATCTCAACACATAAACCAAGGCCCTGATCATGTAAATCACCACTAATGTTAGTACAGATAGAATGTCAAACTTTTTCTTCCACAAGTTATGATATATGTATGGTATATATGCTAAGTTTCTCATTATAAGAAGATAACAATAAATTATGGGACAAGAAGAAACACCACCTACATGGACAAATGCTGTATAATGACCACCTCCCATACTTCCATAGTGATTACTAACCGCATAAAGCATGTAACGATTGCATGACATGCCATTACTCTGGGCAATATAAGGTGATAGGTCAAAATTATCAATGGGAAAGTCAACATAAGTCTCTAGCTTGTTCTTTGAGAACCGGCTATATGAGAATTTCTTCAAATGAATAACCAAAATCTCTGGCAGTCTCCAAAGATCTAACTTTTTGATGGCTTGACAATGCTTTTTGCAGCCAGGACAGTACCTAACATTAGATGAAAGAGAGCCTGACATTAGAAAGAGTGTGATAACAAGCCAAAGTTCACACAAGGTAAGAAAAAGCAAATTTCATATATGCGACTGAGCAAGAAAACCTAAACTATACCCAAGTAGATCACATCTTAAGTATTTCAGTCCGATGTATTTCAACAATTACAACATGAGTCAAGCAACAGACAAATAATTTGACCACTAAGAGCACATTTAAATGAAACTATTGAGATAACTTAGTGGCACAACCTGCAACACAATGGATATAAGAAATAAAGGGCTGCGCTTATCAATAAATATATAAAGTTGCTCAAATGAATATGGAAAAGCTATCTACAAAGTATAGTATTTTTTGTTCATCTGCAATCCAAGGTGGTAAGAATGCATGTCAAAAGTATTAAAAGTAGGTAGGCTAATGGCAAGTGAGTGTGAACAAAATAGTGTATAAAATCAGCCAAGCACAGTTCTTGATAACGATGATGATGAGATCTCTACTGTCAAAAGTGGTCGGTAGTACCATGATGAATAGATTAAAATCTAGATTTTAAGACAGGACATGCATGAATGCCCACTCTACCAGAAAGCAAGCCAATATAGCATAGAATGTTAGAAGAACTAAATATTAGCAAAAAAAAATGATACAAAACTAAATAATAATAAAACAAAAGCAAAAAAAAAAAAAAAAACAGAAACCATTTACCAATCAAAATATATATATTTTAACCTTAGGTCAGACAAAAGACTCAGGCTATATACAACATGAGAAGAATTTTGAAGCTCAGGTTAAAAATCAATGATGCAAACACTGACCACATGTCTTCTGGTCCAAGAGGTTCCTCCTGCAAGAATGCTTCAAGGCACTTGTACAGAGAAACAGGCTCTTGGAACCCAGACTTAAAAACTTCTGGTAATGAGCTTAGAAGGCCTGTATCATAATGCTCAATCTGTGTTTCTGGCCAACATACAAGCACATGCAACCTGGACACTCCCGTCACTGCCACTGGTTCATTCATTATTAGCTTGGAGTGCTTGACGGTTCCCTTCTCATCTGTTAAATAAAACTGCAGTTCAACATCTGATGGTGAGTCAACTCCATTCACATTGGAGGGGCTCACGTCTCCACCTATAGCAGGACTTTTGGCACCCTCTTTTCCTGAAACTTCTTCAGTAGCAGTGCCCTTGGAGATATCATAATCTTCTATAGCATCTTCCGCAGGGATTTGGAATGGACTAAGTAAATTTAGATAAAGATTGTAGATATCAGATCCATCAACAGATTCACAAAGCCTAGCTGCAAGCGGAATTCCAAACGCCTTCCAACTTGAAGTTAGTTTCCCGTGGATGTATTGCCTGACAGTATTGAATAGAGTTTGGAATAAGGGGTAAGCATTCACATCAAAGGATGACTGAAAAAGGTAGTATTGAGGATGCAAGGACACAACATGCTTGTTTGCCTCAAATGTTCAACTTAAGCAGTTTTATAGTTTACAAGGGAAAATTCCAAGTGTATCAGATGAATCTACCAACTTTTCCTTAAAGGCTGACGTAATTTGAAAACATTATAGTCTCAAATTCAAAGAAGGGTGGTGATGTTCAATCTCAGCACCTACATTCACCTTGTAAACCTAGCACACCCACTCAAAATCTTCATAAACTTATTTTTTATAACTATAAAAAAAATT
This sequence comes from Quercus variabilis, assembly GCA_030445155.1. NCBI lineage: Eukaryota > Viridiplantae > Streptophyta > Magnoliopsida > Fagales > Fagaceae > Quercus > Quercus variabilis. The sequence continues at coordinate 22,230,925 of CP129445.1, forward strand.
ATTAAAAAGAAAGAAGGGGAAGCCCTAGTACATGGAGGCTATACAAGAGCCCTACCAAAGAACTAAATCTACTACAAAGATCTGAAAACTAAATAAAAGAATTAGACGCAAGATTCCTGATATCAGTTTTCTTTAAAAACTGAATCTGAATTTTCCAAAATTTATCAAAATCTAATTTAGAAATTTTCTGTCAAATAAAAGTTATAAATAAGTCAACTTACCTTCAATCTTATAATGATACTAAACAAATACATTGTTCTATAGAGTTGGAGGGGCACCATGTTTCCAGTTCAAGAATAGAAATCAATAGTTGTACATTATGGAAAAGATGCAAAAACCACAGTATGTTGGCCATAGAATGGTCAGGAACACCGACTCTTAAATTAGACTTCCAACAAATAATCACGTTAACACAACAAAGCAAACCATTGAAAAATATCATGGAGCTGGTCCAGCACCTAACATATTAACATGTTCTGTAAGGCTTGCATTCTCTGAACTACAAGAAATTACATCAATAATATATCATGATTGGACCCCAAAAGTATATATCATGTGAAGAAATAAGTGTAAATGTGAATTTAGCACTAACTGCACTACAAAACTGTATATCATGTCTTCTTCATTAATGTATTAAATTTGCAACTATATCAGTTCATACATGTGCATTTACAAATGCTGCTTCATATTAAATAGATACAGTTGTTACCAAATTTCTGAAAGTTACATTTTTAAGTATAATTATCACCTTTTTCCTTAAGTAATGGAAACCCAGAAGCAAAAATCTCCTACATTCTATTTTTCATACCTAAGATTGCAAATCGAACCCCAAGTAAAAGTAATAACTGTTGGGTATCTACAAAAGAAAACAAATTTAGAAAAGAAATTGAACTTACTCCTCCCTCCGCTGATGCATGAATACAACCAAAGGGACTTGCCCAGTATCTTTTGATAACCGGTAGGCTACCAGTCGGTCATCATCTCTAATTAAGGATAATGAATCAGCTGACTCCTCAAGATAGCGTATAATCCGGTTGTTGTAGATCTGTACAGAACTATAAAGGTCAAAGATCAAAATGAAAATATATAGATATCAATCTATAGAGTAGTCACCAATCAAACAGCAATCACATGCAAGACTTTACTGTCCAAAAACACAGCAATATACCTCAGCCACCAATAAAGTCTCATCAGCCCCTAAAGAACATGCACTGCCTAGAGCCTTGATAAGATCTTCACATTTTCCATGCTTTGGCACAGTAATAGTATATGGAGACAGTGCAGTATTCCCATTGGTACTCAAAAGTGTTAAAGTCATTGTCCGCATTGTTGTTGAAGGTAGAGGTAGAGATAGGTACATGAATGGATCAAATGTTACAGAAACCTTTCTGCAAAGAGGACAAACTAATGTTGATTTATATTGACCCTGCAATGTCAATAAGGCCAACAAGATTATTGCCTATATAAAATGCACAGGCAACATAATTGCAACTCTTAATTAAGGGAAAACAAAAGACTGTCATCCAGGACTCCAAAAGAATTGGAATCAGATCTGTTCAAGGTTATATGAAGAACCATTCCTATTTCAAAATATATCCAATCCAAATTTATTAAAATTATTGTTTTAATTATTCATACAATCTACCAGGGTCGAATCACTAGATAAATGGTTACAAAACTATGTCCTGATCTGATCAAGCTATCCTTCAATTAGTTCCATTCATTTGAGTCATATGATGTTCATTGTTACCAGATTTATCTGATTGGATCAAAATTCATAAACATTTGGTTCAAAGAAATTTAATAACCAAATATTTTTGAGATATTCAAGTTTTCAGTCTTCAATACAAACAAACTTAATGTCACGTTCAATGAAAGATGTTATCTCTATCTATGAGCTAAACTTCAAAAAAAGAAAAAAAAAAAAAAAAAAAAAAAAAACACTTCCCATTTTTCATTTGCTAGTCACTCCCTAGGTTTGGTCAGAGCCAGTCACACCTCAGTTTCCCCAAACATATGCATAAGCCATGAATTGATCCAACAGCATCCAACATTAGTATGATGCTGCTCAAACCAGTAGGAGAGGGTCTTTCATAAGTCCCAAACAATAAAACTTCTAAACTTTAAAAACCCTAAGCATAGGTTTCAAAGTTACTAAATAATAATAAAGCTTGATTGATCACCCAAGAACCTGTGAGGTTCATCAGAATGCATGTCATGTATATGTAATGATGATTACCAGCCAACAAAAGTAGGGGGAGACAGAGAGGGGCCAAAATAAAAAGGAAGCAAATACTTACTTGGCATACATCAACAATTATAGAGTCGTTGCGAGTCAAATGATTCCGCCAATATTCATCAGCTACTTCTCTATCTGGTCGATCATCCCCATCCTTGGCTTCTATATAAGGCTTGCATTTTACACGATTGAGATCTTCGTGGAGTCCATCCAACAAAAAGGCCAGGAGCTCCTATGTCCAAAATAACCGTTGTAAACCCACAACCAAGAATACAAAAATGGAAAACCATAAACCTATTTTGACATATAAACTTCACTGACTTGGGAATCATGCTGATTATATCCACTGAATTGAGGAGCAAATCGAGCTAGCTTTGACTTAAATAATCTTGGTGCCACTGGAGCTGCTCCAGGAGCCCATAATTTCCTTAACAGATCTCCAAATGCTAAAGCAATCTCACCCTAGGGAAGAAGTGCTTACTTATTAATACTTAATAGACTGAAACATGAAGGCAGATACTCTAAGTAAAATGAGGACCTTCTCATAGAACAATGCTCACAATAAATCATGTTACTATCAGAATAATATGCATTCAAAAGGACTGTAATAAAGGATAACATACATCCATGCCCAATGGGTTATCATGATTTATTTCTCTACCATAATCTCCAAGAAAATAGTCGACAAGTTTCGGTGTGTGGGCCAAGCACTGCAGAGAACTGTTCATGAAACAAGTATTTCCAAGATTTTGCAACCCAGTCAATCCCAAAGAACCAGCTTCACCAGAACTTGCACGAACAAAATTAGAGTTCATATTGCCAGCACTACCATTCATCATTAGTGAAGGGCCAGAAGATGAATTTGCCACACTCTCATCTTTTTTTCCATCCTTGCACTTCACAGAGTCTGACAACCCATAAATTTGCAACTCCAGTACAATCTGTATAGATGCATAACACAACTGGAAAAACATTAGAGCCCGTAAGTCAATAGGACATCACATGGAACAAAGGCCAATAATTCAGAAGATCAGTCATTGCAATCAAACATTCCATGCAAGACCAATATGAAGATGCCCGGAGAATATCATATTAGCCTAAGAAATAATTTAGTACTGTGGACTAACAATAGCAACTGCCCACTGAACTTCCTAATCAGGAATTAAACAAAGCATCATTAATATATGAGACACCCATAAGATTCAGCACACTGGTTCTGTATAACAGTTAAGAAACCAAACAATTTGCAAAGAACTCTTAACATATCAAGTGCTGAACTTTGGCTCCATTCAATTTGGAGATCACAGTCAACAGTTCAAGACCAGACACCAACCAATGAAAGAAAACATGTCACTGAGTAGACATTGGGCCAACTTATTAACAATAAATCTATTGAAACTTTATTCTTTTTAATGTCCACCAATTAATACAATAAGCTACTTTTTTTTATCAGCAAGAAAAGAATATAAGAAGCTACTTGTTTCAATATACTTATTTTTAATTGGGAATATGCCCATTGAAGGATCACAAATCAACAGAGCTCTTAGCCTTTAATACAAACTGCCAGAAATCGCAGCTCAGTACATCAACATACATAAATCACCAAGTGTATTGGAATACAGCAGTTCATACCACAGTTTACTTGAAAACCCTATGCCAGATTCCCAATACAACAGGGCTAATGTTCACTTTCAAAGATCTAAAGCAGTGTGACAGTATAAATACAGAGTGGTGTCAGATGCACAATTATTAATGAGCATTATAAACTAAACAAAAAATGTCATCAAACAGAACAACCACTTACATCATGATCTGATTGCCGCTGAGAATCTTTTAGAAGCTTATTTTTTTCATTTGTAAAAAACAGGTTTGTCTGCCCAGAAAAGTCCCAGACGCGAAACTGCATAGAAACAGAAGTTAGAAGCCTTCACTTATTTAAATAATATAGTTTCTAATAAAGATACTTGATTACCAGCTCAGACTCTACAGTGAAGATTTTGCAGGCTCTTCTGAAGAACTCCCCTGCATTATCCTAAGACAAGAGAACAGCATATTAACGTAAGCATCATAATTAAAATATATGCAACATTGATAAGGCATAGATCACTGTAAGAGAAAAGAAGAAAATAAAATTTTTGAACTTCCTAAAGATATTCCCAAAACTATTTGAATGTCTAAAATGTCATGACAGAAGCCCATGCTTAACGATTAACTTATCACGAAATTTCAGGCTACAAAGAGCAGGATCTCCACTTTTCCCTTGGGTATCGTACCCCAAGGTCCCCAATGCCATCCATCCACATTTTACAATTTGAGATAAGGCATATGCGCACATAGATCTAAATCAATCCAAATATAAAATGACATCAATGAGGCATGATGCACCCAACTTGGAATGTTACACAATAACTCAATGTTCCACATATGAAATATCCTCTATCTCATATCAATTACAAAGAGGTGTCAAATTGTTTATGTTTTTCCTTTTTCTTTTTGATAAGTCAAATTGTTAGAGTTTCTGATTAAATGCACATTCAATTATAAGATTAATACATACATATATATATACACACACATACATACATACATATGTCTATCAGTTTTTCGTTAAAAGACAATTTAAAATTTGATTTTCTGGTAAGTTTATGGAACAAACCAAGCCATGAAAATAGTGCCACTCAATGCTAAATGTGTTCTCCTATTAGGAAGCTGGTTCATCAGCAAAAGTAGAGAAGGTGGAATGAAACCATGGTTGCAAAGTGTAAACCATCCCCCAACCCCAAAAAGATAAAGGAAAATAGAGAGGAGAAGATATGATATTATCTACAATGCTCAAATCCTTATGTATGTGCGTGTGTATTGGATGGCAGCTATAAAGGGGTTGGATATTTGTTGCAGATCTGTAGCCTATGTTCAACCGAGTCTGACATAAGACAAACCAAACTAATGCAATAGGAAAATTAAACAACAGAAAAATAAAGTTAGATAACCTAGGAGTCTTGTCCCTCGGAGTCAGTACCTAAAGTTGGCCAAAGTCTAGGGTCCTAGACTAGATAATAAAAAAATTACTAATAAACCTAATAAAATGATAGGACCTAAAATAAAAATACAATAGACTCCAAAAAGAAATAAAACTAAATTAAGATAAATCTTTGCTTGTGCTTCCCGCATCAGTCACATCCACCATTGAAGTCAGATTTTTTAAATCAAAGAGGGGTTGATGCAGGCCCTTACAAATTAAAGTGCCTGATTTTAACCCAAAAAAATCATGAGTCAAAGCTTGGTAACCTTGGAGAAGCGCCTGACTAATGACTATGAAATTTAGCCCCTAGGCAAGTTTAGGAAATGCTGGTCAACCTAAAGAGTCCCTTAGATTGGGTTGAAATCAGTGGTACGGAATAATCAAATACTAGCTTTTCAGTTGGAGACAAACCTGAAAAGACCAACCTCCTTTCAAGAATTGTCTCTTTATTTTATAGAGGGAAAGAGAGGTGTGAATATTAGCTGTCTAGTAAAGATACAGAGGGGAGGTCATTATTAGTAAAGACTAAAGAGGCTAATTAAAAGAAAATTAACAAAAAAACTTAAGCTATACCTATGCAACAGTAGCCTCCTTACAGTAATTTGCTTTTATTACAGCACATTACATCTAATCTGTTTCCTCAACATTCAACCTACTAAAAATAGTGCACAAGCCCAGTGATTGAACAGGACAAGTTTGGAGCTTTGAGCTAAACCCCCAAATTCAGCAATATAACTTCTTTTTTGGATAAGTAAAATAAAACCTCTAGTTCTTTTGTTTTGATAAGTAATAAAATTTATTAATAAACAATTTACTTCATGCTCATGATGATGAGCACTCCATACCCTAAAAGAATAACAAAAAATTATGCAAAAAATCGAAAGATCCTCCACTTCAAGATTGAATGTCTTAAAGCCAGAGTGTATATTGCCATCCCATAGATGAAGATACTACATCAATTGCCTTGATGCAGAAACAAAAATAAATAAAAACATGTTTACACTTTAGTGTAAAATTAGTAAACTAAAGTTAAACACATCCATACTCATATTGTAATATCCCTGATTGATGAGGGATTAGCAAAATAGAGACATTGTTATTCAGCTAACCATATCAACAGAAATATTTCAAAAGGGTATATAATCTCAAATCCATACATCAAGTAATATGGATTTTCAACATAGAAAATACATCGACTGAAATAGTTTACCATTCCAAAAAAATCAAAGAATCTGTGAGAGAGAGAGATGTATAAATGAAGGATAACAATTCCTCCAAACATAAGGAAAAAGGTCAAAGTGATGTTTGGAGATGTTATCAAAGTTCATCATCAAAAAGAAATTAATTTTGAAAGCATTACATTTTCAGAAAAAAAAACAAAGCTACAGGGCTTATTCATTTATTGAAAACTCAAGCTTCACTCTTTCAATAAACTCTAATATCAATTAACATATCAAAGTCACAAAATTGCATTTATTTAATAGACACATTTATGCACATGCATGAAGGGGAAAAAAATTATAATAAGCAACATCCAAAATCCATAATGATATACATAGAATTGCTGCTTAGTTTAAATATTAAAATTGGTGTTCCATATCTCAAAGAATCAAAAATGGAAAGATTGGGTTAATTGAATAGACTGACCTTTTTGCATATTCTTACTCCCAACGAATTTGTTTCCCGCAGAACAGAAAGTCGTAGTTTTAGAGGATAGACATCTTTAATATCATCTTTGGAAGCTAAAAAGCTCTTACCATTTTTCATGGCAACTTTAGAATCACTATGCCTACAGAGTAAAGTACAAAAAACCAGCATTCAGATACTAAAGCAGCTTCAGTTCTAGAGTCATCTTAATTGTAAGAAAGCATTAGTATAAAAATTCATCATATTGATTTGTCAACCAATGCCACAAAACCTAAGGCACAACAGACAACCAGTTAAATCAATCAAATGAAAATTTTAACATAAATCTACCAATATGATCTAGTGCCATGGATTGAGGATGAAAAAGCTAGCAACCCACAAAACAAAAAAGGAATGAACCCATAAAATGGAGTTCCCAACAAGAATTCACAAGAGAATCCAGAATACCATATCTATGGTGCCCCAATTTGATTGATTGTGTGATGTATGTGGGTGTGCGATGAGTCCTACATCGGGTATTTACTGGATAGATCTGAGCTTTATTAACAACTACAAGGAACCTCAATAGTGACTAGTTCTTTTGAGGTATAGCGCAGATGTAACTAGCATTTTTCCTTAGGTCGTTACATATGGTATCAGAGCCGGCCCAGTAACCTCGTGTTCATAAGGGGAGTGAATTATAGTGACCCAAAAAGAGGGTCTTGCATTACATGAAATCCCACATTGCCTAGGGAAACACATGGAAATGTGTTTATAATGAATGACCTCCCTTCAATGTGTAGAGGTTTTTTCCCCCACTACTGTGTGTTTTAGGAGAGAACAAAACCGTGAGGGGTATAAGTCCAAAAACAGATAATATCTACACAGTTGGGGCGGGGTGGTTACATTTTTCCCAACTGCTGTGTTCTTTGGGGGAGAACAAAACCATGAGGTGTATGAGTTTCAAAGCGGACAATATCTACTCAGTTGGGGCAAGATCGTTACAATATCCTTGGCAGCTGAAATCACATGCTCATCAAATGCCTGTTTTTGCTGATTGGTAAAAAACAGGAGCAGTCAGGTGGAGGAAAACCTTATTTGTTAAGACCACAGTCACCACATAAACATTTGAAAGCATAAGGTGCATGCTATATGTAACAAAATAAAACAAAATTCCAATTTTAAATGTAGATAGCTCAGAGGAGAGAATCCCACACGTGTGGTTTTCCACTCATACCAGAACCTTAAATATTCCAAATACACATTATTTTTTACATAACACTAATCAACCACCATGCAGTCTGAGATTTAACAACGAATTGATTCAATATTTTAAAAATTTTGCTCCCAATCTAGCAACCGATATAGCCATATGCTAAGAATGAAAACAGTGACCAACGTGCAAAAGAGTGATACTCTTTCAAATTAAAAATCTTAATAAGGGAAATTACAATTAATCTAGAGAGTATTTTTCACAACTGCAGACATAGCTTGTTATGATTGGTGCATAATAAAAGTGGTGTCAATGACGGAACCAAGTAAAAGTAATGTTGCTCCAATCACTACATGCCATCTCAGTTGTGAAAAACATTGTCACCCTAGCATTACTCGGGAAATAATTGGCAATTATAGCGACATTAGTTAGTCACCTCTACATAAAACAAAACATATAGCAGTTGCTCAAAACGAAAATTAATCAATTCATTAAGCACTTTCAAAATCATCAAGTTTCCAACATAATGTACCTCAATTACAAAGAAACAATCCAGCCAGCTCATTAAATTACTCAAAATCAGCACCATCTTGAATCTTAACCATGATTAAGTATATTTAGTAATCTGGAAGTACACCGACGTGATACTCATGATAGAGGGTGCTACTAATACCACGTCGCTGTACTCAAGGAGTAGCTGAAAATTTTCCCTCAAACCGTATCCATAATAAGTGGCAATGCATCAATGATCAAACACAAATTCAATAATAACAAGAAGCAAGCAAGCAAGAGCACTCACCATCTGAGTGCCTGGACCCACATTTGGCCAGGGACCAAGGCATAGTCCCGGCCGGAGACACCAACTTCACCATTTTCCCTGTGCACTGAATCTGAACCCTCCTCTCTTCTCAGATTGAAAACAAGATCCAAGCTGAATATGTTGTTAATGAGCTTCATAGGACCTGCATATGAAGAAGCTGGCGAAGCCGAGTACACTACCCCCTTCTTTGATTCCGAATCCAAACCCGAATCCGAATCCGAATCAACTCGCATTGAATCTTGCGCATCCTTCCACCACCTATAAGAACAATGAACAAAAAATTCGACTCCAACATATCAACAAAAAAAAAAAACCCCAATTCACATAAAGCAATGCAGGCACACCCAGATCAAAAAACAAAGCAAGAAAAAGCTGAGCTTGGTTGCAGCAAGAAAACAATGCATTGGAATTCAGACCCAACTAAATAGAAAATACCATATCGAAAAATCACAAGGACCCAATTGGAGTTTTGGGTTAATAGATTCCATGAACGAAGTAAAGAAGTGAAAAGAGAGTGAGCGAGTGAGTGAGAGAGAGAGAGAGAGAGACCTGTAGGGAACGAAGTAGACTCGTTGGTCGTTGTTGTTACTGTGGTTGTTGTTGTTGTCCGAGTCGGGTCGCTGAGTGGAATCGGAGTGACCCTCCATTGAACTCAGAGAAAGAAAAAAGCTTCAGAATTTGATTTGGAAAATGCACATCATTTTAGAGAGAGACAAAATGGCGGATTTGCAGAGAGAAACAAGTGGTGTGTAATGTAATGTAGTGTTTTTCTGTGAAGAGGATTCAAGGAGGGAAAAAATGTATAAAATATTTTTTTATTTTAATAATTACTGTATTAACATGTGTGTGCATGTGTTTTTATTATTATTATTATTATTTCTATTTTTTTTGTTAAATAATAATTTTTTTTTTTTTTTTTTGAAAAATTTAAGGCACACACTAAAGAGGACTGCGAGAGAAAAATCTGCGGAGAAAACGACGGGTTAATAATAAATAAAGAAAAAGGGTCTATTTTTTTCTTGTCTTTTCTTTTCTTTTATTTTCTTTTGATTTTGCTTCTTGCTTAAAACATGAAAAAATAATTTAATAATAATTTGACCAAAAATATTTTAAAAAATTAACAATAAGAGTACAGTTTAATTTGTTTGAAGGGTGATGATCACGATAATAGTAAAGTGTTTTTTTTTTTAGAAAAAGTTAGAGACATGGTACAATTTTTGATGATAGGAAATTTGTCCTTGAAGCTTTTCTTCTTTTTTAGTAAGTTTTAATTTATAGCACAAGTTGGTATGTAAATTAAAAATAATAATAGTATTTTTTTGGGGAAACTTAATAAAAGAAGAAATTCATTCAATATATTGTTTCCACAAAAAAAAAAAAAAAAAAAAATCTCACAACAAGATGATACGTTAAGAATTATTCTAAGATCTTCTAATGTGTATCTTATGGTATATACTTCCTAAAAGTTGATCAAGGATTCTAATATCTATTTATATCACTTTTGAAAATTTTAATTGTTTTAATTCAGTAACGTTCAAGGTTTAATTACCATTTGAAGCTCTATATATAAGGTGTGTAAGATTTGTTAAAACGTATATTACCTTAAATTCAAAGAATAAACCTTAAATTTAAAAGATGCTACTGTTATAGTCCTAATTGACTAAACTCAAGGATTTTCCTTTTTAATTTTTTACATTTTATTTCAAGAAGACATCAACTCATTCATAAGAAGATCTTACATAATCATGATCTCGTAGTAGGATAAATAAAACCCTCTATCTTTTTTTCTTTTTTTATTATTTTAAGTAAAATAGTTCATGTCAGCGGATGCCCTTAAAACAACTGTTAATAAATCATTTTTAGAAAATTTTAATATCACTTTTATGTGAAATGTAAAAATCTTTAAAAAAAATTAATTACTTTATTATTTTTCCATAAAATGCTTCTAAAATTAATTCCTAAATCAAGGTCTTTATGGCATTTGTTAACTGTTCCCTTTACCAGATTTAATGTTTTAAGATAACATCATTTAATGTATTGACTCTTAACTCTTCAATAGAGTAATTATTCTTATCAAAAAAAAAAAAAAAAATAGAGTAATTATTAGGCACTCACATGCTATTCACCACATATTACTCCACGTCAATAAAAACAAGTCAAATACCCAAAAAAAAATGACATAAGCTGACAAAGTCATGTGAAAAAAATATTATATTAAATAACCTGTAAGTGTTTTTTTTGTTGATTTGGAGTATCACACTATTATATTTTGAAAATACTTAGAAAAAAAAATTCACAAAAGCAACTAGCAGTAAGTTGTGTGATTTATGTTTTATTTTTTCCCAATATAATTGTATGGTTAAAGGAATAATTCTGAAGACATAATATTTCTCATAAAATATTTCACAATTGTCAAAATGATAAGTTCTTAACGGTGAATAATAAAATGATGTCAATTGTGAGCTCAAATAAAAACCAATAAAATCTCACCAACTCAATTATTGTAAAAATTGTTGTGTCTATAGCATTACTCTTTAGTTAAATGACCTATGCAGATGGAGTAATGTTTCTTGCCAAACAGTGAACAAAAGAATTTTAAGCAATTTTACTTCTTTCACAAAAAATAAAGGAGTGAAAAAGTATCTATATGTCAGTAAAGAATCATAGATGTGGCAACTAATTTAAGTTATAATAAGAAAAATCACTCTTCAAGAGGGAAGTTTTTTTATATAAAAAAATAAAATCACCCATTGCAGAATCCCAACTTCTGATTGTGAACAACTTACACCAGCTAACAAAGATGTAGATAAAGCAAATCAAACATGAGAGGATACCTTTGTTATAGTCTTGTCAAAATTCTGTGTTAGCAAATGAGTTCAGTCACATCTTTCATCTAAAAGCTAATTTCTTACCTGTCACAAGAGACATGCAAAACACCCTTAAGGAGTCAGTTTCATTATTATGACATTTCTCCAACTCTTTCGTTATATAAAATTTTGGAGCCTTTAAAGAATTACACATTTCAAAAGCATTTTACCAACTACTAGATGGTAAACCTATATACCTATCTATTTTGCAAATCAATAGCTTTTATCAATAAGCCAGATATACAACAACCAATTCGATTTCAAGAAAATGCTACACACAAGTCATTGACTTTTGATATGCTTCACAATGCTGACATATACCATTGATTGAAACAAAGAGAACTTGATATCGTAAATAAGAGCAACAGAACAAGAAAGAAATAGTCGCTACAGAAACAGATTACACCAGTAACATGTTAGAACAAGCATCCTAAACAGTGCGGCATACACCTGACACAAGAAACCAGCAGGCAATTCTGATCTAAGCAACTCAATTAGTAGTAGCGTGAGCCAGTATCATAAACACGACCTCCAGGGTATGAACCTCTTGGCTCGAATCCATGATCCCTGGCACCCCCAAGAAATCGAGCCCGTTCTCTATTGGAATCAAAATTATCACTATTGTAGCCTCTATGTGCTTCTCCTGCAGCAGCTGAGGTTGCAACTCCACTGTAACCATGAGGATCAGCAGAGCCCATGCCACTGTTAGGGTACTGGTCCATCATGGCTTGCTGGTACTGATGCTGCCGTCCCTGCGATTCTCTCCGTAGGAATTCATCCCTACGATTGGCATGCCGAGCTCGAAGTGCTGCTAATTGTCCCTCATACTGAGCATTTATTGCGTTTATTTTCTGAAAAATGAAAGGTCATTGTGCAAGATATAAGCTATATTGGAAAAATTAGGTAACAAGAACATCATGTTAAAATTATTGCTGAATTCAACTGCAAGGATGCAACCAAGACCCCTTGTAACGATCCCGCCCTAACTGTGTAGATATCGTCCGCTTTGGGGCCCATATCCCTCACGGTTTTGTTCTCCCCCCAAAGCACACAGCAATGGGGGAAAAGACCTCTACACATTTAAAAGAAGTCATTCCTTATAAGCACATCCCCACGTGCTTTCCTAAGCAGCGTGGAATTCCATGGATTGCAAGACCCCCCTTTTGGGTCACTACACCTCTTGCCTCCTTAATGGTGGGCTGTTAAGAAGTTGAACAAGAAAGTGGGAAACTTGATAAATACTGTTTCCTAATAGGACAATAACCCATATTATAAATATTTTTATGGTGGCCACTTCGATTTGGCCACAAGAACAATATATTTCAATACTTGTGTACTATTTCGGCATTGCCGCAATAGTACACAAGTCAATAGAGATAAAAATAGAGCCAATCTAGGCAAAAATTGCAAATAGGATTGTACTATAAAAAAGATTGCAAAAGGATGGCCCACTCATAACTATTACCACTCTTATCAAGCTATCTATCAAACAGGGTGCTCACTGCTCACCCCAGTAATGAATCAACATCAGTACATCACCCCCATGTGATCCTCACTAACTCCTAATTCCCATCCAACAGCCACTTTCTAAACTCTCATCAATGGCTCAGATGTCACCTCCCAAGGATCCAAGATTTGTGAAATCCAAGTTTCATTTCCTGCTGTGATTTGTTCCTTTACGCCTCCAAAAATCATATAAGAAAGCAGTTGGCAAAATCAACTCTCCATCACCACAGCACCCCCCACAAGGCTCTCCCAACTAAACTGATAAACTAAATAAAACTCGCCTATTATTTCAATAAGCCCAAAGCTCACAACTATGGGCCATAGACATCCCAATTTTGTAGTGAGGGGCATAACAAACTCCCCAAAACTTAAAATACATTGAGTCACTGGAGGCCAAATTGTCAATTCTCCATTTTACACACTACATATAAAAAAATGTTTCAAACTAAAATTTAGGTAACTATTCCATGAATGTGGTGTTGACATGCTTACTTCAATTTTAAAAACATTGGCTAGAAATGAAACAGAACTACATATTTCATATGACTTTGTAAATTTCAGCTGAGTCCAGCATCCTGTCCCCCAACCTTTGCTTGAAGACCTCCTGCAAAGATTGCCAGCATCTTGGTTGGTAGGAGGCAGTATGCGGACCAGGTCAAGTCTCTTCCTAAGTTCAGGCACATATATATGTGTGATGACTTGTTCAATTATGGTGTTCAAATTTTCCAAATAGACTCTTACCATATTTTCGTAAAGGTAAATTTTAAACTGTTCAATCTAATCCCACTAACAGCCCCACCCACACTTTTTTTTTTTATAAGAACTAACAACCCCACACAGAGTAAGAAAACCATATTCTCAAAATAAAAGATTGAATAAAAAAGGTTTAAAAAGTAAAAATAAAAAATTCAAATTCCATAAAATTAGGACATATGTTTTATATCAACTTATAACTAGGGTGACAACTTAAAATGTTATATTTTATTAAGTATCTTAAGTTTATTTCCTTTGAGTCTAAGTTAGTCTTTTATTACCTTATTAGGTTTTTGTTTACTAGTCAAAATTAGACCTATTAGAAAAAAGTTAATATCTAGAATGATGTAGAACAAATTAGAGAATTTGTCTACATGTGCTTGTGGTGGGTTATTGTTTAGGAGGATTTGTAAGGAAGGAAAGGAGAGAAATTTAAAGTGTTCAAGAAGAGTACCATGAGAGAGAAGAAGAACAAGAAAATGAATACTAAGGCTAATGTGCCTTAATACTAAAAAAAAAAATTAATATTTTTATTTCTTTTATATAAGTAAAAAAGTTTGATTAATAAACTAAAAACCTAATAAAATAATAACTAATAAAAGACTAACTTAAAATAAAACCTAGAAAATTATTTATCAAAAAAAAAAAAAAATTATCTCCTAGAAAATTTTAGACTCAAATAAACAACCAAAATACATTTTAATTCATAGTGGTTGCAGAAATTACACTTTTGCCCCTTAATACGGAATTGACCATAACTTGTTAGTTAAATAAAAATCCAAATTAAAAACTATTTTAACCATCAAACACATATAACTAGACCTCAATGAGTTTTGAACCCACAACCTTACCCTCCATCCATTCCAATGAAAGAAGGAAGTATCAATGGAGTTAGAACCCATTGGCTGAAGCCACTGAACACCATAAATTTCTCCCTTTTCTTCATCCTTATAACCCAAATCAAGCCCTTCCTCTTACCTACAAAACCCAGAAAGCCCTCATTCTTTCTCCTCTGAATAGCCATCAAATAACTCAAAAAACCACCCTTTGATTCCTAATATTCGCTATCCTGGAACTTGTTTGCTTCAATATATAGTATTCTTTCCCTTTTCTGTCTTATCACTCTAATCAATTTTGAGTTGCGACCCTTTCTTCAACTCTAAATCCTAGGTCCATAAATGCTCCTAACCTTACACCCACCACAAGCATGCATAAACAAATTCCATGACTCCATAATTTATCCTATATCAACTACTCCAATTAAAACTTTATTACCAAATGTTTCAAGAAATTAAAGAAGTTTCATAATTTAAAATAAATCATAGTAATCATCAAATATAAACTTTTTTTTTTTTTGTTTTTGTTTTGGTAAATACTCAGTCTTATATATTTACATTATGTGACTTAAGATATTCTTTTTCTTTTTCTTTTTTAAAATTATTTTATTATTCAATTTGATAATATTAAAGAAAGTTTTATCAGAAATATAGAAATTACTTTGTGTCCTTTAATCAACCCGTGATTGCACCACTATATTGCTAATTCAGGTGGGAGTAGGGATGGTACATCCATCTCAAATCACCTTATGTTTGAGATAAGATTGAGTGGCTCCAACCCCATTGCTTGACTTTGTCTAGGCCCTTGAAGTTGAAAGAATATGCTATGTTATTAAGAAATATGGCTTAACCACGGGTAAAATTTGTTATGTTTGACTAAAACCCCATGACTTCAATTTAGTCCAAACCTCAGGGAGATTTAGTAACATTTCCGAGAATTCAAGGTAAATTGAAATAGGGGTTAACCACAGGGGCTAATCTATAACTTCCCCTCTAAATAATTAAAAGATTTTATTGTAAAAAATCACAACTGCTGCAAAGAAATTGAAACTAACACCAAACTATAAAGACCATAAGTGAATTTTACCCAAAATGAATGAATAAGTCAACCACAATTGGTACAAAGAAAATGCACTTTATAATATGTACTGACCTCTTTATGTCTAGCATTTTCAGAATCCTCAGCATCATTCTGTTCCTTGGCTAGTTTCATAATGTCATTGTGGAATTTCTGCTCAAGAACTTCAAAAGTCTGCGGCAAAGGATTGCCCTCATATCCAATATCCATATTTTCTTCATGTGTTTGAGATCTGTGATCATTGTTGCTTTGTTTCTCCAAAGCCAGTTTGGGATCAGGCCTCTGACCCTGCAAATAGGATCTTGGAGGATCGACCCCTTGACCTGCATTACAAGAAGCATGAGTCTCTAAGTGCTAAAGAGTAAACTTACTTAGAAAATGAAAGGCACGTTAAAATCTTGACAAAGTGAGATGTTGGGTTTATGAAGCAAACAATGGTTTGTATGATCATGAATTACTAAGAGTGGTGAAAAAGTTAAAGTTACCCACTTACCCAGCCCTCCTAATTCAGCTGTGACTGGAGTAAGAAAATCTAAAAATGACTAAAGAAAACCCAGTTGTTTTTCCTCCACCCACACCCCCCCCCCCCACCCCCCCCCAAAAAAAAAAAAAAAAAACCCTCTTTTCTCCTTTATCTAAATATGATATTGGACACTTTGTTTTATGGATCAGCATATAAACTAGTAATAAAATCCTTGCAAAATGGTATCCTCTTGTTGTCTAATCAAATCACATCATACCAACATCTTCCCATTTTCCACTGGTGACAGTCATATCTAAATGTCCTACAAGAGCAAGGATGATTGTCTCATTTAGATTCAACATCTATGGAACTACTTATGGAACTACTTAACCAAAAAAAAAAACTATGGAACTAAAATGCATGGAAAGCATCTGTAAATCTATAATGTGGTAGACAAGAAAATGGCTATGAAGGGGCCAACAGGGGGAAGGAGACAAGACCACAACAGCTTCACATTTGCATCAGAACTCTTAAGAGTTAAGACTCTACTCAAAGACTGCATGAAAAAACTAATATGCAAGGTGACATTGATTGCAAGAGTTAAAGAGTATGAAGTTTATTAGAGACATCAATTGAACAGAAATCAGATATGTTTGTTTTTTTTCTTTCTTTGTTTTATTGGTAAGTTACACACACACCCAATTGGTATTGAACCCAAGACCTCACCCTTCATCCTATTATTATGGGAGAAGGAAGTGTTGGTCAAGCTATAGCTCATTGGCATAAATCAGCTATATTTATAATTTAAACACCATGATTCACCTCCTTAAACAAGTATCCAACATACTTTTATTTCCCTACTCACAAAGAATACAATATAGATAAGGAACGCATACATGAAGATTGATAGGATAAACTTTCATACAAGTGCATCTTTTTATTTATTAATAAGTTGAATAGACATCCCATGGGTCTTGCACCCATGACCTCACCCACCACCCTGAACTTTTAAGGGAAGGAGATGCCATTGAGCTAGAGCTCACTGGCAAGGCATCAACATTCTGAAGTCAACGAGCTTTAGTACAAATGACACTTCCTCCTCTTACAAGAGTGGGTGGTGAGTTCCTGGATTTAAAACCCACTGGGTGTGAGTGTAACTTACCAATAAGGGAAAAAAAATTGTATCCATATTTTAAAGATAGAATCAAATGGTTTCAGGTCCTCTATAGCAACATAGGTGTGTATGAGATGCACATATAAATGCATTCTTTTCCCTTCTATGTAAATATATCTGTACTCTTTCATCTGTATTTAAACTACTCAATTAAGTAAAAAAATGTTATAAGCTTATAGGGTCAACATCACAATTTTCCCTTCTTGGTAGAAAAAACTTGACATAAACCGTTAAAACAGAAAATTCAAAGGCAATAAGTTATACACTGGCCTCAGGCAAGGACTTAAATAAGATAAAACCCAGATCTCTAAGACTACAAAGATCAACCACAAAATAAATCAGATTTAACAGTTTATCTCAATGTAATTAAAAACTTTTACTCCTGTCCTCTTCATGGTAGACATATAAATAAGCAAAATTTCCATCTATCCCATAGGGAGCCTTATTATTACATATGGCAATGCGCTCACACACACACAGAGAAAACAATTACCACTTGCCTTCATTGAACATATGAGATGCCATTGAATTTGACATTTTGGACTCATCCCTTTCCCATCTCCATTGTCCCTCCGCTTTCGAGTTCCCATATGGATGCTCCCTCTCAGGAGTGAAGGCCTCTAGTCGCCCTTGGAAATGAACAGGCTTGTTTTCCATCCTCTGACTGGACATATGATGCATCTGACCACCAGCATATGTATTGACACCTGAATCGGCATACTGCCCTTGCCGTCTCATTACTATTAACTTAACAAAGCAGCTTGAATGAGAGACCTATCAAACACAAAAGCCACTAGTAAATGCGCATGCAGGAGAATCCTTGGAATTCACATTTTAGTTTTATTTCCATAAAAGACTGAAATTAAAAGTCGGCATTTCATTCCTGGACATGAAGAAACAGTGTTTAGCATCAAATATGCCTTAACTAAAGATCGATGATCATAAGCACAGATTTGAAACCTTTTTGACAGCAGAAACTGAAAACAAAATTCTGCCAAAAGAAACATGATAGGTAACCTCTGCTTTCCTACATTTTTCCAAATATTTTGTGAAAGATCATTCAACCAGAAGAATCCCATATAAGAACTTCCCTGGAGAAATTCATTTTCACTTCCACTGACAAAAAGGATCCTTTCTGATCCCTCAATATTCCTTGTGCAATTAATATAAACCCAATGGGGTCAATGATATGTCAAATGGCACCTCTTGGTGTTTCCAACATATACATCCAGGGTTCCAATCTCCCCTCCCTTACACAAAATGTACCCCAAAAAAAAAAAAAAAAAAAATTACGAACCCAATGTAAACATGTTAGCACACTACTTAAAACACTTGCATTATTGCATATATCATTATCATGGCACCACCAACCTCAACTAGTTTAATTTATCTAATGGAACAAAAAAATGCCTCAACCACACACTATCAAAAAAACCCATGTTGCTAAATTCTTTAAGTTTCAAAACAAATGTCCACAATAAACACCAAACAACTCTATCATATATCAAGATAATTATTTTATTATTTATCAAAAACAAAACTTTATCACATATCAAAAATACCCAATACCCACCATCAAATCCCATTGGCAGCTTACAGCTCAGGTTGTGCATACACATAGACATACACCATAACATGCATGAACAAGCATATACCTCAAAGAAACAAAACAAGAATTCCTACCAGTTCCTCATAGGCATTTTATCAAACAGAAAACGTACAAAACCCGAAAGCCCAAAAAGAGAAACAACTTACAGACAATAGCTATACCAGAGACCTAGCTAGAACCCTGATGATTAGCACAGCACAAAACCCAGGAGAAGAAAAGCTTTAAAGATTTGGCAGGAAGAAATTGAAAATTATAAAAATCAAGAAAAAAAAATTTTTTTTTTCTCTTACCTACTTTTAAAAATATACATATAATTTTTTTTTTTACTTTACATATATCTTCTCCCACTGTGACAGCTGAGGCTGAGAATCGAACACTGGCCAGGATTTGGTCTGCCTATGATGCCCAGTCTCGGGGCTCCAAATGGGTCGGGGTTAATTTGGACAGTACAAACAAACTATGCGTTTTATTTCAGAGTTGAAGCAAGGTTTTATTTCTTACCCTCTTCTAAAAAAATTATATATAAAAAAAAAAAAAAAATCAAGATTTTATACCAAAAATATTTTATAACAAAACAAATGAAATTTTATTTTCCCATAAAAAAATGTAACTTTATTTTATAGGGATAACTAATATTATGCCCGCGCAATATACAGTATAATCAAAATTTATATATAAACTATAAAATAGATAGTAAAAATAAATGAATATTTTACTTTTAAGTTATATAATGAATGTATATTGTGTGAGACTAATGTATTACTAAAGGCATATATATATATATATATAATTGAATGGAAGATGGTAAATAGCTATGTAACTAATATAAAAGGAGATACCAAAAAAAAATATAAATGGATTTTTTGGTTGAGAAAAACTAAGATTTAAGATATTGGCAATAAGTTTTCATCCATAATTGAAAATATAGCATTGAGGTATGATGAGAATTGAGAAGTTATACCTTTCAATAGTACGTCATTTTTGGCCTTTACTTGTGAACAATAATCACTATTATTTGATATACATTCAATAAAATAAAATAAAAATAAAAACTGATAAGAATAATTAGGTTGTGTTATTTCTATTTAAAAAAAGTACTGCAATTTTTAAGATTATAGAGTTTAACTAAAACTCAAACTTATGCCTTCAATCTCATATTGTTAGGATATTTATAAAGCTATCCCATAAAAAATGAACTATATATACACACACACACACGTGAAAAGAGGGAAAATTTTTTGATATCTAGAATTTAGATTGTAATCAAATTAAGATTTTAATTTTTTATCAACTTAGAAATTATAGAAAAAGAAAAATTATAAATATTTTTTAAATATAAAAATCTAAAAAAAATTTTGCAATATGGTGAAACCATTTAACATAACAACAGCGTCTAATCTCAACTTTTATTATATAATATATGATACTCAGAAACAAATATCCATGAAATAAGTCTATTGTGTATGCTAATTGTCGAATTATATTATTATATTTTGGCAAGTGAATAGTTTATTAATAAGATATAAAAATAGAGGCTTAGGTTAATCTCAAATGATAATTTTTAAAATATCTAATTTAGGTGGTATTTCTATAAATTGTTGCAAAACAGTATTTTGGGTTTAAAACAAGTGGTTTTTTAAAAAATTGTGTTGAGTTTTTGTTATGAAACAGAGTTTTAAGTTTTAAAAACGTCTTTTTAGGCTCTCGAAACACTTAACGAAATAGGCTCTTAGTCCCTAACCATAAACGACACTTAACAATATTTTAAAGTTTTCATTCTCCTCCAAGTCTGCCACTTCTCAATCCCTCGCTGATAAATTAGACATGGCAAAACGGGCGGTTTGGGTCGGGCCAATCGGGTTACGGGTCACGGGTAAAAAACGAGTCATTTTAAGCGGGTCAAAATCGGGTTTGGGTCGGGTCGGGTTGACTCGTATTTTTCACATGAATTTTTTATTATTTAATTTTTATATAAAAAAACAACATGTATCTGTCATTTGGAAAGTTATGCAACAAATTACTTAATGTAAAAGGCATTATTTTGAATTCACCACTTATATCAAGAATAAACTCAATTAAACTTATTAATACTCATTCAACAATTTTAAAATTATACAAATCCTAACATTACTATCTAAAACAAAATAACACAAAGATAAGTAAAACAAATACACAAGTTTTATTTCTGCACAATATCAACATTCCAAATATAAAACAAAATTACAAATGACTTATTGGATAACTCATTTGATAAAGAATAAAAATATATAAGAAATTTACAATCTTGAAAATTAATTTTATAATCTATTATCAGTTGTGGTTGACACTCTATTTCAATTTGAAATATACTTTAAAATTTGATTGCTTACTTATTCATACATGGTCTCTTTTATGAATATCATATTATTGTTAAGCAACACACACTCTAGAATATATCATAATTTATTTTGAAAAGCTGTTTATTTTGGACATAAATTATTAAAAAAATAGGTCTAAGTATTCATAATTTATGCTAATTTGATATTTTAGCTTCACTATTTTCACACTTGTGAATATTTCTTACATGTCTACAATTTTAAATCTATGTTTTTAACTCTACTATAACCAGATTATCTTGGCATGTACTTTACTATTTGATATCTAAAAATATTCACTCATTACAGAATGTTCAACCATTAATCTTTCAATTAATTTGCATATAGTTATGTAAATGTATCAATTGTTTCCTTAAAGTTCACAATAAACAATTAAACCAATATTGTCTTAGTTTTACTATTTTTTTTTTACCAAAAAAAAAAAGTTTTAAAAAAATGGTTCGGGTTCGGGTTCGGGTCAGGTCGGGTTGACCCGCAAAAAACACGGGTCGGGTCACGGGTCAACCCGTTTTTGCTTCGGGTCAAAAAATCGAGTTCGGGTCGAGTATTTTTCGGGTCGGGTCGGGTTGGGTTAGAAAATTCTAACCCGTTTTGCCATGTCTACTGATAATCATCTACCATTTGTTACTCAAATACTCACTTGTGCATATAATCGCCCAAAACAGCCACTGTCAAACCTGTGCAATCAAGACCAAGTCTTTAGACATATATAAAGGGGTCCAAGTGCATTGATGAGATTAATTCTAAGTCACTATTAAAACATACTTTAAACGCATTTGATTTCAAATTTATCATCTATCGCGATGGCTAGAAAGGACGCAAATCACGATGCAATGAGCGACATGACTAGTAACCTAGCCATAAATTAGTTTTGGGGGGAAAATAGCACAATTGGTAATTAGAGCACCCACAGCAGATGTGGGATATGTGCCAAATGCTAAATATTTGGCACATATCCCACACCAAACCGTGTTTAGCCCCATTTATCAGATGGTGTAAATGGTATATTTTTTGTAACATTGAACAGTACAATCACAAATTTGCAATTGTACGGTAAGATGTGGTATATTGGTTTATTAATTTTTTAATCCTCATTCACTCTCATTTCTCTTTCGTCTCCTTCAGTGTTCAGCATTCTTCACCGCCTCCATCTCCATCTCCACTCTCTCATTCTCTTTCTGCTTCCCTCTTCCCTGTTGCTCTATTTTCTTCCCGTTCAAGAATATGAGCTACCACCGACTACCATCACTGATCTATATCCTTCGTTGGTTTTTTTTCTCCCTTTTCTTCACTCTCTTCTCTCTGTTCTCTCGGCGTGGGTCTGGGTTGTGGTAGTGATTTTCGATTGTGGGTTTGGTTGTAGGTTGTGGTTGTGGTTTCCGATGTGGGTTTGGTTGTAATTTCCGATTGTGGGTTTGGTTCTAGGTTGTGGGTTTGGTTGTAGGTTGTGGTTGTGGTTTCCGATTGTGGGTTTGGTTCTAGGTTGTGGTTGTAGTTTCCGATTGTGGGTTTGGTTGTAGGTTGTGGTTCTGATTTTCGATTATGGGTTTGGTTGTAGGTTGTGATTTCTGATTGTGGGTTTGGTTGTAGGTTGATTTTTGAGTGTGGGTTTGGGTCTCTGTTCTCTCTCCTCTCTGTTCTCTCCCCTTTTTTCCCCCTTTTCCGTTGGTCTCTTTGTTGTGGGTCTCTCATCTCTGTTCTATATCCCGGAGAACTAACCGAGCCTTTGTCTCATTAGAGAGTAGGCTCTTTGAATCAATTCTTGGCGCAAGAACTTTGTGAGTGGACTTCCGATTTCGTGAAAGAGGCCCTGGTGAAATCTGTGCATGGGAATAGCTCGCTGGTCTTACTCTGTTTGGGCGATACTATTTCATCGATTCACCGTACAGGTAAGTTCTCCTTCTTACTTTTGATTCACCGTATTTCAGTGTTTCCTTCTTCTCTGTTGCTCTTGTCTTTTGGTAGCATGATTATTTAATTCGTCATTCTGCCAACTACTAGCATACAAATCAATTCAAGTGAATTCCCTTGTCTTTGCGTAATACAATAATCATTTATATACGGATTGGTTTAACAATTTTTTTTTTTTTTTTTGATGAGTGTTGGTTTAACAATTGATGTCATATTTTAATCTAGACAACATCTTGACCAAGCCGAAAACATTTTGGGTGTCATAAATGAAGCACAAACTGATTTTGAGTGATTTTCTCTCTCTCGCTTACTCAGTTGTGTAGAAATTAAGGTGAAACTTTAATTCTGTCAACTTCCCTGTTAACCTTAATACAGTCTACTTATTCTTAAATACAAAACAAAACAAATGCATGTGTTTGATGAGGGCTCACATTTTGAGTTTGGTAAATTTTGCTAGAGAGATACATTGACAAAGTTTAGTAATGATATATTTTGTTGTAATTAACAAACCAGAACAAGCAGTCTTCATAGATATTTAGAGCATGGACTCAAGAAATTATTCATCATTCACTGATCTCATACGGGGGAATAGTAATCTAGAGGATGAAATTTTCGATTTAACTGAAAGTAGTCCCCTGTTAGTTGAAGAGTCTCCACTGAATGATGAAGTTGCCACTTCTAAGAAAAAATCAGCACGTGGTGTCAACTTCAGTGCTGAGGAAGACAAGCTGCTTGTAGAAGCATGGCTCAATACCAGTGTTGATCCTGTGTATGGTAATGAGCAACAGAAATCAACATTTTATGGCAAAATTGCAAAATACTTTAAGGAATACAAGACTGATTCTACACGTAGTGTTGCTTCCCTAACAACTCGATGGGGAACTATTAATAGGGAAACAGTTAAATTTGTTAGGTCTTTAGCTAAAATTGAAGCAAAGAATGAAAGTGGAACCACGGCTCATGACAAGGTATAAATTTTGCAATAGTCTTTAATTTTTTTAGATTTACAACACAAATAAATTATTTGAAGAAACTAATTACGTTATATTTATTTAATTTTTTTTAGATTGAGAAAGCAAAGGAATTGTTTAAAGAAATTCACGGTTCCGTTTTTCAATTTGAACATTGTTGGCTAATCTTGAAAGATTTTCCAAAGTGGGCATCTACTACGCCTAGGGAAGATTTAAGAAAAGAAATGCCTCAAACTCCAGAGTCAATAGATCAAGGAAGGGGGGTTGATGGCATTATGGATTTCAAGAGGCCAATAGGTAAAAAAGATGAAAAGGCTAATCGAAAGAGAAAAGATGATGGGAAAGATATTGCAACGGAATATTTGAAAAAGAAAATGAAAGTTCTTGAAGAAGGTTGTGCAGCCGAAAAAGAGAGAGTATGTATCAAAGCGGAAAATGTTCGCTTGAAGAGTTGAAATAAAATGAAAGAATTATGATGCTAGACACAAGTGGCATGGATGAAGACCAAAGAACTTTTTATAATGGACTCAAAAAGGAAATCCTTGCAAAACAAAGATCAAGTCATTCGTTGCGTTGAGATGATGTTGGTGATGTCTTGTTTCAAACTTATTTTGGTAGTAACTAATTTTAGGCTGTGATATGTATTTTGTGGCATTTTTTGGGCCTAGCTGATTTTAGGCCTTAATATGTATTTTGTGATCTTAGCAAAAGGTCTTGACTCTTTTATTATGTGATATCGTTGTAGATTCTGATAGGCCACTGCCATGTAATTAATCATAACATTTTAGATTATATAAAATGTCGTGTATTTTCTATGTGTTTTACTAAATGCTTGGTTTTATGTGGGCTAATGAAGATAATTGATGAATGTTTTTTAGCATTGCCCATCATTATATCAGGGAATGCATTATCATGGCTAATGTTGTATTAAAGTTTGTTTCTGAGGAGGCATGTTTGAATGTCTCACTCCAAAGTCTATTGTGGCTGCAAAGTACCCCCCCCCCCTCCTTTTTTCCTGCTAATTTATTGTTGAAACTAATGAATTAGTTTATCAAATGGTGTTATGTCATGTAAGTTTTTTGAAAGTGGTCATGTGTTATCATTTTGGTCATGGCTCCCATTTCAGGCTGTGGACTCTTGTCTGGGATGATTATCTAGCTTCAATTACTATGTAGAACACAATAGAGTCACATGAGACATCCTTATAGCCTCTAGGTCTTATTTTGTAATCAATTTCAATGCACTTGTTTAATCAGCCTTCCATTAGTAGATGATTCAACCACATGTAGATACATCTGTAGCATGTATAACCATCATGTTAAGTATTGGTTGTCTATTATAAGATTATATGTAAGCAAATATGCTCAGGATTTTCTCATATGAAAAGTAAAATAAAAATCAGCGTCATATACTTCTCGACTGTTAAAAAATTGTTTATGAGCAAGATGTTCTTGGGATTTATTCATGTTAACCGAAAAAATAAAAATGGTATGCTTGGCTTATGACGTTGTTTTAGTGTGATGTACAATGAGTGTAGATTTCACTGACAGGGTTTTGTTTCATGAAAAAAATATTTGTCATCGCGATTTTATATTGGACCAAAGTATTTGTTGAACCTATGATGATAATAGGTCTTTGATTGGAAGAGTTGTGGTTTTGGTGATAAGAGATAATAAAGCTGCCTTCACTCAATTGGAACAGTTACAGTAGTTGTAATGAGAAAAATAAGAACTTTTATTTTATTTGTAAGTGATTCCTTTTAGTGGTTAATGAAAGTGCTTATTCTCCCAAAGATAAATAAATAAATAAATTGTGAGCACCATGTAGACTCTCTCATTTCTCTTTGCATCTAATTTCCATTTAGTTAATCAGACTCTATGGTTGACTGACAATTTTATGTACAAATTTCACTTAATTCACAATATTATTCATTCATAAATAAATAAAATTGTGACCACTATGTAGTCTCTCTCTTTTTTCTCAAGTTCCAATGGTATCTTTTGACTTGAATTAAACTTCTACTTTTTGTTGGTGTCTTCATGAGTGTTTGTGCACACGACCAGACCATTATGCTTGACTTTACTTCATTATGCACTTTGTAGCTCACTTCTCTCACTCTTGATAATGCATTCTTGTGTTGAACCATTCATTACTCATGAAATGGCAAAACAATAAAATGAAATATAAAATATGTGTCGCTAGCCATCTTCCTCAACATCCGTACTTAAGTTACTCTTACCTTTTAATCAATATTTTCAAACATTTATGTACAATTTTCACTTAATTCACAATATTATTTGTTCATAAATAAATAAAATTTTGACCACTATGTAGCCTTTCTCTTTTTTCTCAAGTTCCCATGGTATCATATGATAGTTCCATGTTTAAAGGGAATACCACAAGAGTGGTATGTTTAATTTACTTTAAAATCTATAATTTTCATTATTCAGTGTAATTACATTTTAAGATGCTAAAATCATTTTGGATCCTTAATGTTTTTGAAGCTATCACTCAGAATAACACAGGTACTTTAGTAACTTTGAAATTTTCTTAACTTCTTCCATTAGTAACTTCATACCCACTGGTGCTATCAAACATGATGTAAAGAAACCTACTTAACCAAAGAGTAGCAATGTGCTTATATTCATAAATCAGAATGGGGAAAAGAAAAAGAAGAGGAATTTACATTTTTCACATAAAAGAATATATATTATCTAGCATAGTGATATATTTAGATTAGGAGTATATACAAGGAACTTTCGTTCTGGATATTCCATTGGACACATCTCATAGCATAATCAGTAACTTGTGCGTATTAAAACAAATTAGTGAGAATTACTGGTTGGGGGTGATATTTGAGAGATGAAAGGGATTGCTCTGTTCTGTTTAGGTGTGCCCTATAGTGACTACTTTATGTTTCATTTACTTACTTAGATTTTTCAACCTTTTTACATTTTTAATTGTTTCATAAAAATTGTTGCCGTTTGGCTAAACTCACATTATAGATTATAGATTTTATATGATATGTGCTTATCCTTCTTTTATAATAAGATATTGCAATCAAACTTTCTTTTAAAGTCATTGATTTCATTTTATATTATGATAATGACATCTATATTGATAATTACTTTCTAATGTTTTCTTATAGTTTATCTCTATGGGTCGTTCCTTTTTTCGTAAATTGCTTGATGATGACTCAGATGAAGATGAGATAATTACAAAACTTCTTACGAGTTCGACATCACAACGTAAGCATCGTCGGTATATTGATCGTAATTATTTAGCAGGCCATAGAAGGCTTTATGATGACTACTTTGTCGAAGAACTTGTATATCCTCCCAACTTATTTCGAAGGAGATTTCGAATGAGACGTTCTCTTTTTCTTCGAATCCTATCTAAGGTAGAAGCTCATGAACCTTACTTTACCCAAAAAAGAAATGCTGCCAAAAAGCTTGGTCTATCTCCCCTTCAAAAGATGACCGCTGCACTTAGGATGCTTGCTTATGGAGTAGCAGCTGATTTTATGGATGAATATGTGAGAATAGCAGAAACCACTGCAATAACCAGTTTGAAAAAATTTGTTGCAGCAGTGGTTGCTATTTTTTCAGAGGAGTACTTGAGGTCACCAAACAATGAAGACATCGCTAGATTGTTAGCTCATGGCCAAAACCGTAGATTTCCAAGCATGTTGGGAAGTATTGATTGCATGCATTGGAAGTGGAAAAATTGTCTAACTGCATGGAAAGGGATGTATTGTGGTCATATTCGTGAGCCAAGTATTATTTTGGAAGCAGTGGCTTCATATGATCTTTGGATATGGCACTCATTTTTTGGGTTACCTGGGTCAAATAATGATCTTAACGTGTTGGAGCGGTCTCATGTATTTGAAGAGCTTGCACAAGGACGTTCTCCTGCAGTTACTTACTCAATCAATGGTCATGATTACACAATGGGATACTATCTTGCCGATGGCATATATCCACAATGGTCAACACTTGTGAAAACAATCCCAAGGCCACTAGGACCAAAAAGAAAATTATTTGCAAAAGCTTAGGAGGCATATAGGAAGGATGTAGAGCGTGCATTTGGAGTGCTTCAAGCACGATTTGCAATTGTACGTGGACCTGCACGGTTTTTCTATCATAAAACACTACAGGACATTATGAAAGCATGCATAATTCTTCATAACATGATTATTGAAGATGAGCGAGATGAAGCTGAAGCAGTGGACTTAGATTTTGAACAAATTGATGAGATTTCATGTACACCAATGTCACGTGAGCCAACAAATGAATATACGGAATTCATTCAAGTTCATCAATGCATTAGGGATCGAGAAGTTCATTCTCAACTCCAAATGGATCTCATTGAACATTTATGGCAATTACGAGGAGAGTCGTGAAAACTTTTGGTTTTGTTTATTTGTCCCCTCTTCTTTATAGAGTTGCCATTCAAACTTTTGATTTTGTTTATTTGTTTCATTTTGTTTTTATGAAGCTACCATTAAAACTCATTGGCTATGTTGTTTTGTTGTGTTAAGTTTAGTATTAGCCAATTGTTTTGTTGTGTCAAATTTAAATACCATTTGTCATCAAGGAAGTGGCAAGCTCAACTATGTTTAATTCCATTGGTTCTGTGTGAGTTAATGTTATTGGATGAGTTATTTGTCTAAGTTTTTTATGGACTGCATTGGTAGTATAGTTTAGTTGAAATAACTTCAACTTGACAGGTTGGCTTTTAGATTATTGAATTAAGAGTATTGTTTACTTATTTTCATTTAAGTTAAGAGTATTGTTGAATTAAGAGTATTTTCAGTTTTCAGAATTTTGTCATGCATGTAATAATGTGGCTGATGCTTTAGCAAAAAATATTGTGGCTGATGCTTTAGCAAAAAATATTACTAGCAAAAAAAGCCAAACTTTGTACAGGGTAGCAGGTGTGGCTGGATTACTAGCAAAAAAGGCCAAAATTTCTACAATGCAGCAGGTGTACAGGCCAAAATTTGTATAGGCCAAAAAAGGCCAAAATTTGTACAGGCCAAAATTTGATGCCCATGTCAATAAAAGGGGAATGTTTGTATATAAGGTTGGTGTTATACCCACCGCAGGTTGAGGATATGGCTACCACTACTAGGAATTAGAATGAAAACATAATTATAGAAGGTCAGATTAGGTGTGTCATGTGTGTGTATGAAACTATGAACAAGCTTGTTTTTTTTTTTTACTTTATTGAGTATATTGAAGCCCAGGCTGTCCGGTTTCTAAAAAAAAAAAAAGATGAAAATGTTACCGTTTTAGAGCCCAGGCAGATGGTGTGTATGAAACTATGAACAAGCTTGTTTTTATTGACTCTATTAAGTATATTGAAGCCCAGGTAGTCCGGTTTCTAAAAAAAAAAAAAAAATTGAAGCCCAGGCAGTCCGATTTCTAAAAAAAATAAAAACAAAAAAAAAATATTTTGAAGCCCAGGCAGTCCGGTTTCTAAAAAAAAAAAAAAAATTTTGAAGCCCAGGCAGTCCGGTTTCTAAAAAAAAAAAAAAAATTTTTGAAGCCCAGGCAGTCCGGTCTCTAAAAAAAAAAAAAAAAAAAAGAAGATGAAAATGTTACCGTTAGAATTGAAGAGATTTGAAAATGAGATTTGGGTTGTGGAATGTTACCATTGAACAAATAATAAAGAAAGAATAAGATAAGAATTAAGAAATAATATTTTAATGAAGTGATAAAAATATAGAACATCTGATAAATGAGATATTGTAAAATGATGTGGTAAAATAATAAAGTAGGTTTTTGGTGTGGTAAAATGGCATAAATTTTGTAACGTCTGCTACGGATGCTCCTATGTATATTCTCAATCAAAATTTATAGATAGCTACCCACTTGTAGTGGGTAGGGAGCCCTTTAACCCAAGGTTAAAGGGGGCACACTAAGATTACTCCACAAAGGGTGGACAAACCAATAGGTAGACATATCTCACCCTAACAATTCCAACATTCATTCAGCCACTTTAATATCTCACTATGCCCAACAACATAAATGGTGTTAAGTTTCATTGGTGCTAATATATATATATATATATATATATGAAAGTTTTTGTCATCCCCATTTAGGAGTGGTAATTCGTGTTCGTGTGTCAAATTTATGTCATGTTGACTTATGAGACTTGACTATGTATGTCAACATTAACCCGACATATTTATTAAACGAGTTAAGACTTTTCAACCCTAACACGACATGTTTATTAAACGAGTTAGTTGTATTGACCTGTTTATCAGATTTTATCAAAGCGAACAAAAAAAAAAATACAAATTTTAGTATTAACCCAATTGATCTGAACTATGAAAAACCAAAGAAATAGATTTTTTAATACAAAATTCATAACTAATGAGTAATCTTATCACAAATAATTATTCAAAACTAAAACTGATAGGACAAAAAAGTATTGACCCCTTATAATTAAATTAATTAATTAATTAACCAAGTTATTAATTAATCAATTTAACATGCAAACGCGTGGTAGCACAAACAAATCATGATAAACTAATTATGAATAGGGAAAACCTAACGGCAAAAAACCCCCGCCGAATGATTTTCAGGTCACCACTCCCAAAACTCCACTATTATCACAACAAGCTATTATAAGTAAAAGAATCTCAAGTACCTTACTAACCTACAGTTGAACCCTTACCCCAATACCCAATTGGACTTATTCTGTAGTGACAATTTTTCCTTTTAATGCACGGCTCTTAAGTACGTAACTAACCAATGCGCGAATCCCAGTACACGACTTCAATCACCAACTAGAAAGAGTTGTTGGTTGCAAAGTTCTTCAGTTCATCCACGATGAAGATCAAGAAGATGCTTGGTCATAAAATCCAAAGGTGCACATACACAGCAACTTCTTCATAAGAGATGAACTAGAGCAAAACTTTGTCTCTGGTCATAATTTGCTTGAACAGAGTTTGCTCAATGCTTGTGCAACTTGTGAACACTTTGACGGCCATTAAAACAATCCTTTTATATGTCTAAGATTAAGAGAAAAGAAGGCCCAAAAATACATCCATGGATCCCAAGAAATCAGATCAGAAATTCTGATTTTATAAACCTCCACAGATAGAAGCTGTCGAGCATCTGTGGAGATAGCTGTCGAGCCATAGGCAAAACAGTTTCCTTAAATCTCGACACATACCAACTGTGAAGCTTTAGTAACTTTTTACTTTCAGCTAGTTTTCTTGAACAGACTTGAAGGCTTCAACACTTGATCTTGAAACATGGTTTCTTGAAGTATTTCAACACATCCCAGATCTACCCAAATACAAGTAAAGTGCGTTTTGTCAAATGATTAGCCAATTACATAAAAGAATGACATATGTTCTTAACAAGTGAACCACATATGTCCTTAACAAGTGAACCACATATGTCCTAACAAAAACATATCTCAAAATCACAAATAATCAATCGCAATATGTCAAACAAAAGAAACCACAACAACTAATAAGTTTATATAGGGTATATTGGTAAAATAACATTTCATTGAACGAGTCAGACAGGTCAAATAGATTCCATTAGTTGGACACGAACACACCTGTTAATTAAACAAGTCAATTGTATCAACCCGATGTAACACAAACCCATTAAGCCTCAATCCATAACTTGCTAACTTCACGTTGTGTTTGCAAGTCAGGTCGGATTTTACCATCCCTATGGACCCCATCATCCATTACCAATGAAGTTGTATAATCCTTAGGGATTGTGTAGAAAAAAATTCAATACTGGGAAAATTCTTAGGTGCATGGTGGTGAAAGGCCTCAACGCCTTAAAGGAAGTAATAGTGACGACAGTGTCTTTCTTCGTATTCTCAACAACAAAGTTGGTACTCAGCTTGGCCAATTCTACTAACATATTGCTCCACAACCTTACAACCCTTCTTTTTGATAAATTTGAAAAAAAAAAATCATAAAAAAAACATTATAACCGTTCTTTTCCACTATAATCTGGCCTCTAATTGGCACTTGAGCTATTCTAATTCATAGTTGGGCTTCGACTTGGACTGTATTGGGCCACTTTTAGGATTCTCATCCTCATTGGACTCCACACATAATGCTGATTATTTTGGTAGTGATTTGATTTCTCATCATTGGGATAGGGACAGGGACGGAACCAGGATTCGAACCTGAGGGGGGCAAAGTTTAAAATAAATTTTTTTTTTTTATGAAAATAAAAACTAACGTTTATTTCATATTCAACAAAATATTACATATAAAATAAGTGTTTCTTAAACATTTCAACACATTTATCAAAATGGAACTTGACACTATTTCAGAAGAGATCTAAAAATATATATATTTAAGGACAAATCTTAATTTTTCAAATTACATATGTATACCAGCTTTTATTTTTGTTTTTTTATTTAATTGGGGGGATTATTAGGACCAAAATTTAAAATTTCAACATATATATATATATATACTAGGTTTTTTTTTTTTTTTTTTTTTTTTTTGGGTTTTGGGAGGGGGGGGGGGGGGCAATGGCCCCCCCTGCCCTACTGTAGGTCCGCCCCTGGATAGGGAAGCTCAGATAAAGGTTGAAACGTAATGAGGTGTCTACAACCAAATATGAATATTTTTCATATATAGATTTATTTTGTCTTTTAATTGATTTCCAAAACTATCTTTCAAAAAACATATCTACAAAATCTAAGCTTAAATTTAATCTTAGATCTAGAACTAACAAATTGCATGTTGCATCTCATAATTGCCTGTATCATATTGCATATTGTATGTGGGTACATAAAAGGTCATTCGTAATCTAGAAGATCGAACTTTGTTCAAGTAGAGTGGGTGCCTAACACCTTCCCACTCTGTAACCTAGCTCTCAAATCTAGGATTTTAGGTTCATAGATTAGTGTTTTATCATTTCTTTTGGTAGAATGTAACTAGGTTCAAAGCTTTGTAATTTTTACTTTGATTGTAACTAGGACCAAAACAATGTAATTTCTACCAACTGTATATATTTTGATTATTGAAAATTTGAGGCAATTCAATTATACAGTTTTGTATTTTGTTGTTTTTCTTATTTTTGGTAAATAGAAATAAGTAGCAACTCCACATAAATTAAACCCAAAGAGGTGGAACGTACACTCTTTTGAGAGCTCACCTGTTCTGGTCTCTCACACACTTAAAGAATTTTTACAATTGCAATTCATATGTTTCAATTTGATCAACTTTGTATATTATATTGGCTTCAAATTAAATGTCACATCATAATTTGCAACAACTAATTTTCTAATATGATTTCTTGTCCCTGAACACAAGTTTTTAAATAATAACTACAACATATAACTACGGTTATATAGGTTGTTTTTCAAATGACGAATAGAATGCTGATTGGAAATCCAAATACACTTATATGACTCATTTATCATGTTTTTCGAACCACTATATTCTTCTAATCTTAAAAATTGAGGTTCAATATGATGAAAATTATTTTACCAGTGGATTATGCCTTCTCACAATTCATTTAAAAGTACGTGTACTCTTATGACTATTTTTTACCTTGGCCAAAAAATAAAAATTGACATAAATCATGATAACGTATAACCATAAGCAAAAGGCAATACTTAAACTAGAAGCCAATTAACTTAACAATGACCCTAAATCTAAAGGTCACAATTCTTAAAAAACGCTTAATTTTATAAATAAATGAAAATTAACAAAAAGGCATTACTTGAACTGGAAGCCAATTAACTTCAAAAATGCTTATATATTTTGAAGTCATAACTCTGAAAAACAGTTATTAGAGGGAAATAAAAAAGAATGAATATATAGATGTGAGAGACCGGGAAAATTAGGCCTCTTAAAAAAGAGAGATTTGTGAAGTGCTTTTTAAAACACCTCTCTTTTTGGGTAAGTGATGTGGAGTCGCTACTTATTTTTTATGCAAAAAAATAAGAAAAACTAAATACAACATGACTGAATAGCATCCTTTCATTGATTGAATAAAAAATTACATAATTGAAAATTTGAAAATTGCATGGCTTTGGGTCCTAGTTACAACCTCCCAAAAATACATGGTTTTTTGTCCTAGTTATATTCTACCCAAAAAACAAAAATTAAAGACAATGCTTGGATCTACTTACCCAAATATTTAAATTTGGAGGCCAGGTTATGGAATGGAAAGGTGTTAAGCACCCATTCCGCCCAGACAGAGTCTGGTTTTCTAGACTCTTATGACCTATGTATAATTTATGCATGCTATGAATGATATGTTGAACATGTGAAATAAAAATGAAATCGTACAAATTTATTTATGAATTCATTCTCTTCTTTGTTTTTTTTTTTTTTTTGTTTTTTTTTTTTAAATTCAGAGATGTTTTGGAATATGTAGAAAAAATGGTTTTTTTTTTTTTTAAGATAAAAATTCAGATCTATTTTTTATTATATAAAACAAAGTCTTTTGATTTGAAAAATATCAAATCTATTTTTAAGAACTTAAAAAAAATGGTTTTTGATTTATAAAAGATCAAATATGTTTTTAAGAACTAAAAAGATGATTTTTTTTTTTTTTATGACAAAAAAACCTGATCTGTTTTTATATGTTTAAAAAATGAAAAAGATTTTTTTATGAAGAGAATTTTACTTATAACATAAATTTATGCATTATGAAACAACCAAAACAAAAATAACCATAAACACAATCATACATAATCTTTTTCCTTGTTTCAAAATCTGCATATGCTTTTTTTTTTTTTTAAATCATATTTGCATCTATAAGAGATACATATCAATTTTTTATTTGAGAAAAATTCAGATCTACATCTAATGAAGATGCAAATCCGTTTTTTGATTAAGAAAAAATTCAGATCTACATCTAAGAAAGATGCAGATCCATTTTTGTTTTAAGAAAAATTCATATCTTCATCTAGGAAAGATGTAGATCTGTTTTTGATTTCAAGAAAAATTAATTGGTTATATGCAGATAATTGAAATTAAGAAAGAGATTGTAACTAATAAGGGTAATTCTAAAAGTTTGATAAACTCATTCACATAAGGCAAAGCTGACAGTCTTATGAACCCGTCGACCTTGCTTGTGCATTCATTGACATAAACGACGATGTCATAAAGCCAACAGTTCCACCTCAAGGCCGATGGCTACGTCTCGAATGAGACAACCAGAATGTAGACAGGATAAGAAGCTAACGGAAGGAAGCTGAAAGGGATAAGTAAACCTTTGACGGGTCTGACATGGCTTTGCTTGGCCTCCACACATAAGTATATAAGGAAACATCTTATGTCCCATGACGGAAGAATGCAAACACGCGTATTAATGAAGATCTTCCCTACAAGGAAAGACCATCTATGCCAAGGAATGGATGTCAACCCTATGCTAATATAAAAACCCCAAAATCCTCACAAACCAAGGCATGCATAACTTGACCTTCAGAGGGTATTTGGCCAGTACCACACCGGTACTCTCTACAAGGTCTTCTTTGTTTTTTGTTTTGCAGGTGTTGTCTCAAGCACATGAGAACTGTGTGACTTACTGATGATTTTTGGCATCATCAGTTGGCGCCGTCTGTGGGGAAGCGTTCGTTTTGTAAGCCATACTACTGCTTCCCAAACAAAGAGTTGCATGGTACTTACTCCCTCGATGGTAATAACCAACAACAATCAAGGGGACAAACCACAAACCACCACCCTCGAAAGACAAGTTCAGACTCTCGCCATGGCAGTAGAACGTCTCACCAAGCAAAACCACGACCTAGAGGAACAACTACGCCAAAAGAATGCAGGGCTTAATAATCAGGAGGAGGACTAAGAAGATACAAGCGCTAAGAAAAAGGACTAAGAAAGGCCGAAGGGCAACAACACCTTAAGCAGACAAGAGCGACAAGGCACGAGCCGTCCATCCGTCGCAGAAATGGCTCCACTACACATGGTCGCAGAAATGCAGATGATGAAGGAACAGATGGATTTCATGATGAACACCCTCAGAGGTCGGGTGTCAAGCGACCTCGACGAGTTCATCCATCGAACTAATTCACCATTCACTGTCTCCGTCACTTCATTTCCCCTTCCATTGAAGTTCCGCATACCGAAGGTGGAGATCTATGACAGATCTAAGGATCCCCTAGATCACTTGGAGTTTTTCAAGACCCTAGTGCACTTACAAGGAGTAGCAGACGAGATCATGTGCAGGGCCTTCCCCATTACGCTGAAGGCCCCCGCAAGGATTTGGTTCAGCAAATTGACGCCCAACTCCATTAGCACCTTTAAGGAGTTAAGCGTCCAGTTTGCCTCACACTTTATCGGGGGACATAGATATAAGAAGTTCACTGCATGCCTGATGAGCATTAGGTAACGGGAGGATAAGATGCTAAGGTCTTACATAACCCGCTTTAACAAAGAGGTCCTCTCGATCGATGAATGAAGCTGACAACAAGATATTCATGGCTGCATTCACGAATGGGTTATGAAAGGGTAAGTTCCTATTTTCTTTATATAAGAATGGTGTGAAGACCATGTCGAATGTACTTTACAGGGCTATTAAGTACATGAACACGGAAGATGCATTGTTGGCCCGAGAAGGGAAGCCCAATAAGAGGGAAAGACAAGAGGACACACAGTAGGATATAGGCGGAAGATGGCTAGGACCAGAGAACAGCGAGAGGACAGGTGCTTCAAACCCCCAACTGGGAGATTCTCAAGCTTCACCCCGTTGATTGCCCCGATCGACCAAGTCCTAATGCAGATCAAGGACGAAGAAGCCTTGACATTTTTCAGCAAGCTAAAGGGAGATTCCAATAAGAGGTCTAGAGACAAGTACTGCTACTTTCACCGTAACCACAGTCATGACACATCTGACTGCTATAACTTGAAGCAACAAATAGAAGCTTTTATCAGACAAAGAAAGTTGCAGAGCTTTGTCAACAAGGAAAAAGCAGACCCTCCACAAGGGCAGGTTCCCCGATGGAAGAACGAGCATCCTAAGCCACCCATACGAGATATAAGAATGATCATGGGAGGTACTGCGGCCTCCAGCTCATCCAAAAAGGCTCGTGAGACTTACCTAAGGATGGTTTAAAACGTCCAGCTGATGGGTTTCGTCTCGAAGATAGCACAGATTAATAACCCTAACATCGAATTCTCAAAGGAAGATGCTCGACGTCTACACCACCTGCATGAGGGTGCACTTGTCGTTAGCAGACGGGTAGGAGACTACAACACATACCAGGTCCTGGTTGACAATGGAAGCTCTGCTAACATCCTTTACTACCCGGCATTCTAGCAGATGAGGATTGAGAGAAAATGGCCAGTTCTGACCAATGCCTCACTTGTTGGGTTCGAAGGGACAAAAGTGTACCCCCTCAGCGCAGTCACATTGCCTGTAACGGTTGACGATTACCCTCAGTGGATCACTAAGGATGTTACGTTCCTTGTTGTTGACTACTCGTCCATCTATAACACTATCCTAGGACGACCTACCCTCAACTCGTGGAAGGCCGTAACTTTGACCTACCACTTGATGATCAAATTCCCCACCAAGTATGGAGTAGGAGAAGTACGTGGAGACCAAGTGGCTGCATGCGAGTGCTACATAGCAATGTTGGAGATGGACGATCATCTACAGACCATGAACATAGAAGAATAGCGAACAGTGGCAGAGCTCGTTGAAGGGCTTGAAAAGATACTTCTCGACAACTCCAAACTGCATCAAACAACTAGGATCGGCACTCTCGTTAGTCCGCTAGTCCGCCAAGCACTCACTACTTTTCTTAAAGAAAACCAAGATGTATTTGCTCGGAGCCATGAAGACATGCCCAGGATCAACCCTTCAGTCATGCTGCATAGGTTGAATGTGTTACCCACCTTTCCACCTATTCGTCAGAAGAAGTGGGTATTTGCCCAAGAACGAGACCGAGCTATAGCGGAAGAAGTTCGCAAGTTGCAAGAGGCAGATTTCATTACAGAAGTTTACTACCTCGACTAGTTGGCGAATGTGGTGATGGTCAATAAAGCCAATGGGAAGTGGAGGATGTGCGTGGACTTTACAGACCTAAACAAGGCAAGCCAAAAGGATAGCTATCCCCTCCCGCATGTTGTCGTCCTAGTAAACTTTATGGCTCAACACCAGTTACTGAGCTTCATGAATGCTTTTTCTAGATACAACCAGATCAAAATGGACAAAGCGAATCAGGAGAAGACTTTGTTCGTCACCAGCCAAGGCCTCTTCTGCTACAAAGTGATGTCATTCGGCCTAAAAAATGTAGGCATGACATATCAAAGGCTCATGAACAAGATGCTCACACCTCAGATTGGAAGAAATGTCCAAGTCTACGTTGACGACATATTGGTAAAAGGTTGAATGGAGGATAATCATTTGGACGATCTCAAGGAACCTTCGACAGCCTTCGCTCTTATAACATGAAGCTCAATTCGAGCAAGTGTGCATTCGGGGTGATGGCTGGGAAGTTCCTAGGGTTCATGGTGTCTCAGAAAGGTATCGAAGTCAACCCAAACAAGATCCAGGCCATAATAGAGTTGGCACCCCTAAAGAATGTGAAAGAAGTACTACACCAATCAGGCACTCCATGGTGTAGAGGAAAGGTACCCACCAATGGATAAGCTCCCTTTCGCTTTGGTTACAGCAGCTTGCAAGCTCAAGCCGTACTTACAGGCCCACACGGTGGTCGTCCTGACTGACAAGCCCCTTATGGCGAGCAATGAGCAATCCTGAAGCCGCCAAAAAAATGGCACTATAGGCAATAGAGTTAAGCGAATTCGATGTACAGTATTGTCCGCGTACTGCCATTAAAGGACAGGTGGTCGTTGACTTCATTGCGGGATTCACTAACACAGAAGGCTAAGGGGCAAAAGAGTATCCTCAGTGGAGTATCCACATGGACTGATCATCCAACAAACAGGCTGGCGAAGCAGGTATTGTACTTCATTTTCTAGAAGGGGATGAGATTGAATGTGTGGTACATCTCGACTTCCCTACGACTAACGATGAAGCAGAGTACGAAACTCTAGTTGCAAGACTAGATCTCGCTAAAGCAGTAGGGGCCACGAGTGTGGTTAGTCATTGCGACTCCCAGGTCATTACAAACCAAGTGAATGGTGATTACGAATGTAAGGGTGAGAGGATGAGGAAGTACTTTGAGCAAGTAAAGAAAAGGGTGAACGACCTACAGGCCAAGATTGTTCAAATCCCAAGAGGAGAGAACGAGCAAGCCGATCGTCTTGCCAAGACCGCATCAGCAGAACACCTGATCATCCCCGACAAGGTACTTTTCTTTATTCAGTTTTCACCATTAATAGATCTCATTAATGTGCAAGAGATAGGTTCCGAAAGCAACTAGACCACACCTTTAGTCTCTTACTTGAAAAACGACACATTACTTGATAGTAAAGAGGTCGTAAGAAGGACGAAGGTCCAAGCAGCACGATTCGTTTTGATAAAGGAAATCTTGTACAAGAAGGGCTTTTCTCGCCCGTTCCTAAGGTGTTTAAGCCCCGAAGAGGCAGAATATGTGATGAGAGAAGTTCATGAAGGGATTTGTGAGAACCCCTCTGGATCACGGTCATTAGTACACAAACTGATTTGAGTAAGATACTACTGGCCTACTATATAGAAGGATGCCCAGACATATGTCAAAGTTTGCGATAGATGTCAAAAGTTTAGCAATATCATTAGACAGCCAACAAAGAAGCTCACCCCAATGAAGGACCCATGGCCTTTCACGATTGGACATCATGGGCACATTCCCAATTGCAATGAGACAGCAGAAGTTCCTAATAGTCAGCATAGACTACTTCACAAAGTGGGTAGAAGTTGAAGCCTTAGCCACCATCACAGAGAAGAACGTGTGAAGCTTTGTCTAAAGGAACATCGTCTGCAGATATGGGATCCCTAGAGCTTTGGTCTCAAATAACGAGAAACAATTCGATAATGACTCTTTCAGGGACTTTTGCTCACAATTGGAAATCAAAAACCACTACTTTTCCCTTGCCCACCCTCAAGCCAACGAACAAGTTGAGGTCATGAATTGATTCTTGCTTAAAACCATCAAGACTTGGCTTGAGGGGGCAAAAGGTATATGGCCAAACAAGTTGCTGAGTGTACTATGGACATACAAGACAATAGTCAGAACACCTACAAGAAAGACGTTGTTTTGATAGCAAATAGAAGAAAGGTAGTTATCCCAGCTGAGTTCGGGCTCACAAGCTATAGGGTGGACAATTATGATGAATGAAGGAACAGCAAGACCATGCATCTACAGCTTGACCAAGTTGACAAAGTCAGGGCGGTAGCTGAATAAAGACTAGCACGATACCAAGACCTCATGGCCAAGCACAACAACTCCAAAGTCAGGCCCAGACATTTCAATGTCGGGGACCTCGTCTTAAGGAAGGTAACAAGCGCTATTAGAGATCCCTCTCAAGGAAAACTCGGTCCTAACTAGAAGGGACCTTATAGAATCACTTCATGGTAGAGGAAAGATACTTATCACCTAGAGACGCTAGACAGGCAAAAGTTGCATCATCCATGGAACATCAAGTATCTCAGGAAATACTACTAGTAGATGACAACATGAAGAGCAACACTATTTCTAGTTTATTTCTTTTAGTTAATTTTTACCTATAGTATTTTCTAAGCCCAAAGGGCAGGTTTTTATACTTATACACGCTTTTATCATAATAAGAGGAGTTATTCAGATATGACCTATGTATATATTTATCTCTACAAAACTACTTTTGTAACTAAGTCTACAAGTGGAAGGGTGTATTACAAAACCCACAATTGGACGAATTCATCCCATTGGGATGCGTTGAAATTACTAAGTCTACAAGTGGATGGATTTATTGCAAAGTCCACAAGTAGACGAGTTGATCTCATTGGAATGTCTTGAAATTATCGAGTTCACAAGTGGACGGGTTTATTGCAAAGTCCACAAGTGGACAAGTTCATCCCATTAGGATACCTTGAAATTACTAAGTCCACAAGTGGACGGGTTTATTGCAAAGTACACAAGTGGACGAATTCATCCTATTGGGATGCCTTGAAATTATTAAGTCTACAAGTGGACGGGTTTCTTGCTAAGTCCAAAAGTGGACAGGTTTATTACAAAGTCCACCAAAGCAGATGAGTTCATTCCCTGAGAATGCTTTGAAATCACTTAAGTCCACAAATGGACGAATTCATTATCAAGTCCACAAGTGGACAAGTTTATTGTTAAGTCCATAAGTAGACAGATTTATTATTAGGTCCTTAAATAGAGCCAGTTCATTTTCCTGCCTAAAGGAGGACGAATCCACCAAAATGGACGGGTTCATAGTTATTTACCAAGTCCTTTTAAAGGACAAGTACAT
Organism: Quercus variabilis; assembly: GCA_030445155.1. Lineage (NCBI taxonomy): Eukaryota > Viridiplantae > Streptophyta > Magnoliopsida > Fagales > Fagaceae > Quercus > Quercus variabilis. Next base: position 22,272,756 of record CP129445.1, read on the forward strand.
CCTAACATATAGGCACACAAATGGATGGACATACGTATATCAACAAATAAAGATCAACACACAAGCTAAAAAGCAAGGAATATTAAATAACACCATAAATAAAGTAAAATCTTTACAAATAAGGCCCAAAACACAGAAGGGCACTTAACTATTGACACCCCATTTTGCAACTCGCATTTAACCTCACATGGAGGGTAAAATGGTACTTTCACTTTAAAAATATGCACATTGATTCTAGCCATTAGATCATTGGACTCATTTCACCAAAATGATTTTGATATTGTAACGATCAAATCGACTGGTCATAAGCCCTAATCGGACCATTAGATTGAAAGTTATCATCAAATCAAGTTTTAATGGCTAAGATGTACTATCACAAATTGAGTCCGACTATATGTGATTATGAACAATTGATTTCAATTGGTTATAGGTGTAATCAATTTGAGAACAATGATGTGTCATAATTTAATTGGTTAGGACTACATTTTATGGTGAGGTTGCATACCCCTAATTAATTAGATAGTTAAACATTAATTATTCAATGAGTAATTTGTGTAATTATATTTTAATTAGAGTAAATTGGGAACCAATTAATTCTGAAATGGGAGTGATTGGAGCCATTTAATGTTAATTGGGAGCTAATTTGAGACCTATTAATGTTAATTGTGTTGAAACCATTTTCTAACAAATGACCTCTACTCACTATTTCATCAATATCTCTCAGAATATTTTGAATCTGTGAATGAGATTAATTTTCCCAGAAACTAGACATCCGGGGCTTCAATTTGAGCATAAGAACGAGACAATTCCGATCAGAATTGGGTCAGATATGATTTTTCGAAATTAGCTCTACAAGCTGTTACAGCAGCTACGGGAAAATCGAATTTTGGCTTGCTCCCCACTCCCACCAATCTCTCCATTTAATGCACCAGATTTTCCCCAAGGCTAAAATGAGGTCTAGGTTCATAATCCTTGTCAACTCTCATTAAATGGCCTTCCATTCATATTCTCTCCACTACTACTATATAAACCCTCCCCCTCCTTCATTCCAAAGCACACCAAAAAATCTCTTTTCTTCTCCTCTCTTGAGTTCTAGTGAAGTAGAGTAGTCTTGTCATATCTTGGTCTTCCTGAGACTCAAGGTATTGAGTGAGACTCACTCTCCCTCTCCTAGTTCTTCTTCTTTCCTCCACCCTTAGGACCTCCACTAAGAATCTCCTCCTCCACCGTATGGATCTTGCATGAAGGTATAATCTCTTTCCCTAACTTGTTTTTTTGTATTGCCATGATGAGAGTTTAAGATTAAAGTATGATAGTAACTATTTAAATTCCCTCGAATATGTTTGAATGTTCTTAATTGTTCTTATATGTTCTTCACATGTTCTTAGTTGTTCATCATATGTTCATGCATATCACTAGTTTTGATCTTAAATTTACATCAAAAATATGAAAAACATGTTTTGTTTCATAATTCTTTCAAATCCTTGAATCTAGGTTATCACCATCCACACACATTCACTATAATTTTATTTTTCAATCCAAATGCGATGTTTAATAAATTGAATTAGGGTTTATCACATGCACACACATTAAATTCAACATGTAAATTGATTGACATATTGGATGATATGACATGATTGTTGGCCACCATAGTCTAGAAGACCGGTTTCACCAGGCAAGGTGGGTGCCTAACACCTTCCCACCTTGTAACATAGCCTCCGAACTTAGATCAAGGGTTAGTAGATCAAATGCTCATCCTTGTAATTTTCAATTTCTAGATTGTAACTAGGAAACAAAGCCATGTACTTTATCTTAGATTGTATCTAGGACCAAAGCCATGTAATTTTCCTATGATCAATGTAAATTCAAATTTCAAATTAATAAAATGAGGAATTTTTCAACTATGGTTTTCTTATTTATTCCAAAAATTAAATAAATGGCGACTCCATTGTAAAACCCTTAATCTAAAGGGGAAAATATAATTAGTCGAACTTCCATTTTGAGAGGCAATAACACGACTCCACCCATTCACGTGAGTTTGGCCCAACATTCATTAAAACGGGCCGGGGGCGCGGTCTCTCACATTAACTTTGTTTGGAAATTGGAAAAAATACATAATAAATTATCATCAAAAATAAAAAAGCTAAACTAAGGGGGCTTGGACGTCCTGAGGATTCTCGTCGGCTTTGGAAGGAAGATCATAGGCATCTTGAGTAGAAGGGTTTTCAGCGTCTTGAGGAGCTTCAGTGGATAGGATCAAAGGAGTGAGGGGCTTCTCCACAGTAGGTTGAGCAAGAACAACACCATCAGTTTTTGGATCCCGCTCTGACTGGGTGGAGTCGTTAGTCTCCTCAAAGATGGTGTCACCAGCTGGGGTTGACGAAGGGGGTCATCCATGGTGACCCTTGATAAATCCAAGTAAGGGTAGATGGACTTAACCTACTTTAGGCAGTCCTTAAACCCATCACCATAATAGATGGCACAGGAGTTAATGAAAGGCTGTGAAGCCTTGAATTCTGTTACAGCGTTAGCCCTAGCCATCTCTACCTACCCAAGAAGAGCCATTAGCTCCTTCTCTAAGGTTGCCTTGGCCTCTTGCTCTTTTTCCTGCTGACGGGCCTCCTTCTTCAACTTCTTGTTCAACTCTGTCACCTCCTTATTGAAAGTACGGAGAGCATTCTTGTATTGATCCTATTCGTTGGTCAAGGTTTCATTATGCTTCCTTAAATGACCAATTACCCCCTCCTCAGCGACGCAACTATCTTGGAGCGCTTTCATGCGCACCAGTGCTTGAAAATATATTACAACCGTCAGCTTACGAATAAACAATAAAGTAAACTTATCTAGGAAAAGAACATACTTGGAGAGGTCAAAAAGACCCAATTCTCCCAAGTCCTTCATCTCCTACTCGGCACGGGGATCCACGTCCGTCTCTTTGATGATTGATTCAACCATCTCGATGGCGAATCCTTTGTGCATAAGAAGACAATAGGTTCCCTGGGTGACGGGGCTCGACGTCGTCATTAAGCCTTTGCCAATTCCATGGCTCGGCTTGGGAGGCGACGGCTTCTTGGGCTGCTTCTCCCTAGGGGTGACTAATGCTTTCTTAGAAGGATGGTCGTCCTTCCCGTCAGTGTTCCTTTTAGGCTCCCCCTTCCCAACGTCCTTAAGGCTGACAAGAATGTTCATTCCTTCCCCTTTTCCTTCTCCTTCTCCTCCTTCTTACGTGCCACAGCCGACGCCCTCACCGATGTCCTTATCTTGGCTGCCTGCATTTTTGTAAAAGACAAATGACGGGAGTTAAACATAAAGACAACAAGGGAACAATGGAAAGAAATAGGTAATGAAGGAAGAACTTACACCGACAGAGTAAACCTACGTGTAGCAGGCATTGGCTCTGGACCACCACAATAGGTGTGCAGTGTATCAAGAGTAATGAGGTTCCTACACTTCTATTCCTCAAATGGGATCTCAAGGACCCTACATATAAAAGCCTCTTGCTCATTAGTTATGCGCAAACGAACACTAGTTGAAAAAAAAAAGGAACAACGACGTTAGATACTTAACAAATAAACAGAGGAAGAATGTTAGGACATATGTGTTTTCACTTGTTAAGAACATATGTCACTTATTTATGTAAATTGGCTAATCCTTTGACAAAACACACTCTACTTGTAATTGTGTAATTCTAGGTGTTTTTAATACTTCAAGAAACAAGGTTTCAAGATAAAGTGTTGAAGTCATCAAGTCTGTCCAAGAAAAACAAGCTGGAGTGCAATTTCATTAAATCTTGACACCTACTCGATAGCTCCTTGACACTTGCTATCTATCGAGAATTATAAAATCAAATTTTCTAATCTGATTTCTTGGGATCCGTGAATATGCTTTTGGACCTTCTTTTCTCCAAACCCTAAACATATAAAAGGATTGTTTTAAGAGCTATCAAGATGTACACAAGTTGCACAAGTATTAAGCAAACTCTGTTAAAGTAATTTGTGATCAAAGACGAAGTTCTTGACCTAATTCATCTTCTCTGAAGAAGTTGCTGTGTATTTTGCACCAAAGGGTTTTGTGACCAAGCATCTTCATGATCTTCATCGTGTAGGATGAACTGAAGAACTTTGCAGTCAATCTCTCCTTCTAAGTTGGTGTTTGAAGTCACGTACTGGGATCCGCGCATTGGTTAGTCACGTACTTGGAAGCCGTGCATCAAAAGGGGGAACTGTCACTACAAATCAAGTCCAATTGGGTATTGGGATAAGGGTTCAACTGTAGGTTGGTAAGGTATTTGGGATTCCTTTACTTGTAACCGCTTGATTTGATAATAGTGGAGTTTCGAGAGTGGTGACTTGAAAATCACCCGAGGGGGTTTTTGCCGTAAAGGTTTTCTACTGTAAGGGTTTTCCCCATTCGTAAATAAATCACCGTGTCATTTAATTTTTGCTGCATATTTAGTTTATTGGTGATTTATTTGCGCTTCCACGCATTTACATGTTTAATTAATTAATTAATAACTTGGCTAATTAATTAATTGATATAATCACAAGGGGTCATTTAGTTTATGGCCTTTCGAGTGGTATCAGAGCGGACACACTCTGATTGGTTTAATCTTTGCTGTGTTTGATCCATTGACCCCTGTTTGTCATGGATAGAGGACAGTCATTAATTATACCTCCTTTATTTAATGGGACTAACTACGCATGAGAGTTTTTTTTTGCAGTCCTTAGATGAAAAAGTGTGGCAAGCTATAAAAATTGGCTGGACCAAGCTAAAGGAAGCGTCGGCCGATTGGGATGAAGCCAAGATCAAGGCGGCAAACTTCAACAGCAGGGCATTGAATGCGTTGTTCAGTGCCGTCACCAATAAGGAGTTCAAGAAGATATCCTCAACTGAAACTGCTAAGGAGGTGTGGACCATCCTTCGGCAACCTATGAAGGAACAAAGGCTGTCAAAGATTCAAAACTTCAGACGCTCACTACAAGCTTTGAAGAGATTAAGATGAAGGAGGATGAGTCATTTGATGAGTTCTATGCCAAGCTCAAGAACATAGTAAACTCAGCCTACATTCTTGGGGAAACCATCCTTAAATCCAAGATTATGAGGAAAGTGCTCAGATCTCTACCCGAGAGATTCCATGCCAAGATTACGGCTATAGAGGAATCAAAAGATATTGACAAGATTCCTTTGACTGAGCTAGTTGGAAATTTGCAAACCTATGAGATAGGGTTATCTAGGATTGGCAAGTCAAGTAAAGGCAAGAGCATGGCCTTGAAGGCAAAGAGCAGTGATACAGATGAGTCGATGATGAAGATTCCAAGATGAAGTCCTACATCACCAGGCAATTCAAGAAGTTTATGAAAAATGTCAATGGAAAGAGCTTCAACAAGAACCGCAGGCATTCCAATTCTTCTCAATTGAAGAGCCAAAATAAAGGGAAGAAGGATACTAAAGATGGCGGTCAGTACACTGTTCCAGCAGGACCAAAATGTTTTGGATGTCATGGTTTTGGTCACATGAAGCATGAATGCCCTACGTATCTCAAGAATATTGGGAAGAGTAAGGCACTTGCTGCAACCTTAAGTGACACTGAGCCTGAAGATGATTCCGACAATGAGGACGACGGAATTTTAAATGCCTTCACTGCCACAGTCAATCCTACTGAAGGGATTGTTAAAGAAGTGGACGAAGAAGAAGAACTGGTGGAGTCAAAATTTGAGAAGATGGATGATCAAGATGATATCCATTAAGCCTATGAGAAGTTTTACAAGCTCTCTAAAAAGCATGAAAAATTGTATAGGCTGGCCACCAAGAAGCTCAGTGATGTGGAACTTAATCGTGAAGACTTTTCCACAAAAGTTGATGAGGTGAATCAAACTATTGGTGCACTAAAGTTTGAGAACAATTTCTTGGCTGAGAAGACCAAGAAGCTTGAAGCAGAGCTGTTTCAAGTCAGAGCTCAATTGGAGAGGACTTCAAGTGCAAAGCTTGATGAGATGCTCAACATTCAGAAATCTGTTTCGGATCGAACAGGTTTAGGGTATGATCTTTCTTCCTCTCATATTGCTTCTACTAGTGCTACTGTTTTTGTTTCTCTTGCTAATAATATTGAAATTGAGAACACTAATGTTAAAACTGAATTAGCTAGTGAGAACTTAGACAAAGGTAAATCTATCTTAGAAGCACCTCTAAGCAAAATAAGAAAGATGTTAAAAACCCTAGAGCTAAGAAGGCTAACTCTCAAAAGTCTAAACAAAAGAAGCAACATCTTTGTCATCATTGTGGAGCTGTTGGTCATACTCGACCAAATTGCTATAAGTGGCAAGCCACTCAACAGAGCAACAACATGATTGCATTTGGAAGCCAAAATCAGCTTCAATCCTCTTTTGCTCCTCTTGGAGATCTTCTAAAAGCCCTCATGTTCCTTTTAAATTTGAATGATTTCAATTCTTCCCCCTCACCGCCAATTCAAAGGTTTAATCAAAAGAAAGGTTCTTCCAAGGTGTGGAAGAAAAAGGACTCTAAGTGATTTCGTCACTTTCTTTTCCCTTCTTATTTTTCTTGTCTGTTGCATTGCTTATGTGTTTTGCATTTTTGTTGAGTCAGTCTAGTTTTATGTTTTTCTTTATTTAACATGTTTTTGTGTGGTTATTTTCAATTTTGTTTTTTTTTTTATATAAAAAAATTGAAAAATACAAAAACAGTGTGTGTTTTGTGTACTTTGGTACTTGTGTATCTTGGATGGCCAATGAAACAGGGTTTTTTAAACTTTGTATATCTTGTAACTTAGATGAGCATCTCTATGCACAATTAAACAAGTAAGCTTTGTGGCACTTATTTGTGATGAGTAAGATTAAGTTATTTCTTAAACCTTAACACTCATATCACTCTTTTTTACAGGTAGGATTAGAAAATTCTAAGAGAAAGATATAAATAACCATCTCACCACTGTTACCCGCCAATCATAATATGACACCTGTATGCTTCGACATAGCAAAAGTGCAGTGTCAAAGACATTCGTATACTTCGGTATAGTAAAAGTGCGATGTCAAATACTTAACATCTTGGGTATTTCTTTTCTCTTTTTTATATGCCCATGTATGGTATGCTAAAATAAAAGAAAATATGCAAAGAAAATAAAAAGCAAAAAGATTAAAAATGCTTTAAATATGGTTGCAAGCGTGTATTCTAGAAGATGTGGGAGTTAAAAGATGTACCTCGAAGGTGATAGTCCCCATCAAACAGTTATGATTGTGTGTGAGTTAAAGTTATTTTCTTATATCTCAGATCGTCATAACATGTATACACATATGCAATCTTGCAATGTTTTTCACACACAACACGCAATATTCTTTGTTACTTTTGATACATGTGCAGGTACAACGTGATTTGGCCATCACAAGTGTTTACATGTGCTAATGTATGCTAACTAAACTGTCTTGACTTGTTTTTGAAAAATAAAATTGGTTAGACTTGTTTAATGTGTGTGTGTGTGTGTGTGTTTTTTTTTAGGATCCATGTGTTTAATTCTTAGATGAGAGATGATCATGAGAGCTTTATATGTTGATTGGATCAATGGTTGAAGTGTATGTTGGATTGCATTTATGTCTATGTTTTTCACTTCTCGAAAAACTGCTTTTTAAAGCCGGTTCGACACCTCCTCCACACCTTGTTATCTGTCGAGCTTCTCAAGCCTTTTTTTTTTATCGCAATCTCGACACCTCTTCGACACCTGGTGGATCGATCAAGAAAGTTTCTGTCTCCTCGATACCTTCTCGATACCTTGTCGATCAATAGAAGCTTCTGTTCTAGGTTTTGGTGTTTATTCCTCGATACCTTCTCGACACCTATAGCTGTCGAAGTTCATTTTCTTGACACCTACCTCGACACCTATCTCGACACCTCTCGATACCTCAGCTGTCAAGAATTATTGAGGTTCCTATAAAAGGCTCTGTCGCGATTTAGTTCTCATTTCTCTCGATCTGTCCGTAACTGTTCCTCTCCCAAACTTGATTTTCTCACTCAAAATCTTCAACCCACTTGATTTTAGACCCTTCCTTGCTTCTAATCACTTGGTAAGATCTCATCTTTTTTCATGCATTTCATGTTTTGAAACTTAGGCTTTGGGGTTTTTAAAAATTTTTGGGATTTTTCAAAATTAATGAGTTTTTCTTGAAATTTTGGGTTGGGTTTTCACTTAAATGTGTTCCAAATGTCATACATTGAATTTCATGTGCATTAGAATGATACTTACATGCATTTAGATGTGTGTTCTGTGTTTGTGTGTTGATAGGATTGGATTGGGTTGAGACCATGATACTTTTTAATTTGCATGTCACATGTTTATGCATTCTCCGTGCATACGTACTTTTTGTTCAATATATTTGATATATGTGAACTGTTTTGGGACTTTTCTGATTGTCTCCTTCTTTTTCTCCTTCTCATTCTGTTTATGTTAATAGTGTTTATGGCACCTAAGTGTAAATCCACTCCTACTCAGAACCCTCTGCGTTCTGGAGCTTCTTCATCTCCTGATTTTGTTCCTCTAAATCTTCGATTCCATGATGGAGATGCCCACAAGGCATTTACGGAGAACTTGTCTAGACGAGGTGTTCATTCGGAACGCCAAGTCATTTTGGCGAACTTCGCTGACACTGACCTTCCCTCTGTCATTCACAGTAGGGGATGGGAGTCACTGTGTGTCATCCCGGTCACTTGTCCTCTCGTACTTATTTAGGAGTTTTACTCCAATATGCACTGGATCGATCGTTCAGTACTGCTCTTTTTCACTCACATTCGAGGTACGCGCATCCCTGTCACACTATAGCTAGTTGCGGATGTACTTAGGGTTCCTAGGATAGAGTTTCCTAACTATCCTTCTTGTGAGCATTTGAGGACTATGTCCAAAGATGAGCTCATTTCTGCCTTTTGTCAGCGCCTAGCTGATTGGGGTGAGCATCAGTACACATCATGTAGAACTTTTGCTAAAGGTCCTAGATTCCTAAACATGGTGATGACTTTTGTACTCCCTCCACTCTTTCACTACAACTCCATCACAGAGCCTCATGCTCGATTTTTGTTATCTCTTCTTGAGCATCTTACTATAGATTTTTCTTCTCATTTTTTCATTTATATCATAGATGTTCATCTAGATTCGGCATCCCGTGATAAGCTCATCTTTCCTTCCGCTATCACAAAGATCTTACACCATTTTCCTATCCCTTTTCCTATGTCCAACCACTTCACACACATCTGTGCCATAGATGCCGCTACCGTAAAACATAGTGAGGTTTAGTTTAGGTCGCGACAAACGAATTCCACTCCTCCCTCCCATTCAGCTCCATCCAGATCTGTTCCATCTACATCTGCTCCTTCTTCCTCTACGGGCGATGTATCTCTTGGAGACATCATGGCGCAGCTGCAGTGCATGGATGCTCGCCTCAATACATTCTCCTCTAAGTTATATCAGGTGAATGTTCGTGTTGGTCGTATTGCACGACGATAGGTGACCATAGATGATTTTGCTCCTGAGGCTACTCCTTCACCACCTCCTCCAGCAGCTTCTGACTTTGAGGATGAGGATGATGATGATGATGGTGATAACACTTCGGATGATGATGATGAAAATGCTAGCTCTACTGATAAAATGTCTACATAACACTCTACTCTTTATCACTCGTGACAAAAAAATGGGAGTAGTTTTGGGTTATAAGAGTAGTCATCTTAGGGGGAGAGTTAGTATAGGAAATTTTTGATAGGGGGAGTGTTGATATTTTGAGGGATGTAGTGAGGTTTTGATATATCTTTTCTTTTCTATTTTTTATAAATACATTGATCTTATATATGAGGTCTTGTGACTAATTTTACATACATTGTACTTAGTTTCTCTATATGTGGGTGTATGTTTCTTTCACCTGTCTCTTCATGTGTTGTTTCTTTTCTATCTTTATACACATGTTCATTATACTTGTATACAATCTATTATTTCTGTTTCACACAAAATGCCTTGATGAGTTTTGTTTAAAGTGTTTCAGAAATACAGGTTGTCAAAGTCTACTTGCCATAAACTCTTTTTTTATAAAGTTTTTCAAGAGTTTGTGTTAGGATAGATTTTATTGTATTCAACAAGTGAGTATGAGTTGAGTAATTTATGACTTCTCTCATATGTTCATTTGTTTGTTGTGGTTTTTTCACGGATTGCCAAAGGGGGAGATTATTAGGACATATGTGAGCAAGAACGACACCATTATTTTTTGGATCCCGCTCTGACTGGGTGGAGTCGTCAGTCTCCTCAAAGATGGTGTCACCAGCTGGGGTTGATGGAGGGGGTCGTCCATGGTGACCTTGGATAAATCCAAGTAAGGGTAGACGGACTTAACCTACTTCGAGCAGTCCTCAAACCCGTCACCATAATAGATGGCACAGGAGTTAATGAAAGGCTGTGAAGCCTTGAATTCTGTTACAGCGTTAGCCGTAGCCATCTCTACCTGCCGGAGAAGAGCCGTTAGCTTCTTCTCCAAGGTTGCCTTGGCCTCGGCCTCTTGCTCTTTTTCCTGCTGACAAGTCTCCTCCTTCAACTTCTTGTTCAACTCTGTCACCTCCTTATTGAGAGTACGGAGAGCATTCTTTATTGATCCTGTTCGTTGGTCAAGGTTTCATTGCGCTTCCTCAGATGACCAATTACCCCCTCCTCAGCGACGCAACTATCTTAGAGCGCTTTCATGCGCACCAGTGCTTGAAATTATATTACAACCGTTAGCTTACGAATAAACAATAAAGTAAACTTATCTAGGAAAAGAACATACTTGGAGAGGTCAAAAAGACCCATCGCTCCTAAGTCCTTCGTCTCTTACTCGGCACAAGGATCCACGTCCGTCTCTTTCATGATTGATTCAACCATGTCGACGGCGAATCCTTTGTGCGTAAGAAGACAATGGGTTCCCTGGGTGACGGGGCCCGATGCCATCATTAAGCCTTTGCCAGTTCCATGGCTCGGCTTGGGAGGCGATGGCTTTTTAGGCTGCTTTTCCCCAGGGGTGACTAATGCTTTCTTAGAAGGACAGTCGTCCTTCCCGCCAGTTTTCCTTTTTGGCCCCCTTCCCAACGACCTTAGGGGCTGACGAGAATGTTCATTCCTTTCCCTTCTCCTTCTCCTCCTCCTCCTTCTTACGTGCCGCAGCCGACGCCCTTACCGATGTCCTCATCCTGGCTGCCTCCATTTTTGTAAAAAACAAATGATGGGAGTTAAACATAAAGACAACAAGGGAACAACGAAAAGAAATAAGTAATAAAGGAAGAACTTACACCGACAAAGTAAGTATTCAACCTATGTGCAGCAGGCGTTGGCTCTGGACCACCACAATAGGTGTGCAGTCTATCAAGAGTGATGAGGTTCCTACACTTCTATTCCTCAAATGGGATCTTAAGGACCCTACGTATAAAAGCCTCCTGCTCATTAGTTATGCGCGGACGAACACTAGTTGAAAAAAAAAAAAGGAACGATGACGTTAGATACTTAACAAATAAACAGAGGAAGAAGTAAAAGGAAAAAACTAACAGCACTAAACCTGAATCTTTAATAATACCCCAAGTATTGTCGAAGCCATAGGGCATTGTAACCCACTCCTCTGGACGACATACCCAATTTGTCCCCTGACAAAGAAATATTGGCCCTTTTAATTCCTATTGGAATTAGGCATATCCGACACATGCCTAAGCTCTTTCTTCCGCGCAGCAAAATGGTATATCCCTTGGGACGAGACGATGTACTGAGGTCTACAACACCAAAGAAACTCGTCTAGTGAAAGCTGATGGTTCCCACCACTTAGATGACCCCATAGGATCTTAGCTCTAATAAATATCCTCCAATCATTGGGAGTAACCTGGCTGACGGATAATCCAAGAAAATTGGCCAATTGACGGTGTAATGCTGTTAGTGGCAACCTCAGTCCTGCTGCGAACATGGCATTATACATGCCAACGTCCGCGGTCTTCTCTGAGTAGCACTTCTCAAACTTCCCAGGGAGACCAATTAGGATATGGTCAGGAATTTGATAACGGTCCCTTAAATTCTTAAAGATGTTGGCTGTCATCATTGGCTTAAAGTCATTGACAGTCCACATTTTGGGGAGAATAAATGGATGAGTGTGGCCATCCTCGGGGCTTCCTAATCTTCCTCATTCGGAGGTTCTCCCGTCAACTTCACCCTCGTCCCCGTCATCCTCTCCCTCCTTTCCTCCCTCATCACCTTCGTCCTTACCCTTATCTACCTCTTCTTCCTCACCTTCCTCTCCATCATAACTTTCCACATCCTCATCAAGAGAATAGGCGAACGTTTCCCCCTCTAACAACTAGGAAAAGCCCTCCTCAGGCTCATGACCTGACTGTAAGACTTCGTCATAACCTGCTCCTTCACAGACTGGCAACTGCTCACTTGTCTTTAGACATCTATTCACCTACAGGTGATGGAGGTATTCTAAGAACCTAAGTTGAAGGCCTCTCTAAAGAATAATGACCAACTAGAAAAACAAAAATAAACGATAAGAATGAAATAAGAGAAAAAAGGACTTACGAAGTTAGTAAACAGTTCCTTGAGAAGTGATAGCCTTAACAAGATGATGGTAGCAAAGGCAATGAGATTAGTAAGTTTACAGAAGTAAGGTAGATAAAATGACGAACTCTCTCTCTTAAGATCAACAAGGATGAAATAAGAGGAATGAGGGGAGGAGGTGAAATATATATATATAGGGCAAAAAATGCACAGGAGATGAAGCGATGCCCTTGTTCAGAAACAATGCCAACTAGCTTATGGCACGTGTTCTAGCATTTAATAACAGCTGCTCAAGGAGTCATCCATAAATACCCCTTTCTTTTTTCCTAAATAAAAAAATAAAATAATAAAAAAAAAGCTACAAATCAAACTCCATAACCCGTTAACTAGAGCCAACGGAGCTATGGAGTAGGGGGCAGCTGATAAGGGTAATTCTGAAAGTTTGATAAACTCGTTCACATAAGGCAAAGCTGACTATCTTAATGAACCCGTCGACCTTGCTTGTGCATTCATCAACATAAACGACGATGTCATAAAGCCAACGGTTCCACCTCAAGGCTGACGGTTGTGTCTCAAATGAGACGACCAAAATGCAGACAGGATAAGAAGTTGACGGAAGGAAGTTGAAAGGGATAAGTAAACCTTTAACGGGTTTGACATGGCCTTGCTTGGTGCTAGCCTCCACGCATGAGTATATAAGGAAACATCTTGTGCTCTACGACTAACCCCAATCAAAGGGATTCCTACAAGGAAAGGATCCTGCAAGACATGCATATTAATGAAGATCTTCCCTACAAGGAAAGACCCTCTATGCTAAGGAACACATGTCAACCCTATGCTACTATAAAAACCCCAAAACCCTCACAAACCAAGGTACGCATAATTTCCCTTGCTCTGGCACTCTAGAGTTATGAAAGTTCTCTAATTTGACATTTGAAAGGTATTTGACTGGTACCACACCGATACTCTTTACAAGGTTTTCTTTGTTTTTGTTTCGCAAGTGTTGTCTCAAGCATGTGAGGGCTATGTAACTTACTGACGATTTTTGGCATCATCAATAACAATTATATAGAAGAAATTCCAGATCAAAACTTTAAACAAAACAGTAGTTAATAAATCATGTTATGAAAAAAACATACATCATCATAAACAAGAAGCATAAAAAAGAATAGGGTGATTGAAAACAACCTCTTGCATGAGCACTCCTTGTTCTTGAGAGAATGTTTTAGGATTCAAAGAAACTTATTCGATTATCTTTGAAACCTAAAAACCCTAATTTTAGCAGTAAATATAAGAGAGGATCATTAAATATCAACAATTTAAGAGTCTCAAAATGTATGCCTCTCAGAGCGTCCAAAAAAAGTACTGAATTATGAGATTCAGTCTCTATTTATAGAGGCCAGAAGACTATAAAAAATAGGCATGGACGATTAGGATGTGAATCTGGGTGCATCCTTCCGCGAAAAGGTTGAAAAGGGTGTGCCTTATTGTCACCCGAAAGGAGTTGGACCAAAGCCCAAAAGGAGACCATTCGACCCTTTTAAAGTGCCGTTTGGCACTCCAAAAGTGCTGAATGGTGCTCTTGGACGCCGAACATTCTTTCGTGTTCGGGTGTATTTTGGACTATCTTTTTAGGGTTTTTTGATTTGGTCCTTGTACCTAGATGTGTTTTCATCCTTAGTCTATGATTTTTATCTATTTTCTGGATAATTCAAGATTTTTTTAGGAATAATTATCTTGTAGATAAATACCCTAAAATAAATCTTGATAAAGTTCAAATTATCCACAATTTTATTTCTATGTATGCAATCCTATTTTAAACACTAATTATCAACCAATTACAAAATTATTTAATTAATTTTAATTGTTTAACAAATCAGAATTAATTTAAATTAATCGTGTGTGATCGACTCTACCTAGACACAATGCATGCTAACCGGGCAAATTTGATAATGCGATATCTTTCGATTCGATGATCCAATTTGGAAACCGAACATACCATTGCGACCGTTAGAATCTCAAGATCATTTTTATGATATGCCATGAATGAATTGATGCATGTAATGCAAGAAAAAATTGATGTATGTAATGCAAGAACAAATTAATGCATGTAATGTAATCATGATTTTTGGGGTACATGAATGATCATTCAAGTCATTCTCCTTGATTAAATCATGGGTGCAAAATAGAGTGTCTACAATAGATTGGGCCAAAATGGACATTTGCCCATTTTGCCAAAAATAAGTAGCAAAATATTCATGTTTTGAAACTAAAAATCGAGTTTCAATGAAAAACTTTAAAAATATATATATATTTACATGGAACTCAAGTTCCATGTAACATTTTGCAAGTAACTCGATTTTCATTAAATTGAGTTTTTCATTGAAACTCAATTTTTTTTTTTTTTTAAATTGAATTTCTAAATAGGGACATTTTGCTAGATAGTTTCAAAATAAGGGCATTTTGCTACTTGTTTTGGGCGAAATGGGCAAATGCCCATTTTGGCCATATAGATTGCATTCTTTATTTTTCAACTTTTTTTTAATCATTGAGCTATATAAGGCATAACGGTTTAAGTCTAAATTAATGTTCTAAATTTTGGTCCAGCTTTATTTATTTATTTAAATTAGTGGAAGAAGAATGATGGCTAAGAAATTTATCATAGTGATGATTGTTTTTGTTATCCTTATTTTTGTTAAAATTCAAGCTATGGCTTTTACCACTTTCCATCGCAATTCACTTCCAATCCTGCTCCCTCATCTTTTCAAACTTGATACTGTGGAAAGATCATTTTCTATTTGTATTGAAGAAAATGTTGAAAAATGCAAGGAAATAATAGAAACACACACTGAAAAATGTGCAGAACGTGTCGTTGAGAGTTTTAAACAATGTGCGGAAGAGGCGCCTCGACATGTTCAATTGTCTTTCAAGGCTATGGAGGAAGCAATGTTGTGTACCTTTCAGAAAAATTCGATTGCTGTGCGAGATTGTTTTCTTCAATGGTATGAAAGTAATATAAAAAAGGCGAAAAACACTTTTTAGTTATTACATTTTTAGGCGATTTTCATTTTAGTCCCTACATTTTATTTTTACTGCTTTTAATTCCTATCCTTAAAAACGCTTTCCGTTTTGGTCTATACCGTTACATCAGAAATGAAGAAAGTTGACGTGGCAAACAGCCGGAATAAATAATACTAAATTAATGTCCACGTGGCCTAAATTAATAATAAAAAATGTTTTTTGGCATTAAAAAAATGCCACGTCAGTATCTAAATTAAAAAAATTAATTTATTAATTTTAACTAAATAACAAAAATTAAAAACAGAATTAAAAACTAAAAATCATATGAATTGAGATCTAAGTGTGTCTTGAATAATAACACAAACCCAAATCCAAGAACAAAAACCCACGCCCCAAATCACAAACCCATGGCTGACCCGTGACTGTCCTCAAATCACAACCACAAATCCACCGGAATCCGCCACATAACCATCAACAATCCACCACAAATCCAAAACAATAAACCCATCCACTACCCACACAAACCCATCAGAGCAAACTACCCCACCCAAATTTGATTTTTTTTTTTTTAAAAAAAAAAAAAAAACCTCAGCTAGTCCAGCCACCATTCCTTTCCAATTTGAGTACGAAACCCATCACCAAACTCTGATCTGTGAACGAAACCCACCACCAAACTCTGATATGTGCCATCACCGAAACCCACCACCAAACTCCAATCTCAGCCACCGAAACCCACCACCAAACTCCAATCCAGCCACCAACCATTACTGATCCAGCCACCGAACAATCATGCAACCCATCATTGACCGACCCAAACTCCAACCACAACCACTAACCCAAACTCCAATTTGTGCCATCACCAAAACCCACCACCTAAAATCGTGAGGATCACAAGGGAGGGTTGAGAGAGAAAAGAGTTTCAAAGATTAAGGCCAGGGAGAAGTGTAGAGAGTTGAGAAATGAGAGTTTTGGAGTTTTGAGAGACTGGGAGAAGCGTAGTAAGAGAAAGCGTAGGATTGACTGGTTATCGTTTATGGATTTGTGTTCTTGGATTTGGGTTTGTGTTCTTATTCAAGACACACTTAGATCTTAATTCATATGATTTTTAGTTTTTAATTCTATTTTTAATTTTTTTTATTTAGTTAAAATTAATAAATTAATTTTTTATAATTTAGATGCTGATGTGACATTTTTGAATGCCAAAAAACATTTTATATTATTAATTTAGGCCATGTAAACATTAATTTAGTATTATTTATTCTTACCGTTTGCCATGTCAGCTTTCTCTGTTTCTGATGTAACGGTAGGGATCAAAACGGAAAGCATTTTTCAGGATAGAGACTAAAAGTGGTAAAAATAAAATGTAAAAAATAAAATAAGAATCACATAAAAATGTAGGGGTACTTTCCGCCTATAAAAAAATAAATTCACGAGCTAGCTCCAATTTTTGATGTGGTAAATAATTTTGTAAATATCTTCTCTTACTCTTTTGTAGACAAGAAAATACACATGCATGAAGATTTTAATTTCAAGCAACCAATAGCCTTTTATGGATACATGATGAAAACTCAGTATCACAAACTGAATAATAGTGAATACAAGTCAACAATCACGGCTACGCCCAGAAAAGAAAATATCTAAGAAACTGAGAGAGCGTGAGAAAGAGAGAGAAAGTCAAAGAGAGAGAAGAAGAAAGAGAGAGAAAAGACGAGTCTAGAAACTTGTTTTTTTTTTTTTTTTTTTTTTTTTGAGAAAGAGTCTAGAAACTTGTATTGATAATTCTGTATTACATAAAGATCAGTAAGGCTGACATAGCACTTTATATACACGAGATTAATTAAGTTAAACCTCCCACATTATGCAGATTTAAAATCCTGTAAAATGGGGAAGTTTGTTAAACCGGTTACCACCAGCTAAAACTTGCGCCTAATCCAACATCCCAAACGCACCGTTTTACTTAAAACAAAAACAAGCCTCAGTAAAACAAAACGTTGCGTTTACTATTCTTCTTCTTCATGTTTGGGCTTCTTCTTCACAGGCACAGTGGGCTTGGGCTTCTTCTTCACATACGCAGGACTGTGCTCAACAATACAAGTTAGTAGGTTAGACCCATTTTAAATATTAGCCTATGATTTGCCATTAGACACTTGGACTAAGGTTTGAGAAAAGAATTCCAACTTAGTTTTCTTCTAAGATCTTGTATGTTGTGCTTAATGGAGAATAATCCCTTACTAGAGATTATGTTGGAGAAGGCTCATATGGTATAGTATAACTAATTTTAAATTTTTTTTTAGTAGATGTGGAATGATACGAAAGTTCCATATTACAATTATGATAGGGATACTACATGATAACTAATATTATTCAATATGCATGCTTAGTGATACCGCAAACATAATAAAATTTTTTGTTTTGTTGCCTTCTTTTCAAGCATCATACATCATTTATAACTGACCATCTACTTGTCATTGTAGATGCATGTTCTACTATATTTTCTATATCCACTCCATTTATTGAATTATATGTCAAATTGTTGGTGTGCTATGGTTTCAAATACAATTGGAGGAATCTCAAGGTTGAACCAAGACATTTACTAAATAGAAAACTTAAGTGTCTCTCATTTCAAATTGTGTTGTTTTGAGTTTTGTAATAATATTACTTTGGGGTATGGTGATAATCTATTTTATACTATCTATGAGCACCAACAGTAGATGTGGGATATGTGCCAAATGCTAAATATTTGGCACATATCCCACACCCAACACAAAAAATAGCTCCCATCAGATATTGCAACGGTACGGACAGATGTGATAAACCAAAATAATATTTTTTATTTGACTTTCTCTCTCCTCTCACTTCTGGTCTTCATTTTTTCTCTCTCTTCTCACATCAGACCCAACTCCTCCCTCTTTCTTCAGTTTATTCTTTTCTCTTCTCTCTCACCTCTGTTCTCTCTCACCGATTTGCTTCACTGATTCCCTCTCTCACCGATTCCCTTCACCGATTCTCTTCGCCTCCATCTCCACTCTCCCATCACCAATCAAGCCACCGCCCTCACCGATCAAGTCGCTGCCATCGCTTCTCGTTTGAAGACTCCATCGCCGCCAATCTGAAGACGCCATCGTTCTACGTCTCTGTCTGGCATTCTCATCGCCCTCTGGCCACGTCGATCTTGGGTTTGTGGGTTTATGCCGGTGGATGTGGGTTTGGGATGTGGGTTTGTGCCGATCTCTCTGGTTGTGTGTGTGTGTGTGTGTGTGTGTGTGTTTTTTTTTTTTTTTTGAGGTGGCGTTGGTGGATGTGTGTTTGTGCCAGTGGTGGATGTGGGTTTGTGCCGATCTCTCTAGTTTTGTGTGTGTGTGTGTGTGTGTGTTTTTTTTTTTTTTTAAGGTGGCGTTGGTGGATATCGGTTTGTGCTGGTAGTGGTGTTGTTGCGGCAGTGGTTGTTGGTGGCCATTGTTGCGGCAGTGGTGATTGTGCTGTTGTTGACGATGAGGATGAGGATGATAGGGAGTAATTAATATATTATTTTAATATATAGAATTGAAGTATAGAATATCTGATAAATGATATGTTGTAAAATGATGTGGTAAAATAATATAGTAGGCTTTTAGTGTGGCAAAATGACATAATTTTTGCCACGGCTACTACGGATGCTCTAAGCTTAAAATCTATGTCAAATGAGGCATTTTGAACCCAAAGCCAATGTCTCGTGGGAGTTGAATTTTATATCGAATTATTTTAATTTGTCTTGTGTTTGATTATTCTATATGTTCTGCGATATTAGATACAATTATGAAATAAATGATTCTTTTATTTCAAACCAATAATGTATGGATGAATATAACATGCTTGTCGACAACCCTTTTTGTCCTCCTTAGTTACCAATTTAAACGCAATACGGGTAGCTTAAAATTTCTTGATCCCCTAGTTTGCTCACGTTGCTAGAAATCAAATTAATCGCTCTTATTCCTATTGACCAGAAGCGCAATCTCAATATTTCTGAAAAAAAAAATTTTGAAAAATCTTTACTTTGACTTAATTTGACAATGTTTAAACAAGGTTTGACCAAGATTTGATAAAAATTCAAAATTTTCTATTGGAGAAAATGTGGCTCCATCATAAGGAATGTGAAAATTCCCTTCATTTTGACAATCAAACGTTAAAATGATATTTGAATAGGTTAAGGACCTTAAGGTACTGTTTCTCAACAAAAAATTAAAAAATTTGGAGTTAGACTTTGACCAGAGAAGTTAGTGTGTAAACAGATATCAATAAACTAAATATTTGACCAAACACTTGGTCAATTTAGGCCAAGTGTTAGAAAATTTCTATGTTAGTAGTGACTTTGGTATTGACCTTGTTTGAGTGAGGGTCAAACAATGTCATATGGAAAATAAGATGTCTTTAGAAAAGGCATCACATGTGCTTCGAATTGAGGGGCTTTGACCAAATAAATTTCAAAAAATTGTTAAAAGTCAAGCAAACATGAAAATGGGATTTTAATTCAAAAACTATTCAAGGTACCACTTTCTCGCATTCATAATTCTTTATATAAGAAGTTTTATGCTATTAAATGATCTTTCATGTTAGCTTGCATAAGTTTATAAGTTGTGTGGATTAACAAAGTTTTTAAGATGTGAATGTTTATGTGTAACATGATGAATGATATGTCGATACTATATTTTGAATGGGCATTTCGAATCGAGTAAAATTCAATTGGAGCCAAAGCATCAACTAGATGCATCGATTGGGTATTTTGCACCAACTCAATGAAAATTGGTAAAACTAAGAGAAACCTAAAGGTTTAGTACTAAAAAACAATAAAAATAGCAGGCTAATAAAGCAAGAACAACTGAAATAATAGAGTCGAGAACAAGAACATACCAGAAAATTGAGAGAAATATGGGGGTATTTCAAAGAACAACAGCAGAAAAACAATAAGTTAGGGGTGTTAACCAGCTAAGAAAAACCTATAGAAAGTGAAGAACCTAACCGATGACTGTGAATTCGATCAATGACCAATACTAAAACATGTGTCATAGGAAGAAGAAATGTTAGTAACTATCCAATAAAAGAGACATGTGCCATATAAACATTTAATTTTTTTTAGGTAATAAAAGTTTTATTGATAAGAAAAGCACAATGTGTTTACGATAGTAAACCCACTGCACTTGAGACAAAACAAACAAATCAAAGGGAAGAGCTAATAGAAATAAGGAAATCAAACATGGAAATACTAAAACCCCAAATATGAGACCACTTAAACAAAGTCTTAGCTAGCAAAGACTTCAACAGATCTACAAGTCTCAATGTCTTCAAATGTTCGGGAATTGCGTTCCTCCCAGATTAACCACATAAGACATGCCGGTACCATATTCCAAATATTTGAAGAAAATGTCCCCAACCAATTCCTCCAAGCAAATAGGAGAGAAACAATTGTATTCAGCATGACCCATAGTACAGCAAACACAAGAAAGATTTCACTCCACAGAGCATGAGCAAACTTACAATGAAGCAAAAGATGATCCATTGTTTCCTCATTACAACGACATAGACAACACCAATTAACAATTGGCAAGTTCCTCTTAACAATGTTATCTATTGTAAGAATCCCAAGCACCCTAGCAATTGTCCATAAAAAGAAAGACACCATTTTAGGCACCTCAACACACCAAATGCTCTTCCAAGGGAAAGAAACAGAAGGGGTGTCCAATAATGAATTATAAAATGAGTACACATCAAAAACACCACTTCGAGTCAACTGCCAAATCAGAATATCATCACCTTCCCCCCTTGGTATTTATGAGTAAATGTGCTTTAAAAAGTGTAAACTCTCTCCAATTCCCACTTTTGAAAGTAGGGGTGGCAATTCGTGTTTGCGTGTCGTGTCGTGTCAAGTCATGAGTATTCGACTTCATAGGTCAACACTAACCCAACATGTTTATTAAATGTGTCAAGATTCCTCAACCCTAACGCGACTCATTTATTAAACGGGTCAATCGTGTCGACCTGTTTATCAAATTTTATCAAAATGAAAAGAAAAAAAATTATGAAAAAACAAACAAATAAATATTTTTAATATAAAATTCAAAATTAACGAGTAGCTGCATTACAAATAATCATTCAAAACTAAAACATATCTTAATATCACAAATAATCAATCACAATATGTTAAAGAAAATAAATCACAATAACTAATAAGTTTATATACCTAGAGTTTGAAGAGTATATTAGTAAAATATCATTTAATTAAACGGGTTAAACAGGTTCTATGTGTTCAATACTAACCCAACCCGTTTATTAAACGGGTCAGCCATGTCAACCCGAATATGACACAAACCCGTTAAGTCTCAACCTATAACCTACTAATTTCGTATTGTGTCATGTTGGGTTTGCGGGTCGTGTCAAATTTTGCCACTCCTACTTGAAAGGTACGACAGAGTAGCAAGATCTAGCTTCTACCTCCCCCATCAAGTGTAGTAAAAATCAAATCAGAAATTCAAGCTTCTTGAACCACAGCACAAGCAAACAAATATAGATACAAATCTTTCAAAGAAAAAGGTCTGCTTCGAGGGTCATACCAGAATTGAATACGAATACCCTCTCCTGCCGTATACACCACATGACCAAAGAAACTCTCTACACCTTTCCTAATGTTCTTCCACATCCCACAACCATGCGTCCCTCTAACAACTCTAATGCACCAACCCGCTCTAGCTTCCCCATATTTGGTGGCTATAACCTAATGCCATAAATTGGTGACTTCAATCCCAAAGCGCCATAGCCACTTCCCAAGCAAAGCTTGGTTAAACAGCTCAATCCTCCGAATCCCCAAACCACCTACCTCCACCAACCAAACAACCTTTTTCCAAGCAACAAGCAGATATTTAAAGACTTTAGTAGACCTCCCCCAAAGGAAGCCATATATACATTTAATACATATGTACAATTTCCTAGAAAAAAAAAGTGACTGTTATAAGTGAAAATGATAGATTCTTGAGCCCGGGCACATGTGGCAAGTTGGTAGCCTGACCTGTGATTAGGGGTAACTGATAGGTATAGTGCTATGTGGTACCTCAACCTTGTCCAACTAGTAACTCAATAATGATGAGATGGCAGCGTAGGGCATCTTTGGTTGGTGATTCCAAACAATAGTTTTCAATATTTAAACATTGAAAACTATGGCCCCCAAAAAAATAACATTGTTGCTAGGAGTGTTTGAATTACATTTATCATTTTAGGGTTTTTAAATATTGAATTTAGAAAACTCCTCTTACTAGTTTTTAGTTTTCAAACAATATAGCTTAATGGCACTTTTGTACATATTTAGAAAGGCGTGAGACCCATGATTTGACCATACTTAACTGAAAAACACTCTCCCTCTCTCACGTTCTTTTTAGCTCTCTCTCTCTCTTGCTCTCTAAATCCTCTCCGTTTCTCTAAGAAGAAAAAAAGCTCTCATATGTTCATACTTGTATGTGCAAGTTAGATTTGAGCTTATTTATGGGAATGAAATAAGTTATCTAACAGTACATCTACATGAGAAAGTTAAAAAAGATGTAAGTTTTGACATGACACTCAAATAAGAAATAAAGAAAGTGATGGTACGACATGAAAAAGACACACATTTAAACAAGAAGGAGAAGCTGACTATCAAAACAACACATGATGTACGTGGAAAACCCTAGGGAAGGGATAAAAAACCATGATTTGAGCAAGAACATAACATTGCTCGGTTCATCTTGTATTTTGTATGAAAGAGATCGATTTAAAATAAAGTTGCCTTTCTTTCCTACCAACTCTCCACTTTCATCTCAAAATATCTACTCGGGTAGCACAACTGCATATCCCTTTTATACTCTAAGGAATATGGCTAAATACAAGGATAGATGTCAAGTCATCATATTCTCTCTTTTGGATATTTTCATAGCTGTGAGATTATCTGCTAACTAAGGGATAAGAACTGCGCCACCGTGGCACTAGGACCCGTAGGTAAGTAGCTTTACCATTGCTTAGGAGACAAGTCTTTGATATTGAGAGGGACATCAGGAGTACTGTCATTAGTACACGTGTTCCTAGGGTGACTTATTGTGCACTCAACCAATAAGGGGTGTCCTTATAGCCTCTGACCTTAGAAAGTCACTATCTTCCTTTTTGTGAGTGCTTGAGTACCATGTCAGGTGTAAATCTTACTTCCTTCTCAAGGCAGTCATGCCTTTAGCATGGACCAAGACAAGATCCCTTAGCCAGCGCTTCCTCTCCTTTAGCCACCACTCCACGTGTAGAGTCTAAATTTAACCATTTATGCATTCTCCCATGCCTTAGTGGTGTTATATATATTTGCCCCTTGACAGTCAATGACGTTTAATGGCAAAGGCATTTGACAGTCACATTGGTTCAAGCATTAACACTCCAATAATCATGCCTTGTGACGTTCAAAACAAACACATGGCTCAAAAGGGTGCTCCTAACCATTTTGGCGCCTCTTCGTTTCTTCCATTTAGTAGACAGACATTACTCCTCATAAATGTTATGTCTTCTTCAACCTTCATTCCTTTTGTATTTTTCTGATTTTTCTCCCAAAAAAAAAAAAATTCAGTGATCGCACTCTTTCCCCACCACCAAGCCCCGTGTACCCTCCTCTCCCTTTTCCCATATACCTTCTACCTCCTCAAGTCTTCATTCCCAAAGAGGTTGCTCCTTTTGACTAGAGTGATGAAGAGGAGGAGAACTTCAAGGAACTTCAGTTGAAGGCCGAAGAGGAAGCTGAAGAGGTAGCCACTGCTGCATTCTTGAATGCTCTCAATCATCGTAAGAAAAGGCGAAGGCTTGGTTGATCAAGCTCGGAGTCTAGCGCTTTAGGGCTTTCTGACTCTAAGAAGACAGATTCCTCTGACAGCTCTTCTGAGGGCTCTTTTGATGACTCCGACTCGAGGGATGATGAAGGCAAAGAGGAGGAGGAGGAAGAGGGTGATGATGATGATGAAGAGGAGATGGAGTATCTGTCTCTGGATTATCCCCAAGAGGACTCTGGGGATGACACAGACACCTATGCGCCAAGATCTCCTTAAGTTGCTCGCCATTGAACCTACTGTTGTTTCTCTTTTCTCTTTTTTATTTTTATTTTTATTTTTATTATTATGTTTGTTTTATTCAGCCATCTTCTGGCTGAAGTTGTAAAAAAAAAAAAAAAAATTGTCTTTCTTATTCTTTGTTATAGATTTTGTGTTCTTTTTGTAGTTAGAAAAGAGGTGATAGGCCATAAGGGCCAAATCATGTAAATCCATCTTTTCTATTTTGTAGGAAAAACTTTAAACACAAAAACATATGAAAGAAAGAGAAGTTATTTATTATATGTTTACTGTTTCTCTTTCATGATATATTATATGTTTATTTTATCATATATCAAATTCCTGCACAACATATAAGAATAAGCATGTCAGTTAATAAAATGTGAAATGCAACAAATTAAATCATACCTGTTAGTGAAAGGTTGTGCCTTTAACCTTGGACTATAATGACAGTTTTCTTGATTTTAGCACCATTAACTACAATTCTTTGTTAGAAATTTAGTTTCTTCCCTGTGCTGACATGTGTCAATTTTGAAAAAATGTCTCCCTTTTGAACCACTCTCTTTTGGAGGGAAAATACTAACTTCTCAAAGTATAAAAGGAAAAACAAATATTTCTTTCCTTTTTTTTTCTCCCGTTTTCCTTATTCTCTTAATCTCCTTCTTTAACCTGAAACCCAAAGTCCTTCTCACAAATCAAATGATGGGTGTAAAACGTGGTCTACGATTTAGCTTTGCTAAATTTTCAAAACCTTCTACCTCAAAAGGTAACAAACCTCTTCTAGGAGGAGAGGAAAATCCTTCCATATAAGAACAATGGATCATCCCTCCCTTCTTTGAAAATTACCTATTCGACAAAAGTCTCGATTGGAACTCAACTCCTTGCTTTGAAAACCCTCCCTACACAGCATATGGAGAACTTGATGATCTTCTGACTATGGATCTGGAATTGAAGCACATTCCAAGGCTCGACAATTGCAGGGGAGATTTTGCCCCTACCATAAATGTGGTTTTCAAATCTCACACTTCGATTTCCAGAGGTTTAAGAAGTTGGTGTCAAAGGATGTTGGCTCATCCTCCCTTTGTGGACATCCTTTAGAGGTAAAGCTTGTGGAGACCATTCTTGTATTCTCTAATTTAGAGATTAGCAAGGATAGTGAAAGTTTGCTTTCTCTTCTGTACCGCTGGAACTTCGTTACTCACACATTCTTCACAGCGTGTCAAGAAATCTCTTTATCTCTAGAAGATGTCTACGAGATATTAAGACTTCCCTTGTTTGGAGATGGTGAGGTGGTCAACATTTCTTTATCTCCTGATGAGGCTAAAGTTGTGAAGTTCCTTGAGGCTAAAGTTGTGAAGTTCCTTGAGGATGCAGTGAAGAAAACTTTAAAGAAGCTAGTTCTAAAAGCGGTAAAGAAAGGGAAAGCCCCTAGTAAGGAAGTACTGGAAGATACCAGTGTTAGCGGAGACAAAGGTTCTAGAGCCAACTTTTGGGGATGGATCAGATACTTTTGGAGGGAGTATGCTATTGATGTAGATGAGAAAGATAATGGAGACTCCCTAAAAGGAAGGCACTGATTTTGTTGTCAAAGAAGGTAATTTAGTTCTTATGAACTTGAAGCCTTTATTGCCTTTTTACTTTCTCACCATCTATTTGAGGTATATCCTCATGAAAAGATTCTAAGTAGATGTGGGGGAGAAGGAACCAGGCCCAACATAATGAACCGAGGGCCCACAAAACGGCTATCTTACACCCGAAGAGAGAGAGAGAGAAAAGGGCAAGGCCCAGCTAGGAGTGGGATCTTCATGAAAGATCAGCGCTGTCCGAGGAAGGTACTTCCTGTCCGAGGGGAGTATCTCCTGTCCGAGGAGGACATATCACTTTAACAGGAAGTCACAGGTTATTTGAGTACGAGAAAAGCCAGAGTGGCTGTCCGAGGACTTCACCTGATCAGGATAAGCTCAGAGCAAAGGCTGGAGATGATAAGAACGAAGAAATATCTAAAGGAAAAGCTACTACCACTGTATTTAATACACTACAACAGCTTTTCTGGCCGCATTTATGTGGAGAAGACCCCTGAACAGTGCACCCTCAGCTACCGTCACTCCCAAATAACTAAAGCATACCCATGATGTGACATGCACTCAAGTAGATGCACAGATGAAGAACAAGTGGACGATGAAGATGATGGGGAAGGGTACTATATAAAGAAGAAGAAATCCTGATAGAAGGGATGGGAAAAAAGAAGGGAAAAAGAAAAAGAATAATTTTACTGTGGCCCTGAACATTGTAATCACTGATTGTTCAATGAAACACCTCCTCGGACATTGACCAAAGAATTTTCTTGGCGTTATTTTGTGTTGTTTCTGCTTAACGTAATTCAGTCCATCATTGTTAATTTCAAACCCAGCCCAGCTCTTTCACCCACTCTCTACAAATTTATTGTCTAGGGTACGTTGAGCCTTTAACCCATACTTTTGGGCTTAGGTCACAAAACCGGTCCCTACAGTAGACATTTCCCTTTAGCCATTAAACTAGCTAGAGGACAATCTTTCCCCCTTGCCCAATATTTTCTAGGAACTTTATATTCTCACCTAGATCATTTTACTCTTGACTTGCAACGCTCCTGAGGTAGATTTTAAATTAAAACTTTTGCACCCATTGCTTTTCTACAAATATGGTTGTAGGAACACTTTAGGAATTATGCTCCTATTCTTAAAGTTTTAAGCTCTTATAAAACCAGTCTGCCATCACCCTAAGACTTGCCACGCTCTTGGCGTTGGAACAAAGTGGCAATATTTTTAAACAGTTTCCTTAGCAAAGTGTTAGATAACCCTACCGATTGGACAGCTAGACCTTACTCTGCTTTGGAGGGTGGACTTCCTCCACTATTCACTTCCCTAGAAAGCATCTTTGTTTCTCGTCACAAAGATACTCCCTGGTCTGAAGAAGAACTTTCTTTTGTTGCGTATGCTTTTTCCTCTCATCTTCAGGCATGTCTTCAAGGTGCGTATGAAACTCAAACCTACAACCCCCAGAGGTTTGCTCGCTAATTTGGTTTTGACCAAGGCATACTGGGACATCTCTCTACTTTAGCTTTACTTGCTATACTAACCTCTTTGGCCTTTAAGAAAGAAAATCTCATCAAGATTTTAGTTTCAACCCCTAAAATCCCCTTTATTTCCCCCACCAGAAATGGACTGCCTTCACCCAAGTTTAAGTCATAGTGGTCTGACATTAGAGAACGTGCTAGGAATTTTGGGGAGAGTGGTGCCTAACGAGTGGATGTCCTACCTATCTTTCAAGGAGATTTAAATTTGAAGCCCCTTCCAAAAGTCAAACCTTCAAGCACTAAGAGAAAGAAGAATGCAAAAACCTCTTCTATCAAAAAGCTTGAGGTGCACTCTTTTCTTTATAGTGACTGTTTCTTGTAACCTCTTCTTTTATCCTTGGACTCAAGTAACTTTCCGTCTTTTCTCTATTTCTGACCTTTGACAGGTGTTCGGTGGCCTTTTTTGGTTGCCCAGCCACGTGTGGTCTATTGGAGGGATCATTTTCCTAGGCCTGGGTTCATTTGGGGAGTTGCGTCCAGAACTCAACATTGGGCCACATGGTCCAATGGCTACCGGCGTAATTTTAAGCCTACAAAGCCATTAAAGCCAAAGTCTAAGAATCTCGATAATAATCGAATAAAGATAATGGTTGAATAAATATGTAATATGTGTTTAATATAATAGCTTTGATTAGTGGTTGTAATAATAGTCAAAATAAAGTAATTAATTTAAAGGTAAAGTAATTATGTACTCAATGATGTACATTTAAAGATATGGAAGCAAAGTCACTTATCTTTGTATGATTTATAGCTCCAGTTGTGTAGCATCAGTGAGCTGATAGGATTCCAGCAAAATGCTAGCGGTAGAGGCTAGTTAAGTTTGCCCTTTTATCTCTAATGGTTTGCAGCCCAGCTATGTAACATTAGTGATCTGATAGGATTCTAGCAAAATGCCAGCGATAGAGGCTAGTTAAGCTTGTTCCTCTTATCATGCATTTAAATGAGTTTAAGCATTGGTTAATAGTTGTAATAGTAGTTGGAATAAAGTGATGTGTATTTAAATGTGAAGTAATCATGTAGTCAATGATGTATATTTAAAGATAAAGAGGTAAAGTCACTTATCTTTATATGATTTGTAGCCTAGCTATACAGCTTCTGTGAATTGATAATATCCCAGCAAAGTGACCTCAAGCGGTAGAGAGATAGTTTTCCATGATAACTTCAAGATTGAAGGGGGAAAATAGGTGCAACTGAAGGGAGAGAGAGTATGCCTAGCTATGTGTAGTGGCTGGTTAAGCTTGCCTCTCTTATTATGCACTTAAATGAATTTTTCCCTTAACAATACTCTTTTAGTTATTATGAAGTTATGAATAGTGTTACCTTCCATGAAAAGAGCTTTTGTAAGATGTAATTTGTGCCTTCTAAGGGAAGGGTTTTGTAAGAAGTAGTTGTACCTTCTAGGAGAAGGGCTTTGATATAAGACCTTAGTGCCTTCTAAAAGAGGGTTTTTAATAATATAAGTTCATGTCTTCCACGAAAAGGGCTTTTAGTATGAGTGTTTGATGTCTCTTGAGAGGTGTGGAGATGGTAAAAGATATAGATGTGTTGTAGGGTGTAGTATTTGTAACATGTGTGATGTATGGAAGTATGAGAGATATGGAGATTAAAGATAGCAAAGTATGAGATTATAACTACTGGAAAAGTTGTAAAGATTACGTTCTAAGAGTAAAGATTTTGTAAAAGAAGAGTATAGAGATGTGTTTATAGGCAGTAAAACAGTAAAATTTCAAAGTGAGAGAGTATGAGAGTGGAGCTTAGAAGAGTTGTGGTGTGTTATATGTAATGGTGTAGTAAGTGTGTATGAGATTGTGTAAGAGAAGTGAAGAAAGAGATGTTTAGAGATATGGGCAGCAAGATACATGTATTTTCTAGATATGGAGAGTGAGAGAATAAGTATAAGAGAGTAATAGTATTGTAGTGTGTTTAGCAAAGCTGCTGGGATTGTATAAAGGCTTATGAAAGGCATTTATGAGCTAAGGGCTAAAGAGTTTAGTTCCTAATTTGGAAACTAAAAACTCAGAAGTTCAGCACTTCATTAGGAGCTTCAGAAGATGATTAGAGGGAGAGAGAAGTTTATGAGAGAGTTCTTCCTCTTCATTGGTGTCCCCCCTTTTAGGTGTTAATGAAGGGATCCTCTTTAGAGCTGAGTTTAAGGGGGTATTTTAGTAAAGAATATCAGCCAAAATCTGTCCTAAATAGTAATGAATTTTCAGAGAATCCATCTTAAGATTTGGCCAAAAATAGTATGTTTAGCTTTAAGGTATTCTTGCTATTTCAGGTAAGCGTTATTGGGAAAAAAGCAACAGAAAAGGAAGGTATTTTGGCAAGAGAAAGGTAATTTCTTTAGTTGATTTTGGTTTTAGCCAAAAGTGAAAAAATCGGTAATGCTCAAGTTGCTAGGTCAGCTGTCATAGCTGTTCTGAAAAGGTTGTCTCAGCTATCAGGTTAAGTTGTGACAGCTATCATGAGATAGCTATTTGCTTTGGGCAGAAACCAATGAGGTCAGATGGGTCATTTCAGATTGCTAGAGAGGTCATTTCATGGATTTGGCTGAAAAGTGGTAAGATCTCTTTCAAGGATATCTTGTTATTTTAGGTATAGTAGTTGGCTACTGGGATTTCAGTATTAAATGGCTGATGATATCACTCGCAACCAGGTGTCAAGTGCTGAATACACTGCTAGGGTTTAGCTAGAAATGCTTCTCTTTTCGGGTATTTGGTTCCATTACAACACATTTCTAGCAAGTAATAGAAAGATTGGTTGATAGTCAAAGAAGTTTTAGAGATTTAGTCAAGGTTTCATTGTGTTGTGACATAATCTTAGAGCAATAAGAGGATTTAATGCTCTGATCTGGCAACTGGTAGAGAAATATATAGTCTGATTGTGGCAGACATCAGCTGTGTATTAAAGATATCATAAATATTTTGTATAGAGAGAGATAAAAGATAGCCAATCAGATTAGGCCACGTGTTTGAGTTGGATTTTAGCTGAAAGAAGTAGTGTGGTTTATGTAGAATGATATAATGAAGTTTCTAAATTTGTATAGTAATAGCTGAGGATTGAATGAACAATTATTTTTCCAGCAGTTAGATGGCTGGAGATATTGAGTATTTGTCATATGATGAAAGTAAAGTTTTAAGAAAAGAGTAATGGGGAATTTTATTATCTAAAATGTTATGTAATAAAAGATGCTTACCATATCTTACCTGCTACACACGGACTTGTTAGAGTTTAGGAAGTCGGAGAAGACACGTCAAGTAACATGTTTCTTTTATCAACTTTAAACTGCTGAAACTTTACTAAACATACCCCTTGGCCCTCCAAACCACGACTCCCAAAGTTTCTCCAAAGAGACTTATGAACTTGGATCATAAGCTGAATGTGAGATGATGTACCTCGGGTTTTGTTGTCATATTGTGTAAATATGGGCTCTTGTTGAAGAAGCTGCTTGTAGTGAGTGTAAGAGAGGTAATATGGGCCATGAGCTTTAATTCATTGCTTAAGCCCGATCCATATGTTGATGTTGATGATGTTATGGGGTTATGATCCCAATTGATGAAGAGAAAATGTGGACATGAATTTGCCTCTTGAAGTAAGGATGTCGCGGGCCATGTGAGCCCAATCCATGTAATTGAATGAGATATGAGCTTACTTTGAGTTTTAAATAGGTTTACCAAAAAAATCAATAATATGTTGATGTAGCATGGGTTATCAATGAAGTAATGTCACGGGGGCTAAAAAGCAGTCCTCAACAACAAGTTACAAGCTCTGTTCCTCAAGCTCAACCCAAAGCAAGAGTCACTTCTTCAACTCAGAGGTTTCTGTACAAAAAATGACTTCCAATGAAGAAACAAAGTCTAACACTGAAAGGAGGGATTCAAATCGAGTATATGCCGAAAATCTCCAAGAAAAAAAAGATTTAACAAAAACTACCTCCAAGGAACAAGAGGGTGAAAGCACCTTGATAGAGTCTGATCCATTACTCCCATTGGTTTCTCCCAATCTGAGAGCAACTTGTTCTCTATTGCTTTTAAAATATCTCGAAACCATTAGATATACCAATAAGTGGACCTTGTCACTTAGGGGCTTTCTCTTACAGCAAATTGGGTATATCATATCCCAACTGTAGTCAAAGGGTAAAGAGGATTGTCTTGCTCTCCCCCTTGACAATTTCCTTTCCACACTAAGTGAGGCTGAGAGCCTAAGTGTCAATGTCGGATTGTTAAAAAGTCGTGTCACTACATTGAGGAACTTAAATAAGGTAGGACCCTCTGTTCATGCTTCCTTGTGTATCACCGTAGAACGTAACTCTCTGAGGCAAGAGATTGAGAAGTTGGAAGGCGAGCTAGGAGCTCTGAGCTTTAAGTGATCCAAACTTCTCTCTTGAAAATTTTAGTTTTCTCACAAACATTCTCTAATTTTCAAGTTGTAATATTTTTTTGTGGTCTTGAAAAGCCATGGGGTTGTACTATAACTTTACCATGCCTTATTTCGCCAAACTATTTAGATTTTGCATGCATATTATGAACAACATCATATGAAATAATTGCATATAAGTCTTTGTTTATAATAGTATGAGTTTTGCAAAACACAAAATCATTTTAACGTGATGGCCACAAAAAATATTTTTACAAGGTTAAGCATGATATTTCTTAAAGTGAGCTCCGCTAATGGGACTATACGCCTTTATACTTGCTTGATCATTTAGTCAATAATGTCTTGTTGCATGTGCTTCCTCTACTATGTATGGTCCTTCCCATTTTGGAGAAAACTTATGTTTAACAGCTCTAGCAACTTCTCGTACATGCGGGCCAGCTTTCCAAACAAGTTCTCTCACTTGAAATTTTCTTTCTTTAACTTGGCCTTCATGCCTAGCCTTCATATTAGCCTAGTAAAGGCGGTTATGAAAGGCAGCATTATCATGCATTTCCTCCATAATTACCAAAGTGTCTTCTCTGGGTATTCTTGCAATCTCTACTAGTTTCACCGCTGGCCTTACTAAATCTATTGGGATAACAGCCTCTGTACCATAAACTAGAAAAAAGGGTAAGCTCCTGTAGCTTGTGATTTTGTTGTTCTATGAGCCAACAGAGCTGTAGGAAGCTCCTCTTTCCACCCCTTTCCATTCTCCTTAGTCATTTTTCCCAATATTTTCATCAATCTTTTGTTAGAGGTCTTACCTTGGCCATTTCCTTTAGGATAATAAGGTGTGGATGTTGTGTGAGAAATGGAGTACCAGACTGTCAAACGACGTACATCCTTGTTCATGAATGGTGTGCCATTGTCAGAAATAATTCTGTTGGGTACCCCAAAATGACATATTATATTCTCCCTTAAGAAATTAGCCACTGATCTACATGTTGCCTTCTTTATAGTCACAGCTTCTACCTACTTGGTAAATAGCTCAGTGGATATCAATATCCATAAACATCCTTCAGAAGGAGGGGTCCAATTCTGGAATGGATATGGAGCTACAGTTGGATGAAGGCTTTGATGGCTGGTGTGTATTTTATCTCCCCACCTTTGGCATTCTTGACACTTCTTTGCAAAGTGTTGAGCATTCTTTTGCATTGTGGACTAGTAATATCCCTGATGCAAAACCATTTGCTATAGCTTCCTCCCACCAGGGTGTCCTACTGGTTCTCTCTCTTGTAGGTCTGAAAGAACGACATTGACTTCCTTAGTAGGAAACATTGACTTCCTTAGTAGGAATGCATACCATCCATCTCCCTTGGAAACTTCTCTTAAATAATTTTCCATTTACCACTTTAAACCCGGTCACATATTTTTTTTAAATTTTCTCTTTGTGTGCGATTTGCAAGCAATATACCTTGTAAGAGGTATTTTAAGTATGGATCCTACCAATCTTCTCCCAACAACTCACCATTAAGTACCTCAGCTTGGTCTGGAGAAATGACAGAACAAGTTTTACCACTCCGTTGTTCTTCTTTAGCATTATTGGCCATTTTTGGCCAGAAGATCCCCAACCTTTGCAATCTTCTACAAAGGCTGACATCAAGATTTACACCACAAATATCATAGTGCAACCTATGCAATATGGTCAGTCTCTCTTGCCTTGAGACACACTTCATCAGCAAACCTTCTGCTCCCCTAAGAAACAAATCTCCATCGATCATGAGGAAGTCTTTCATATTTATCGGTAACTCTGACCTACCATACTTCCCTTGAGTCATTACTTTTAACAAGGGTTCTCGTCAATCTTGAGAGAAACATAGCTCATCCTAAACTATACCAAGTTGCTTCTCAACTCGGAGTGTCATCTTTTCTTTCTTCAATATAGACTTAGTGGCTAAATTAGCTAGTGAGTCAGCAAACTTATTTTCACCTCTATTAACCACTTTGTATTCTGTGAAATTAAAGTGCGCCACGATCCTTTGCATTGTAGCTTTGTAAGCAGCCAAACTAGGATTCTTTACTCCGTAAATTCCCTTAACCTGTCTTATTACCAACTCAAAGTCACCAAACACCTTCAACCTTTTTATGCCCAACCTTCTAGCAACCTTCAGCCCTACCAACAAGGCTTCATACTCTGCTTCATTGTTAGAGTAAGGGAAGTGTAGTTTATAGGCAAACATATGCTCCTCCCTTAGTGACTTTAAGACTACTTCTATCTTTCCCCCTTGAAATGTAGATGACCCATCGAATTACATTGACCATTCCTGCTCCTCTGTCACCATAACTTCCTGTAAGGGAGGTGAAAAATCACTTGTTCTAGGAAAGTTAGCCAGCAAATCAGTTATTGTCTGGCCTTTGATGGTGTTTGGTCTTATGCATTCAATATCAAGGCATGATGTTAGGACGGCCCATTGCGCCATTCTTCCTGATAATTGAGGACGTGTCAAGAGATTCTTCATGAGATTACTCTTGGTCACTAGTTGCACACGATGTCCTAAAAAGTAATGATTGAACTTCGTCATAGCAAAAGCTAAAGACAAACATACTTTCTCGACCGTTGAGAATCTTAACTCTGGTCCCTTCATAAGCCTACTAATATAGTACATTGGCTTCTCTACTCCTTTCTGCTCTTGAGTTAACAATACTCCTAAGGATTGCTCTGTATTAGCTATGTACAATAACAAGGGTTTCCCAGGTATAAGGTCCACCATAGTGTGGGGATCTGCCAATATCATCCAAAGACACACCTTGGAAGGATTCATCCTCAAATTATGCTCTCTGCATCTTTCAAAGACTTGTCTCAGGTGCACTAAGTGTTCACAAGAATTATTTGCCTTCACCACAAGATCATCAGCGTAATCCTTCACCTGCGTATGAAGCATATCACTAAAGATCAAAGTCATAGTTCTTTGGTATGTTACACCTACATTTTTCAATTCGGAAGGCATCACCTTATAGAAATAGTTTCCAAAGGGTGTTCTAAAGGCAGTTTTCAGGGTATTTGCTAGATCCATAAGGATCTGATTATACCCACTATAACCATCCATAAAAGAGAAACGCTCTTGACCAGCCGCTGCATCTACCAAGATATCAACATTAGGAAGTGAGAATTCATCCTTTAGATAGGCTTTGTTGAGATCCTAAAAATCCACACAGATTCTTATCTGGTCATCTTTCTTCTTTACTGGAACTATGTTAGCTAACCAGCTCGGGCATTCAATCTCTTCAATGAATCTTGCCTTTAAAAGCTTTTGCACCGCAAGCTTTATCTTTTCCTTCACATCCAAATGATATTCCCTTGGCAGTTGCTTCACAGGTTTGGCATTATAATCCACCTTTAACTTGTGCGTTACCAAGCTTGGACTCAAACCTGGCATTTCTTGATAACTCTAAGCAAAAACATCATTGTATTCTTTCAATAAAGCTACGAGCTTTCCTCTCTCTTTTTCGGACAGATTCTTACTGATCTTTACCATTTTTTCACCTTCTTCTCCATCACCTAGATTGACCTCAACAAGTTCTTTTTGTACATTCTTAATGACATCATTCATGCACTCAAAGGCTTCTTTCACAAACTCCTTAGGTACATGAATTTCCTCTAGCTGTTGTATCAGATTAAGGGAATTAGGCTGGCCATCCTCCTCATCCCTTTTCCGTTAACCGTCATAACTCATATATCACCTGGCCATTAGGCCCGGTAACCCTTCTTATCTTGGAAAGCCTTTCTGGTTCTACCACTTCGCCATCATCTTCTTCTTCTACTTGCAAAGCAATAGGATTGAAAGGAAGAATTATATTCTCACCTTTAGGTTCATACTCTTAATATAAAGATGCCTCAACGAAATGAAGTTCTGCTCTATCAAAAGGCATCTTCGTACTCTTGATATAAAGTTGCCTCAACGAAATGAAGTTCTGCTCTATTAAAAGGCATCTTAGTGGCCTCAATGACTACCTACTTGTTCCTCCAAATGGCCTTCACACATTGATGATATGTGGAAGCCATTACTTTATACGCCTTTAGCCATGGACGACCTAAGATGATGTGGTAAGATGTATTCTCTTCCATCACATGCATGAGAGTAGGTGGCGGAATTGGCCCAACCCGAAGGTCCAAAGACACACGCCCAAGAGTATTCTGTTGTAAGGCACCTATTCCTGCCACCTGCATTAGCTCTGGAATAATTCTTCCCTCGAAATTCCCAAAGCATCAAAAATTAGGAGAGGTAGAATATTAGTGGATGCAACAGTGTTTACCAATGCCTTTTTGATTCGAGATGCTCCTAAAAAGACAATAACATATAAAGGTCTATCGCTATCAACAACTTAATTAACTAGATATTTATTAGAAAAGGTGACTGAATCCTTTGCTTCCTGGTATGCCACTTGCATCAAACTTCCTTCAACAGTGGCCACTTCATGATTCCTTTCCATCATCCTAGTCAAGACTTGAGCTACTTCTCTTCTAGCCATTGGTCTAAGACCTATTCCTTCAAGAAAGGAATGTATTTTATCCTCTTGCTGGATTCTCGTTATCATTTCTTCATCTACCAATGGTGGCGGTGCTAAGCTACTACTAGCCATGTTCTCTACTTCTTCTTCCATAGGATCCTCACAACCTATGAAGAAAGTCATTGTCACCTCTAGTCTATGCATCCTTGGATCAACTCTCTTCCCAACTTTGATAACCAAATTTCCCTTGGCTACCCTATCATGGAAAATATTCCTTAAAGCATAACAATCCATAGTATGGTGGTCACATCTCCTGTGGTACCTACAATAAAGTGGATTTCGCTTTTCCTTTTCTGTAGGTTCATGCTTACATTCAGGCAATGTCACTATGCCATCTTTCACCCAAGCTTCTAGGATGTTATACAACTCTTCAGTGGACACAGAAAAAGGAGGGGGAATACTACCTCTGTCCATTTTCTTTCTTTTGGCCACCTTCTTAGGTTCTTCTATCACAACAACCTCCACCTTCTTGTTTTTTCTCCTCCACGGTTGTCTAATAGCACTCACAACTTGTGAAGTTGAACCTTTTAAAGGCTTCCTTACAGACATACTTGTTTTTCTTGCAGCTTCTACAAGTCTTGTAAAACTAGAGATCTGAAGATTCTCTAAGTAAGGCCAATATACATACAACATACCTGCGATACAAACATCCACCAGCCTCTCTTCATCCATAGGGTCGTGACACAGCAAAGAGAGATCTCGAAACCTACGAATATACTCTAGCAATCCCTCAAACACCCTTTGCTTCTTGTATTGTAGATCTAACAATGTGAGATTTTCCTCTAAAGCAAAGAACTTTTTCATAAACTGCGTTGCCAAATCATTCCAACTTAGAACTGACCCTGGTGCAAGACTGGTGTACCAAGTAAAAGCTCAACCTTCTAAAGACTTAGAGAACTCTTTGAGCCTCAACTCGTGGTCATAAGCATGAGCTGTCAGCACATCTACATACCGCCTGATATGCTCTCTAGCGTTCCTTGTTATGCCATCATACTTGAGGAATATAAAAGGTGTGTAGCTAGCAAGGTAAGGTTTCCCAGCTATTTCTTTAGGATAAGGAGGCCTAGTGTCAACATAAATAGCACTTTCCATCTTCTTGGCTTTAAACAAAATAGCATGTATATCTTCCCTAGTTAGATTAGGAGACCCTTAAGGACCTTGAGGAGCTCGAGGTACAGCTATCTCCTAACGTAAGGATTGAAACTCTGCCCATATAGCACCCTGAGAACGTTAAAGATCTTCGATAGCAGCCATAATCCCCCTAGTCTCATGATGACCAGCCTCTCCTGAGGATTTTACGCCTTTAGAATGCATGGATATGTGGTCTGCACTTGGTTCTGACCGATGGTTCTCACCCATACCAATCAACGTCCTAGTAACCATCTTCTTCCTTGGAGGCATAGAGGAAGTGACTACAAATAGAGGTGTACAACCCAATAAAACACCCTTAAAAATGAAAATAACTAGAGATCTCCAGTGGAGTCGCAAAAAATGTACGTGCAAGTTAGATTTGAGCTTATTTATGGGAATAAAATAAGTTATCTAACAGTACGTCTACATGAGAAAGCTGGAAAAGATGCAAGTTTTGACATGACACTCAAACAAGAAATAAAGAAAGTGAAGCTAGGACGTGAAAAAGATGCACATTTAAACAAGAAGGAGAAGCTGACTATTAAAACAACACAGGAAGCACGTGGAAAACCCTAAATAAGGAATAAAAAACCATGATTTGAGCAAAAAACATAACATTCTTGCTCGGTTCAGCTTGTATTTCGTATGAAAGAGATCAGTTTACAATGAAGTTGCCTTTCTTTCCTACCAACTCTCCACTTTCATCTCAAAATATCTACTTGGGTTCTTGCCCTAATAGCACATCTGCATATTCCTTTTATACTCTAAGGAATATGACTAAATACAAGGACATGTGTCAAGTCATCATATTCTCTCTTTTGGATCTTTTCGCAATTGTGAGATTATCTTCTGACTAGGGGAAAAAAACTGCGCCAACGTGGCACTAGGACCCGTAGGTAAGTAGCTTTGCCATTGCTTGGGAGACAAGTCTTGGACATTGAGAGGGACATCAGGAGTACTGTGATTGGTACACATGTTCCTAAGGTGACTTATTGTGCACTCAACTAATAAGGGGTGTTCTTATAGCCTTTGACCTTAGAAAGTCACTATCTCCCTTTTTGTGAGTGCTTGAGTATCATGTTAGGTGTAAATCTTATTTCCTTCCCAAGATAGTCATACCTTTAGCACGGACCAAGACAAGATCCCTTAGCCAATGCTTCCTCTCCCTTTGCTCACAGTCGCTCCACGTGTAGAGTCCAGATTTAACCATTTACGCATTCTCCCATGCCTTAATGGTGTTATGTACAATCCTCTCTCCATTTCTCTACCACCACGAGCCACCACTGGATTCATCTCTCTCTCTCTTTCCCTCTCTTTTCGCTGACTCTAATCTCTCTCTCCTTATCTCTATGAAATTTCCTTTGTTTTATTTGTTGATATGGCTATTGTGTGGGTTTTGATTTAGGGTTTAGGGTTGATTTTAAAATGGGTTTGTGTGGGTTTAGAAAATAGGGATTTTGCTATTGCTATTTTATGGTTTTGATTTAGGGTTTGGGTTTGATTTGAAATGGGTTTGTGTGGGTTTGGGAAATAGGGATTTTGTTGTTGTTTGTGGGTTTTGATTTAGGTTTTTGTTTTGATTTCAAATGGGTTTGTGGGCATTTTTTTGTTGTTGTTCTATGGGT
Organism: Quercus variabilis; assembly: GCA_030445155.1. Taxonomy (NCBI): domain Eukaryota; kingdom Viridiplantae; phylum Streptophyta; class Magnoliopsida; order Fagales; family Fagaceae; genus Quercus; species Quercus variabilis. The sequence goes on from CP129445.1 coordinate 22,312,191, forward strand.
TTGATTTCAAATGGATTGATTTCACAAGGGTTTGTGAGGATGTGGAAACTTTGTTGTTTTGATTTTAAGGTCTGGAACCAATGAACACTTGAGTAGATAAAAATGCTTACAATGCTACACTGTTGAAGCTGGCTGGCTTGTTTAAGAACTTTGAGACCTTCACTAATTACAAGATTGGCAAGGACGACAAGCTAATCAAGGAGATCCTTGCTGTTGGTCCAATCTTCTAATCATGAGCAGGATGAACAAACAAAACCAATCCTGGGAGTTTGTGGTTAACAGAAATAAGGATTGGTTAGGCTTAGATGCAACCATCGAGTGAGAAGTCCCAACAGTGGGTTTTGTTTTACATAAAGAAAGAGTAAAGAGAGAAGGATCAAGGGAGAAAATAAAAGAGAGAAGGAGCGGTCTATGTTGTGCAAGGATAAAATGAGGGTGATTCTCTCTCTTCAAATAAAAAAAGAGTAAATTGTACTGTGCTTGTCAGCTTTAAAAAAAAAACACACGCACACACACACATCAAACATACAATTATATTTTTTCACATTTTAAAACATGTTATTTGAAGCATAGTACCAAACACATTTTTTGTATTATGAATACTATAAACACGTGTTTTCACATCATTTTAAACAACGATATTAAAAATCTCCAACCAAACAGACCCTTAACTATCCACAACAATATTCACGCTTGGCCAATCCTAGAATGCATCGGTAAGAAAGCATTTCGATTTCTCTAGTTTAAAACAAATGATGTCATTTAAGCCTTGGTTTTATCAAAATTATTGAATTGAAATTACTACAATTGCAGTATACTATTCAAATTTCAAATCTCGGACTAGAACCCCAAAGGAAATATCTATCATAAGGGAAATAAGTGAAAGGTAATCAATAGAGGAAAATGTATAAGCAAATACCTAACCTCAAAGTATGCACGTTTTCTATATTATTATGTTAGAAACCCTTACTGATTTAGGTACCTGAGAGTTCTTCACCAACAACCCTTGGTGGCTCATCTAGTATTTTTCATATTTTTATTAGCGTTGGTCAGTACTATGTCTTAATTGTGATCAAATATTCAAATTCATTTAAAGGTACATAAATTAGATTCTCCAAAAATCAAACCTCTTTATCCTATTTGTTAAGATTAAAAAAAAAATATATAAACAAATATATTAAATTAAAAAGAAAAAAATAAAAATCATAGATCAAAATTGTAATCTTAGATTGTTATTCTAAAATTAGATACAAATCCATATAAAAGAGTTTATAAATCTTTGTTTTAAAAGAATGAAGGGGGTCTTCCTCAAAAAAAAAAAAAAAAAAAAATGAAGGAGGGGTGTCAAAATATTTGCAGGTTAGATTCACTCAACTTACGACAAACACGTGCCTAGGTCCCCCTAACCGCACAAGTAGAAAAATAAATAAATACGTAGTTAATAAAAAGCAGGCAAGGCAAGATCCTAGATACGTGGCGGACTCGAACACTATATCCAAAACAGTTAATAACGGACGCAACCCACAACTAATCAAATCCACTTCATACATTTCGTCACGTCCAGGTACCGCCATTTCGCCCCCCATATCTGAAAAAAATAGAGAGAGAGAGAGAGAGAGATAATAAGAGACAGAAACGGAGAAAGCGAGAGATAAACACGCCTCACCTATAAATACACATATCTCGTCACGAATTTTCATTTTCGCGTTTTGCTTTTCTTTCTTTTTTTCGAATTCAGTCAGAGCGAGAGAGAGAGAAATTTGGTGAGCGGGAAAGCGAAAGAGTGCTCGCAGAGAGAGAGAGAGAGAGAGAGAGAGAGAGAGAGAAAGACAATGGCGAGTGGCGAAGCGAACGCGGTGGAGAACCACAACGACGCCGTTCCGGTCGAGCTCCCTGCTCCGCAAAGCTGGAAGAAGCTGGTTCGGTCACTCTGCTTCTCTCTCTGTCTTTCTCTCTCTTTGATTTTTTTTGTTTTTCCTTTGTGCCCTAATTTGCTCTCTCTATCTCGCTCTTACCAACTTGCTAGCTTGCATAATTCGGTTGAGTTTTTCGAATTTTCTGCCAATTTTTTGTGTGAATCTTTAGCTCTGCGTTCGTGAATTGTAGTTTTCACGTTATTCTTTGAATTCTCGTGGTTTTTTTGAACGTTGGCGGTTATTCTTTTCTCTACTCTGTTATTTAGGGCTAGAAATAACTGAATAATTAAACATTTTTTTTTTTTTGAACGTTGGTGTTGAATTTTTTTTTTCTTCCTGTTTTAAATTTTTAATTAATTACGCAATTAATTTTCTCTATTACTTTATATTTTAAGTTGTTAGGTCTGAGTGTCTTCATTATGTTTTCCTAGTTGCTTCCTTGGAATTTCCTTAATTATGCATTCATGGAGCTCTAATTTATTGAAGTTGTAGAAATTTTGACTTCTGAAGTGTCAGCTCGTAAATCGATTTAGGGTCCAGTTATCAAGTGCCCTTAGGGCATTTATTAATAGACTATTTTAGGAAAGTTTTTATAAAATTTTTCTAAACCAATGCCCTTAGGGCATTAGTTAACTTTTCCCATTGATTAAATTTTCACTAAAATGGAAGTTTCCTTAAAATGAAACACTGTTGATTTTTCTATTGGTAGTCTCAAATCCTGGCCCGCAAGTCCATCTTTAGTAACTTCGTGCTTGGCTGGACATTGAATTAATTTATTTGATGGCTTTTAAATTAGGGTGGGAAAAAAAAAATGAAAGCGGGTCTAGCTGTAATGCGGGACAATTCACTGTTATGGTCTAAAACTAAAGAATTTTATTATGCATACTGCTCTTATGATTAATGGTATTGGGCCCATAAAGAATTCACTTCAACTTCAGTGCGGGGGCAGAGCCTTAAATTTTTGTTTGGGGGGGGCCAATATGTGTTGCTAATTTATTAGTCTATACAAACTTTCATACGCATACACAAGCACATGTATCTATACACATACATAGAAATTAGTATCTTTCATAATGGAATCCTTAAAATTAAATGTTTCATTGAATTAAATTAATCTTTCACCATCTTCCATAGTGAAATCCTTACAGTTTTCATTTTCAATATAAGTTACCAAATTGTCTACCATTGTGAGTAAAAATATTTCAATTGAATTAATGAAGTGTTCAAGGGCATAAATGATCCAAAACTTTAAGAAATATGAAAACACATTTTACCATAAAAAATGAATTTGAGAAACAATATGTTCTCTATAACTACTAGATTTTCAAAATTTCATCCCCCCCCCCCCCCCCCAAACACCCTAACATGTAGCTCCGCCCCTGTTTCAGTGATCATAGTTTTGAGTTTTAGTATTGGTCATGGTATTAATATGGTAGAAGAGCTCATTATTGTTGGGTTTTATAGTAGTTTATAGCTATTTCGACTGATGCACATAGCTAACAGTCAAGGTTTTGTCTGATACTGAATACAACTTGCCTCAGACATGAACTTTTATGTGTTTTTAAAGAGCAATTCTGGACTCTGTCTTTGCTACCATGCGTACGTTCATTTGTTTCTGTTATATCATAGAATTAATTGTTTGATCAGTATATGGTGTGTGTTCAATTTTTTTTTCCTGTGTCTAGATCAGTCCTTAATTCCAATTTCCATTCAATGCATCTTTTAAGATGTTTATGTCAAGATTTGACAATACAACATATAATTGTTATTAGTTTTTTTTTTTTTTTTTTGGTGTTAAAAGGAGAATCTCCTGGTTCTCTCTCTCTCTCTCTCTCTCTCTCTCTCTCTCTCTCTCTCATTACCTTTTAAGATCACGAAAAAAACTGTAAATTGTTTTAAGCAAAATTGATAACTTGATAATAGAAGGCATTACATGTATTTTGCGAGTGCTTGCAGTTTGAGCTGCCATCAGGAAGTTCTTGCTGAAGTACTATGGTTAGACACATGGCTGTTGTTAGTGGTAGACTCAGGATTTTTTTTTCCCCTCTGTTGGGTTCATAATTTGGATGGGAATAAGATAAGATGGGCGGCATGGCCTCCCTATGAATTAATGTAGCTCTGCCCCTGGTTGGATGATTTTGATCTATTACATTTTTTGGGGTCAATTTTGAGTAGTTGTGTATTTGATCTAATGACATGTTTTTGTTATGGAATTAGCTGGACAAAATGTGATATATATCACAATTATAGCAACAAACTCTGATGCCAACATTATAGCAATAATCTTGATTTCAGAGGTATTGTTTTTTTATTTTTATTTTTTTATTTTATAAGTATCAATTTTGTTTTCAGAAGTCTTTTCTTTTCTTTCTTTTCTTGTTTTTTTTTTTTTGGGGGGGGGGGGGGGGGGGGGGTAGATTCTATTCTTTGTTGCTCAACTTCTTCAGTTGTTCTCTGTAAATTTTTTTATTTTTTTATTTTTTAAGCTTTTTATAATTATGAATGTGGAAAACAAAGTTCATAAAGTGTTCTGCATGAAAAAATCTTGGCAAATTGGGATTGCAAACTGGAATGTTTTTGTTAGTTGCATGGTGGAAGTCAATATGGTGCATTTGATGAATAGAAGAGATTTAATGTGGGTTGGACTTGGAAGAACAAATTAAACATATATGGAGTAGAATGCAGATTATCTTTGATATGAGGAAATGAAATTTTATGCTAGCAGAATTAGAGTGTGTGAAATTGCTAACAGAAATAGTTGACAGCGCCAGGACATGAAATGGAATAGCATGTAGGTTATCTTGTGCTAATTTTAAAAATCAATGAGTATATTTGCAAAAAAGGTTGGTTCCCTAAATAGTCTATCTTACTGTAGAAAATAATTAGCAAGCTTTGAGTTAGAAAATCAATGTAAGTAACGGTTTGCCTCCCTAAAAGTTCGTCTTACCGTAGGAAATAATTAGCAGGCCTTTAGTTCCAAATTTATTTAGTACCTGTGGAGGAAGTGTTTGATGACAACTTTGGAAATGGTGAGCATGCTGGGACTGCCCATGTAGTGTAGATGTAGTTGCTGATTCTTCCACTGAAGACTTATTTTATGGGGTCAATATGTAAATTCCATCAGCCCACATGTTTCAATGTTTTTGCAACAAGAAAAACTTCTTTTAGAGGCTAAACAAAAAGAGAACATGGATTTCTTGTTGCACGACAAGGAGAAAGTTCAACTAGAGAGCAACAACAAGCTAGGGGGTACTCATGTTAAGAAAGTGAGTTTGATCCACCTTCTATTGTGCATGAAGATAAAAAGAATGATTAAATGAAGCAGTTTGATACAATTTTGCTTTCTGTGGCTCAAGATAAGGTTGTAACTTTTGCAATGCCGATTCCACATTATATGAATTTAATGATGTGACGGAATGCAAGGCTTATCTGTTTGTAATGTTGTCAAAGGTTATTCAAGAGTTGGTGTAAGTGTCACATGCCATAATTCTTATCCTTCAACACTTCAAAAATCGAGTACGAGTTTTCTCTAGCTAGGGGATAATGATGTAGAATGGGCAAATAAAATATTATTTTAGGAGTCAATTGTATTTTTATTGGCCAATTAGAATTTATTTTAGGTATTAGTAGTTAATAATGATATTAGTATTCTATTTGATTTCCGAAAGCCAAGGGCATTTTTTTAATTTAATAATTTTTGTTTCTAAGTCAATTAAAATTAGGGTTTGGTCCTAATAGTCTATATATGTGTACTATTGTACTCCTATGTAAACAAGTTTATGATGAATGCTATTTCTCTCGGTTTGGTGTCCATTCCAACTAACCTGTCAACTCCTAGCAACCCCCAGTGCCAACTTTAAATTGGTATCATCATACACTATTGTTATCCGGATCATCATTTCTTGCATGTATAAAGCTTGATTGATGGTTTTCTTGTTGAGTGCTAATCATATATGATCATGGTAAGTTCGTGATTGGGTCCATTTTCAGCGGCTGGCTTGCTACCTTTGTCCTTACTTCATAATCTATGACCAAATGAAAGCAAGTATAGGTCATATGGTCTTATGCTTTGGCACAATGGCTCATGTTTGGTTCCTTCAAATTGCGAATAAGAGCCTCACAGGACTTTTGGACAAGATTTTTGAAGAACAGTAGTTCAAAAGACAATAGGAGGGAGAAAGGTTCAAGAAAATGCATTACAGTTGGAAAGAGTAGTTTAGCCTTCACACTTTTCCAAATGTGAGGTTGCTTTTTCAGTTTTTGTTCCTTACACTTTTGCTCCGCTAGAACTTGCAGATGCTATTGTCTGTTGTCAACTGTTCCCCTCCCCCCCCCCCCCCCCCTCTCTTCTATGCCGGGAAAAGTGTTTTAAGTTTCAAAGGTTTGTGTCTTGTAATTGTATACATAATTTTTTCTGTTGTAGGGATATTATATCATGAATTAATGTAGTCATTGAAAAAATATGGTCACTACCTTTTTAGATGGCTGCTACATACAGTGGATTTTGCTAGCATCAATATCATTGTAAAAAGATGGTCACTACCTCTAACCTTTGGATCCCCTTTGGTTTACATAATAAAGCGAGCTAGATCTTGAGACCATGTTTTTTGTGTCTTATATATAAGTAATTTTCTTTTGGGAGTTTATTGATAAAGAAGGTGCTTTGTGGATTACCTGTCAAAAAAATAGGTGCTTTCTAGGACTTTCACGACAAATTATCATAGAGTACTACTAGAGGGTTCTTTACATAAATAGAATGATGGGATGATTTGTCACTTTGCTGGGGATTTTCCCTCATCTCATGGCAATTAACATGCCTCATGTATGTTGAGAGTTTCATATAATGGGTTATGTCAACTAATTGTTGAAAAATGAAATAGGTTGCTGCATCCTAGGAAGCACGGGCACAGCAAAATGGGCTGTGTGCCCGTGTCAGACATGGACATGCCACTGACACTGCTGCACGTGTCTGTTAAGTGTCTGGAAATATATATATATATATATATATATATATATATATATATTGGGACATGGTCAATACATGGTAGAGACATGACCAGGCCAAAAAAGAAAAGAAAAGAAAATAACTCAGATTTGCAAGATCCCCACCATCCCTTGAAGGTTAAACAACACAAGATCTCTTTTCTCACAGATCTTCATGATCACCTTGTTCTCTATCTCTCCCTTCACATCACATGCCTTGTGGCTTGCCAGCCTTAGATCAGCGATTGGGTTGACGACTGGTGACTCTTATCAGTAGTGCCATCATGCCTCTTTGGCGATTAGCGCAATGGCAAGGTGACCCATCGGTTATAATATGATTCTCTCTCTCTCTCTCTCTCCCCTGCACCCTTTGGCCTTCTCTCAAACACTGTTTCTTTTTGTTTTTATTCTATAAGCAAACTCTGTTTCTTTTTGTTTTATTCTGGAAGCAGAATTATTGAGACTCCTTTTGTTTTTATTTTAGAAGAAGAAACAATGTAGTGGCAGGGATTGAGTCATTTGTTTGTTTATTTTTCTTATTAATTGATATAAATTATACATATAAAGTTATTATGTTTATCATTCACTTGTAATTTTTTTTATGTAAATCTGTAATTGAATGATATGTAGGTAAAATGACTACTGATAAATTGTCTGTTATTAGTAAATTGAATAATTTTGATTGTAATTTATTTTAAATCTAAATTTGTACTTTAAACATCATTTTATGGGAATCATTGAATTTCTTTGCTGTCTATTACTGCTTTTAATTTAATTTTATATATGTTTTCTAATATTTCTATGGCTATTACCTATTTTTAAAACCTAAAATAAACAAAATTTTGCCCCCAAAAAAAAAAAATATATATATATATATATAATAAATATCAATTAATTAATTAATTGCTGTATCCCTGCCGTATTGTGTCCTTAATTTTTTAGGAAATGCTGGGTTGTGATGCCCCGTGTTGTGTCAGTGTCCGTGCTTCCATAGCTCATCCCCCTTGTTTTGTGAAAATTGAGATTCCCTCTGGATAGTTCAACTTATTTATGTGAATTTCTCTGACTGTGTAAGAATCATTAATGTTGACTCTATGGGAGATTCTTTGAGTTCAACTTGGTTTTAGTGAGTCTCTTTCCAATGTAGTGGTATTTTATGATCGTTACTTTAGTTCTGGGTAGAGTTTTGAGTTATGAAACATCATGCATATTGCCTTTTCATTATAGACTTATAGTGGAAGTTGTATATTTAGTGCAGTGGTCAAATTATTCGGAATTATTGATAGCATTTCTTAGACAATCTTGTTTGTTATGTATTGTAACTTGGCTGGAATTGTTAGTTTTTGCAGTTGTCTATTATTGATATTCTATATATCATAACCTTTCGTTGGGTAGGTTTGAGAGGAATAAAGAATATGAGTGCATGTTTTAGTTTTGTGTTTAACTACTTCTGTTCTTTCCTCTCCTCTTTCTACATTTGCACAGCCAAAGATAGGGAAACTCTAAATAGATGATCTCACATTGGAGGTATTTGGATGAAAACTACCAAATTGGATCAGTAGGATCATGTGCGGAGATTGAGTCATTCTAGTTTCTCAAGCTCTGCTATAGAGTTCCATGATTAGAATTATTCTTTTCAATCAGTGGCTAAGGGTAACATGGACTATCTTGTTTATCAGTCTTTTTTTGCTTACTTCATGTTGATTTAGTGTAGATCATCGTATGATCTGGACGTATAAATGTAGGAAGATGCTTGGTGTGCAAATTTAGCAAAATAAGAAATTGTTGTTATTATTATTATTTGCCATTTTGCATTTCGTATAATTGGTTTTTTTTTGGGAGTAATGTTTTTAGGCTAGGTGAAGACTTAGAGGGGTGGATGTGACACTTGTCCCAAAGGCCATTGGCTCTTGTTGGGGGGTTATTGCAATTATTTATGGTGTATTTATTTATCCACTCCTCAATGCCACCTTAAGGTAAAATTCATTCAAAGTTTGGTGATAACAATCTATTGCGAGTGTTGAGGTCAGCTTGGAAGGAAAGCAATTGCATCCCTTAAAGGCTTTGGCTGGATATTACAATTTTGTTGTCTCTTCTGGTTATTTCTGGCAGGCTAGAAATGATTTGTTTTGTATTCATTCATGGCAATGATCCTATAACTTGTCATCAAGAGAGTTGTTTTATTTATTTATTTTCCCCCCCATTTATATTGATTTTCAAAGCTTCCTTGAAATTTTGAAGAAAAAAAGTGTTAGTGCATCCGTTTTCTTGCTTGTTAGCGCTTTTGAAAGATTGCAGGGCATTTAGGCTTTACTAATAACACAGAAAGGGCTTTTTAAGTTTCACTTTTCATTTGATGCACAATTCTTTTGTTGATAAACACTCAACTTATGACAGTGTGTTGCTGATATGGTGTAGTTGGCCCTACTTGCTTTTGGAGGGCGATGACTGACATTGCTTAATTTATGGTTTCTTTGATACTACTTTATAGTTTTGTATGTCAATGTTGGATTGTTTGGTATGCTTTATTATTTTGGGACTTTTGGTTCTAAGAATCTTTTCCTGTGCTTACAGTTAAATCCAAAGAAAAGTGGGACACCAAGGAGGAATGAGGTAGTTTTTGTTTCACCTACTGGTGAAGAGATCAAGAGCAAAAGACAATTAGACCAGTATCTCAAATCTCACCCTGGAGGCCCTTCTAGTTCTGAGTTTGACTGGAGCACAGGTTCCTGTGTGTTGTGTGTGTGTGTGGCATACTTGCTTGCATGATGTGTGTTGTGTTGAACAAAAGCCTTAGACATAGTAAAACCTCTAAGTTCTGTGCCAACAGGTGGAACTCCAAGGCGTTCTTCGAGAATAAGTCAGAAATCAAAAGCAACAGAATCGCCAGAAGCTGAACCTCCTAAGAAAAGGAGCGCTAAGAAGGGAGCAAAAGAGAAGGATACTAATGATGAAGAAGGTGAGCCTGCTGAAGAGAAATTAGATGCTGCAGCTGGGGAAGCAAATGAGGAAGTGGAGCTGAAAGGTAAAGAGGATGTGGGGGAAAAGGACACTGAACCTAAAGCTGAGGAAAAAGTTGATGAAATGGATATTAATAAAGTAGAGAACAAGACAGCTGCTGATAAGACTTCTGGTGCGAAGGAAGAAGAGGTTGTGAATAACTCACTGCCAACTCCAGGGTCGGAGGAAGCTGAGAAAAAACTGACAGAGCCTGAAGCTTCTGCTAAATTGGAAAATCAGGAAGCTGAAAAGAAGACAACTTCTGATGCAAAGGAAGAAGAGATCAAGTTTGACTCGCAGCTGGCACCAGTGACCAAGGAAAATAAAGAGGAGGCTAATAAGCTGCCATCAGAGCCTGAAGCGCCACCCTCACAAGTTTCTGCAGCAGATGGGAAGGTTGAAAAGGAGTGTGTTATGGACAAAGAAGGAAAAGAGGACTCTCTTGCTGAGAATCTGGTTGGTGTGGCAGAAACCAAAGCTAATAACAGTAGCATTCAGGAGAGCGTAGATGGGTCAAATCCCATAAAAAACCATCCGGTGAGTTGTGAGGAGACATCCCATGGGCCCAAGGCGTCTCAAGTTAACTGTTGAAAAGTCTGTTTGTAGGCTTAAATTCTCAAATTATAGATTCTCTTCCTATTTTTCTTGTTTCATTTAGGTTATTTTACTGATAATGGTGTGTTGTACTGCAGTTAAAATTAGGATCTCATACGGCAATTAGGTGGTGTTGATATGCTGTGGATCTCCACAGCGTCATCGCCATTAATTGCATTAGGTCTCTTCTAATACTTATTTTTCCCAATTCATGGCACCTAACTCTGACATTTGGTACTCAGATCAGTACTAGTTTTTATCTTAGCTTATTGACTGATAAACATGATCATGTTAAATGAAAGATAAAGTACTATTCCATTTGTGAGCATTATTGGACCATAAATTTGAAATTGCATTGTGCAAGAATGCGAATTACCTGAGCTAAATCGTAATTGAGAGCAGGCTGCTGTCCTGCAATGTACCTGAGCTGAATGCCGAGTCTTGACTGGGGGTCAATTTAGAGCATAGCAACGCAGGCTTAAGCAGTATGTTGGAATTTTGTTGCAGTTGAATGCAAGGAAATGGGGCACCGTAACATGTTTAACTTAGGCTTTTGTACGAATGAAGTTTGATAATTTTAGGTCTGTACGGATGATCAATTTGATAATTATCAAAAAGGAAAGTGAAATATTGTGTATCTGGACTTTCAGTCAAATGAAGCTTTTACATAAGTTGCATTTTAGAGGTATGCCTAGGACGTTTATAAGGGGTTCCTTGCTCCAATGTACAAGCATCCAAGGGCATAGATCGAGAGTCAAAAAGTGAGGTTATTGATTATGCGACAAGATGGGTCCTGAACAATCTTTTTTTTTTTCCCTCATCTCAAGGTGTAACCCAAGGGTAAATCTTTAGATACTTTTTGTCTATAATTTGTATTTTAGAGAAAATCAATTTGAACTAAACAATAGACAGAAATTTGGAAATAGTGAAAAGTGATCACCAAAATTCATATTCCAATTATGCATTATTTAGATATGTCTCTCTAAATTCCTGTAAAAAAATTCAAATGACTGCTTGGAATTAATCTTTTGCAAACGAAATTCTTTTCAATTTGTTAAATTGTCCAGTGCAAGAGGAAATATCATTTCACCTTTACATCTCAAAGCATTTTTCCTTGGATTGTCTTCATTTATGCCAATTCCGATTCCTTTCTTCTTGTTTATCTCAAATTTCAATTGTTACTTTGAAAAGGGCACAAATATTATGGAGAGTTGGCACGCGGTGCTCATTTCCTAACATCTAATAATCATGGGTCACAACATCTTGAAATTCCATCCATCTCAGGATTTATTTTTTCAAAAGCTTCAATCCAATTGTAATCTGGATGAAAATTTATGGTACTAGGCTGTATTTGGTTCATGTAAAATATTTTTCGAAAAATAAATATTTTCCAGAAAATACTATTTTCGGGAAAGGAAAATGTATTCAGGCTGTTTGGTTGCATTTCAAAAAATACTTTGAAAAATATTTTATGGTGTTTGGTTGTATTCTTGAAAATACTATAGAAAACACATTTTCTACTTGTTACTCACATTTTCTAAGCTTCCAAACAAATATATAATATCATTTCTCAGTCCACACACACAAAATAAACAAAACCCAAAGAAAAAAAATCATCAAATCCGGTCAAATCCATCAACAAAACCCAAAGATCGCACCCCAGATCGCATTGAGATCACCTAAGAGTGAGAGATAGATCAGTATCAACGGAGGACAGCAGCGATCTCAGTGCGATCGGTCTGTGGTCGTCGGACTAGAGGATGGGTTGTTCTTGCTCATCGGTTCTCTCTCTCTCTCTCAGCGTAGCTCGGTTCGAAAGTGATTTGAAGTGAACATAGGAATGGAAAATAATTTCCGAGTCAAAGGCTTCTAATTTACTGTCAAATGAAATGTAAATCTGAAAAATTCTATTTTCAAACCTAACCAAACACATGGTTTTATGGAAAATGATTTCCTGAAATAGTTTGAAGCCAAAACAAACGGACCCTAATCTTGCAAAGCAAGAGTCCCCTTACCGACTGCTTGAATATCTGATTTTGACACCTTGGTTTTCTAGACCAAATGCGGGAAGGATTTGATTAAGCTGAGTATAGTTTAAACTTTCCTAGATAACAAAATTGATACTTGCCGGTAATTTGGTTATTTTCCCTGCAATCTTATACAGGTTAAAGCCAGAGGCATCAAGATGATCTAGGTTCACACATAGTACTAGTTCAGATGTAGTTAAGAGGTACAAAAGGAGAGGCCAAGCTCACCACCATCTTCAATATTCAGCTCCGTTATCAAATTATTAAAAAGTCAAGCTTCTGAGAAGGATGTACTATGATCTGCATATGGTGAAAACGATGGAAAGCATGGTTAAGCTAACAAAGACAACATTAACATATCCACACCTCACACAAAGTAATTACATTTTTAGTTCTCAAATGTCTTTCTTTAGTCTGAGAACAGCACATACAATACTCACATACTAGACCTTGGACAAACATCACTTTTATTTACGGTTGTGCTGAAACTGGTAAAACCAAAAAATAGGTGGTTTTTCCATACATGTTCAAAGTTTTGGATACCTTATAGCTTCATTGCCACAAGTCATTTTCTAATCAACACCACAATGCAACACCGCAAACATGAGAAAGGTATTCAACTATCAGACACTGAAGATCCAAAGCTGATACTGAATTTGAAGCTAATGCAGGTCAACAGTTGATTGTTACCATCCTCCAGTGTCATCTTAAGAGTGTAAGAGCCCTGTGAATACCACAAACCATCAGCTGGTTGATGTGAAACACTAGAGTAAATAAAAATAAAAATAAATGATAGGTTAAACTGTTATATTGGACTGACAAGGAAAGAGGGAATGGAAATTACTGATTTGCAAGTTTGCCTTCTCTTAGCCATGCATATGAATCCACATGAAAGAGGATGCTAACATAATTACATCCATATAGAAATATGTAAAAGAACAATATCTTTTTTTCCCTTTCCCTCGGTTCTCTCTCAACAGTTCACAATCAATCAACAACACACTGGGGAGGAGGGGATTTTAAAGTGTAAAAATCTCACTAATCATTATGTAGCAATGGCAGTGTTAAAAATTGAAGCTGATTTATCAAGTTTTTACTCCTGGCTCAAAGTCAATTGCTAATAAAATCATAAAATTCAAAGCTCAAAGTAGGATACAAACTATTCAAAAAAAAGATATGGAACTTCCTAAAAGACCTATAGTCAGATAAGTGAAGGTGGAATACAGATATATACAACAGATTAAAAAACAAGATAAAAAAGAGTTATAGACCTAGGACAATGCTGCTCCCCACAAAATTTATTTGCTTCATGATAAGAAAGTTGATTTTTCATGTAGGAAACAAACTATGCAAAAAAGATTAATGGAACTTCCCAAAAGACCTATAGGCAGATGAGTGAAGGTGGAGTGCAGACATATACAACAGACTAAAAAATCTAGTTTAGAAAGAGTTATAGACCTAGGAAAATGCTGCTCCCAACAAAATTTATTTGGTTCATGTCATGATTGCTGATTTTTCATATACATGTGGATGCACCATAAAAGAAGAAAGAAAAAGCAATACATGAAGTGAAATATACCATTGAAGGTCTTTATTTCTATAATCCTGTGAGAGGAGAAGGAAAGTAAAAAATTTCAATACATTAATCTGTTTGGTTTGAGTGATTTTAGGGAGGATGTAAAATGGGAAGTGTGGTGATGTTCCTTCTCTGGGCCCACATTCCCTTATCCAGCCCAAATGGAGAGAAAAACTGATAGGAAAACGAACAAGGGTAAATTAATAATTTAACATCATTTTGCCTGGACCATCAAACACTGTCAAACTAGGAGATCATAAGTATTTAGTATTTTCTTTTTCTTTTTTTGATCATTTAAAAAAAAAAAAGTATTTTAGTATTTTCTTTGAGTCCAAGTCAGTCTTTTATTAAATTTTTAGTTTAATAATCAAAACAAAAAGCCATAATGCTACTAGAACAAGATAGAGTCATTGCATATATTTGTGCTCAATGTACTCAAAGAATAGATGAAATTGATCTATAAAATATTGAGTGTTAAAGTAATGAGGCATGTTGGCCTTATTGTTCTTTTCTCCCTTTCTCTTCTTTTTCTCATCTTCTTTCTTGAGGCACTGTTCAGATTTCTTTTACCTATCAAAACCTAAAACCCCACACACTTTATTTTACCAAATAATTCATCAAACCACCTTTTAATTCCTAACACAACCCCATAAAGGTTTCTTCAACAATTCTAAACCCCATATCCACAAATTGTCCCAACGCCAAACCCACCGCAAGCACATGTAGGGCAAATTCCAATTTGTCCTATGTCAATTTGGTATCAAAGCTAAAATCCTAATACAAGTATACACCTACAACTCTCTCTTCTACAATTCTAAACCCTAAAACCACAAATTCTCCTAAACCCACCACAAGCACACATCGGTAAATTTTCCATTTTATTTTTGGATAAGTAATAAGAATTTTATTGAAAAAATACTACTTCATGCAAAAGGGGCACAACGTAGCCAAAAGAATTACAAAAAATACAAAAAAAAAATATATATATATATATATATTTACAAAAAGATACAGACTCGATAAACATTGGAATGGAATTTGTCATTAATGTTTGGCCACAAAGAGAGATTCTCTTTGGAGGAAAGTAGTGGACAAAGATATGGTAATGAATGGGGTGACTGGTCCTCGAGGGTGGGTCGGGGTCCTTGTGGTGTATGTCTTTGGAAGCATTTTAGAAAGGGCTGTAGATATTTTTTCAGATTCGTCAATTTTAAGGTTGGTAGTGGTATCAATGTTCATTTTTGGCATGACTGGTGGTGTGGGGATGGGGTTCTTAAGGATGCATTTCTAGATTTTACAAACTCAAAGTAAGGAAGCTTCTGTGGTGGATTACATGAGCTGGAATGCAGGCAACTGTCATTGGGATATCACTTTTATTGGAGATATTCAAGATTGGGAGAAGGATATTCTTACAGATTTCTTCAACTTCAACCATTCCAAGTTTGCAACAAAGATTAGAAGGGATTCTGAATACCACATCTGCTGGGTAGCAACATAAAGCAGATTATTAGAGGTAAAATCCCTCTATAAAGTGCTAATGCTGGAGGTGTGCATTCTTTTCCTTGGAAAAGCATTTGGAAGGTTAAAATCCCTGAGAAGTGGCTTCTTTTACATGGACAACTGCTTTAGGGAAAATTCTTGTGTTAGATAACTCATGAAGAAAAAACATAATTGTTGTAGAATGGTATTGTATGAGCAAGAAAGATGGAGAAAAAGTTGATAATTTACTTCTACATTGTGAAATTGCTAGAGAATTATCTCTAGTGTTATATTTATTTGGGGTGCAGTGGGTTGTGCCTAAATGGGTAGTTGATTTGTTGGTCTGTTAAGGAGCACTTTTCTAGGCACCACAGCAGTGATATTTGGAATGAGAT
Source organism: Quercus variabilis (assembly GCA_030445155.1). NCBI lineage: Eukaryota > Viridiplantae > Streptophyta > Magnoliopsida > Fagales > Fagaceae > Quercus > Quercus variabilis. Next base: position 22,328,161 of record CP129445.1, read on the forward strand.
CCCTCTGTGCATAATATGGACTTTTTGGAAAGAACAAAATACCGAATGTTTGAAGGAATTGAACAAGCCAGAAGATCTTTTTATGTTCCTCATATTGTTGAATGCCCGCTATAAATGGTTAATTATTCTCTAATAAGCTTTAGTTTCTTGATTGTTGTAAATTTTGTTTATTTTTGGTGCCCCTTACACAACCTGTGCACTTGGTGGTGCTCTTTCTAAATTTTTTTAATGTTACTTCTAGCTTATCAAAAGAGAATAAGGGATTGCACAATTTTTATGCAGAATAAACTCCATGCAAAATATGCTAAATTGAAGCAAATGATCATATAATAAACAATCCATGATAATATGGTATAGACCTGCTTAGATTTAAGAACCAACTTGCTTGCGATGGACTGTGAACTAGCATGAAAGAAAAAGAGAAAAACGTGATTTCTACACGATAATTGCAGGACAGAACCACATTGTTAGTAACTGGTAATGATTACAAGTCCCTTCATATATCATTCTTAGTCAATCCGTATTGTCATGCAGAGCCTCAGAAGTTTTTGTGTTACAATCAGTCTCAGAAAATAAAAATAAAATGAAGTTTACATAGTGAAACCCCTAGTCCAAGGAAAAACTCAAGACTTAAATAACAAAAGAAACAGAACTTTCAAAGCATTGGTAAAGGTTGAGGACTGAGAAGCACACTCCAGATTCCCCTTTTAAAATGAGAAATTGAGATACAGGCCAAAATTGAAGATAAGACGACCAAAACACAAAGGTAAAATACTCATGATCAAGAAACTGAAAATTTTTCCTTAAGAAGAGAGTGGATTTTTTTTTTTTTTTTTTGGGGGGGGGGGGGGGGGGTGTGGGGTGTGGGGGGCAGGGGCAAGAGAGGTTGATCTCAGGCTTGCACCAAAAAACAAAGAAGGGAATTCATATGTTTAGACACAAATTTCAAATTCCAGGCATGGGCAAGGTGAAGGATGTGCATCTCATCTTTACAGATGAAATTTTGGTTGCAGATTAACTTAACGTCCGTACGAATTGAATCACAACAGACATTAAGGTCTTTAGCAGTGAAAAGATGCAGGGTAAGTACAGCTCAACAATGTATGATGATTTATACTGAAAAGGGAAATAACTATAATACTAATGGTATTGGGCTCTTTAAACTAATCAATACAGCTATAAAATAGCAGGTACATCTCCAACACCATCTGGTTACAGATAGATCTGCAAAGGAACTTTGACCATGACAGTTAACAAATTAAAGATCTGCAAAGTTAGAGAAAGACAAGCCTGTTCACCATCATCTGAAACAGGCAAGAAGTTGACTCTTTCTGAATGATGCATAATTCAGTTTCAATAAATGGAAAAAAGTAAGAGTGACAACAACATGATGCATGAGGGCAGCAGAAAATGCATGGATTCTGTCATCTGTCGATGCATCATCCATTGCAACATATTCTGGGGTTAATGGATAACGTAAGAAGAAATAACAACTACTTCACAGAATAAGGGATAAGGAAATAAAATTTATCCAAACTAGGTTGATGTAAATTTTTTAACTATGTCACCAATGAGCTCTAGCTCAAATGGCACCTCCTCCCCCATAAGAAGGGGTAGAGGGTGATGTCATGGGTTTAAACACTGTAAATTCTCTAATTATGTTTGCCAATAAGCTCTAACTCAAACAGCACCTCCTTCCCATTGGAAAGGATAGAGGGTATAGCTATAAGCCAACAGGGCAAGATTGTATATCTACATTCGCAAATCATTTTTCCTACGATAATTGGCAATTGATTAAAGCTTTGTTTGAGTTAATGTATAATCAGCATACACACAATGAGAATGTTTGAAGGGTTCACCTTAAATATCAATACATAGAGCAAGAGTTTAAATCTTTCTTTCTTTTTTGTTGATAAGTAGAGCAAGAGTTTAAATCTAGTAAAATGAGACTTACAGGTGGTGTAAATCCAGGTAAAGTTTGGCTGTGAGAGAGCACAAAATTTCCTGCTGCAATAGGACAGCTTATCTCCTCAGAAAGATCATGATTTTCTGTATGGACATGCACCCCAAAGTAAGAAACGTCAATGACAACTTTCCCACTAGAGATGGGTTTACCTGCATGAAAGAAAAAAGGGTAGTAAGCTCACCTCACAAAAAAATGGCAAAATATATGTCCAATAGCACATAAATTAATTTATGCACATGCAGTAGACAAAAAGGGACAAAGGAACTCTCTGGATTTGATCAAATTCATAGTATTTGGAAAATCAAAACATGTAACAAGTTATATGATCCAAGCTTACTTATATCAAAGCCACATAAATCAATACTTTCCTAAACAAAGAAAGCATATAAATAAAATAAAATAAAATTTTAAGAAATTACCAGTTGTGGCTGAAATGTTAAAGGTGGCTGGCTTGCCTGACACCACTGGGTTGGGTGATACCACAACACCAGAGACCTTCACAGGGTAATCAGCTTTCTTATCTGCACAATTCCACAAAATCCCATTAATTTAAAAGAAACAAAAAAACAAAAAAAACATCTTTCTTTCTTTTTTCTGGGAAAAATTAATCGTTTACAAACTTGTGCTTAATACCCAATTAAAATCAAAGATCTGAAAACCCTTTAAGATATAAGAATTAAAGATTTCAATAGCCCAAGTGATTGATAAGATGGTACACAATAACAGTGAAAGAAAAAAATGGAACTGACCGCAGTATTTGACATCTGTGGGGGTGGCTTGAGCGGAAGGTACAAGAACCAAAGATATAATAGCAGCAAATAAAAGCAGAAGGGTGAGCTTCAAATCAGCCACTGATTCCATGGATATGGATTGCTTGGTTGCTTGCTTGGTGGGATTTTTGTTTACCTTTCTAGGGAGGAGAAGAAGAAGTGAAAGTGAAAGTTGGACACTCTACACTCTCTACAAGATATGTATAGTGAAATGAAATATGAGGTGTCAATGAGAGGAATGATGTGAGGTCGTCTTTATGAATATAAGTCCCATAATATTGATTATTGACGCGAAACCAGACAACGTAACACACATAATATAATGGAAAAAAGATACATCACAGAAATGACTTCTTGTTAATAATAAATTTCATTTTGATTTGCTTAATTTAATATTATTTGGATTTTTTTAATGAATAAATGTTTCATACAAGGCTTTTTGGTAGGGTCCAACAGAGGTTGGCATGGAAGCCAGGATGCTCTCAATAGAGCCATTTTTTTAGGCATCCAAAGTTCCTATTCATCATATGATTATGTCACCCTTTTTTTTTATATGGGTTGATATGTCATTATCGAACATTTTTATTTCAGAGAATTTTATGTTATATTTCACACTATCACTGTTCTTGTTATTATATTATTTTTTATAGTATTGTTATTGCCATCTTTATTACTGTATTACTTTTCACATTATCGCTAGTATTATTGTCGTCATTTTTACCATTATATGATTGTAAACACTTTCAATAATATCACATGTTGTTGATATTGTCACTGCCACCACTGCAATCAATTGTTATTATCACCGTCACCAACACCAATACTAGTTGCCATTATCACCATTGTTCCTTGCCACCATCGCTACTATCCATTATCACAACATCTTACCATATCACTACAATATCATATCAACAATGCCACCAAACTATTTGAACTTTAAATATGACTATCAATCTAGTTCTTAAACTTTTGATTTGAACAATTAACCCATTGCACTTAAGGATGTAAAATGTTTTTCGTAAAAGCTTTTCACCTGAACCAAACGCAACCTTAGTTTTGTAACAAATTAAACCTCTTAGTAGTACTTTTCCATTACAGACTACCTCATTCAAACACGTGAAGTACACATTGTTTAATCTACGTCATATATTTTATATTATAGTCAAAGCACATTCAAAATCTAAATTGGTTTCTAATTATCTAATTTTGCGTCATGTAACCAATTTATTTTACTTAATTTTGGTACCAAATGATCATTTCATAATACTCAACATGAAAGTCAAAATGACTGTCTCGCTATTAATATTGTAGTATTGTTGAATGTTTTCCTGTGTAAGTAGATGTTATAATCTAGTTCTCATAAAATTAGATGCCAATGATTTATCAAATTTCCTAAATCAAATGCCACCATTGAAGATTATAAAATTTATTAATCCATACTAATATTTTCACAAGCTTGTAGAGCTTTTGATTAATAAAAAAAAAAGCATAATAAGCAGTTATAGGCTTATAAGCACTTATTCACATTATCCTTTCAATGAATCATTCATGTATTTTCATTTTACGTTTTAATGTTGTAGTAGTAGTAGTAGTTAATCTAAATATTTTCAATCGAAACTATCCACACCCCACCAAATTATCAGTGAGCGCTTCCCAAAATCTCCTGAACTAATTGCACATTCCTTCCAAGTCCATGTTTGAATATAAAATAAGTTGCAGTCTAATTATTAAAATGCAAAGCAATCATTTGGTTTAGCCTTGCCCTCCTATGCCAATGGCGAAAGAGAGCTGTGAAAGTGTGAAGTGCTGGCCCTATACTATACAAATACAAAAACATCTGACCCATCCTCCAACCTACTCAACAGTACTTTTTGTTACTGCACCATTAACACACTGGATGACCATTTTACCCACTCATGTTTTTCTCTCTCTCTACCTAAAAAAAGTAAAAACCAAAAAGAATCTATGATCCGTTATAAAAGGAAGGAAAGGGAATGAGAATTTACAGTCTCTATGTTGACTGTGGTCTACTTGGATCACCAAAACCCATTAACAAAAAAAGCAAATTTTGTAGATGGGCATGTACCGTTTGATCTGCAGAGTCCTTGCATTGCTTCACAGATCTAGTCATGGTACCTCTATTTCACCTCACTGTTCTGCATTTTTCACTGTATACGTACTCTGGTTTTTGCTATATATATATATGTACATATTCAGATCATGTTTGCAATTCTTTGTTTTCAGTTACCGGATTTGGACTTGAATTGACTGAATTCTACTTGGGTTTTGTGCAATTATTCATGATGTTAGTTCAATTGTCTAGAAAAATACCCTATTGTGACTTTCATGGGGGAGTTCTATGCTTTCAAGTTTCAAGGTCATTCATTGACTATAATATGTTTATGTCGTTGTTTTAGTGGAATTCAAGCTTGGATTGACTGAATTGTACATGGGTTTTTTTTGCGTAACTATTCATTATGCTAGTTGAATTGTCCAGAAGATACCCTGTTGTGATTTTCATGGGAGAATTCTATGCTTTCAAGCTCACTCTTCGACTATGAGACTTTGTTGTTGTTTCAGTGAATTTAAGCTTTTGTGGTGTTTGTTGTAATTGTTGATGATGTAAATTGAATGATCTTGAAAATCCTCTGTTGTTGGATCTTAATTTATGAGTATATTAAAATGAAAAGTGTAACAACTATGATTTAATTATCACTTTCTGTTTGATCAGTGGATGTCTATACTATAAAGGGAAATTGCTTGTGTATAACTTCCTTTTTACTTCTCATTCCAGGCCCAATATCATTTGTGAGGCACTTTTCATACAAGGATATAAAGAAGGGGACAGATGATTTTCAGAGGATCATATATAGCAATTCTCAGGGAACTGCTTATAAGGCCAAACTCCAAGATGATGGGGTTGCTTTGGTAAAAGAAGTAGGAGCTTTAGATCAAGAAAAAGATGTCTTCTACAGAGAAGTGCAACTCCTGGGCCGCTTGCATCACCGTCACCTTCTTCCACTCAGAGGGTTTTGCACAGGACATAAGACTAAGAGGTTTGATTTCTAGCTTTTCTTTTAAAATTTATATGGATTGAACAAGATGTCTCACTTATTAAAAGGGATAGGTATAACTTGGCTACAAAGGCTGTTGGCAACTTTAGGGCATAGGTAGGTTATTTAACTAGTCTCTGATATATCCCTCTCCATCTCATAAGCTATAGAGGCCTTTAGTGGACCTAAGAAAAGAAAAAAGATGTATACTCTCTCCAACAACAAAATGAAGACAAGTAAAATTACATTTTTGGCAACCCTAATGATAAACCCACCCTGGATACCTAATCCTGAGCTAAGTAGTACATAATTTTCTCTTGAACTACATCTGGAGAGATTATGTTTTCCATTATTAATGAGGTTGTGTATATAAGGAATTATATCACAGATACAGACAAGCTAGTGCATCACATATGTTTCTCTAATGTGAGTGAGCACGCGTGCACACCCACACATATATAGGGTTTTTTTTATAATAAAAAAGAAAATTTAATCTATGATAAAAGTTGTAATTATTCCCAGGAATGATATGAATCATATGATATAACCAAACATAGGAATGTTACATTCCAAGAAATTTAACAGGTTTGTAACTAAGAAACCAAACGCAGGAGAGCTATATGTATCAAGGAATATGGTTGCAAAAATCCAAGATCCTAGGAATGCAACTCTTATGACACAGACATGCACACACAGCCACCCATTATGAGCTCAAGCAAATTATGATTGTAGCATTTGAAATGTTCTGTTTACTTATGTATCTCCTAGAATATGCATAGATTAGAATATGCATTACTTTACTTTCTTTTTTCACTTTGAAGATCTAATTATTAACTTCTACACGTTCCTATTACTCTTTTTAGGCTGCTAGTTTTCGACAACATAGAAAATGGAAGCTTGAAGGAGCATCTTAGTGGTAATTTTTGGAGCAAAACTTGTCTGTTTTTGCAAAATCTTATTTTATTCTAATGATTTGCCCCTGGCAGATCCTCTTAAGACTCCCTTGAGTTGGAGGACAAGACTACAAATAGCCATTGGTGTTGCCTCTGCATTGGTAAGTTTGTGTGTTTATTTTATCTTGTTGGATGGCAAACTCATAAATGCCACGTAATGTTATCCCCTTGAACATTTTTGAAAAGCAAGATAAATTTTGACAACTACATAAAGGAAAGATGCCAGAAATTTAATCTAGAAGCAAAGAACATGAGAAGGAATATTATCATTATATACGATAGAGCATTCTGAAAATAAATTCTGAAGGAAGTTAAAGTGTGTGTGTGTGTGTGTGTGTGTACAGAACATACTTGTCAACACAACCTCAAAAGCTAAGACTTTAAGCTGAAATTATCCATTCTTAGCTTTCCATAGAAGGCAATGCTAAATCACAAGGCACTATCTGCAAATAGTAAAATTGAGATAGGAGCTTTCAACCAACTTTAAGGATTTTCTAAACCTTTTTCTTTGCTCTTCCTATGGGGTTTAGGATTTTGAGTGAGATAGACACAGGTATCAAGGCAGTTTATTTTTCATTAAGTATCTGAAATTTCGATGACAAGCATTTGATATTATTTCTACGTAACAAGTCAATCATTGAACCTTACAATGGCCACTTGGTGAAATATAAAAATTGTGCCAACTGTTGATTCTTTACCTGCCAATAGATCAGTAACAACTGAATCCTACTCTGCATCTGCCATAGGTTAATCCTCTGAAATATTTAGTATCTTATGGTTAGCAAGTGACTCTGATTTCTTTCCTCTCAATCAATCCAAGTGGCAACTTAGGACTGGAATTTCCATATTATATAGTCTCTCAAGTCAGGCAACCAGCATGGTATGTGAGTCATCTCAAGTACAGAAAATTATGCATAGCGTACAAGTTTTGCTCAGTAATTAAGTTATGCTGATTTTCTTATGCAGGAATATTTGCTCCTGTTCGCTGACCCCCCGATGTATCATGTCTCCATCAGCTCAAGTAATATCATGTTAGATGATCAATTTACAGCAAAAGTAAGGATATATATATATATATATAATATATTCATTTATTTATTTTCAAGAAACTTCAAGCATTTGGTGCTCATAAATGATTCAAATTTTGAAGATTTGAGTCAAGTAGATGTGATAATTCACTGTGCTTAAACTTGTGCAGACAATATTAGAAGATAATATTTCCTTTGCTTGCTACAGGTAGCTGATGTTGGCCTTTTTACTTCTGTTGGAAATCACATCACAGTTCCTCATGCCTCATGTTCAGAAGGTCATTTCTTTTACTATAGCCTTGCAACTAAATGGTAAATACCACACCTGTTTTCAGCAAATTGTAAATTGTGATCTTATCAGTATATTTTTATCCTTTATTGCAGAATGTATGGTTCAGGAACACGGTAACATTATACTCCAGCTAGGGGTGCTGATTCTGGAGCTTATTACTGGTCAGTGTTCGGAGAAGGGAGGTGCTGATCTAATCCAATGGATCCAAGAATCTCGCTTTGCAAGTTCCATGCATAAGATGATAGACCCTGATCTTGGAAATAATTATGATTCTAGGGAGCTCAAAAATCTTCTATCTGTAGCAAAATTATGTCTTAAATCTGGGGATAAGCCAAAATTTTCTATTCCACAGATACTTCATTATCTCCAGAAAAAGGTAGATATTCCATGTGACTAGTACATTCACTCTCCAGTGTAACTTCATAGGAAATTTTCATTTATATTAAATTAATTGATTCATGAAGGTTTTTGGTCTAAGACAGCGAGGTTCAATCTATAGTGAAAACCCATCCCGGAGGTTTCTTTGTTTGCACTATGAACAGAAAATATTATTAGATAAGAAGATGGCCATTAATGTGGCAGTATTCTTTTTTTTTTTTTGTTAAGTCAATGTGGCAGTATTCAGTTCTTAACCCATTTAAATAACGTGGCTTAAGAGTTGACATTACGAATTGGCTAAGACACACTGATAATGACCTGATTCAATCAGAATGTCTCATTCATGAGATAGTTGTTAGTAAACGAAACCCTATCTGCCGTATCAACGTTACTAGCATTAAAGCTCGTTCTAGATTTCAAAGGGTTGGCTAAATGTCATATGGCTGTTCAAATCAATCATTATTCAGAACATTATCAAGGGGCATATCCACACAAAGAAAAGAACACGGATTATAAAATGACAGTCATATATTATTAAAAAGTTTGAGATTTCAAGGTTTAGATATTAATGAAACTGCTTCAAAAGTGGTCTAAATCTCAGGATCATTGGAAAAACTAGCAAAGACCACACTAATTAATAATCACACAAAGTATGTCCCACAACCAAGCATTCCTTGCTTCCCAATCTCCACCTCCAATACACTTCCCAGTTGTAGGTGTGCACCTATATTTCTAGTTGCCCCAACCAAATGAAGGATCATCACTGCTGGGCACATTGCACCCTCTGCGCGCCACCGTGCATATCTTCATCTTCGTCATATGCCTCAGCCTGGGCATGCTGCTTCCTCCTCATCTCATCTTCAATGTTGACATCATGTAGTGTGGTCTCCTCACACTCATCCAGCTCCATGTCCGTCAGCTGGGTAGACGATTTTGGTGGCAAAACAGCTTCCAGTGCTGCAACCTGCTCAGGGGTCAGAGAATCAGGGAATTCCACAGTGAAATGAATGTACAGCTTCCCTTTCATGAATGGCCTCTGGTACATTGGCATCCCTTCATCATTTATTGCCTTGAATGAGTCTGCACGTTTTGAAGCACCAGAGAATTGACAGAGTTAATGATCAAAACAATAATCAACCCAAAATCACAAATTCTAAAAGTCGTCTTTTACTTACCAGGCTTGACAATTTCCCCAGGGTGTGTTTTAATAAGAAGCTGTCTGCTATCCAAGTGGGTCAACACAAACTGGAAGCCGCAAAGAGCTTCAGTCAGGGATAAGGTGTGCTCCACAAAAAGGTCATCACCCTTTCTCTTGAACTTTGGATGTTCCTTTTGTTGAAGGACAAAGACTATATCCCCAGTGACAGTGTCAGGCTACAAAACACAACCACCAAACAATTAATACCCTACCCGAAGCAACGTCAAATTAATCAATGACTATAAGCTAACTAAATTAATCAATAACTATAAGCTAACTATGATAGCATACCGCTTCATCTGCTTCGCCAGGAAATGTAATCTTCTGCCCATTCTGCATGCCCTTCTCCACAATGACTTCCAACACCTTCTTTTCTTGTACAACCTTCTCCCCTTTGCATTGTGGGCAGCGGTCTTTGTCACTGATAGTCTCTCCAGTGCCCTTGCACTCATTGCAAGCATGCTGCATTTGCTGAATCATAGAGGGGCCAAGGTGCCTAATTGAGACCTTCATACCAGTTCCTTGACAGCCAGCACACTTCATTGAAGCTCCTGACTTTGACCCTTTGCTGTAATGGAACAAAAACATTAACCATCCACATTAGCATAGACCATTACACTACACTAAACATGTAAAATTATGTGAAGATTAATAAAATAAAGTACCAAAACACTCACCCATTGCACTTTGAACAGATTACATTTCGAGAAAGTGAAAGCTTCTTGGCTGTTCCAAGGTAAAGGTCCTCCAAAGTAACCTTCAATGGGTGGACCACATCTTCTCCACGTCGCTGCCTTCGTCCTCTGCTGCTACCACCACCTGTTCATGCCATCCACAAGACATTAAAATCACCACACGACTCTTCACACGAATCAAACCAACTGTTGGGTCATGTCAATCACAAGAGCCTTCCAAAATATACAAGTCAAATAGTTGATTCATAATTCTCACCTCCAAATGGACTCCCACCAAAGAAGGACGAGAAGATATCAAATGGGTCATGGCCACCGCCGCCACCGCCCATTCCCTCCTTGAGTGCATCTTCACCATATTGATCATAGATCTCACGTTTCTCAGGGTCACTCAGTACCTCATACGCCTGGGCAAGCTCTTTGAACTGCAGCAAAATCATACGAATCAGACTTCTATTTTGATCCAAGCTACAATCCACATAAACTTGAAACAAACAGCAAGTTTTATATTATTCTTTGTGAACCCACATTACCCTCTTATCTTATTCACATACGAGTGGGTCTCGTTAATTAAATTCACGCGAAAACCCCCCACCACTCATGTGAGAGGATGAAACATTGTTCCCGAAGCATTGAACAATTTATTTTTCAGACAAATACAGGGATTTATAGAACCAAGTCAATAACTTCAGTTACAATGTTACATAATACACAAACATACACCTTTGTGTTGCCTCACAAAGACAAATCAACAGCATAATCAGTTGATAATGCCACACAAGTCACAAACAAACACCATAACCTTAATATATTTTGATAATTCAATAGATGCGTTGAGCTACAAAGCTCTTAGCAAGCTCTTGACTTGACTTGACTTGAGCATACGAATTAGGCAAACATAAAATAGCCGAGAAAATCAGTAACAACAATTTCAAACATTCAAAAAACACCTAAAAATCCAAAAAAAAACCGCGATTCCTAACAATCCCACATATAAATAAATAAATAAATTAGGGGAGAAAAAAAAAAGCAATTTTTACAAAGAAAGAGAAAAAATTAGGGTTACCTTCTCAGGATCGCCACCCTTGTCAGGATGGTTCTTGATGGCGGCTTTCTTGTAAGCCTTTTTGAGATCGTCCTGGGAAGCGTTCTTCGACACTCCCAATATCTCGTAGTACCGAGTGTTATCACTCTTCTTCGGTGCTCTCCCAAACATCTCGTTAAAAAATTATTTTCCGATCAAACAAACACAATTTAAGCTAGAGAATTCGATTCCAAACCTCTGTGAAAAAAAGGAAAAGTCTGGAGACTCTGAACCAAGCAATATGGGGCAAGGAGGGTTCTCTGTATATATATATAGAGAGAGAGAGAGAGAGAGAGAGAGAGAAAGAGAGGTAAACACAAATTTTAATTTTTGATTTTAGTTTTGTGGTCGGTAATTAAAGAATGGACGGTTGAGATTGGTTTGAGGGGTAAAACTGGAATGTTCTAGGAAGGGTCTAGAATTTGTGGACTTTGTTGCAACGTGGACCGTTGGATACCTTGCTTTGATGATGGCTCCACGATTTTGTTCTCGATCCTTCTGTGAAACTCCTCCAACCCCTCGCTTTCCCGCTTTTTTCCAACTAGGACTCGTGCAACTTCCTCGTTAAGGTTTTTTATTTTTTATTTTATTTTATTTTATTTCCTTTCTATTATTGGATTGACCTATTGTTGACTTGTGAAATTGTTTGGAACTTTTAAATTTGTACATATATATAAAAATGGAAAGTAAAAAAGATAATTTGGCTAGGCTGAATTAGTCTAAAAGTACATTTTAGATGTTTAGTGACACTTCTTCTATCTAGAGTAATAACTTAGTTTGTAAATAAGCTCATAAGATATATTTGTATAAATTTAAGATTGGATTTTATAAGTTTATAAGTAAATTTATAAAATATAAGTTTATTGTTTAAATTTTTTTTAAGTAATATAAATGGTCAATTTTGTGATGAAAATTATGTATAATTTATAATAATACAATATTGGTGAATTTAATTTTTATAAATTTAAAAATGAAAATCAATTTGTATAATCAACTGAAATGATATAATTTCAGCAATAATTAAATTAAAATTTAACCGTCTTGACCTTTTAATATGTAGCTCAATTCATTTTGCATGTGTGTATGTGTGTGTATATATTATTTTTATTTTTTTTAGGAACACATGTGAATATATATGTATCATAAAGAATTCACGTTTGACTGTAATTAATATATATTGTACGAGCAAGAACCTCAACACAGTTATTTAGGACACTAAGCAAGATATGTGGTGCAACTAATTTGTATTATGAGTTAATATTGATTGGGGAATTTGGACAAGAACAAGTAAGTCATAAGACTCTCACACTATATAGAAATGAACTTCTCTTTATTGAATTTAATTTTTTTTTTGGTTACAAGGATTTTCTTTGAGAAAGTTTATGCTCTCTTTCTTTTTGATATATTATATGTTCTTCTTTCTTCTCTTTTATGTAAGTCATCTCCTTCTTCTTCATATTTTGTCCTTATCCATTTGGATAACTTGTGGTCTTATTGGTCTCTTTTTTTTTTTTTTTTTTGGGTTTTTCATCATGAATGAAAACCTTTATGTGGCGTTTGGTATATGGTAATGTTTTAGGATTCTTAGGAATGTTTAAAGATTTTCATGTTTAGTTGCAAATCACGCTAAAAAATCAGATGCCAAGGGAATCTGGATTCCTCCCTTAAACCTCTCTCAATAGGAATGTGGATTCCCTTTAAAACATGTGGGAATCCAGATTCATAAGTTTAAAGGAAATTATATTTTTTATAAATTGAAAATTTTAACCCTTTTTTCCTTATCATTTAAGTAATTAAGATAAAAATAAAATAAAATAAAACAAATTATCAATATCTTTTTCCTTATCTTTAATTTTTCCAGCCAAAATAACATAAATAGGATAGACAACTCTATTGATATATTATTTAACAAAGTTTTGTTTAGGTTTCACGTGTGGGAAAAAAAAAAAGTATGAAAGGGACTTTCCATTATTGCCAAGTATTCAATTTTGCTGTTGTGTGTGTGTTGCTGAACAAATTATTAATGGATTTATGTTCATGAAAAATAAATAATTTTAATGAATTTGTCATAATTAATAGTTTATATTTGGTTTTTCATTATTTATTTAGAGGAAGATTTTTTTTAAAATGACTTGATAGTTCACATTCAAATCTAAGGATAGAATGGGAAAAATAAATAATTCATTTAAGATTCTTGGGAATAAACCAAATATTATCATCTCACATTCCTAAGAATCTTAAGAGATTTCCAATGAAACCAAACATAGGAATAGCTACATTCTTAGGAATGTGATTTCTAGGAATCACATTTCTAGGAATCTGGATGCCAGGAGCAATGTGGATCCCCCCTACCAAACACCACCTTAGGGTTTTTCTCATCGTTTAGGCTTGTCCTTTTGCATTAATGCAATAGTGCCAAGTAGATGACTTTCATTAATGTGGAAGTTGTTGTGGAATTATCAAGAAATTTTAGAAAGCTACCTCATAAAAGTTTATCTTCTCTAGGATATACCTTGGTAGCTTGGACATGCCTCAAACATGACCTTGGTGTGTGGCTTAGAAGGGTATTGGGTTTGATCAATGATACGATGTTTTGTGTTCATCGTCAAAATGGGTTAGTCAATGCTGGATTTATCTCCATTGTTTGGGCCAATACTTAAATTGGGCACATTACTTATCCCGTTATAATAAAAGTTTGCCCCACTACATATATATCATAATAAAATCATCCATGTTATACAATAATTTTATATATGAAAATAAAAGTTTGCTAGAATATTAAAATAAGATTATTTTTTAATATAAATAATAAAACAAAAAATAAAATAACACTAATTAGGGGTGTTCACCAAACCGTTCAAACCACAAGACCACATCCAAATCGACCAAAATCGCTTGCAAAATAGAGTAACCACACTACACTGTAAGTGGCAATGAACCGCACCACACCGTCCTGTACTCATTATATTTTATTTTAGATTAAATATATTACTAATTTAATATTATATAAAATAGGTGACCAACCTAGCATTAGTGTGTTCCAATTTTACATTAAAAACAACTTCGAATACAAAATCAAAAGTTCAAAACTTCATTCACTTCTCCATCTCACACTCTCACTCTTCTCTCCCAATACCCTCTCACTCTCAGAAAGCATGACTAGCAGTGTACATGGTAAATTATCACGGACCTTATGATTGTTGCTTATTAAGCATTTTTACATGTTATATTTGTTTAACATGTATAATTGTGTATAGCTTACGGTCATGTATTATTATCTTTTTTTTTTTTTGTATATATTTTTGGTACTTTTAGTATATTGTCAAATCTATTATTTATTTTGTTTTTGTCATGTATATATTTGTGTTATTTTTTTTTTTGTCATGTATGTATTTGTGTTACTTTTTTTTTTTTGTTACATATGTTATGTCTGCGCACACACACACACACATATATATATATATTAAACTTACAGTTATATTGTCACGATTATTAATAGTAACTAGTAACTAGCTATTACATCTTGAAAAATATATCAACCCTAAACTGACCAAACCATATATTGTACACTACATAGCACATTTGATTATAAAATTCAGGTGTAGTGCAATACGGTTACGGTTTGGCCAAATCGTACCACAAAGTACTATACTATAAATGACCCAAAACGGCACCACAAACACTCCATTAACAAACAATAAAGGGTGAGTTTGGGTTGGTGTTTTAAATACTGTGTACCTCGACGGGTGAACCCAATTAAATTAGTGTCCACTTAAATTATTAAATTACTCATGATTAGTTTTATTCTTTGCCTTTTCTTGATGGGCGTAAAAGTGTCGAAAACTTGAAATGCAACAATGCATGCTTTTAGTTAGCCTACTAAACGGACGAGAAACTGTTTTACACGAAATTTTACTTTGTACTGGATAACGAGTTTTTGTTGGTTGGAGGTTGTGTCTGGATAAATAGTTGCAAAAAGGTATTTTAGGTTTAAAATGAACCTTTGTCAAAAAGCTATAAGAAGTTGCTGTTGCAAAACATAATTTTTAGTCTTAAAAACGCTCTTTTAGGTTCTCAAAACGCACATGTTTGGCATGATGTGACTATGTAAATGTTTTTGTTTCACCGTAGACTAGAGCATTCACATTTGGTATTGCAAAGGGTATATGTACAAGAATTTTAGCATTAATGCACAAAACAAACCCAGCATCAAGTCTACTACTTGTAAAAAATTTTACAATACCGCTACAGTACCGTCTTACTTTTATGACAGTATTGTAGCAACTTCTATTCTTATTATATTACTCTCTCTCTCTCACAACTATTTCTTTCTTTCTTTCTTTCTTTTTTTCTCGGATTCTCCCTTTTGTCCATCCTCAGTTCTCACTCCCTCTCCCACATCTATCTCTCTCATTCAAAGCATGCCATCAGAGTTAGGTTGAATTCGGTGTGGTCACAGACTCACGGAGTGGGTGCAACCGTGTAGCGATGGATATCGACAAGGTCATGCAAGGTCGTGGCAAGATCAGTGAGGTCATGTGTGGTCGTGGCGAGATTATGCTGTGACAGCAAGATAGGCGAGGTCGATCTGTGAGAGAGAAGTGAGGATATTTTTATTTTATTTTATATTATTTTAATGTATAGTATGGTAAAATAAAAGTTGAGATGCTTGGTTTGTTATAAAATTGTATGATATAAATGATAAAATAACTTTTTGAGATGGTAAAATAGAATAATCTGAAAATACTGGATGCAAATGCTCTAAGGCTATTATGCCAAAACATCAACATTTTCATTTCATTTGAACGCATGTCGTCAATCAGAATAATGTCTACGCACCTCACAGAACGGGTCACAGTTCATGTTTTCCATTTTGCTTTTAAAACTTTTATTTCCTGAAACCAAGCCACATTACTGCCTTTGGCATTGGCCCAAGCTTTCAACCATTAGAAAATAAGAACAAACTGTTAGGCGTTAACATAGAACTTCTCAAATGCAATATAATTTTTTTTTGTTTTTTAAACAATTTCTAAAATGGTCAAGGTACCTAAATTAAGCTGTTCCTTACAGAACTGTAACAAGTACAATGCTACAAAGATTACATGGCCAAAGCTCACTCCAAATATGGGATGGAATGATGAAACATGATCACTTCTTGGATGAAGTGAAACCCCCAAATCCCATCATTGCCGCAACATCAGGATCAATTTCAGTTTCCTCTTCTGCCACCTCTTTCTGAACACAAAAAATATCAGGAAACGTGACTGTTAAACATACTCTCCTTACACGTATAAAATATAACATGTTCTTGAATTACATAGCATTGGCCTGAGAAATTAATATCTAGAGATGGGCAAAAACAGCATACACCCATTTTTCCAACAATCTTGTTGCTCACTGCTCACATATACAGTATTAAGCAAACCATGGTAGTACAGTGCTCACCTTCTTCTCTTTTTTCTTTTCTCGACGTTGGCGCTTCCGTTCCTCCTCTTCTTCTTGCTGCTTTAATATCCGCTCATCAAGATCTGGGAGAGAGAGAGAGATCAATTTTCCACTGCCAACCATAGATTACCAACCAGTTACATAAACCTCTACTGAAAAACACACACACACACACACACACAAACACCCCAAAAATAAAAAATTTCCATCTCCTTCAAATTCTTTACCTTGCTCTGTGAAGCTTCCGGGAACTCTCCGCTTCTTAAGAACTTCAAATCGCTGTTTGACCTGTAGAACATAAAGTTGCAGCTCAAATACACCGGAATAAGATATATATGTACTTATGATGAAATGGTTCAGGCCAGAAAAAATAGTTTTATCTTTAAATGAATAGCAGTGATCTCCTCTTCGACATCTCTGGAAGGTGGGATTTTTAGCATCCATGTTACATATATTACATGGTTTACTTCTATATATCTTCACATACATAGAGCCTAAGCTTGAGAGTTTTGCTAAGTAAAGGTTGCGTCCTTTTTCACACATATTCAATTATGCCTGTTTATTAAACTTTCATTCATCATAAATTAAAAGTACTTGCCAAAATGTACCTGGTCAACAGATGCCCGTTCTACCCGCATAGACATACCCAACGCTCTTTGATCTATGTGACAAGATAAAAAGAGCCATTAGAAGAGTGATCAAACTAAGAAAACTCTTCATTAAAAGAATTGATGAAACAATATTGTCTACAGATAACCACATACGTTTCTTTCCATTGATATGATCCAAGTAATTTGCAGAATCCTTCACTACACACTTACAAACTGAACAGTAATATCCAGCCTGTAAAATGAACATATTTAATCAAAAAAACATGGTAGATAAAAATGTTTAATATAAGACTACTATTAAAGAAGATAGATATCAGCAATAACCATATGATGACATGGGACACATGAGAACATGATCATGTACCTGCTGACTTAAAGGTGCTACTGGAGTAACAACCTGCAAAATTAAATGACAAAATAAATTCATGTATTAAGTCGAGCAAAGATTTGGTATAAGATATTCAACATACAATTATAGATGTTTCAAACTGTTAAAACTAACAGGGAAATAAAAAGTTATGCTATATGTGCCAAGAAACTTATCAGGAAGGACAAATCAAAACATATGAAAACACAAAGCAAAATATACCCCACACAATTAGAGCAATAAAATGTAGAAAACCAGGACAATTTTATTCCATATAGTCACAATCTAGATCATGCCAACCACAACATTTAAAACTCAGCAGATTATATACCAAAGCCAAAATCCATAATATATATACATACACACACACACACGGTTAAGTCCATTACACAAGACCATATCCCAGTCCATAAAATGCTGCATGTCAACATGATTCAGGCCCACAAATATATAGCTCAATTACCAAAATGATACTCGAATAGGACATTAATTCCTTAGTTTCATTTACTCTAAATGGTACATACAGCATTTCCTCATTTTCTGCGTAGTTTATTTGACCTGAAAATCTCAATAATCTTGCTGCAATATTTTCCTAAGGTAAAGTGAATAAGATGTATGAATAGAATTTGTCTCAATTGTTAAATAGATTTACAATTGTTCATTAATGAAAACTAATTATACTTATAAACTAAGTTCAAAGGAAATACATATTTCTACTTCCACAATAAAATTGGAAAGTCCACTTTTGAGATTGTCAACTGTTATAAGCAGGTTTGCTTCAAAGGTGTGATCTGTTTATATTGGTGGTGCATTTGTCACTCCATCTACTAAATCCCCATCCAAAGAGGTAAAAGTTTTAGTATCATCTTCTTTAAAGTAACATAAAGCAACATAAGACAGTAAGAGAGACCTAGTTCTTTTTGGCTAGAACACCTACTAATTACAATAGTGTCTGAATCTCCTAGTACAACTTACAAGCAAAATGGCCTAAGCACACATTCAAGAAGAAAAACAATTCTAGAAAAGAAACAGAGACAAAGCAACACACCTGAGTTTTTCCTAACCGAGATTCAAGGTCCACTTCATAATCCCTATGTTTCAAAGGCTTCCTCTGCACTGGAGGACCTTTTGCTGCAATAAAACCAACCAATCATGTAAATTTTCACTCCCATCAATATACTCTTCAGCAGAGCCAATTCTTTCAACATATAAAAAACAAACAATATCAATTCTTCACTGTTATACCCACATGCGCACACAAAGATAAGAACACCCAATATTAATTCTGCAAACCAATTACTCTAGAATTCAGAGGGTTCAATTAACATGCACACAGAATACAACCACCCAATATTGATTCTGCAAACTGATTAGCCTACAATTCAAAGGGTTCAATTAGAACACACACATACAAACACCCAATTCTGTAAGCCCATTATTCTACCATTTAGAGAGTTTCATTAGCGCGCACACACACACATGCAGGCAGGTAGGCAGGCGCACCCAATATTAATTATGCAAACCCATTACTCTATGATTAAGAGGGGTTAAGTCGACACCCAGTACTATTTCTGCAAACCCATTACTCTACAATTCAGAGGGTTCAATTTACACACACAGTGTAGAACGCCCAATAGTAATTCTGCCCATTACACTACAACTCTAAGGGTTCAATTAAAACACACACACAGAGATACTAAAACCAATCAAACCAGAAACAAATACAAATTCAAACTGAAAAAAGATTATCAAATTAAAATCACTTACATTTGGATTTAGAACGTGACTCTTCCTCCTACAGTTCAACAAAAATGAACCACAATCAACTAAGAGCAATTAATCAAAATGAAAATTTATAATTAAAAAAAAAAAAAATTAAATCACCTGTCTTTCACGCTCTCGAGCTCGTTCCAAATACTCCTCCCGATCAAATTTCCTTCTAAACGTGTTATCAACCCCAACAACCTACACCAACAATCACAAACAAAAATTAATTAATTAATTAATTAATAAGCCAGTTAAATTGTTTTATTTTAAAAAAATTGAAGTAAGAAAATTAATTAGGGTTACAGAAAGTAGGAACACTGTGATTGTGAGTTTATTTGAAAATTGAAGAATTTGATAACAAAAAACCCCTAATTCTGATTTTGTTTGGAGTCTGAGAAAGTTGAACTGTTGATGGAAACAAAGTGAGTTATGAATAAGCTGTGATTGAAGAATTTTAAACTTAATTAATAAAAAAGGGTTTTAAGATTTATCATGTTAGTGATAAGGTTTATGACGCCAAAAAAAAAAAAAGTAAAAAAGAGGGAAGACAAGAGGGTGTTTGGTCTATTGGTATTATTCTCGCTTTGGATGCAAGAGGTTGTGAGTTCAACTCTCACAACGCTCCTTTTTATCTATTTGACCAATGGTACCACATTTTAGCCTTAAGCCTAAAAGTCACTGACATCAATCCATGCACAGTTATGTAAAAAACTAAAAATACATGATTGCAAAGTTGTATAAAAATACATGATTGCTATAATAATCGTGTAAATTTACACTAGTACTATTCATTTTATATTTGGTTTTTATACTAACGATGAAAGAAGAGAGTAGATAGTGGTTGTTATGTATGAAGAAAGAGAAACAATTAAAAAAAATAGTATTTTAATAAAATGTTGCATAAAATAGATAATCTAATGTGGGCTATTTTGAAGAGTGATTATGTAAAATAAAAAAAGTAGGTTCTTATGAAATATAATAAGTCAATTCCTATATATTATAACACGTAAGTATTATAGGTGATACATAATATAATTTATTACACAATATTTCAAAATGCGTCGAATAGCAAAAAAAATCCCTCCCTGACTTTGCTCCACCCGATTCTACCCACCCCAAAGACTTGTTGGGGTGAAGACGAATTTTGTTGGCGCCCACCCTAACCCGATATATACACATAATTTATTTGATATATATAGAAATTAGTTATCCATATAATTAATTATTTTCTATACCGCTATATGTCCAGTAAAAATTATATGTATTTTGTATAAGTAGCCTAATTATAATTTGTGCTTTTTTAAATACATGTTATATCATTATCTTCAAAAACTTTTTTTTTTTTTTTCACTCTTTCTTTTTACTCTCGATTTCACTATTCTCCTTTATGTTTTATCTTTATCTCTTATGATTAGTAAAAGATAATAAGAAGTGCTACATCCACAACATTTTTCACAAAATGTTTACAATAAATCTTAGGTGGTAAGTTGTTATTAGTTCTAATTTGAACCACCATTAACACTACTCTTTTGCCCACTAGTAATACCTAGCGACAATCCACCACTTAAGATTTGTTGTGAAAGTATTGTAAAAATGTTGTAGAAATAACAATTCTCAAAGAAAATCAACTTACCCGAAACTCAACATGTCTAGCTCTCATCCCTTGTGGATTTTTTTACCACAAAAAGGGAATGTGGAACCCATGATCATGTTGATCTTGTCTCGCCGTATTGCCATCCCTATCATCAAAAAACTATCAACTATCTTATATCTTATAAAACAGTCTTATGAGATATACTGATATATCTCTCACAATATGTGTGGATCCTACGTATGTGAGTTCCACATATTGTGAAACGGCTCTAGATAAATTAAAAAATGAAGAGTCAAGAAAATTTCATAGGCATTGAAAAGAGATGCAGAAAATTTCTCTTAAAAATCCTATGAATCAGACTTTTATTTTGATCCAAGCTACAACCAACATTAACGTGAAACAAACAGCCAGTTTTTTTTTTTTTTTAATATTTTGGGTAAATTATATATTTAGTCCCTAACCTTTACACCAAATGTCAATTTAGTCCCTAATGTTTCATTTGTGTCAGTTTAGTCCCTAATTTTTTTTTTATTGTGTCAAAATAATTTCTGTCATTAAGTGATGGATGGAAAATGTTGACGTGACTAATGGTCAAAATAAAAAGTTATTTGTATGCCACATGGGATGCCAAGTGTACTGACACGGATTAAACTAAAAAAAAAAAAAAAAAAAACTATTTTCTGATTTCAACTTATGAGAGAGAGAGAGAGAGCTGACACATTGATTAAACTAAAAAAAATTATATTTTCCAATTTCAACTTATGAGAGAGAGAGAGAGAGAGAGAGAGAACAATGTTCAGCTCCACCCAACCATAAGCTTCATTAAGTTATGTATATTTGTGTCAAGGTTCAATTCAGAATGAGAAATCAGAATTCAAAAGACCAATTTCAATTTATAAAAGTAACTACTAAAACTATCTCCTTCCTCTCAGCTTACCAAAACAAACAAAATCTGAATCATTAATAAAGGAAGAATTCTGCAATTTCAACTTAAGGGCGGCGACGCTAGTAACTGCATGATCAAATCAACAACTTCAATTACAATTTTGACCAGCAACTGCTAACTAAGAAGCATTGATAATAATGATTGGAGATTGTGGGTGAAAACCTAAAGGCAAAGAGAGTGGTGTTGCTGCTATTTGTGTGTGCTATACGCTCATGGTCATGGTTAACTAAATATTAATGCTGTCTGTGTTTGCTATATGCTCGACCAAATGCCTCGAAGAAAAAGAAACACCAACAACGTGCTTAGTAGAGGAAGGGAAAGACATGGATGTAAAGCAAGGCAGAGAGTCTTGGGAAGAAGAGGGACTAAGACAGCCATGTTTGGGTAGGCGGTCGCTGTTGGCCTGCTGCCGCAGGAGATTTAGGCTTACACAAAGAAGAGTGTTAATGGAGAAGGAGACAGATTCTTAGGTTTCTGTCAGCCACTGGGTGAGGTGGTGTTGACATGGATTTTTAATCATGTCAGTACACTTGGCATCCATGTGGCATAAAAAATAATTTTTAAAATTTTCTATGTTAGCCATGTCATTATTTTTCATCCATCACTTAACGGCAAAGACTATTTTGACACAATACCAAAAGGTTAGGGACTAAAATGACACAAGTGAAACATTGGGGAAATTGACATATTATGTAAAGGTTAGAGTCAAAATATGTAGTGTACCCTAATACTTTCTATTGATATGTAAGTTCCACATGCACTCCATTTTTCTTGAACCCCCAACATTACCCCCCCTCCATTCTATTCTTAAGTTTTAATTGGGGAGAATAGAGTTCAACATTACCCTCTACCTTATTCTTAAGTTGGCGAGAAAGTAACGTTTGAGCTAAAACTCATTAGCAGAGACAAAAGAGGTACTTATTTAACACTCCAATACCAATGCTCACTCCTCTCACATAATAATGGTGGATCTCAATAATTAAATTCATGCGAAAACCCATCACTCATGTGAGAGGATGGAACATTATTCCCGGAGTGTTTTCCAGAAAAAATACCGGGATTTATAGGACCATGTCGATAACTTCAGTTACTAATGTTACATAAAACACACACATACACCATTGTGTTGCAAAAACAGCATAACCAATTGATAATTCCACAGAAGTCACAAACAAACACCATAACCTTAATATTTTGATAATTCAATAGATGAGTTGAGCTACAAAGCTCTTGGGAAGCAAACACCATAACCTAATTAAAAAAAATGACGAAGCTCTTGACTTGAGCATACGAATTAGGCAAACATCGATAGATGAGAAACTCAGTGACAACAATTTCAACATTCAAAAACATCTAAAGCCAACAAAAACCGTGATTCTTATCGATAAAGAACCATGGAATATATCTTACATTTTAACCCAATTTCTAAAACATACTTCAATTCATTCCAAAAACCAATTCTTGCACACCCAATAGTATACTCTACAAGACAACCCCAAATATAAATAAAATTGAATTTAAAAAAAAAAAAAGAAAAAAAAAAAAGCAAGTTTATAACCAAACCAGGAGAAAAAGAAATTAGCTTTACCTTCTCAGAATCGCCACCCTTGATAGCGTCTTTCTCCGGTGCTCTCCCAGACATCTTTCTCACCTTTTTTTCCGATCAAACAAACACTTTTTTGAGAAAGGAAAAGGAAAAGCCCGAAGCTCTGAGCTCTGCTTTTAAATTTTAATTTTAATTTGGGAGTGAACGCGTGGGTCGATCTTAAAGAATGGACGGTTGGGATTGGTTCTAGAATTTGTGTTTTTGTGGATTTATTTATTCCTTTCTACGTTTGGATAAAAGGAAAGGAAAAAAAAAAATATATATATATATATATATATATTTTTTTTTTTTATTGATAAGAAAAAAAAATTATTAAGTAATAAAAACGTGATGGTTAGAACTTTAAAAGTTATAATTTTTTCTTTTTTTGCTTTAGAAAATTTGAAATGGATTTCATAAAGAAGATTCGGCTAAATCAGCCAAAATACATTCTCGATATTGAGTGACACTTATTTATTTATATTAATAACTTAGTTGTGTCTCAAAAAAAAAAAATTAATAACTTAGTTTACAAATAAGTTTTTTTTTTTGAAAAAAAAACTACAAATAATTTGTAAATAAGTTCATAAGATATACTTATATACATTTATAAATAAGTTTGTAAAATATAAGTTTATTATTTAAATGTTTTTAATAATATAAATAGTCTATTTTGTAATAAAAATTATGTACAATTGTAAATAATACAATATTGTGAATTTATTTTTTATAAATTTAGAAATGGAAATCATACATACACTCAAAACTGATCAGCCATTAGTTACTTATATATTGGATATCCAAACAAAAAAAAAAAATCATAGCCTCCTTGGTCGTGGTTCTTACAATTGCATGTGCTTTTTTGATTGCTATAGAATGTGACTGTGAGTGGATGGATTCTTTTTTCCTCGTTGTGTGAGTCCTTTAGGTCATTATCAATACCCAATTTATTCGTATGTTTGTGACATTTTTGTTGGGAAAGTAAGTAAATTTTATTCAAATATAAAAAGACACCAAACAATTTACGGGATATATTCTATGGATGCACCATTGGATAGGAAAATTACAACTATCAATGAAGGAATATAATGTCTTTTTGAGAATGGCTTATTTAGTCGAAACAGAAATTTTTTTTTGTTGAAAGTATTATAAATCAAACCAAAATGTAGTTGAAATAGTATAATAGGACCCATGAATAATACTAAAAAGTGCAATGAGACTCATAAATAGTAGTAAAAAAAACTAAATAATAAAAAAAAAAACTAACTTTTTAAGCCAATACCGAACACAACCTAAAACTAATAGGGGCTAGCATGAATATAAAATGATTAAGATCAAGAGGGATTGGAGGTGTTAAATTCAATGTGACTAAAGGGTTGAAATTAATGAATATAACCAATATATATGAAATGAGAGGATTTGAACCTTGGAAACATCATTTTCAAGGTGCCAATTGAGTTGCAAGCCTACAAGTGGCAAAAAATGCATCTATATTTACTTATATAATCAATATGTTTGTGAGGGGCAATATAGGACAATTTAACATTTACAAACACCTTTTTTGGTTTTTTTAGTTTGAATAACAAAAATGTAACAGGGCGTGTTATTCCAATTGTTACCTTCCCATGCACTAAGTACAAGGGGGTTCTAAGGAAGGCTTGACTTAGCAATAAGGGGAGTAGTGAATTCTAACATTTTGTTTATAAAAAATAAAAATAAATAAAAATTTGAGAAAAGGAAGAAAATGTAGGCAAAAAATATCTCTATAATTTTTTTTAAAGAATTTCTACTTATAATGTCCGCTCTTGATGATCATCAGACTAAGAATCATTAGATCAAAACACCAATCGATTTTTTGTGGAAGTAGGGATTGAATTCCAGATATTTTATTCAACCATCAAAGACTTTACTACTACATTAATTCATATTAATAAATGCCTATAAAATTTACCAATTTATTAACGGTAACAAAACAAGTTAAACTAATTTAATAAAAACTTTTTTCTAAGAAAAAAATTTAATACAAACCTACTTACATTTTTTACGAAACTACATTATTGATCACTGAAGTTTACCTTGCGAGTGCAATTAGTTCCTTAAATTTTAAATGTGCATGATTAATTCTTTAAGTTTTAAAATTGAGCAATATTAATCCTTATGTTTTTTTTTTTTTTTTTTTGAAATGATATTAATCTTTATGTTAACTACTGTTAATGATGTTATTTATGTGACTAATAAAATAATGATTTGTAATTTTTTTTTAATGATGTGTCTTTTTTAATAAAAAAATTTTAAAATTTATTTACACATCATAACCTATTAATACCATTAATACTAAATTTCTATCTTTTCTTTTTGACTGGTAAGCAGAGAGTAATAACCAATTAAAATTGAAATTCAAAATAAACCGAAAAAAAAAAAAACTCACTCTCTCTCAGTGACGGCCATGGCTTCCATCGTCCTCCTTTGGCTCATTGCTCACCTTGTTCCAGTACCTTCCTTTCAGTCACATCCAAGCAAATATACATAGTCCACATGAGACACCAAGATAAGCCTTCTTATGCCACCCTCCTTGACCAGTACTCCTCTCAATTCCAATCTGAATCTTCTCTTCTTTGCAATTACACTGTCACCATGGCTTTGCCGCTCACTCGACTCAGACCAAGCCGACTCACACACCACTTGAACTTGCAAGTTCTTAGACCTCGACACTTAGTCCGATAGCCACAACACCCAAGTTCTCAAGACACCGGTGTGTGGCCCGAATTGATTAGTTTCAACCATTCGGGTTTACCCAAGATTTCCATCCGGTGTTAAGGCCATTGTGAGTCTGGACCCAATTTCAAACCCATTCTGTAGCACAAAAACTCATTGTAGCACGAAGATCTCCAAAGGTTATCGCTTGGACTCCGGTGGAGGAGAGAGAGAGAGTTCATTGGAGATTTTGGGGATTTTTAAAAAAATAACTACAACACTCAAACAATATTATTAGTTAGGCAACATTTCAAACATATTGCATTTCTAACAAATCGACTTCAGAGGAGTCGATTTTACTGTTCATATCACTTATTTTTGTTTTTATTTTGTACATAGAAATCGACTTCAGTGGAGTCGTTTTCTTTACAAAGAAAACGACTCCACTGGAGTCGTCTTCAATACAAAGAAAACGACTCCAATGGAGTCGTTTTCTTTGTATTTTTACTCGGCGTTGCTCATCCCACCTCACGCCCAGAAGAACCCCAGAAGAAATCAAATCCAAAACGTACTTCGTGCTTCGCCGATTCTCCTCCACTGAGCGTGTTCTTCGTGCTTTGCCGTCGGTGTTGCTGGGTTCGTCGGGGTCTGGTGAAATCGACGGCTGGGTTCGTTGGGGTTTGGTGAATCGGCGCCTGGGGTTCGTCGGCGCCTGGGTCGGGGTTTGGTGAATCGGCGCCTGGGTTCGTCGGTTGCTCGTCGGCTCCTGTTCGTCGGGGGTTTGGTGAATTGGCGCCTGGGGTTCGTCGGTGTTGCTCGTCGGCGCCTGGGTCCGTTTGCTGGGTTCGTCGGTGTTGCTTTCTTAACACAACTGAAGCTCCTTTGTGCTTTCTTCAACTGAAGCTCGTTCGCGGTGAGGAGTGGGTTTTGAAGAAATCGACCCCAGAGGAGTCGTTTTCAATACAAAGAAAACGACTCCACTGGAGTCGTTTTCTTTGTATTGAAAACGACTCCTCTGGAGTCGATTTCTATGTATAAAAAATGAATATAATAGACTCGATTTCTTTACCTGCGTGGCGCAAAAATAGGCAATATGAACAGTAAAATCGACTCCTCTAAAGTCGAATTGTTAGAAATGCAATATGTTTGAAACGTTGCCTAATTAATAATATTGTTTGGGTTTTGTAGTTATTTTTTTAAAAATCTCGAGATTTTGGATTTTATATTTTAATTTGGTATTACCCCATTATTTAACAGTCAATTATTTTGGTATTAAGAGAATTCGCATCAACTCATGTAACATTTGTGTCTATTTTACACATAAAAATCTACTTTTTTTTTTATTTTACACATTCACTTTTACAATACATCCACATTAGTTCATCTATTCTATCACTTTTTTTATTTAAATAATTAATTTTTTTAATTATTTTATTATTTTTCAACTAACCTTTTTATACGCGCTCTCTGTCTCTCTCTCTTTCTCTCTTTCCATTTTTTCTGATTCTATTTCTCTATACCCATCTCTCTCTCTCTCGGTCTCCCTTTCGGTCTATCTCTTTATACCCATCTACGATCACAAGCTTTATCCGATCCACAGCTCCAATCCATAGCTGCACCGATCCACAGCTCCGATCTCCCTAACTCCAATCCACAAGCACCGATCTCCCTAGCTCCGATCAGGCTCCGATCCACAACTCCAATCACAAGCATCGATCCACAGCTCCGATCTTCCTAGCTCCGATCCACAAGCACCGATCTCCCTAGCTCCGATTAGGCAAGACCCATACCCACAATCTCCGATCAAGCAAGACCCACGAGCTCCGGCGATCCAGATCCTTTCTTCACCGGTCGATCCACGCTCCACACTTTACCGGCCGACCCATGAGCTCCGATGACCCAGATCGTTCCGATAAGCACCGATATCTTTATCCGTTTGGGTTTGTTTGTGTGTAGGTGTATTTGTGTGTGGGTTTATTTGGGTTAATTTTCAGTTGATTCTATCCGTTTGGGTTTGTTTGTGTGTGGGTGTGTTTATGTGCGGGTTTGTTTGGATTAATTTTCAGTTGATTCTAGCCGTTTAGGTTTGTTTGTGTGTGGGTGTGTTTGTGTGTGGGTTTGTTTGGGTTCATTTTCAGTTGATTCTAGCGCGCTGGATATTGGGGAAGAGAGGTAGGAGATGAGAGTCAGTTAGAGAGAAGGGAGAAAAAATTATTAAAAAATTAAATACACGAGCTACAGTGCCCGTGTAAATTTACACGAGTACTGTAGCTCTTTGATAAATTTCCACAAGTTTACATGATTTTAAAAGGACTAATGTGGAGTGTTTTTTGGTTCAAAATGTGTAAAAGTGATCAAAATGTGTATTTTACACATTTATACAAGAGCTGATGCGAATGCTCTAATAAGTTATGATGTGTAAAATAATTTTTATAATTTTTTATTAAAAAATGACATATCATTTAAAAAAAAAAAAAAAGGCAAGTGATTATTTTGTTAGCTATATTAGTAACACTGTTAATAATAGTTAACATAATGATTAATATTGCTCATTTTAAAACTTGAAAGACTAATAGGGCTCACTTGAAACTTAAGAAACTAATTGTGTTCACAAAGTAACCTTAAAAGACCAATATTGTAATTTTTTCAACAAAATTTTTTTTTTTTAGAATCCCATTTGTACTAGACACTAACTTTGCAAAATTGCAAATATAATATAATGTGATGTTCACAGATGTCAAAAAGCTGTCTTAAAAAAAAGTAATGCCAAACGCTGACACATTAGAATACATAAATAGTATGATTTTAATGTCAGGATACACACTCTCTCAAAAAAAAAAAAAAAAAATGTCAGGATACATACACATATACTAGTATGTAACCCGTGCTACTGCACGGGAATGGATATATTATTAATCATGAGTTAAAAATGGACATAACCATACCCATTCTTCTTGGACTTTGGATTGCCTTAAAGGCTTGGCCTTTCCACCTATAAATCCATAAATAAATAAAGAAACATTAACAAAGAGTGTAGTCGAGATCTCATTGGGAATCTATACTTGAAATAAATTGATGATAAATGATATTAAAATCGAATCAACAGAGAGTCAAAGGAACGTACCCAATAATGGCTTTGGCGGTGCAACGGTAGAAGAAATAAAGTTTCACAAAAGAGGGTTGAAATAGACCTTTACAAGAGTTTTGCTATATGTATGGAGTGCCTCGCTCTTGTCTCCTGTAGACAAATAGAAAAATAAAATAATACAATTTTATATTCCAAACAACAATCATAATTATAATAAGAAAAGGGTAATACAAATCAAATAGTTGGCGTTAAATACCCAATCCAATTTGGAGTATTCATTAAATTAGAAAGTTAACATTGACACCCAAATCAGTAGATACGAAAATTTGAAGAAGAAGAAGAAAAAAAGACACCAAAATCAAAAGGAATTAAAAAAACAAATGATATTAAAAAAAAAAAAAAAAAAAAAAAAGCACTAAACAAAATTCTGAGAATGAATTGAAATAAGAAAAAGAAGAAGAAAGGAACATCACATAGGATGACAACCAAACCACGTTTAAGCAAAGAAAATTCCTTGTTTCTCGGCAATTCCTTCAATGGTTGTCAACCCTAAGCTAAATGGGTTTCAAACGTCTTTGATCATGCCCTTTATTTCTTCGTCATTCAAGCTTAATCAAAACCAATAACCCAAATACCTAAAGTAATAAAAATCAATCCAAAATAACAAAACCTAAATCATATTTGATACCAATTTTTATTGTTTAAAGATACTTGTATCAATAGTGGTTCACGTAGTAGATATTGGTGGCAAAAGGCTGGGTTGAAGGTGGGAGATGGTCTAACATGGTGGTGGTCCTTAATCTCTCCTTCACAGTGCCTTACGACTCTCTCCCTCCCCGTCTCTTGTGAAATCAGTGATTTCATTGGGTATAAAAATAGCCTCTTTGGTTTTCACGTTTGACTGCAAAATCAATAAAAAACTTACTCATCTATGCAACATGTGGAGCTAAACTATGAAAAGAATTTTCAATGCCATTAATCATCAATCATCAACACGACAATAGTAAACCTTTACTGAAACCTTTTTTTTTTTTTTTATTGCACCCAGTGGGTCTTGAACCCATGACCTCACCCTCTACTAAGAACTTATAAAGGGAGAGGTGCCAGATGGCTAGAGAAGAATTCAAATATGCCCTTAAAGCAATTAAAGATTATTCTTCCTTTAAGTTTCTTCATAGCGGACCTTTAGTTGAGGAGGAATCTAGAGATATCACACCATGACAGGAAAAGTAGGGAAATAGAGCACTCACTTGTACAACATGTGGAGCTAAACTTAAAAAAGAATTTTCTACACCATAATAAATTGCAACAAATAAATGGGGAAAAAGATGTCACATTTAGGCTCAGATGCAACTGAGCCATAAACTTGAAATTATATAATGCAAATCAGAATTTTACCAGTTAGAATATATATAACTCTTAATTCTTTTAATCGTCCAGCAAGAATCAACCCAATGGTAACTGCTCCATATATGCAGAGAAGGAAATGCCTACAAATTGTTAAAGAAGCGTGTAAAATAAATAGAACCTGAAAAACAATCTTTGAATAAAAATCAGAGAAGAACAAATAGATACAACATATTGCCTTAAATCTCAAATAAAGTTACAATGATTGATACAAAAATATAGAAGAAACATCAAGGAAACTTCTCATTGATTGACGCTATTTAAAACTTGGAACGAAAGTTAAGAAAATAGTTTGGAACTTCTCCACTACTATGCCATGAATTTCAAAAGTTTTATACAGCATAGAAAGTATGTCTTCTTTTTCCTTATCACCTCACAATCTTGGACATGAGGAATAAATGGTCAAATTTCCAAATAGAAGAAAATTAAAGCTTTGTTCAAAGGCCCATCTCATAACATCAGCTGTAGAGATAGATTTGCTACCCCTCATTATCAACATCTTCTAAGAAGGAGGCACTAACTAAAATAATGAACTATTTTATTTAGCCAGAGAAGGCTATTTACCATAGCATATATCTATAAAGTATAAACTCTGTTGCAAATTAGATATTACTCACCACAAAAGAAAAGCCATAAAGTAGCCAGTTTTTCTCTCCCCTGTACAATTATTCTGCACCAATGAAGAGCTAAGTAGAAATTGAAAGTAATATTTAACAATTAAAAAATAAACTATCTCACTACAAAAGATTACAAAATAATAAACAAAATAGTTTGATATTTTACCATCCATCCACAATGATGGTCAAAGCGAGCAACACAGCGATCACAAATGCTGCAGTGCTTGGACCTGGCAGGTCTGAACCAAAGGAGGAAACAATCATTATTAAAAGAATTAAATGAAAGTTTCCAAAGAAATCTCTACGACTCTCTCCCTCCTCCTGTCTCTTGTGAAATCAATGATTTCATTGGGTATAAAAATAGCCTCTTAGAGGCTATTTGGATTGGCAATTTTCATAACTCAATTCTCAAAAATGGTGGGACCTATAGCAGAATACTCGTTTGCCTGCACAATTTCTTTGTTTTCATAACTCTGTTTCCAATATTCAATTCTTTACTTTTTGAGTTATGAGTTGTGAAAACTGAAAACAACTTTTGGTTGTTTTCAGTTTTTAATTTTCTGTTTTCAATGGTAAACTTGTAAATAACATCACACAGCCGGTCCCACAGTCAGATTTTTGCTCCCTCTTTATCTTTTCTTTTTGTCTTTCATGGGTTTGGGATTGTCTGCTCCTCTTCTTCTTCTTTTTTTTTCTTCTTTTCTTTTATTTTCTTTTCACTTTCTGGGTCTGGTTCTTTTTTTTTTTCTTCTTTTCTTTCTATTCTCCTTTTCTTTTTTTCTTTTTTTCTTCTCTTTTCACTTTCTGGGTTTGGTCCTTTTTTTCTTCTTCTTTCACTGGTTTCCGTTGGCTAGTTTTTTTTTTCACTGGGTTCGAGTTTTTGGGTTTCTTTTTTTTTGTTCGTTCACTGGGTTCTTTTTTTGGCTAGGTTTCTTTTGTTTTCACTGGGTTCTTTTTTTGGCTGGGTTTCTTTTGTTCTTTACCGGGTTTCTGAGTTCAGTTCTTCTTCTTTTTTTTTTCTTCTTCTTTCACTGGTTCGGTCTATTCTTTTTTTTTTTTTTTTTTCACTGGTTGGTCTATTCTGGGTTTCTTTTGTTTTCTGTTTTTTTTTTTTTTCACTAGCTTCAACAAGTATGGGTACTAAAAAAAAAATAAAGCTACACTGGGTGACAGGCCATGGGGTCCACAAATAGTGTGAAAAATATTGAGTGATAGAAAGTAAGTGATGGTGCCAAACAACCTTTGTATTTTAGAGTGATGAGTTATGAGTGATGAGTAATGGAAATTGAGTGATGAAAAATGGTGAGCCAAACAGCCCCTTAGGTTTTCATGTTTGACTGCAAAATCAAGGAAAAACTTAATTAGCACAATAACTCACTTGACCCGATACATAGAAGTGGTTTTAATAAGAATAGGCCCACATACATTTAGCTACATGGAGCAAAATTCAACTTCAATTTCAGATTCTAATTAAACAATTGGAAGGATAATTATGAATTGATCGCCACATAGATGTAGACACATGGCACAAAATTAGAGTTCTAATTTGGAATTGCAATTTGAGTTTCTCTCTACTTCACCTTTAACACCAAATAACAGTGTAATGATACAAAAAATAATAATTCTTCTCACAAAATTGGGATACCTATCCAAATATAAGATCAATCCACTCATTTAAATACGAATTCCAAGAGATTTTAATAAAGTGAAAACTATACCTCGTTTTACTCCTTCTCAAACTTGGACTGCTCCAAAGGATTTGTCTTTTCACCTACAAACCCAGAAAATAAAAATTATAAGCTATGCTTAAATTAATCAAAATATCAAATTTGAAGTATTTCCTTAAATTCCATGATTTCTGAACCATTAAATAGTGAAAATAATTTTGAAGCAACTCCTTGAATTCCATGATTTCTAAATTGTAAAATAGTGAAATGGTGTTTTGAACATGATTTCTTCGTCGGGCTCTTTGGTTTTCACAATGTTGTTAAATGTTTGCAACAAAATTAAGAAATATAGTAGGATAGGTGGCACAAAATTAGGCCTCTAATTTTGAATTTACTTGCTAGACGAATCAAATATTGAGTGACAAATATAAATTGCAAACAACAATGTCTAAGCTAAATTTCAAACATTTTTGAAATGACTAAGAAAATGAAACTTACATCCCTAGAATGGACATTAAAAGTAGAAACTTCAATTTATGTAGTTGGTTCAACTAATAAGTCTATTAATCATTTCTCCAAAAAAAAAAAAAAGTCTATTAATCAATGGACAATTTAAATAGATATAGATTTTAGATATTAATAAAACACATACATACAAAACAAAACCCTACAGTAAGAAATAAAACACAATATTTTTGAAGTGTATGAGCATCAAATTAATTCTTCCTT
Organism: Quercus variabilis; assembly: GCA_030445155.1. Lineage (NCBI taxonomy): Eukaryota > Viridiplantae > Streptophyta > Magnoliopsida > Fagales > Fagaceae > Quercus > Quercus variabilis. The sequence goes on from CP129445.1 coordinate 22,362,092, forward strand.
CAAACAGACGTTGAAAACTTTATGATTATATACAAAGCTCGAATAAAATACTAAATTTGATCGTCCCTATTAGCACACCAAAAATAAATCATATCATCTGACATTAATAATAAGAAAAAAAGGAGTAAAAAATACATCACTATAATTGCCAAGAGAGTTCCCCAATTGTATGACAATTCTCTAGTTGCCTTCCTTAGCCCTTAGTCCTTATCCCTTACTTCCTTTCTAATAGTTGAATCAAAATGGAAGCCAACAAAAGTCATGTTATAAGAGTAAAATCATGTTGCAAAGGTACGTGCACAAAATCTTAAAAATATATTTCACTTTAACAAAAACAAAAACAAAAATAAATCTTAAATTTATCAATCAATCTCACAAATCCCAATTATCTATTTTTAATTACAATTTCTCGTAATTACTACCAATTGCATGGAAATAGCACTGTCAAAGTAAACACAATCTCGCAATACATTTCTTTTGTAATTTATCTTAGCAAGAAATGCACTCCCAAAGGATTACACAAATATCTGAAACATGCTAATAGTCATGATGGACTAATAAAAAAAATAAAGATAAAGTGTAAAGTACTTATATTATATGCAAGCTTCTTCTTTTTTTATGAGAAGATTATGTTTTTGAAATTGGCCAAGACCAATAAATTCTAGCGAAACAATCACATTACATTAGTCAATTAAAGTACTGCTGGTAGAATTCATTCTAGAGACTTTAATCCGCTCCCTAAACTGTACCTATTTTTTGAAGTTTAAGTTCTATAGTTTACTTATTTGCTTGCCTTTGAGCATTCCTCTTTTCCAGCTTTGCTAGCATCTCTACCAATTTACAAAATAGTATGCAGGTGAGCCATGAATTACAAAAACTGATCATGTGGAGTAAATTGATGGAAATTGATGACTCATGCGTCCGACAAAAACCAGCATTTGTATGTGTCTATTCTTGATGTATTCTGCAACTGATGCAATTTATGATATTAGAGTATGGAAGTAAAATTGATGACGTTCACTACACATGCATGTAAATAACCTATTTGAAAAAGAAATAGATGGACTTTGAATTAGGGTCTGCTTGTAGTATTTAGTGCTCTATCTCACTCAATCTTGCCAACAAAACTATTGGGTTGAATGTTGTAAGAAGTGTAGCAATACTTTCAATCATGTGGTAAGCAAACAGGGTGACTAACCTGACATAAATATGGCCAGCCAAAGCATTTTTGCTTTTGTGGAACAGATTACCATCTAAATTAGATGGTCATCATTTTTTTTTTTTTTTTAATTTATAAAACACATGGTAGTCATTTGAAGGAAACTTTTATTGTTGTTTAACAAAAAAAAACTAAAACAGACAAGCAAATGGCGAAAACTAAAACAGAACATATTAAATCAGCATCAAGAACTCATTCAAATCACCCAAAAAAAAAAAAATCTCAGGCACAAATCAAAATTGAAAGAATATCTTAAATTTTTTAGAGGAGAAAAAAAAAAAAAAAAAACCTGGAACACACACCTTACGAATTTTGTAATTATTCTCCCATGATAATTGGACTGCTTGTTCCCAATCCCAGATCAAGAATTGCAGACTATCATGTTCCTCTGAATGGAGCCTTTTTTAGTAGAACCTAAACTCAAAACCTTTTCCCTTCCAGTTGAGAGAAACAATAGGCCTTCGAACATCTAATGGGCTCTTTGATGTTTTAGGAGTAGAGGCAACTAAACAGGCATGAAGAATAAGAAATATGAAGAGTCATTCAGTTCAGAAGGGGAAGAGCCTAGAGAAGGAGTGTGTGAGTGTGATGTTAAAGTGTAAACTTCAAAATCTGTCAAGCAAATCTGTTATTTATGCTTTTTCGAGACAATTAATTTTGTACGTGATTTGAATATGATATTTATGGTGTGGTTCTCACACAAATTTAGGTACATGGATCAAAATTGGACTTCAATTTCAGATTTTAATTGAACACTTGAAAAGATAATTATGTTGTGATCCTCACATAAATCTTGGAAGGATAATTATGAATTGATCGCCACATAGATATAGACACATGGCACAAAATTATAGTTCTAATTTGGCATTGCAATTTGAATTTATCTCTGCTTCACCTATTATATATAGATAGATATATAGATTATTACTATTATTTATGATAATTAATTATCCACACTAGCAATTTGGCATTGGTAGAGGCATCTCTAAGAGCATTCACATCCGCAACATTCATCTTATTTAATTTTACCATCTCAAAAAATTATTTTATCAATTATATCATACTATTTTACAACACAATTAGCATTTCAACTTTTATTTTCCTATTCTACTCATTAAAATAATATATATTACCTACTAAAATGATATATTATATATTTCAATACCTCTCTCTCTCTCTTTGTTCTCCCCTATCTATCTTCCACTTTATCAATTAAAATATATTATAATTTTTACTAAAGCGCTACAGTGTCATCCTACATTTAGAGCATTCTTATCAAACCTTTCAAATGCTAAAAATTTTATTTTTTTTAGCATTTTTTACCCAAAAGCTTGCTCCATCAAGGGTTTTAAATGCTATAATTTTTTGCATTGATGAACAGTGCAATCTCATATTTGAGAATGCACTGTTCACCAATTGTAAAATATTTATATATATATATATATATATATTTATTTAGGTGGGGCCCACTTTATTTTCTTCGTTGTCTTTCTCATTTATGTTTCTTCTGTCTCACTATTTCTTCGTCCAAATCACAAACCTATGGCTGATTTGTGACTGACCCCAAATCAGCCACCAACCATCACCACGGCAGCCCAAGACAAGCAAACCGTGGCGGCCCACGACGAGCAACGGCCCCATGGCCACTCATGTGATTTGAACCAACCCACAGCCACACACGCAATTTGAAGCCACCTACGGCAGTCCATGGTGATCTGAACCCTACCCTCGGCGAGTCATGACCACCACCGGCCCACGACAATCTGAAGCCTACAAGCCGATCTTGAGAGAGAGGAGAAGCTTTCACTGTGAGAGGAAGAGAGGAGAGAGCATGATGGGTCTGTTAATGGGTTTGCTGGTGGCAGTGATGGTGGAGGTTTTTATATATATATATATATATATATTTTTTTTTTTTTTACTATGGTTGGTGGTGGTGAGTGGATGTGGATGTGGATATGGAGGTTTTTTTCTGCTGTGATTTTTTTTTTTTTTTTTTGTTAGTGGTGGTTGTGGTATGGGTGGTGGGTTTTTGGTGGGTGGTTAGTAGGGTGGTGCCGGCGGTGCTGTGAAAAAGAGAGAGAAGAGGAGAGGGAGATAGAGGAGAGAGAGGAAAAATAAAAAAATTATTGAAAAATAATAAAGAAACATTATTTAAATGAAATGGTAAAAAAAAAATATAGAAGTTTTGATATAGGTTGTATTGTAAAGTGATGTGTTATATGTTATAAAATTAAGTTTTGAGATGTTAAATACTATATTTTTTGACATGTTTGATAAGAATGCTCTTAGAATGGTACCGTGGCACAATTGCAAAAAAAAATTTACAACTATAAAATTTTACTAGTACAACTGCTTGGCACTTTTTGTGTCTTTATGCTAAATTTTTCGTAAATATACCATTTACAAAGGCTGTAAATGAATGTAAATTAGGGTTTATATAAATTAAAATAAAAAATAAAAAAATCTGGGGAGACTCTAGACTCAGACTCAGTTGAGTATATAAATAGAGTACATTAAAAACAGGAAAAATTAAAAAAATGTCATCATATTCAGATTCTCCACCTCCTCCTTCTTCTATTGCTCCCACACCAGACACCACTGTTTCTCCTTCAATACCCACAACAACAACAACAACAACAACAACGTTGTTAGCTGAAGAGAATCCTAGTACAACACTAGAACAACAACAACAAGAACAAGAACAAGTGGTACCAACACTGACATGGCCCGACAACAGCGAGCTGGATCTAGGTTGGATCGAGAATCTGATATCGACCTTTGACTGGTCTTCAAAGAATATTCCTCCCTCGGAATTCCCGTCGATTCTTCCAGTTCATGTCTTCGACTCTCTGATTCTCACCGCCTCCAAGATCCTCCACAAGGAGCCTAACTGTCTCAGAATCGACCCCGACGACTCCAGCACTGTCGTTGTGGTCGGTGACGTTCACGGTCAATTGCACGATCTTATTTTTCTCTTGAAAAACGCTGGTTTTCCTTCTCAAAATCGATTCTTTGTGTTCAATGGTGATTATGTCGATCGAGGAGCTTGGGGCCTCGAGACTTTCCTTCTCTTGTTGGCCTGGAAGGTAGTATTTTATTATTCAAAATTTCAACTTTCTTACAAGTTTTGAACTTTGTTTGTTTCAATCATGAAATTCTCGTTCCTTTTATGATTCTCTTATTAGAGACACATAGTCTTAAAGTTACATACTTACATGGCTTCTTTAAGTTTATTTATCAAAGAGTGACGCTAGGATACTACAAATCTTACTGCATAAACTTTACAAATGTCACCAATATACAGAAAAGTAATTAAGATGTTCATTTATTATGTTGTTAAAATCCACTAATCACTCACTAAAAAAAAAAAAAAAACCCACCAATCACATTCATTTGATATTTCAGTAAAACTTATGTATTAAAATTTGCAGTAGTTTTAGTACTTTTATTTCTTCAAAAAATTGCGGTAGTTTTAGTATTGATGAAATTGAGAGTGAGGCGCCGACCAATCATCTCTCTTAGACTAGGCAAAAGTGGGAGTTTTGTGCACTCGGTTCGACTATTTATGTCTAATTATTGATAAATTGTGTTTTTATGGGATGATATTTTGGCTTATAGGTCTTTATGCCACATAGAGTATTCCTTCTCCGTGGAAATCATGAATCCAAGTATTGCACCTCTGTTTATGGCTTTGAGAAGGAGGTGCTGACAAAGTATGGAGATAAAGGTAAGCATGTGTATCGGAAATGTTTGGGATGCTTCGAAGGGCTTCCTTTGGCCACTATTATAGCCGGTTGTGTATATACCGCTCATGGAGGGCTTTTCCGCAGCATACCTTCAACCCCATCAAAGAGATCAAAAGGGAAGAAGAAGAATCGTAGACTATGTTTCAACTCCGAGCCCAAGTCGTTATCTCTTGGTTCTTTGGAGGAATTATCTAGAGCTCGAAGGTCAGTTCTTGATCCTCCGTGGGAAGGCATAAATCTGATTCCTGGTGATGTGCTATGGTCAGACCCATCAATGACTCTTGGTCTTTCTCCAAATAAAGAGAGAGGTATTGGACTATTGTGGGGTCCCGATTGCACTGAAGACTTCCTAAAAAAGTTCAATCTAAAGGTTATACCAAAAAACCCTTTTAATCTTAAAACTGATATGGCTATCTCGTGATATCTGTCATTATGGGCATGGTTTATTTTGACTGGTTGTCTCTAATTAATAATGGAAATCTTATCATAAGGAATTAGGAAAAAAAGATATCAATTACATGTAAGATTAGATTTTGAAATTGATCATGTTGATATTCAAAATATATGAGACTTTATCTTCTCTTGTTTGCGTGCATAGATGTTGTTTAGTAAAGATATTATAAAGATCTTATTATCATTAATGTTGTTCTTCCATATAAATATAATGAAGTAGCTGAAAGGATAATCTTCAATAGACACCATTTCTATTCGGCTATGTTTCCTTCTTCTGCTCAGCCCTTCAAGCCTCAGGCCAAAAAGATTGGGTTCCTCCCCCATCTAATTGGATCAAGATTAACTCTGATGCTGCCTTCTCAGCGTCCAATTCTGCTTTGGCTGTAGTTGCTCGTAACCATCATGGTGAGGTGATCAAAGCATGGTCCAAGTTGCGTACACTTGGCTCCCCTCTCATCACCGAAGCTTCAGCAATCCAGTGGGTGATGCAGTTAGCTATCTCTGAAAAGTGAAAACTGGAGACGTGATTATAGAAGGGGACTCTAAAATTTGCTTTGATTCTATCTCTAACAAGTATTTGTTTGTTGATTGCTCTATTGCTGCTCTTATAGTTAACATTTGTAGCTTAGTCGAGTCTTTTTCTAGTTGTGCTTTTAACTGGGTTAATAGGAGATGTAATGGTGCAGCTCACGCTGCAGCCAAGTTAGCTTTAGTTTCTTCCAAGCCTTTTTGTTTTAATAACAGCAATCTTCCAACTGTTTTACAGCGTGCTTGTAAGGAAGATTGCCCATCAGTTGTGTTCCTGTTTTAAGTTATATATATTGCAGTTTATGAAAAAAAAGTAGCTGAAAGGTTTGCTATTCTTGACTCATACTTTCCATTTTTATTAACTAGCAAGTTATATGTGTGTGTGTGTGTGTTTTCTTTTTTGGTTTCCCACTCAAGATCTACTGAAGTGGTTTACCATCTTGACTGATACTTACAACTTCTGACTTGATGCAAAACGACAACATGAATTTTTTTCATTTTTTCTGGACAATACAATATAACTCTTTTCGTTTGATAGGTAAAGAAAACTCCCACATATATGGGATTGAACTCATGACCTATGCTCTACCCCTTATTCTTTTTTATTTTGGGGGGGGGGGGGGGCGGGGGGTGTGGGGGGGTGTTGAAATGCCATTTGGTCCATAGTCCATTGGCAGCTCCTTTAATGGTTCTCTATGGTTTTGGTGTTCTATTTGAAGTTTAAGAGCACAAAATGGTTTTTGCAGTCTGTCTTGCTTTAAACTAAATAAACCTGTCTGTTGCTGTTGAGAGTGGAGCAACATACAACATCTGGTAAATGTTTGTGTTGTAACTCCATAGTAAAATCATTTATACAGTTTCTTTGAACTTTTTTGTGTTTATATGTTAACTTATTTGTTGGTGTTATTAATCTTTTCTGTAAACATGCTGGCATTTAATTTTCAAACTAACATTGTGGTTATCATTTGTTGATTTCGTCCCAGTTAATCATCAGATCGCATGAAGGCCCTGATGCAAGGGAAAAGAGGTCTGGTTTTGGAGGAATGGATGTAGGATATACAATAGATCATGTTGTGGAGTCAGGGAAGCTGATTACTGTGTTTAGTGCTCCAGACTATCCGCAGTTTCAGGTTTCTACAGGCTCTTCTTTTCTTAGATTTGTAGCTGCCACAGTGTATTTTCATGCTTATGTCTGTATGAATTTCTTGTATGCTTTTACCTAAAGAAACATTTGAATGCGTTATATATAATTTAGAATGACTTCTTGTTTCTTATTGTATTGGAAATCAGTTTATACTATGATTTCATGAATAAGAGGAAAATATTTAGAAATAGCAATAATTACTTTTCATGAACAGATAATCTTCATCCATATATAGTATTAATGATGGATTGGGGTTCACAAGTGATAAACTAGTTGTAATGGCATCATTTGTGGTGCCCCATGTTTGTGGTTCAAACGCAGCCTCTCCCCTCCCCCACTATCCACTATATTAAAAAAAAAAGAAAAAAAAAAAAAGAAAAAAAAGAAAAGGTATTAATGATGGAATGTACCTTCAAAATTTCACGGATTTGCTCATTTTGATGAAAATTCAGAACTCTAGACATTCACATGTTATGTGGTCTCATTCTGTGAACTCGTACACATATATGCACATGCATTTATTAATTTTGATTTAGATACCATTCTCATCATTTTGTCAGAGTTACATTTATTTTTTGATAGTTAAGAAAGAAATTTTGTTGGAGTTACATTTATTTTTTAACCAGGCAAGTAAGAAATTTTATTAACTATACATTAAAAGGGCGCAGCCCAAGTACATAGGAAGTATACATATCAGACACCAAATTGATCATCTAAAATTACAAAAGTCAAGAAACTCAGCAATTTAGAAAACGGTGGTCAAAACCGTGGTCACACTGCAGCCATCCAGTTATATCTGGAAGGTAAAAATAACATCTTCATCTCCGCTGTAGATCGTCCAATTCCTTAAAATGTATGGGTATTGTTCTCTCCAAATAGTCCGCATTATGTATGAGGGAATCACATTCCCAATATCTGCACTTCAACCTCTTCCAAATCACCCCTTCTAGCATTCCAACAAATCAACCACACTCTTAGGCATAACCCAACCCCTAATAAGGCCAGAGACTGTACTTGGAGCAATACACAATGTAGAAGCAAATGATATATGCAATGCCCATTTTTCTTGCACATGCAACAGCGCTCCACTTCAACCATATCCCTTTTTCGGTAGTTATCCAACTTGAGAATCTTTCTTAAGGCAACTATCCATGTAAGAAATGCCACTTTAGTTGGGATCTTTAACCCTCCAAATGTCAGAGTTGCAATTTTTTCCTTGTTCATCCCTCTGAGTTTGTTTGTTTTAGCTTAAAATGACAGCTTATTTTCACTGCCAGATCATGTACAACTATTTAAAGCCTCACTTTTATAAGTACAACTGTAATTTCACACAGCTTGTTTTATAAACAAATTATCCAATGATAATAAGCTCATCCAAACACATTCTTAAGCCTTTTAAATTTTGACGGCGTTGAATTTGTTATCTTTTCGAAAGCTATAAGATACTCCTCCATTAAATAGGTAACAATAACATAAGTATGTGGCCATACTTAGTGTTGTGATTGTGAGTGAATCATTGTAATTGGACTTCTTTGTCTAATTATAGGTTTAACAATGTTGGCATAAGCTATAGAAATGATTCTCAAAGATGGTCTCATAAGACCTCTCTCACAACATGTGGGAGTGACCCATATGTGTGGGACCCACACATGTTGCGAGAGAAATGTCTTGTACAACAATCTAATAAGATAATTTTTTAGCATGCAAAATAGCACAAGGAAGAGTCTCAAACTGCTTCTGTGTGCACTATCTTTATTGATGGAGAAGGTAAGAACAATTATGAACCTTACACCAGTCAGATAAGCTAAGATTGGCTAATTTCCTGGATTGCCCCTAATTTCATTCTTTTTATTTAAAAGTTGGTGCTAAAGGATTTCCAACTCTATCCATTTTTACATTTGGGTTGCTTGGAATCCTAAATAGGAAGTATGGTTTTATGCCATTGCTAAAGAATGTTTTCTTATTTTGTTTAATTAAACTTGCGTGTTTTAATAACTGAATTTAAATCTTTTCATATTGTTTGCCGCATCATCTGTAATCTGTCCCAATGAATGTCTTGTATGCCATGCAGGCAACAGAGGAAAGATACAAAAATAAAGGAGCGTACATTGTTCTGGAACCCCCTAATTTTGATAATCCAAACTTTTACAGCTTTGAAGCAATTACTCCAAGACCACAGGTATTGGATAACACTCATTTTTAATTGGGAAACATGATGATTATTTTCAGGTTTTATAAAAATTTCCTGAACATCTGAGGATAGTCAAAGCAGCAAGCTCCATCATAAGCGGTGTTGCTATCAGATCTTTTTTTTTTTTCCTTTGATGACAGTGTTTCTTAATGGATGCAGGTGAATCCCTATTATGACTATGTAGATGTGATAGACTCTGATGAAGAATTGGACCTGGTAGCAATGGTAACTACTACTCCTGACGGTTCATAGTCACTTCCTGCATATGAAATTCATTATTTTAAGTTGTGCATGTATTTTCTCCATAATTTTGTTGTATTTTAACTATTATGCAAGAGGGATTCTTTCCCCTGCTAACTGCGCTTTTGAAATCTAAAATTATGTCTTGAGCTCAGATGAAGCAGTTTTGGTAGAATAAGAGGGGGACATAAAATACTTTCCTTTCTATTTTTTTGGATTAGTAAGGGAGAAATGCATAGTCTGAGACATCAATTGTCCTTATTAAAATTTTTTTTTTTAATTTTATTTCCTCTAGATTTCAGCCAACCCCAAAATTGTGATATAAGGTATGGTGGTTGATGTATACTTATTTTGTTTGCATATATGTAAAAATAGTCCATTGGAGTGCTCGTTAAACGTTGATAAGTAGCCACTCCATTCAATTGAAAATGTTAGACAAATTTTGAATTCTATGTCATTGGGTTTAGGACAGGTTTGCGAGAGCTCCCAACCTAAGGTATCCAAGGTCTCATTTTGAGGAGCCTCAATGCTACTTCATCTACTTGTCCTTGTCCAATTATGACCATTTTAGTGGTATACTTCAATGGGAGGATTGAATAATAAATTCTCGAAAATAAACTCAACGTGTAGAGTTCTTTAGTTTCTTACATTCATTATATAAAATAAATAATTAAAAAAAAAAGAAGCTAAAATGCAAAATTCATCTTCTATATTTTATTAGAATTTATTTCAATCTTCTAAATTTCAATTTTATTCAATTAAGACATTTTCATCAACTTTGGTTAAATTTTTTATTTTTATTTTTACATTTTCAAATAAAAAATGTCAATTAATGATTGAAAAATATTTTCTAAATTAAAAAAAAAAAGTTTTAATGGAAATTGATGAAAAGGTTTTAATTAAATAAACTTAAATTCTTAGATAACTGAAATAAATAAAAGTAAAATTAGAGTACTTAAATAAATTCTAATAAAACTTAGAGGGTGCGCTTTGTATTTTACCCAACATAAAAAAATTGGTTAAGATTATATCTCCTCATACACCAAACTTATTCATCTTGTGTCGTAATAAGCACAATATAGGTTAAGAAAACTACATGTCTAATATTAAGGAATGTTTAGGAGTCATTTGCTAATATTATTCTAGTAATGTTGTTTAACTGTTGTAAAAATACATGTGAGTGAAAAAAGTATTGTGGAAAGAGATAGGTTCACGTTACACATGATATAACTTCACAAGAGTTACACTTTTTTTGGACCATTGATTACTATTAGATCTAAGGGTCAAAAAATATTCATAGTAATGTCATTATTACTCCCTAAAAATTAGTGATTTAGACATTAACTCTTCTTATCAAAAGAAAAAAAAAAGCCATAGCATTAACTTTTTTTTTTCCTTCCATATCATCATCTTCTTCATCTTGTCTTTCTTTTTGCACTATACTTTCAGGCTTCCACCATTCATAAAATTCTCAAAATTAGATTGTAAATGCAAGCTATCTTCATTTTATTTTAATAAACATGATTACCATTTTGTGAATTCAATTATAATGGAGGGAGTATCATTTGGCCATTACTTATCCACAGTATATGGTTTGAAACAAGGAGAAATTTTTTTTGTTCATTTGAGTTTTGGCGGTACCTTGAATAAAATTTTTCATGAGGGCTTTAGAAATTATTAGTCTCAACAATCATTCTCTACTTAAAACTCAAAAAGAAATCTAAATCAGAATTTTAGCTAACTCGCAGCTCTGAAGATGTTAAAATGCCTCCAGTGCGCGAGTACATCCACTAAATCCACTTCACGCTGCAAGGCTAGTCGGAGAGACGATTCTCAAGTGAAAACTAAAGGTAGTATTAATAGAGGATTGACTACTAACACTGATGGTCAGTAGCACCACCACCTCTCCAAGAGTGACCGAAATATGAGTTTCATTTTATCAAAGACCACCCCCATACTTCTAATCGCATCATTATGGCATCTCCTGCTTCTAATTACTACAGTACTCAAAATTAAAGATCAAAATAAATCACAACACCTAGCGACTCCTATAGAACAAGCAAAAAATGTTTCCCAAAAACAAAATACCAAACCAAATGATAGGAAGTGTACTCAAGGATAGCGGATACTGGAAATAAATACATAGTGCAAGAAGAAGGATGTGAGAGCAGATGAGAGGAAGAAGATGATGACATAGAAGACAGTGGAGAGTTAATGTTGTATATATATATATATATATACATTTATTTTAATAAAAAGAGTTAATGCCTAAATCACTAATTTATAGAGAGCAATAATGATATTACTATGAGTATTTTTTGACCTTAGATTTAATAGTAATCAATTGTCCAAAAAAGTGTAACTTTTGTGAAGTTACACCGGGTGTAACTTGAACCCATTTATTGTGAAAATATGTATTGCGTTGTTTAAACAAAACAACAACGAATACTATTATTTAAATAACACTAACAGCGGGCCCTTAGAGTTTGTTTAGTAATATTGTTTTAATAACGTTATTTAAATGTTATAAAAATGCGTGTGAATAAAAAAATATTGTGAAAATATGTGTTATGTTATTTAATCGATAAAAATGGTTGTTTAAGCATCACTGACAAACAGGCCTTAACTTCAACAACCACCGTTATAATTTCTTTGTTGAAATTGAAACACTTCTTCAAGTACAATGATAACGAGACCAAAAGAAAGCAAACAATCACAAAGGACCAAAGAGAACTAAACCCATACATATTAATGAATAGCCATAACTAACAAGGCCTCGTCAACATCAGTGGGTTGTCCGTTAGCCTCGAAGTTCGCAATTCCGTAGCTCTAACTACGATCAATTCTGATATTCTCTTCCTCAATCAATTCTTTAGTTTATAAAATTTCTCTCCTTTTAGGCTCAATATTTCAATTAATAAAAAATACTACCATCATAAATTATTTTATAATATTTTTATAAATGGTTGATGTAACAAATTTCTATCAATTTTCATATAAGATCATAATTAATATTATTTTTTTATTTACTAATAACCACTCATTATAATAGCAATTTGTAAATAAAATTTATAAAATAGTCTTGGCTTTAGTATTTTCCTTAACAAAAATAAATTAGAGCTGGGCTTTAGATTTTCTTAAATTTGTTAGGTGGGTATTACTATTGATTGAAGGGAATAATATTAATTAGTGGTTAGGCCATTTTCTACCCCCCACAATGGGATCTACGGTTTGAAAATCGTTACCTTAAACCTGAAGTTAAAGTATTAGTATTGCTCTGGAAATTGACCATGGAAAGGGAAAGGGAAAGGGAAAGAAAGGGACAGTCTTGGTTTCTTTAGTCATTTTCTTTGGGTTTTTAATAGAATTAAAGTGAATAAGTGAGTTTTTTATTTTTTATTTTATTTTTTAAGCATTGTTTTATGGGGTGTGTGTCAGTATATTGATAATGGGACATAATTTTAATATTTTTAATGTAAAAGGTGATGATTTAAATAACCTTACTAGATATATTCCTTAGAAACTTTAAAAGATCTTCATCTTCTTCTTTTTTATTTTCTATTTATTAAGAATCTGGTCGAAAGAACTAATAAGAAAAACTAGGGAGGATCCCAAATTACAATAGAAGCTATATCGTTTGGAATTTCTTCCAATCAAACCTGTGTAGCTCATCCAAAGTTTTACCTTAGTGAGAAAAATAAAATCAAGACCTTTGGTCTTTACCTAGATCAGATGAAAACATTGGGATCACTTTTTATGGACTAGTTGAGAATGATTTTGATCTAATTCATGGCCTATTAGAAGTAGAAGACACCCTAGTGAAATCCTCATGGACAAAAAAAAATTATAGTCAGTTTGATAATGATTGAATAACATTGTTTTTTCGACCTTAACCAAAGAATTCCTTAGATATGATGCAAAATGGATAATGTTCTATTGTTGATTAGAGATTCCTCTATGAACAATACAAATCGGAGTTTAAAGAAGGGGATGTGTCATCTATAACATGGCCATGAGCACAACCCAACAACTTCCTTCATGAGTTATATGTTGAATGACTCCTATCCTATCTTCTTCAAAGTTCAAACAAAACCTCCCTTAAACTCATTCCTAGAGCTAATTGGGAACACAATTTTAGCTAAATTGCATAATAAAACATGAAACTATTATAGAAATACTACACATTTATATATAATTTGAAAATTGCAAAATGTGATGCCTAATTATGTGGATTTGATTGAATTGGATTGTGTGTGTTTGTTAAATCTTATGTCAAATGTTTACTAAGTAGATATTGGGTTTATAAGTGATTATGAAATTATAAATTGGCCAATCCTTTTGATGAATATGAACATATGTGGCTAGTATTTTGAATTATTGAAGTAGTAATTTCCCCCCCATAAAACCCTAACACCAAGAGAGTTTTAGATCAACTAATTGACACGTTTTCAACGAGAAATTATTATTTACACTGGGACGACTGTTGATGTGGTCCTCCCTAACCAATGAAATAATGCTATTTATGCAAATGTATGTGTGAGCTTCATAATTAGCACAAGAAATAAAAAATACCAAATAATGTCACATTTGCATAAAATAACAACATTTTATTCGTTGGGAGGTTGAGAATGACCACATCAACAATCATCCTAGTGGACTTAATAATTTATTATTTTCAACATAAATATCAAGAGTTCAAATTTTCCAACTCCCAACTATCGAATTGTCATAATATACTAACAAACAATTGTCCATATAAAGTTCTTGTTTTAAATTTTTAATAGTTCAATTTACCAGCTTGGTACATGAATTATGTGTTATAATTTACTTCTGAATTCTGTCTCAGTTTTTTAAAATTGAAAATTTAAAATTGAGTTATTAAACTCATAGCTAACTTTGATTCTTATTAATTCGAGACTAAAAAGTTAAGTAAAAGTCCAATAACTTAAACCCAATTGATAGTTTAATAAATGAAACAAAACTTTGATTCTCATACACTAATTTTTTAAAAAGGAATATTCTCAAAAAAAAAAAAATCTTTCGATTCAATTTATTTCCACTCATTTCCCTCCATTCACAGACCTCTTTTTATAGGCTAAAAAAAGCAGGTAAACAACAAAAAAAAAAAAACAGATACTGAGAGCGAGAGTGAGAGAGCATAAATAAATGAATTTTCTTTATTTTAAGCAATTTTCCCTCCAAACCTTTTTGTCCATCGCGCTTGTCTTTACCCTTTATGACACATAAAACCTGAGGCAGTCAAAATCTAACCGCTATTATGCGCCGGAGCAAAAAAACAAACAAAGAAGCAAAAAGGTGGGGCCCACCACTCAATCGATTCGTTGGTGTGGGCAACGTTCCCCGTGATTGACTCTCCGTTTTGTCCTTTGTGTCTCTGTGTGTGAAAACGACCCAACGGGATCCCATTTTCAACGTTTCCCCATACGACGCCGTTTCTCTCTTCTCGGCGTACTTTAGCCCAGCCCCACACACACCGCCTTTTATCTTCTATCAATCAGAGTCAGAAAGAAACTACCACTATTAAAATTTCAGTGTAAAAATAAAGAGAGAGAGAGAGAGAGAGAGGGTTTGAGGATTGGGAATTCAAATCTGATTCTCTGAAACTTGGAATTTTGAAGGGGTGTGAAAAGATTGAAAGAGAAAGAGCGAGCGAGGTTTTGACCTACTTTGACTCACTGATTGATAGATCAACGGCCTAAAAGCTATTACCTAATTTTCTTGGCATTTACTTCACAGGTGAATTTTTAGCTTCTTAAGCTTTTGATCTATTGATCTACATTTTCTTATTGCTTAATTTGCGTTTTGTTTTTGTTTTTTTCTTAGCTGCATTTTGTGTGTGTGTTTTTTTTTTTTTCTTAGTTCAACATTTTTCACTATGAATTTACTATATAAGATCTGCTTAGTGTTAATAATCAGTATGGTTTTTTTATTTTTCAGAAATGAGGGTTGGTGGTGATGGCACAAGCTTAATTGTTGAAGTGAATGCTTCGAAGGTGCAATTTGGGACTGTGATTTGAAGGTTGGTAATTTGGAAAAAATGATGAATTGGGTCACTTTTTTTTTTTTTTTTTTTCCAGATTTGCCAAGTTTTGGGTTTTAGTACAGTAAGCACAAATGTGCAATTGTGTGGCTAAGAATTTTCATCTTGCAGGTCTGTATTTTGCGGAGCTAAAGTAACTAACGCAATGGGTGTCTCAGGAAAATGGATTAGAGCTTTGGTTGGTTTGAAGAAACCAGAAAAGTCACAATCTTCAGAGAAAAATGAAAATGTGGGTATTATTAGTGTTAATTTTTTTTTTTTTTTGAAAAAAAAAAAATCTTTTTACCTTTCATCGTTTGTTAAATTTTTATATTTTCTCATTATTTAGTTCTTCTGCTTATTCAAATGTGGTTATTACATGTGGACCTTGTTGCTGAATTATCCTCATATGGTATCTTGCTCGCTTCGGATAAAATATTTTGTCTTTTGTTTGGCAGTGAATTCAATGCTGATTCAAAGCTAATAAGTGCTGCTACCCTGACCCCAATTTTTCTCTTGTAATTCTTTATCTTCCTCATAAATGTTTGATGAATTCCATGGCACTTTTTTTGATTTGTTTTGGGAGTTTAGCTCTTGTGACTTTAGTTAAGTATGTAACTCAGAGTAGCTTGGAGCTAGAGTGAAAACAATCATTCACACGACATCTTTACAAATATGAATCCTGAAAATTCGGTGGAAAGGATTTTTATAGTCCATCCAGAGTAATCCGTTTCTATTACTTTTTCCTATATAAATGATTTATGTTAGATCTGCAGTTGACAAAACCCAAAACCAAAGTGACCAAAATGTCATATTGTGCATTTGTTGTCCCTTTGTCTTTCCTTAAATTTATTTTTTATTTTACATACACTGTTTTGTAAACATTTAGTTATATTAATTCAGCCATTTAATGTTTATTTCCCTAAATTGTTTTGCAGCAAATTCTTGATTCTATAATTAACAGCCAATATTTGACATTCTTTGTACTTATCTTATTTGGTGTCCCTTGGTCAACCCCAGATCTTGGTATTAAGGGCACGCCCTTTACATTTTTTTAGCGTAAGTGAAATAATTTGGCAGTGGTTTGCTAATGAGCTATAACTTGAATGTCACCTCCCCCTGTACTAATGGGGTGGAGGAGGGTAAAGTCATGGGTTCAAGACCCAATAGGTGCATGTCTAAGTTTATAATAAAGAAGGAAATTTGCAATGGTAATAAAATAACATGCTGGTCATTCCAAATTATGTCTTGTCTGCAGACCTGGACAATGTCATGCACACCAATACAGAACAATTTGTTACAGCTTTGCTATTTTATTTTAAGATGGATTGTTTTCTGATATAATGTATTTTCAATCCTGAGGGGTTTCTTCAATTGGTGCCTAAAAAACTAGGAAAACTCTGAAGCGGATTGATAGTAAAAAGGTACATGGTTAAACAGATCAATCCATTTCTTTTTAATTTTTCTTTCTTTAATCATGACAGAGAACAGCTTCTAGCAAGTCTAGGCACCGGAGAAAACATTCTGTTGAGAATGATACTGATAAGCTTCAATATGAGTTCGATCATGTTGCTGCTCCACCAGTTGTAGATTCCAATACTCAATCAAACCCAGATGTGGCTGGCTCCCATTCAGGTTCACCTCAAGCACAAAATGCCCAAGCACAGGATGCAGCTCATAACGAGCAAAGTGTGAAAGAAGAATGGGCTGCAACGCGCATCCAAACTGCTTTTCGTGGATTTCTGGTATTGCTACTTCACATCATCTTAAAGTTTATCCAATCAGCCCTTGAAAATAGTTTGTTTTCTAACATCACATTTCTACTCAAGATCCAGGCTCCTGTTTCTATGCATCCACCTGTTGCAATTGTCTTGTTGAATTTCCTTCCCCTTGTAAGTGCAAGGTGGGTGAGGTCGTGGGTTCAAGACCCATAGGGTTCCTGTGTAACTTAGCAATAAAAAAAGAGCAATTGTCTTGTTGAATTTCAATTTTGCAACCGTCTTATATAATGGACCCCCTTTCCTTATAAAAAATTGTCTTGCTGATCTAATCTTGAATTGATTTTACAATTTAAAACTTCTTTATATATGCTCACATAGTTGGATGAAAATATACGGAAACACAGTAGATTGGCTGGTTAGGGAGAAATAGGAACCTTGACTTATGTGCATGAAAATATAACAATTGTAGTGGGATAATCTATGACTAGGCACTTCCACCTCAAGATTAATACAGCTTCATCATTTTATATTTGAAATAGTGCAAAGCAATATATGCATATAGTAACAACTATTGGTAATTTGACAACTCGTTCCTTACCTAGAGAATCAACTTGTTTGATCATGAAGCAGCTCAATGCATTTTCTTCTTCATATAACACTATTTTATGTAGAGAAATTGGAATGAAGACTGCTATGATGAGCTGAGGCATAAATGAGGAGAGGGTACTAGTTTTGATGATTTCTTATGCAATTATCATCTGGTTAATTTACTTGAAGTCATAAAAACAAAATGAGAACTTTTTTTTTGGATAAGTGATAGAAGATTTTTTTAATTAGAGAAGAAACTTGTGTACACGTGCAGTGCACAAGGGAGTCCCTAAAGAATTAATTCTGAGCTTCGAGAGATCTACAAAATGAACTTAAGAACTACAAGGAATCCTGCCAATAACAATACTCTATTCATACAAAGATTTCATAAAAACAGATTTGATCTCAACAGAAGATAGCTCAGCACACACAAAAGTACGATTATTCCCTTCATTATTTCAAACCATCCGCATGGCACATGAGAATATTTTTGTGCCAACCAAACAGCCCTTTTCAACTTAAGCAGAAAATAAAAGGGACCGCAGCTCTCACCATGGTAGAATGTAAGCAGCAGATGATCAATAGATTTACTACTACACTTGTACGAATAATACCAATTTACAAGGATAAGATTATTATTGATAAATTTATCCATTGTTAAGATTATCCTAAAAATTTATTCTTAGAGAAAGGGAAGGAAGAGTATGTTAGGTGATTGAGGGAATCTGCTATTATTTGTGGACCCAGAAGCTAACTGAGAGGAAGGGGAAAAAAACATTAAATCCTTTACTTTTCTCTTTGATTCATATTGGAGTTAACGCTCAGTATGTTGTAAGATACTTACAAAGATAAATCTAATGAAGTCCCAAAAATAAAATAAAATGAGAACTCCTAAGATACAAAACATATTTTAAAGGAAGTCGCCCTATATGTCTCCTGACTAAGATTAAATTTAATTGGACTAAGATCAGCTAAGCCTTTTGTTTACTTATTAACTATATGAAAGTCATTCTACCTTATTTTTAGGGCTACTTCTCTTGTTAAATTGTAGGCTGTAGCTATCTAAGCTTTACATTCATTAAGGATAGAATCTAATTGCTTAAATACAGCTATAGTAAACTGGTCAAGTATCTTAAAAATTGTGTGCAGGATGCTGAGCTAGATGCCAGCCTGTAAATTTTTAATGACATAATACCAGGCAATTTTCAAATGACTACAAATTTTGTAAACTAGATTTTGATGACATTTAATTATGAAATTATTATGCGTGAGTATTATGAAAAATGAGCCTCAATTAAAAAACATGGAGAGAATTTTTTAATTGTCTGTCACATATGTTGAAATATAGAAGAAGGTGCAGTTTACTGACCACTTATCATCAGGGGTAGATAAATACATCAGGAACAGCTGCACTATTAGATAAATAAAATTCTTTTGGAGGCACTTTCAGCCTAACGATTGTGATCAGATTGGAATGTTTTTCTGATGTACATATTAGGCTAGAAGAGCTTTACGAGCTTTGAAAGGATTGGTAAGACTTCAAGCCCTTGTCAGGGGCCATGCTGTGAGAAAGCAAGCTGCAATAACTCTCCGCTGTATGCAAGCTTTGGTGAGAGTTCAAGCTCGTGTACGAGCCAGGCGTGTTCGTCTGGCATTGGAAAGTCAAACAGCTCAACAGAAACTTCAGCAACAACTTGTAAATGAGGCTCGTGTACGAGAAATAGAAGTAAGCAACTTTAGCTACTTTCAATCGGATATACTCAGTCTGTTCCATTTTGTTTGTCCACTATTCCATTTTGGGTATTTATCCGCGATGATGTAGGAAGGTTGGTGTCACAGTATGGGATCTGTTTTTGACCCATAATAAATTTTATATACTATAATGATCTGCAAAGATATTATACTAGAATGAGTTTTGTTAATGTATTACATCACTATTATATGACATTGTTCTTGAAATATTATATCTGCGTACTTTCCAAGCTTTGTTTCCCATACTAGCTTAGACTTTGTTGAGTGCATTTAGCATGTTATGACTCTTCTGACTGTGATGCAGGAAGGGTGGTGTGACAGTGTGGGATCTGTTGAACAAATTCAAGCCAAATTGTTAAAGAGGCAGGAGGCTGCGGCTAAGCGAGAGAGAGCTATGGCATATGCTTTGGCTCATCAGGTAAAATATTATGAGCCTCTTGTTGGCTTATGAAACTGCAAGTTCTACTTCAAAGTTTAATTGGTTTCATGAAAAGAATGTTAGATGTTGGAAAGCATTGTCCATAGTGATAACAAGGAACATAAATATGAAATGCCTGGAGATGAACTTGAATGTCTGGTCATGCACATCTGAATTTGGCCTATAATGTGTTTAAGTGTCAACTTAGGGTTTTGAGATAGACTATGATGTTAGGTTTCTTATATTACTGTTTCTCAACAAAAAAAAAAGGGTTTCTTATAATACAAGATTTCCATAATATGCTGTTTTCCTTAAGTGGTAGCATTTTCCTGAACCCTTGCCTCTATATTAATTGTTTTAATTTAACCAAGATTTCAGGCCACCTTCTTCATATTTGAAGCCTTATCTGAAGTTTGTAATTTTGCCCTTAAATTGTACTGTCATATACAGTTAATGTGCCCACCCATACCCCATAGATGATTGTGACTTCTGCATATATGTTATTCCAAGCTTTATAATAATATTTCATTCTTGTTGTTTGGATAGTCTTATTGGTTGAATGCCATAGGGTCCACTTAAAATAAAGGGCAAATAGGTGCATCCATCATTGCTCTTCCATGCTCATTCCATTGATTGTCTGAAGTGTCATATGCCTTTACAGTGAGCTCTCATTCATCCCAGCTGAAAAAGAAATAAGAGAGAGAGAGAGAGAGAGAGAGAGAGCTCTTCTTTGACTAGCTTGCTGCTGCACCCCCTCCCCCCCCCACCTCCCCCCCCCAAAAAAAAAAAAAAAAAAAAACAAAAAAGAAGGTTATAGGGATTTGTGTTGTGCTTGAGTCCTGCTAGCTGGTTTCTCAATAGATAAAGGTGTCCCAATTCTCAAGTAGAAGGGCACTTCTTGGATGCTCAAATGTATGAATTTTTTCTATCAAAGTCGTAATTTTTATTATTTTCTTAAGATGAGAGATAAATCTGATACTTCTTGATACCTAGAATCCTGGACAGACCTTCGGGGATAAAAAGTTTCCGTTCTACGATTAGAATAGGATTAGAATTTTTAGTTAAAACATAAGGTTTGTCCATTTGTTATAATTGTACTTTTTTTTAATGTATAAATTATGGATGCTTGCTTGACTGGAATTTTTGATATCTACACAGAGACATCCCCTCTGTATCTATTTGTGTACTCACGTCTGTCCTATAATTATTTTCTTTGAGATATTAGTTTACCTTACAGGAATTCATATAAATCCATTTCTATTCCTGCAGTGGCAGGCTGGATCGAGGCTGCAAGCTGTTCCATCTGGATTTGAACCAGATAAAAGCAGTTGGGGTTGGAACTGGTTGGAGAGATGGATGGCTGTCCGTCCTTGGGAGAACCGGTTTCTTGACATTAACCTTAGAGATGGAGTGATGGTACGTGAAAATGAATCAGCTGAGGATATGAATGAAACTAAATCCCATGTAAAATCTGCTGGCAAGAAACCAATTGCACCAAATCTTCATCCAAACCCTTCGAGTCAGAAAACAGGCCCCTCTTATTCAGATGGCTGTGGTTCTTCACCCAGTCAATCAGCAGGCATGCAAGATGCATCCAATACACTGCTTGCCAAATCCAAGCCCAAGTCACATGCAGATGATCCAGTTGAAGAATCTAACTCAAGGCCTGGAATTGGTTTGAGGTCCCACAGCAATCCAAAAGAGAGATCCACACAACCAGATAAGCAGGCAAAGAAGCGATTGTCTCTACCTAACAGTGGTGAGTTCTCTCTCTCTCTCTCTCTCTCTCACCCCCCCCCCCCCCCCCCCCCAACAATTAGACGGTTCTGCAGGTATCCCCCTCTCTCTCTGTTAGTGTGCGCGTACCCATTCTTCTAACCTCTGTTGCTTCCATCGTTTGAAAGAATTGTAGTCTAGAGTGGAATAGGGCTTTCCTTTTTCCTTCAATTGGCAATAAAATTCAGGCTATTAATGCTAATTACCCCCCCCCCCCCCAAAAAAAAAAAAAAATTCAGTCACTTTTCCTTACCAAAAAAAATGTGCTCGTTAATATCAGGTTTTCTTTGCTATGCAGAATTGTTCTTATTCATGCTGTACTTCATTCTTTGAGATGTATAATCACAGTAAAAAAAAACTACAATTTATAATCAGAGTAAAAATAAATAAATTATTCTCTGTTAAGCAAGCATAACTGTTATAACTAATAACTCAAGCAATGCACCATGAGGTGTATTGCTGGGTGTTTTATGAATCATCATGCTTCTGCAGTTTATTTACTCTTTCCTTAATTTGGGTTGAGCAGGGGGAGCTGTTGGGGCTCAATTGTCCAGGCATCCTAATAAAACTGTCGCGAAAGGGACACCCAACTCGCAGAAGATCGTCAAGGATAAATCTAAGATTAATGGAAGAGGGGACTCAAACTCTACAAAATCTGTCCCACAGGCTGTTGATCCATAACATTAAGAATCCCACACAAGATATCCTACTGCAGGCTGCTCTTGATTGAATCGCTGCTGTTTCAGTCTGTACATATATTGCCACTTTGTGGGGGCATGCAACCACTGCGCATCGCTTCTTGTCATGAAATTCAGAGGTTGGTTCACCATGACATTGTAAAGGAGATTGGCTTGGATTGTCACGGGGAATAAGATTTAGTGGGTTTGATATTTGGCTGTTGTAATTGTATTAAGTTTTATTATTGTCAATTATGTAATCATGCGGTATTTATTTCCAAATGCACCATGTTCAGAGCAGTTGGCTTTACATAATACTATCATTGTTAGATTTCTTTCTATGTTCTTCCATTCTTGAAGATTATGCACTGCTGTGATAATCATTAAAGAAATCTGGAAATGGTTGAAAAACAACAGTTCGAAGTATTTTAGTGGGATTTACTGTGTACAAGTTGTGAATTTCCACTAGAGTCTATAAGTATATAAATATATAGATTTTGGTAATAAGATTATGATCATGCATGAAAAGATTATTCGGATATTCATTAAGAAAAAGTAGAACTTTTGTCGTGTTAAAATAATTTAGGGATAAATGTATTTTACTGAATTCTGGGTTAACTGTTGCTTTCTAATAATTCTATTAACTATATGCAGTCAATGTATAGGTCTCACGTTTAATAATACTTTAAATAGAAAATTTTCTGCTCTGAAATATAACCCCACTATTTAGTTGAAATTGGCTTTGAAAAAGAAAAAGAAAAACAACACTGACACATTAGTAACTTGAGAAAAGAAAATGCAAAAGCTATTAAAAAAAAAAACTTACAAACTAATTAATGTAATTATAAAAACAAAATAAATAAATGTTGTATTACTCTTTTGTGATAAGTGACATTAATTTGTAAAATTTATATAGTAAAATTCATAATATCCTTAGAATCACTCATTTTGAAATTCTGGCTTTCATTCAAACTCTAAACTCACACCACACATGTACATTACATAATTTAGTTATCAATATATGAATTCAAATACTTACTACCCTCACAATTTAATACTCTTGTCATGATAAAATACTAAAATCTTCTTCATCTACTTTGTCTCTCGGTCCATTCCTCCCTCCAACCGTCCAAACATAAACACAAGAATTAGAATCCAATAAATTTGAACTCACCTAAAATAGCTATATGCATATATCCCTCCTTTTTGTTAATTGGGTTTGAATCTTAAAGTCTTCATTGTTCAGAGGCCCAAACCCTAATTCCTAATTTTGTGTTTTCCTTTTTTTAAATCAATGTCCATTGACCTTGTGCTTATATTTAGGTGCCATATAAAAATTAATTATCTGGTACTATAAAAGCAATGCTCCATTCTCTCAAATAAATTATGAATCTCATTATGAATTTAATTATTGAGATCCATTATTATGTGAGAAGATCGAGCATTGCTCTGAAAATTTTGAAAATGTTTCTCTAGATCAATGGTATTATAATGGTAGTTTGGTTGGCTATGTGTCCAGTTCTTTCATTTTTGGAGGTTTAGGTTATGCTTATCGGAATATAATAGTGAAAAAGTGATGATTTTAGCTAGATGTCAAAAAGGAAAGAAATGAACATGAATAAACTGCAGTAACACCAAATCACTATCTCCCTTTACCAAATAAAAGAAAAAAAAAATCACTGTCTACCTAAGAGTAACGTTTGAGACATAATATTTTGCATAACCTTTTGCACAAGGGCTGACATGACTTCTTGCTATTGAAATGCCATTATTTTGAAAGTCATAAACCCTAACTCAAATCAAACAACCAAAATCAAAATCATCAAAGAAATAAATGAATCTTACACAACCAAATCAACACCAACAAACCCAGATATTGTTCTTCCCAAAATGGGAGCTTATGGAAATCGTTTGTTGATGTCAAAAGGACCTGCTAGCACACGAAATAAACCCCATTCCATAGATGCTAACAATGATGGTAATCTATCCGTTATCATCACTATTGTTAACTCTATTGATGCCGGGTCCCATTCTCAGTGTTTGGAGCTTAAAAGAGCACAAAAGACAATTCCTTTTGGTCAAGAGTAGGGGTGACAATTCACGTCGAATTCGTGTTGTGTCAACTAATAAGTATTTGATTATACAGGTCAACAATAACCCGACACATTTATTAAACGGATTAAGATTCCTCAACCTTTACACAACTTGTTTATTAAACAAGTTAGTTGTGTCGACCTATTTATCAGATTTTATTAAAGCGAAAAAAAAAATTATAAAATTTAGTACTAAATTATGAAAAGCCAAAAAAAAAAAATTATATATAAGATTTAGAAATAACGAATAAATGCATCACAAATAATCATTTAAAATTAAAACATATCTCAATATCACAAATAATAAATCATAATATGTTAAAATATTTTACTTTTGACCAAATATTTTATTGTAAAACAAACACTATAAAATGTGAAAATATTTTCCTGCAAATATTTTACATCAAAACAAACAGAGCTTAAGGAAACAAATAATACAAATAAGTTACCATTCTACTCTTACAAAAATTCGAAAATTACAAAACTAAAAAGAAAGGCATTTTTTGTTGCAGCCGATACGCTTGGTACTGATCGAAATGCCCAAAATTGACCAGTAGGGCTGATATTTAAACTGGTACGAAACGTTAGAGTTTCAGTACCAGTGCACGTATTGGTACGATACGGTATCCTCCTCCTTGCATCTAGTACTCTAGTTTGATTTGGGAACAATTTCTTTCTTAGGGAATGTCATGAGGATAGCAATTTGGAGGTATTTTGGAAGCAAATGATGTGTGGATAAAGGCAACCATCAATAGATGTCTATCTACCTTTACCAAATAAAAGAAAAAAAAAATCACTGTCTACCTAAGAGTAACGTTAGAGACATAATATTTTGCATAACCTTTTTCACAGGGGCTGACATGACTTCTTGCTATTGAAATGCCATCATTTTGACATCTAGTACTCTAGTTTGTGTTGGGAACAATTTCTTTCTTAGGGAATGTCATGAGGATAGCAACTTGGAGGGATTTTGGAAGCAAATGATGTGTGTATTGTGGCAACCATCAATAGATGTCTATCTTGGTTTGCACCCGTGACACCATAGGGGTCAATGAAAAGATGATGAATGTTAGTTTGATCACATGGTACTTGCCTTTCTAGATCTAATGGCACATGTCATATGAATACGACTTATGTCTGATCTATGCCTATAAATAGAAGCAATTCTTGATCAAAGGGTGTAGGCTTATGCATACACAGTACACACACACAAAGAGATCATTGCCAAAAAAAAAAAGTGATAAACTTTTAAACTAAAGTAAGCACAGGAAGTAGGAATTACCTTGATGGAAATATTGACCGTGGATGAATGACATTTGACAAAATAATTCTCAAGACAGTGCTGTTTTGGATCTCTTAGTCCAGCTTTGTGCTAGAAACTAGGAGTGTCCAAGTCCAACTGGAAATTGCGGAACTGATCACGTTCGACCCATAGTTCGCCCGATCTGAAACTCCCTAACTCCCTCCAATTGGCAGTGGGTCTTTGCCTCTAAAAACCAATTGAGTGGCAGGTTTCCTTTGCCAAAACTCGAGCAACTCAATCTGACCAATGATGTAAATAAATTTCGGCTAGATCTGGCAAAATCATGATCTTATCTGGTGAGATTTTGACTAGATTCGGCGAGATCAAGCCAAATCTTAACCAATTTTAGCGACTTTTCGCCTAAATCTGGTGAGTTACAACAAAGTTAGACGACCTCCAGCACCGATGTTCACTTGAGCCCGAAACTAACTTGACTCGTTGATGTTGGCAATCAACGATAGGTCTCTTTGCCTACCATCCGATTTGAGTGGGTCAGGTTCGGTTTGAGTTCAAAATAGGACTAACCTGACCCGTGGACATCCCTACATGAAATTAAACCTTAAGTCAAATCATCTTGTTTGACTTCATTTTTCTCGTCCATTCCTCCCCTATTGCTTCTCGATCATAAGTAACTTTTTTTTTTTTTTTTATAAAATATATAAATAGTTTGATCATATATACTTGATACTCTCAAACCTCAAAACTCGAAGAACTTAATTCATATAGACATAACCCAACATCTTTGTCAATTGGGTGGTAATATGGCAAGTTAAATAGTTTATGTACTGTCGAATTCAAGTGGGCTAGGAGCTGTGAACACACACATTCAAGTGGGCTGGGGGCTGTGAACACACGCGCAAACTCCTTTTTATTACTTATCCAAAAATGAAAATAAGAGTTATGTACAACTTTTGGGGGAAGGCTGATCTATTCTTTTCTTTTCTTTTCATTTTTGGAGGGTTTCAGTGTATCACTAGGAGCTTTTATTAACAGAACATATTTATAATCACCCTTCCTCTCTTCCCTTACTTACCCAACAACCATGTTATGGGCTATTCTGATGCATTGGATTAAATGTCACCATTTGTGACCCTTTCAGACAATCATTAAAATTAAATGATGACACTGGACCAATCTTTTTTTTGTCGTGTATAATAAGTAAGTAGCAATGGGAATAATACTCTCAGTTCTCTGATACTCTTATGTGGTTTCTTTCATGTGGGTGTAAATTTAAAGTTTATTAAAATTTGAGGAAACCACTCTTCCTAAGTAAAGAATGTGCCTCACTGGGTCAAAAAAAAGAAAAGAAAAAGAATGTGTCTCTCTTTCATTGATATATTCCTATCTCATTTTATTCATTGGATTCCAAGCCTTGTACGGACACGTCTTTTTTTAATTATTTTTTAAGAAAGAATCGGACATGTGTAAACTCGCAGTCAAGATTTATCATCTACTACCGTACATATAAATATTAAAAAAAAAAGGTTAATATAAACATTTTGTTATATTGGGAAGTTAAATATAGAAATAATTTTAAAAGTTCTATATAAAAAAAATAAATAAAAAGGTAGATCCACCGAATAAGGTTGTATTATATATGAGACATCACACCCGTTTTTGTCATGTCCCTAATTCGCACTTTGATAAATTCTTAAAAAAGAAGCTGATCAGATCGGATTTCGCTATCAAAAGATTGAAGATATATGATTTTTTTTTTTGCTGAATGAAGAAATATGATTATTATTATTATGAATGATGATTGATATATGATCCCTAAAAAAATATTCTCTCCATCTTCTTGCACGTCAACATTTACTGAAAATCTACATTATTTATGAATTTATTAAGTAATCGATGATGACATAACAGCCAATGCCATTAATTATGCTAAAGGTCAATAGTGAAGAATAATGAATATATGATCCATTTTCATCTCTGCAAACCAGGTTCATCTATATGTTACTACTATTAGATGTTTTTATTTTTTATTTATATTTTTTTTGAGTTTACCAAATTACAGATTTGCTATATGTGAAGCTCAGAAACAACCTCAAAATATGTGGAAATACCCATAGAATGACACAACATATTGAGCTAAAGATATACTAGCCCCTTAACCGAGAGTCATTGTCAAAGAATGTTATTTATAACTTGAATGTATCTTTTATAATTTTTTTTAGAAATAAGCGAATGTATGTTATATATCAAATATATACATATTCTTTTTTATAGCAACATAAATACCATGACCTAAAGGTTGTTGGCTTCTTTTATAGGGAAATGTTAATCCGTGCTTCAAAAACATTTTTTAATAAACTATTTTTAGACATTTTTTATAAGAAAAAAAAAGTAATTAATTTTTTTAACAGTTTTTTATTTATTTATTTTATGAAAGTTGTATCAAAATTTTCTTAAAATAGTTCATTAACAAATTTTCTAAAGACATCCGTTAACAAAACCCTTATTTATATTGTAGGGGCTCCTTTTTCGGAGGTGGGCCCCCGACAATGAATTTGTAGAGAGTGGGGCAAAGGGTTTGGCTCCGGCCGGCCCTTCGCCGGTCTTCTTCGAACTTCTCGTTATTTGCTCTACGCCTGGGGTTGCTCCTCGGCTGAGATCCGAGGAGGCCCCCCTTCACCAGGGGGGTTCTTTACCTTATATACCCTCTTTAGCTCGATCCTGGCCTTACAGCTGTTGGCCATCCGGGCTAATGGTTCAGGATTTGTTCCATCAGACAGGTTCTTTCCCATACTGGGGGTTGCTGCCTCCAAGGTTTTTCAGTGAAGGGTCTTGTCAGCATTAATGGAACCTGGAGGGCCAGGCAGAATCGTTAAGTGTGGATGTGACCACCTACACTGGGTCTGCCCCCTACCTAGATTAGACTAGGTGTGCCGAGGATGGGTGCGTCCTCGGCTCGGGCCTTGGAAGGACTAAAGCCTTTAAGCCGACCATCTGGGGAGATCGCCTTCCTCGGCTTGGGCCCTGGGCCTGCCTAAAGGTGGGCCGGGGGTTCTGGGCCCTCGGGCCCCACAATAGCCCCTCAAAACCCTGCTGCACGTATCCTCGGACGGGGAGGAGGGTTTTGCAAACCTCGGCCCCTATGGTCCGGAAGGCCGTCGGTTTGGCTGGTCCTTCCTTGAGTGGTCGGATCGACCCTTAGGCTCTTCATTAGGTAGTTAATTTCTTCACGGGAATAGGTCTTCGGACCGAGCAGTACCTTGGCTCTGTCGTAAATAGGTAGCTCCCCGTAGGTTTGAGTCCGTAGACCATGCAAGACCTAGGTACAGTTGCTGCCTTAAGTACGAGTGGCCAGCTCCCCGTAGGCTTGAGTCCGAGGACCACGCAAGACCCAGGTACAATTGCTGCTATCGTTTCCAAGTGGCTAGCTCCCCATAGGCTTGAGTCCGTAGACCATGCAAGACCTAGGTACAGTTGCTGCCTTAAGTACGAATGGTCAGCTCCCCGTAGGCTTGAGTCCGAGGACCATGCAAGACCTAGGTACAATTGCTGCCATCGTTTCCAAGTGGCTAGCTCCCCATAGGCTTGAGTCCGTAGACCATGCAAGACCTAGGTACAGTTGCTGCCTTAAGTACGAGTGGCCAGCTCCCCGTAGGCTTGAGTCCGAGGACCATGCAAGACCTAGGTACAATTGCTGCCATCGTTTCCAAGTGGGCCCCGAGCGTGAGAACATAGTGTTCACCTCTTTGGGCAACTCAGTCTCAAGTCGGGTAGGGGTCCATCCCCCTAGCCTCTTGCAAGATGCTGGAGTAAGAGTCATTGTACCACTACTGCACAGTTGCCTCCAATAGGATTTTGTCCTCGGATCCGAGGACTTCGTTTTTGGTGTGGGGACGTCCACGGGTCTTTTCCGTGAGCTATTTTTCCTCAGGTCGGCTTGTGACTTCGCACGTGGGGCTGATCCTGCCTCTGGTTCATGTTCCTCATCTTTCTGGTTTACGAGGCGTCGCTTGGCCTTCCGCGCTTCCTGTTTGACGCTTCGGTGCCCGTAACGCGCCTCCATTAATGCCCTCGCGAATTAACACGCAGCAGGCAGCTGGCAATCCCCTTGGAATTGGGTGGGAATTAATTCCTTTTGACAATTCCCCTTTCGAATTCCGCGCGGCTCAACTCTCGCTGGTTTTCGCCCTCCATAAAAGGCGTTCTGGGGGGAGTGTTTCTCCTCATTCCATGAATTCTTACCCACGAACAGACACACACACTTTTGCCTTCCTGAGCCCCCTTGATACCGCCACCAGGGTTGTGACCGCAGTTAGGAGACCTGGAGTTAAGTGCCGCCGTGGCCGCAGTCCCCACTGGGCTGCCAGCGCGGCAGAGTTTAGGCGTAACACTGGCCGAGTCCCACATGGTGGCCAGGGGGGACGTCGTTGAAGTACCTAACGTCTTTCCCCAGAGCGCACCTCTGACGAAGGGGGCACGCGAACTCTCGTCATGGCTGGTGCCCGAGTATCGCCGTCTCCGACGGTCAATGCTCGTGTAGTTCGGAGGGGGTCGAGGAAGCATCATGAGGGAGGGTGTTCCGGGGTCTAGGGGCTCCTCACTTTGTTCAAGCTTTGGTTTGAAGGTGAGCCAGCCCCTAGCCCCCCTTCCCGTGCTTTTATTGTCAAGTTCTCCCATTCTCTTGACGCCAATAAAAGCACGGGTTGACACTTCCCTCATTCCTGATATTAATTCTTTGCGAGCCTCTTGCCCGGCCAGTTCCAACACCGGTCCGCCTGAGCCTCTGATTGTAGGATTAGTCGGTAGGAATTTTTGTAAAACACGCCTGTCTGAGCCTCTGATTGTATTTGTAGCTTTTTTTTTATGAAATAATGAGAATTGTAGTACTTGTAATCTCTTGTAATCTCTTCTGAATTAATAAAGGATTTTTCTTTTATTTGTTGTTGAGTTTCCTTTTCGCACTGCCATTCTTCTCTCATTCTTTTCTTTTTCTTTCTCTTCTCTTTGCGCCGCCAACTTCTGAGTAATAACTGCCTTAGGACGATCGCCGGTTGCACCGGCCGGTGCACTAACCCTTCCCACAGACAGCGTCAATTGTAGGGGCTCCTTTTTCGGAGGTGGGCCCCTGACAATGAATTTGTAGAGAGTGGGGCAAAGGGTTTGGCTCCGGCCGGCCCTTCGCCGGTCTTCTTCGAACTTCTCGTTATTTGCTCTACGCCTGGGGTTGCTCCTCAGCTGAGATTCGAGGAGGCCCCCCTTCACCAGGGGGGTTCTTTACCTTATATACCCTTTTTAGCTCGATCCTGGCCTTACAGCTGTTGGCCATCCGGGCTAATGGTTCAGGACTTGTCC
Source organism: Quercus variabilis (assembly GCA_030445155.1). Lineage (NCBI taxonomy): Eukaryota > Viridiplantae > Streptophyta > Magnoliopsida > Fagales > Fagaceae > Quercus > Quercus variabilis. The sequence continues at coordinate 22,393,291 of CP129445.1, forward strand.
CATCAGACAGGTTCTTTCCCATACTGGGGGTTGCTGCCTCCAAGGTTTTTCAGTGAAAGGTCTTGTCAGCATTAATGGAACCTGGAGGGCCAGGCAGAATCGTTAAGTGTGGATGTGACCACCTATACTGGGTCTGCCCCTTACCTAGATTAGACTAGGTGTGCCGATGATGGGTGCGTCCTTGGCTCGGGCCTTGGAAGGACTAAAGCCTTTAAGCCGACCATCTGGGGAGATCGCCTTCCTCGGCTTGGGCCCTGGGCCTGCCTAAAGGTGGGCCGGGGGTTCTGGGCCCTCGAGCCCCACATATATTATTCTTAAAAGTTGTCACGATTTTTGTAACTTAATTAGATTTTATTTTGGTGCCATTAAAAGAAATGTAGAGGGTGCAAATCCCCTTCCCTAACCATCATATTATATTCACTCAAAAAAAAAAATCATATCATAAAATATATATATATATATATATAATGAAATAAAAAAGGATATCATATATATGTTATTATTAGAGCATTAGCATCCAGTATCTAAAATATATCCTATTTTACCATTTCAAAAGTTAATTTATTTATTATATCATACCATACCAATTTACAATACACTCAACATTCCAACTTTTATTTTAAAATACAACATATTAAAATAATATAAATTATACAATATAATAATAAACGAACTATCTATCTCTATTCACGTTCTAATTTTTGTCACTGCCTCTTTGTCACTCTCTTAACAATCAAACAACCCAATCACCACCACGCCACCACCATGCCCACTACGCCACCGCTGCCCACTGCCCACTAAAATCCCATCGAAACCGAAAATCCAAATTAAAAAAAAAAAAAAAACCCAGCAAATACCCACAAAAAAAAAAACCATTAAAAAAAAAAAGCAAACAACCCAGTCACTACCACTACTACCCACTGCCCACCAAAATCCCACCAAAACCAAAAACCCAAATTAGAAAAAACAAAACTTAGCAAATACCCACCAAAAATCTAGCAAACCCAATAAAAAAAGCAAACAACCTAGTCACTACCACCACGCCACCACTATCCATCGAAAAAAAAAAAAAAAACACACACACACACACACACACGCACACACCCCCCCCCCCCCCCCCACCCAACAAACCCATAGTAAAAACAACCGAACAACCCACTACCCACAATGCCAACCCAACCAACCAATCCAAATCCAACCTAGGCCCCCATCAAAACCCACTCGCCACAATGTAACCATGCCAATCTTGCCACGCCATGGCCACATTGTGACCATGCTATTACCACATTGAACTCCGCCATGTTGTGACCACTCCGAATTCAACCCAGCTTCGGTGGCAAGCTGAGAGAGAGAGAGAGAGAGAGAGAGAGAGAGATAATAATAAAAGAGACAAAGAACTGAGTGGTGACAGAGAGAGAGAGAGAAAAAAAATATATTATACAATATGTTATAGTTAGCTCAATTGGTAAAATCTCTAATGGTTGTATAAGAGATTTGGGGTTCAATAATCGCTTACACCAAAAATTGATTGATGTCGTAGCATGATTGTAACAAATTTTACAATTAAAAACTTGGGTGATGCATGTTTTTCGTGCTTTAATACTAAAATATAGCATATTATCAGTTATACCAGCCCAAATACCAATGCTTTTATATTTTATCATATCACAAGATTCACAACCTCCCCTTTATTCTAATTTTCATCTTTAAGAATTTAATAATATACTACCGCTTTTTTGCCAAAAAAGAATTTAATAATATACTATTATGTTTATTATTATATATTTTCACTTTTTTTTTCATAGTCATGAGTATTATATTTTTAGAGTTTGGTTTACCTCAAATACTTTTTTAATTAGACGTATCCTTTTATTTTAAATACACAATAGTAAGTGGTAGTGTGTTTTAATCTCCACATTCTATTTAGTTAGTAAGTGATGTGACAATTTCTTATTAAAATAAAAAAAAATTTCAATTAAAAAAGTACTGAAAATAAGCCAAGCTCATATTTTTAACCTTGTATTCATATTATATATGTTATAAAATCTAGATTCCCCCTCTAATCTAGATTTTCCCTTTACTTTATTACAAAATAAAAAATAAAAGAAAAGAAATATTAATGGATATATAAACTATTTTAGAAAAGTTTTTATAGAAAAATAAAATAAATAATTAATATTTTGACGATTTTAAAAAAAATAAAAATAAAAAGACAAAAACAACTTTTTTTTTTTTTTTTTTTTCATAAAAATAATGTAAAAATTTTCCGAAAATAGCTAGTTGCCGATTTTGTCAACAAAGCCCATAAAAGAGTGGGATTTACCATTCTAGTCCACTTCATTTTCCCCCCTAACAAACAACAACCCAATCTGAGAAGCAACTACATCCCAACAACTACCGTGAAACATAACGGCAGCAAAATCACGCCTTCTGCATCCACTTGCTCACTTTCCCTCTCTCTCTCTCTCTCTCTTTCCTTCCTTTCTCATTCCCTCTTAATTACTCTCGCACCAAAGCCACCACCTTCTCCTCACCCTCTCATCATCATCATCATCAAAGATCAAACCCTCCCACCCACCCCCAACCCCCAAAAAAAAAAAAAAAAAAAAAATCCAACCCTAAAAAAAAAAAAACCCAAAAAACTCAAAAAAAAAAAAAAAAAAAAAATCGATTTAAGTCTCTAGAGTTCTAACAAAATTCCAGACCCAAATCCCCACACCCCAAAATTCCCAACCATCCTCCCATCCATTTTATTCCGACTCAGAACCATCTGCCCTTCATCAATGTTCTCAACCCAATTCGTCCTCATCTTTTCCCTCCTCCTTTCCCTCCCAATCCTCTTCCTCCTCGCCCCTCGTTTCCTCCCTCCGCGTCACCCTTCCGTCCCAATCCCTCTCCCCGACGAGCTCGACGACCTCTCCCTCTTCAACCGCGCCGCCACTCTCTCCGGCCCCTCCAACACATTCTCCCACCTCTCCTCCAAAAGCCCCAAACTCAAGATCGCCTTCCTCTTCCTCACCAACTCCGACCTCCACTTCGCCCCTCTCTGGCAACAGTTTTTCCAAAATGCCCCTTCCAAAAACCTCTACAACGTCTACGTCCACGCCGATCCTTCCGTCAACGTCACCCGCCCTAAGGGCACCGTCTTCGAATTCCGCTTCATTCCGGCCAAGAAAACCTACCGCGCCTCGCCGACGCTCATCTCCGCGACGCGCCGCTTGCTGGCCACCGCCGTCATCGACGATCCGGCCAACGCGTTCTTCGCCGTGCTGTCTCAGTACTGCGTCCCTCTGCACTCGTTCCAGTACGTGTACAGCTCGCTCTTCACCTCCACCACCTTCGATCTGACTCAGTCTCCCTCCGAGTCGGCTCAGTACGGCGGGGTGCGCCTCAAGTACAAGAGCTTCATCGAGATCATATCCAAGAACCGGTCGCTGTGGAAGCGGTACGCCGCGAGAGGCCGGTTCGCGATGATGCCCGAGGTCCCGTTCGAGAAGTTCCGGGTCGGGTCGCAGTTCTTCGTGGTGACGCGTAAGCACGCGCTGGTTGTGATCAAGGATCGGACTCTGTGGAGGAAATTCAAGCTTCCGTGTTACCGAGAAGACGAGTGTTTCCCTGAAGAGCACTATTTTCCGACTCTGCTGTCAATGGCGGACCCCAATGGTTGCACCCATTACACTTTGACGAAGGTCAATTGGACCGGTACGGTCAATGGTCACCCGTACACGTATCGGCCACCCGAAATTTCGGCCGAGTTAATTTATCGGCTGCGCCAATCCAATTTTTCCGAGTCGTACTTGTTCGCCAGGAAATTCACTCCTGATTGCCTGAAACCCTTAATGGGTCTCGCCGATTCGGTCATTTTCCGCGACTGAATGAAATTTTTCGGTAACTTATTTATTTCTTCTTTTTCACTTTTTACTTTTTACCTTACTAAATGTGAATTTCGAGATCACGCGGAATCAAAATAGTGAGTTCATTAGTCTGGTAAGTCTTGAGGTCACGTAAATTTGGAGGTTTTAAGTAAGAATATTTTTACTGCATTGGTTAAATTTTGCTTGACTTAGTAGTGAGTTAGTGTCGGTGGTGGTGAGTGAGGGTGGCGGGTGTAATAGTTTGATGTTAATCCTGGAAATTTGGATTTTTGGCTTGAGGGAAAAAAAAAAAAAAAAAACGAAAAATCCGTGAATCTCACTTTTTTATTTATTTTTGGTGGGAAAGTAATAAAAAGTCCGAGTCAACTTTACTAAACCCGCCTTTTTTATTGGGTGTTTGTCTGCCGATTGATTTAGAATCTTTATTATTGTTTTCATTACCAAATTGCCCTCGTTAGGATATCATTTTTTTCTTTCAGAGATTGAAAATTGAAATTATGCAAAATTTGGGAAGTCAATTTAGGTAGCCAAAATTTGGGATTATGACTGTACTTGTAGGAGAGGGTATTGGGTATTTTGACCCATTTTTAAGTGGAGTATTTTTGAAGAATTCAAACTGGTTAAGTGCTTTGTATACATTTTTTTTTTTTTTTTTCTAACAGTGAATGATCACATGTTCTTGAATATATGAAATTAGGTGAAAAATATGTAAATGATTGCCATTTTTTTTCCTTGCTTGATGCTGCCGACGCTACTTTTTTTCTTTTACAGCAAATTTCATAATGGTGGGAAATTTGTAAGAAAAAGTTGTGTACATTATTGTTGTTTGTGTTGTTGGGAGTTGAGCTAACTCTGCTGAGTCCATTGAATTGATTATTCACAGGTGAAAAAGGCCGATTGTTAAAAGTTTTTTTGACTTGTTCCGGTGGGGTATGGTTTTGAAGCTGGCGCTAAGTGCCTTCAAAGTACAACCAATGTGAACCCAGAAGGTCCAAAGTCACGGACAAATGTAAAAGGAATCAAAAAGAAATCAAAGGAAAAGAGATACCTGTGGAAGAGTAAAAGAAAAGCAGGTACTTTTTCTTTAAAGTGTATTGTGATGGTGTAAGAGTAGTACTATTATGGTAATAGTAGTAGTACTAGGAGTAAATGTAGATTTTAGTCCATTTGTGATGTGTTTTTTGTACATATGTAGCAATGGATTATAATATATCCACATGTGTAACTTAGGGAGGGGAAGAAAAAAAAGGATATATATATAATATATTTATATAGAACAAAATTGTTCTTGATGGTGGGAAAGTTAGCTATTTTGGGTGGGGAAAAAAAAATACTCAAATAGTGCCACCGAAAACTTAAGGTTCAATTTATGATTGATAATGTGAGGGAACAATGATTGGCTTTTTTTTTTACAGCCGGGTGAAATGTAAAAATCAAAGCCAGTTTTGGCCATTTGCTCCTTGCTTCTCTTTGGATTCCCCATATCCCATTTATTTCTTTTTGGCTTCTTGTACAAGACAGAGAGATGCTAGAATCATTGTGTACTATTTATAATACAATTTCTCTATAAAAAAAAAATGTAATGCTGAAGAAATGAAAAGGAGAATTTTGTCTCTCTCTGCTCTTTCTTTTCTCTCTTTGCTATGATTGGTGTTGATGATTCATTGATATCTTAGGTTGCTATACAATAATAATATTATGTTCTTTATATATGAGCTGGAACCTACAATTGACTGGTTATTGCATATGATGAAGTAATCCATCACATTTTGTCTAAAAACAGTAATAAACAGTAACACGGTTCTAGAAAAAAAAAAAAAAAAAAAAAAAAAAGGAAAAAAAATAATAATGTCGGTGTTGTTTGTTTCGTAAAATATGAAATTATATCATGGTGAAGGACAAAGTTGCATTTTCCTTTGCGTGTGATTGATGTAATGAAGGGCCACCTACTCTTGGATGCTTTGTTTTCATTTCTGGGTGGCAGCCAGCCGGTACACAGTACATATTAACTTGAGGTCTTGTTTGCGTGATTATAATACTCTTTCAATAAATGAATCTCTGATGTACGGTTTTTTAACTTTCTCCAGAGGATTCACGTCGGTTAAGTTAAAAAAGCATATAATGAGACTCCAAATTTGTCTAATAAATTTCACAAAACACTCTCCAGTTACGTACTCATTAGGTAAAATAACATTTTTTTACTATAATATTTGTTGTCCAAATTAAGAAGGTGCTGTAACTTATGCAAATGGTATTTTTTATTCATTCTTTCTCTCACCCAAGTACATTAGCATTATCTACTTTTGTCCTTGTTGTTTGGGCGTTGTGCTGATGATTTGGGAAAAGGGTAAATGATAAAGAATGGAGGAAGAAAGAATATTTTTAGAAATTTGTTAATGGATGTAGGTATTTGTCAATGAATTAATTTAGAAAAGTTTGCTGGGGGAAAAGAAAAAAAACGTTTTCATGAAATTAATATCAAAATTTTCTTAAAAATGGTTTGTTTAGGGCTATTGAACCCACACACACACACATATATATATATATATCATAGATATGTGGTATATTTTTTAATAAAAATCATTAGTTAACTTTTTTTTGGAGGGTCAAAATTATTAGCTAACTTAAAATATAAAAAGTAGGTCCTAGGTCCTCAATGTGGGAAAATTATTGAATATTCTAGGAGCACCATAAATGTGTACTTTCTCCACCACATAACTGTGAGTATCACTAATTAAATTACTCACAATTATGTGAGAAAGGAAGTACGCATTTATGGTATTCCGAAAGTATCCAATAATTACCCCTCAATGTGAATGCTCTTAACTGGGTATTAATGCATAATAGACATTGTGTTTATGCTATTGTTTAAAGGGAAATATTAACGAATACTACAAGAACGTTGGTTTAGGAACTTTTCTATTATGGTGTCAAAATATTCTTAAAATAATTTGTTAACAAATATCTAAATGTTGACAGCTTTTTATATTTTATATGAAAATAATATCAAAACTTTCCTAATATAATTTATTATTACTTACAATAGTCAATAAATTATTAGCTTTTGACTGTTTTTTTTCATTTGTATCTTTTATTGAAGCTAATATTCTTGGGTCAACAGGTAACTTTAGAACAATTGTTAATAATTATATTAGAAAATTTTTGACAACATTATGTGAGAAATATAAAAAGTAGTCAATAAAATTAATTATTTTTTATTTTCTCATAAAATATTTTTAAAAATAGTTCTTAAATCAATACCTTTTAAGGCATTCTTTAATATTTTCATATATATATATATATATATATATATTCTTTTAATTAGTTTGGATTTCTCAATTAAACCAAATCATCTCAATTTCTCTCATATAAAACAAGAGTAATGGTGATCGACCCTCTATCTATAAAATTAGGGCTCCAACAGTTCAATTATCTCTCTAGTGTTTGGTCAAGAAATAAATTTCAAAATGGAATATAAAAAGAATAAAGAGGAACGAGAGTTTGAATTTTAAACATCTTTATATTAAAAGGTGTCAATCATTGGACTAAAATAAGAAATTAGATGCAAAGTATCATAAATTCTTAAGAGGGATTGAATTGTACTCTTTGACTTAGGAGCACCGAATACTTAATTAGCTGACATTTCAGCATACACATGCAAGAAAGTTAGGTCCATGTTTTGCATCGGAAGGGAACATTTAATAGCCGCCAGTGATTATTATAGATCAGCATCAAATGAAAATGGACCATTTACCTATATAGCTTGGGCTACAGGATCTTAAAAAAAATGGAGGTAATTCACATGGGTTTGCCAATTAGACTTGTTCAAGGCACCTACCAAATCAAACGGTCCATACCCATGAAATGAAACCACCTGAAATATATTGTGAAAGTTATTACTTTCACCGTAATCCGTAAAGGTGTAAAGGTACAATGGGTTAATGGTTTTTTTTTTTTTTTTTTTTAATCTGAGATAAAAATTTACTTTAATTTAAGTTAAGCATATATATGTGAATTTTTTTTTTTAATTTTTTAGATATTTGAATTTTAACTTTTGTTCTCTACCCACAAAAACTTTGTACTTGTAAATTGTGAGCCAATGGTACGTAATGGTAAAGGTGGATGATTTTAATCGTACGTACTTAATAACGTAATTAAGATTGATTGAGATATCTTAATTAAATTATCATTAGTCAGCATTACAATAACGCAGCCACTTGCATCCTCTTTACAAGTCTTAAGAGTGTTCCGTTGCGATAATTAATTCTATTAAAAAACAAATAAAAAAACCTTTCTGGTTGCCAAATTTTGAAGAAAAGAGATAGAACTAGTTAGGTCCGGAAAAACAAAGAAAAAGCATAGTGCAAATTTTTGTACTTAACTTTGTATAGTAGTACTTTAAAAAAAATAAAGTCAAAAACATTATATAAATATAATCCTACCTTATTCAATATCTTCTGAGTTGAATTAAAGAATTTCACACAAAGTTGCCACTCGATTTCTAAAGTGGGTGACAATTGTTAGTGGAAAATTTGAGAAATTCAGAAGTGGTCTTAGGAAGTAAAGTAAAATCTTTTCTTGTTAGCGAAGAAAAAAACAAAGCGAAAAAGAAAGTGTAGCTTAATTACCTACTTCCTTCTTGGTTAGGCGGATTGATGATGTAGCTTTCAAAGCAATTGATAAGGGAAGGCCAACTAATAACAAGACTTCTATCTTGTTGGTTTATTAAATTTAATAGTCAATACTGGTGGATCATGGATGTGATAGCTTTCCTAAAAGCAAGGAGGCTCATTGTGGGGTCATGGATCGGAGACGCGTGAGATGATTTTCTCTCATATTTTGTGAGTTTTATACATTTGTGAGATCCACTTATTGTGATATTTTATAAATTAATTTTTCCATGAATTGCTACGTCGTCTTTAATTTTTTTATGTTAGCAAACTCTATGAGAGATAATTAAATCTCTAGCTTGCTCAAGATATCTTACGGAACAAAGTAAGAAGGTTGGGGTAAAAATTTATATACGGTTCCTTAATCATGTTTGAGGATCTAATCTATAACACCTGAATAATTGTATCTAAACCTTACCCCCCAACAGTTGAAATCAGTGTGAGTAGTGTAAACTTGAATGGGTAACCCTTTTCCTTTTAACATTTTATTTTTATGTTCACTTGCTTAAACATAGAAAGTAGTCAAAGTTGGGTTGTGAGTAATTCAACTCACCAAGTTTGCTTTGACCATGATTTACTCCCAGAGAAGCTAGATTAATAGAGATGCTTAGAACATAGGAATTTTAAAAGCCTGTGAGTTCTTTCAAGTTTCATCGTGTGGTATGGATTGGATCAGAAGTTATCATTCATACATAAGCTCCAAAAATCTCTCATAGTATTATTGGTCAAAGTGAGTAACTAAGAAAGGACTCTGGGCCTTGGCAATAGCTAAATCAAACGGCTTCAAGAATGTTATTGTTCCTGTTGAATCAGTCAAGGAAGTGATTGATTCTCAAAAAAAAAAAGGTTAAGGAAGTGATTGCGTTATGTCAAAGGTAGGATTCAAGCCGTTGTCTCTAGAAGCTACTGTGAATCATGTGATTGATGTAAGTATGACTTTGACATAGACACAAAGAGTATGGTTCAAGGTTGGCTGCAAACGACTTCGGGAACCATCTTCTTTGGCATGTATAGTAGAAAAGTCCTTTATGCATAAATTAAAAAATAAAAATAGATTACAGTTGAAAATTTGAAATGACAAAAACAAAATTGAATTCGTAGGAATAAATTGAAAATAAGTTAAAGTTAGATGGTGTAGTTTATAATTTAATTTAAATTATTTTTCTTGGTACTTTGTTCCGATCTTAGTTCTTTTTATGCAAAAATTGAACACACAAAAGACTAATATTCATTTACAAAATTATAAAATACAAATCCATAATTGCATGTTTGGAAGCAATTAATCTACTGACTTGGAATAATTATCTTGTAATACACATAGAGCATTTACATTGGATTAGCTAAAATTATAGCCAAATTCAACCTAAAACCTACTTTATTTATTTTAGAATTTACCCATTTTCACATGGGTTTTCATCAAACTTTTCCTTTTTTTTTTCTTCTCAATCTTTAATTAATATATTTTTAATTATTTTCTTTATTATTTCCCCTCTACTTCTACTCTTGCTTCTCACTTTGCTTCACTAACAACACAAACCCAACGCCATCACTCTTGCAATGCAAGTCCTAAACTTTAAAGCCACAATTGTCACCCATGACCACCCAACCCAAAGACACGAATCCTCTCTCTTAGTAACCACACACCTGCTCGTGATTAAATTCTTGCCACAAATCCAAATCAAGCCTACATATTAAATCCCACATGATCATGCTCATGACTCCATGGTCTATAAATGATCTGAAGAGAAAAAAAGTGAATAGAGAGAGCATGAAAATGGGATGAGCTTATAGTTATGGCATGGTGGAGAGAGCTTTTGTTGAGAGAAAAAGAGAGACATTGAGTAGTAGAGAGAGAGAGAGAGAGAGAGAGAGAACTCATTTTGCTAAGCTACAGTGCTAGTCAGATTTGGCTATGCACTGGAGCTAGCAATTATATATGTTGGCTCTTTTTTGAGTTGTACTGTCAAAATTTAGTTGGACTAATCTGATGGGTAGTCGATTGCTAATGCTTTAAGCATTAGAATTAACCGTGCAAGACATTTTTTGTTAACCAAATTGAATAGAACTATAACGAAGAATCAACCAAAAAATGTCCCACATCACATCAGACAGGTAATATGTTTTAATCCAATGTATAAGAAAATGAAGAGTTTGATGTATAATTTATAGTGCATTCAAAAAGTGAATAAGTGAAATATAACAAATGGTTTTTTATTTAAAATTTGGTTAAAACTTGTAAAGCCGAATTTAAATTTAATGTTTTTTCAGGGACCACACTGCTTACTGCTTAGGGTTTGGCCATAAAAATAGACAGAAAATGTGTAAGAATTTTGTTGGATTTAGATGCCATGCAATTAATTGCATGGTGCAAATTACCATAATGTTGTGAGATGTAAAAATTTGAAAAAGTAAAAAAAGTATAAAAAAGAATAAAAATTTAAGGTTAATTTTTTTTCTTTCTAATCCAATGATTCAGATTACAAGTGAAATTTTATCACACATTCATTATTGCTATTGCAGTACCGTACCACAATCCCATTTTCTTTTTTTGTATTTTACTCCTTATATGACAAGTATATGCCTAATTTGGTAATAGCAAGTTCAATATAACATTCTTTGAGGATGTTCAGCTCATTTTTCCAGCAAAATGTTCATCTTTTCATTTTATTTTTTTGTGGGGCTTTTCCCCCCATAAAATATATAGAAATTTAAATTGTTGATTTTTCCTAACAATTTAAAAGAGAAAACAAAATTTTCATATAAATATATATATATATATATATTTTTTTTTTTATAAAATTTTTCACTGTTTTCAATATTGTTCTTAATTATTCAATGTATTTTTTGTATTTAGTTTTAAGTTATAAAAAATTAAAATTTTACTTTCTAAATATAATTTTTGTTAGATTAAAAATGAATATTGTGAGGATAAATCAGCTGAGTAGGAGTATTGGGCCGTGGGCCATGCTCGATGATATAAGGGAGCCCGAGGATGGTTGAATAGTAAGATAAGTATGGGGGTCAATGGGTCGAGGACAAGAACAAGTAATAACGATCAATTGGTGTCTCCCGAGGATCCAAACTTCATCGGGAAGCGTTGTGGAAGGTTAGAGCTCAGTTGCCTAGAGAATACTGTGCAAGAGACAACCATACTTCTGAGGATAAGCTTCAAATAAAGGAGTTCATAGTAAACTAAGAAATATCTGAGAAGAAGGCTACTACCATCACATTAAATATTTTGAACCTAACCAATTAGCTGCATTTATGTGGAAATGACTCCCGAGCAAGGATATCTCAATTCACAACTACTCACAAAGCTTGCAGGAGGTTTCTAATGGGACAAACATTCAAAAGAGCACCTACATGATCAACAAGTGGAAGATTGGGATTGAAAAGAATAAGACTATATAAGAAAATGGCCCTTGTGAAAAATGGGGCTTAAAATCTGAGAGGAAAAGAAAGAACTCCTTGTACTTAGAAAAAACTTGAGTAAATATAAAAACACTTATCCTCGGACTTGACCAAAGAGTGTTATTCCTTTCAAATTGTGTTTTCTTATCTTTTTAGCACGAATCCAATCTATTGTGGCTTATACTTGATTTATTGAGTCTTTTACCTGTAAAATATATTCTTTAACAAATATATTGTTTTGAGCTTATTCCGCCATCATCTATTTTCGTTAGGCTGTGGGTCTAATTCTAGTCCTTACAAATATTAAATTAATTTATGTTCTTATTTTGAAATAGGTATATAAGAATAATTTTATGAAAAAAGTGAGTCATAATTTTTTTATAAAGAAAATTTTGTCTTTTATTTTTTATTTTTTTATTTGATTTTGTCTTTTATTATTTGAATATAAAGCCTTAAAGGGGCAGGAGGGGACCAACCTTACTAACCATATTTAAATGTGACAACAACAATATCCTACTTTATACACATGAATAAATTAATGTGACCCAGAACGCTATTAAATTGGCCAATCAATGCATAGAACTTGAAGGTTAAGTCACTAATGAGAGTGGATTAAAACATAGTCTAATTCAGTCACGTCAAAGTATTAGTGGTTTCAAGCGATTGAAAACGATAATTCTTATTCGAACTAATATCATGTTAGGTTTCTCAAAAAAAAAAAAAAAAAAAAAAACTAATATCATGTTAGGTTCGAACATAAATCTTATTCTATATCAACATCCTAACCATGAATCACAACTTTATATGATACAAATAAATTTCTTTAAAAAATCATAAGATTTTGAAATTATATAAAAGAATCTAGATGGCTTCGAAATGTAAAAACGTCCAAAATCTTCATAATTTGATATTTTTCCCATTCACTTTAATTTGAAATAATTCATATTTATTTTAATATTATTTTTGGGAAAAAAAATATATTATATTTTCAGAAACAATTTAAATATCCAATGGTAGTAGTGACTCATTATCCCTGTCTGACACAGTTCACACCTTTCCCAACACAAAAGATGAATGTGGATGTACTCTGTTCCATTCCTCAATTATAAAGTGAACTTTACTATCTCCCTCACAGCGCAACACAACACAACGGTGTCCTTAAAGTTTGTACCAGACTCCATTAACAGCATCACAGCAAGAAAGAGCCAAGAAAGGAAAGTGTGAAACAGCAGAGTGAGTTGATAAGCATTAATCCAATGGCAATGACAATGGCAGTGTTGGCAATGCTGCTGATGATGATGACGAAGACACTTGATGCAGACAACACAAATGGGTTGTACCAGCCGTGTGGTGACACCAAGATCCAGAGATCCGATGGGTTCACATTTGGAATAGCATTCTCAACCAAGGACTCATTCTATTACAACCAGAACCAGTCTCATCAGCTCTCTCCCTGTGACCGCCGCCTCTCTCTCGCCACCCTCAACTCCCAGCTCGCTGTTTTCAGACCCAAAGTCGATGGCATCTCCCTCCTCACCATCAACACCTCCAGCTTCTCTCCGGTAATATCCACTCATTTCATATCTTTTAGCTCTAGTTTTTCAAATCCCATGTGTTATATATCATTGTCATATCCATATATGCATCGATTTTGGTTCTTCAGCTAATGATGCCCTGATGGGTGCTACTGTTTTGATAAAATATGACTCTAAATAAATGGGTTATTAGCACTTAACATTGTTAAGCAAATGCCAAATGTTGCTTCTTGCTAGTGGTGTAGTACTCATGTTTTTACATTCAATAATACTACACGCAACAAATTTCACAACTTGTTGAGGCACTGAATCACTTTTACTGCACACCAATCACAAACGGTTATCTTAACAGTTGTGAAATCGATCGTGCCATTAAACTTTTTTAAATTTTAAAATTGTATTAAGGAATGTGAATGTTTATATTAAACAATTGAAGAATGGAGTGCCTTTTATATTGGAAAGAAAAAAGAACAAGAATACTAGAGTTTCAAACATAGTACATTGGGATCGCTGCGACTTCATGAATTAACATGCATGATCTGCCTGCGGTGTGTAAGGTGGGTGGGTAAGGATTCAGTAACTTTGGATGAAATCATATGAAGTGAATTGAGGAAAATTTGAAGACTTAGAGTTCAATAGGGATAAATGACTAGTTATTTGGGTTTGATGACAGAAAAGGTGAACTAGATATAATCAGCCTTCTACCTTTTTCTGTCAAAAAAGATATAATCAGCCTTTGGAGCTAAAAGAGTAGTGTTTTTGGGTCTCCCAGTTCGTGTTACTCTCTCTCTTCGTGTAAATAAGTGATTGAACAGAAATGGGAAAGTACATTTACAAGGTGTGATTTGACTCTTGAGATTATAAATTATTTGATCAATAAATGTATTCATTTTATGGGATATCTTAAAGTGAATACAGATAAAAAGACGTTCCGCACATTAGAACATTTGGATACCATTAAAGCATGAGACAGAAGAGTCAAGGCAGGAGAATCTGGATGCTTCAATTAACCCTAAGGGGTAGCACCATTGGTTTGAATTGTGCCCCCCTCCCCCTCTCTCTCCTCTAGGGATATTATGTTGTGATATATATCATTCCACTTTAAATTTGTTGGCCTGTTAGGTAGGTCTCCAGTATATCCTCTCAACGTTGGAGGACTTAACACTTCTATTACAATAGTAAGATTGTATAACTTAATAGCTTTTTCCATTGCTCTCCCTGGATTTTCTTCATTCCTGATTTAAAAGATACATGCTTGCTTCTTGCCAGTACGTGTGAGTTTTGGCTGATGTTTTCAGAAGTTATGGCCAATTTGATCTGCTAAGACTATTTGGGGTTTAGTGTGCTTGTTGCCTGTTGGTTTGGATTTTCTGTGGATTAAATCCATTTCTAAATCTCAAATAGTGTTTGGTTAACCCAAGAATAAGAAGATTAAAATTTAAACTGAAAGTTTGATAAAATCACAATCATTCAATAAATGAAAGACACTTAATAACAGGCCAAACCAAATGGCACCTAAAGCCTGTCAGATATCTGATCCTTAATGGATGTGGAAATCAGAAATCAGACTCTGCATGCACAATAATTGATCTAACTTCAGTTAGTCGTAAGAGTGTACATTGATGTTGATATGATCATATTAGTGATGAGATTTGATACTTGCTTAACCCTCTGATTAAGGTGTTTATGATCAGTTGAGTTATTGGGTAGAAAGACATCATGAAAAACCACAGTTTCCGATCAATCTAATAAATTGAAAGGCCTAGTTCTAGTCAATTTCCACTCGGTGGTTCACTATATCATGTGTTACTTCATATTCACATACATATGTCTTATGCAATTGCATGATTTTGTTCATGAATTTTTATTTTGGATGTATGTATCGCCATTTGGTACGTATTAGAGACTTTTGGAATAGAATTATTCTTTTCTTTGACAAACAGATTATCATTGTCAATTAGGCCATTCATAAAATAGACATAAAGATTGGATTTGAGTAGTGTCCTCTCTGGGTCCTTGTCATCTTATCTCTAAGACCTTGCCCTGTTGCAAGATGCATGGATACTCCATTTTAGCTCACGTACCCGGATCCGATACGTTTCATAACGGTATCATACCGGATACCTCTAAGATGCATGGCCAATCATTTTTTTTTTTTAGGTGCCAATACATCTAGGATTCATCTGTGATATGACTTAGATACCATTGTAACCCAACCCCGATAGTGAGAGATAGCCCAAACTTGCAAGAATTTTTATTTATATGCTTTATGTATTGGTTTCAATGTTGAATACTTATCTAATTATCTTTTATATACTCTTTTGGATCTTGGTTTGTATTCTACACAACATTTAATGGTCATGGGTTCACTTCTTATCTATTATTGTTTTTAAATTTATGTATGCTTAACAATATATAAAAAATAAATGCTTAACATAAAAAATATATTTAATAAGTAAATTAATACACGTATCCTCGACATATCGTGCCCTAAGTTTTTCAAGAAATGTTGTATACTTGTAACCATACCCGTATCTGTACCGTGCATCTTTGCATTTCATCTTCTGTAAATTTCATGTGGTTGTCCATGCAATCTGGATCTCATCATTCTCTGCAATATAATTCTGTTTCTTAAATTTTGTGCTTCACAGGATACTTATGGTGGGTATATGGTGGCATTTGCGGGGAGAAAGTATGCGGCAAGGTCTCTCCCTGCTTTTGTTGCAAATAGCACCTACATTGTCACCAGTTTCACTCTGGTAATGATGCAAAAGCTTGTACCTGGTTCATATTCTTTTAAATAGATGTCTCATATTCTTTATGATCTAATTAAACTAAATGGACATTAAACAAAATAGGTACTTGAGTTCCAGAAGGGTAGGCTGCAGAATTTGTATTGGAAGAGAGATGGATGTGCTTCATGCTCAGGTAAATCTAATTTTGTTTGCCTCAACAAACAAGATTGTGCCATTAGAACATCCAGCTGTAAAAACCGAGGGGGTTCAGTAGATTGCAGTCTTGGGATACAGCTAGCTTTTTCTGGCACAGATAAGCATCTGATGGCTCTCAATTCATGGTATGAAGTTGAAAAACTTCGGCAGTATTCCCTCTATGGCTTGTATTCAAACCTCAAAAATTCTCTCACTAACCAGTACAATGACTTCTTTTAGCGATGGGGAAAAAAGCCTCTTTCAGTTCGTGTCAAACATTCCACCAATTGTCTTCATTTGTTTATGTTGTAATCTTGTGACTGTTCATCTTCACTTGCCCCTCTTATGCCTTCTTATTCTAAGAAAGTATATTTCCTCCTATCTCGATTTTGATTATCTGAGATCTTTATAGCTTGCTAGATTTCCAAACCTCTTTTTTCTTCCTGGTGAATTATTTGATAGTTCTATTGTTTGATTAATTGGATTATATAATGAAAGGAAATAGTTGACTTCTGTCCTGCTGATCAAATTATTTATGTTAAAGCAAATGTGTGTTCTTGTTTGGTTATTGAGATTAGAAATTGGCTTTAATCATCCATTGATCATCGAACTCTCTATTTTGTGGACCAGGGTTCTCTTTTCAAGCTTCACATTATTAAATTATATACTGCAATGCTTTTATGTTTGTACTGGACTCACACTGAACACGCAAAGAATAAAATGCACAGATTACCGTATCTTAGACTACTGTTCATTTTGAAAAGCAGGCCCTGACTATATTGCTTGAGCAACAACTGATATAATCAAACTAAACATTTCATTAAATTTTGTTCTTTCCATCAACTGATATGGCATTTTGCAAAAGCAGTTGAGTGGACCAGTCTATCTACTAGTTAGCTGGTTGCTGATGATAAAACAGGCAAGAGACTGTAACTAGTTCATACGCCTAAATCTTACTCTAACTAGTTGTACCCTTTATTCATAATGCAGAACCTTATTATATTATCAGCAGGAACGGCTAGTTATTGTCTTAAATACTTTCTTTTTAGCTTGCTAAATCAGCTGGTTTAGTCTATACTGCTGTTGTTTTCACATTGTGAACTTGACTCCCTCTGTGGCACAGCCCAATGAACTTCTTAAATGAGAAGATCCTTAAAAGGAATTTTGTTGATATAAAATATTTTCATAGTGATAAGTATTTGTCATGATTTTCAATTTTTCTTCTTAATGAAAAGTTATGATTGATTATCATTGATACTGAGAAATTGCAAAGATAGTAAAACTCCTGTTTGTCGATAAGGTGTATTTTATGCTTTAAGACAGCTTCAAGAATTCTGAGTTCTCATTTGGCTTAGGTTTATTTGGTTAGGTACAAACCATCATTTAAAACCTTTCTAGATATAATTCTACTTTTGCCCAGCTTATTTTTTTTTTTAAACAAATAAAGTAATGAAAAATATGCACAGTGGATTGAGACCAAGGATGGGGAATTCAGGCATGTTTTCTTCTCTGGTAGAAGTTGACTGAAAAGGATTTACAACTTAGAGTTTCTGCCATGCCTCAATCATGTAGGACTTAGGAGTAGAAGCTTGTGACTAGAATATGAAAGTAGACCATCCAATAAACTCGTATAGATGATAATCATTTCCTTGGGTTTGGCATTTCAACCATTTTTTCTTTATGACACTGTTCAAACAAATCTATAAAAATTAAGAATATAGAATTAAATCGGTTTACTATGTAATCTATATATATTACTTATGTATGAATATTATTACATTTGTATAAAAATAATAATAACTAAACATTGAATTTATAATTTCTATTTGGTTATTTATCATACAAATAAAAATAGAGAAATTTCAAAATTTGCTTAAATCGGCTAGCTCTTAATCATTAGAGAAGATAATGATATTCGGATTTAGATTCAATCCAGATACAAATAGAACTTGGGCTGGCCTATTGACCAAATACAATAGGACTTCACTTGGGCTGCCCCAAGTATATGACCATTAACCACCTTTATATGTGCAACATTGCGAATCCAACAAAAAGAATTAGTGCTATCTGTCTCAGCAAATAGATCATAGAATAATAGAATTGCAACTTTGTTCTGCATGTCTCACTTTAGCGTTTGGAATATTAATGGAAGAAATCAAAACAGCAGCAGAGACAGAGAATTGCTTGCAGAAAACTCCAACTAATGGGAAAGTGGTAGTGGGTGTAGGAAGCATATGGATTTAAAAATTTAAATTTAAATAAAAGAGAAGCATATTTATGTCTAAGTTGGCAAGCAAAGCATAAATATTTGCCTTACTACTTGCTTCTCTCATTACACATATATCTAAGTTGGCAAGCAAACATAAATATATGTCTTTGTTTACTTACTTTTTTTATTCCACATAAGCCTAAGTTGGCAAGCAAGAATAAATGCCTTGTCTTGCCTACTTGCTTATGTTTTTTTGGACAATGGCATAATAATCCTATATATAGTAGAAGTTATAGATGAGTTTAATATGAAGTTAGTTTTAACAAAATTGAAATTGAGGCTAACTTGGAAGCTCCTCAAGGTGTGTTTTGAAGCAAAATTTGATTCTTTTTACGTTAAGTATTGATAGTTGCTTTTGTAGATTTGTTCATATGTATGTGTGTTTTTCTATTGTTAATCATAAACAATAGGTTGCTTTGCTTGCTTAAAATTTATCGTATAGATGTTAAATATAGTTACATTTTATTGCACATGAATTAACACTATATTTGTATGAGATATATTACTGCTAAATGATATTCTGTAGATTTGTTCATATGAATGTGTGTTTTTCTATTGTTAATCATAAACAATAGGTTGCTTTGCTTGCTTAAAATTTATCGTATAGATGTTAAATATAGTTACATTTTATTGCACATGAATTAACACTATATTTGTATGAGATATATTACTGCTAAATGATATTATGTAGATTTGTTCATATGTATGTGTGTTTTTCTATTGTTAATCATAAACAATAGGTTGCTTTGCTTGCATAAAATTTATCGTATAGATATTAAATATAGTTACATTTTATTGCACATGAATTAACACTATATTTGTATGAGATATATTACTGCTAAATGATATGGTTTATGTTACATTAATGTAATTTTGATAAAAGATGTCACTTAATTGCTTCAACTTATCTATTACAGATTAATTACAAACATATTTCAAAATAATCAGTTGATTTTTTCGGTTGAATCTATGAGATTAGTTATTTACTATATTTAAGAATACACAAAAAAAAAAAAAAAAAAAAATCCTATAAGGGCTCTTTATAGATTAGTAGATCACCTAGAATAGTAGACTGCCATTATATTTGGTAAGCTGATAGTTGTAGGAAATAAATTTACTCCAACAATGGGTTTATAAACAATTATTATGGAAAAAAAGGTATCGAGCAATATAACTTTTATAAGTTACCCAGAGTCTAACTTATATCAAATATTCATTTTGTCACATATTAATAGTAAGATAATTTACATTTATTCGCAAAGGTTTTAAAACCACATTCACCCCCTCCCCTCCCCCTATTTATTGCATTTGGGGCAAAGAGGGTTTGAATCTAAATTATCTTCATGAAGAACATCCTATAGTACTAGTAAGCTATAAAACTCTTTAAAAAAAAATTAACAAACATTCACTTTTATTAAAAAAATCACAAATTATAAAAAAGAAAAGAAAAATCAATTAGAAGAACTCCTATCTCTCTCAATAATTTTAACTTTAACATTGCCTTCCATTTTTTACATTGCAAAACCCCCAAATTTTAAAAAATCACTCTTATTTTTCATTCAAAATCCAACCCTTACACTTATTAGACCCAAAATCAAACACCTAGTGTGTGTTTGCATGCAAATGATTTAGTGTTGCGTTTGTGGTTTTTTTTTTTTTTTTTTTTTTTTTTTTCACTGGGCCCCACTACAGTGTTCATGACTCAGCCAAAAACATAAAAATGCGCATACCCATACATTTCTTGGTCCCACGACATTATTCACACATTTAAAAATTATTTTGCTAGAGTGTTTTCAATAATAAGTTTTTAGTTTTTAGCAAATAAGTGATGTCCAAACAGATCTCTAATGTTGTCACACCCACCAAACACCAACCATGCCCAAATTCTTTGCATAGTGTATACTCCTCCGTAACCTTATGAAACTAAAAGCCTCCAATTTTTGTTAAAATCTCATAGTCACCAACACTTCAACTCAATCTTGTAAGCAAAATCAAACATCAAAATCAGTCTTTCACATTGAAATTAAGCAATAAAAAATGCTACCATACTTAAAAAGTATTATTAGCCTCCTTCTTTGTTTCTTTTCCTCTATGCTATTAAGTCTTTTTTTCTTCTTTTTAAACAAATTGGATGTAGGTGTGATTCTGCATGCAATAGAAGATGGAGCTTCAACATTTTTACTATCCAAAGCGTCGTTGATCTTCAGTGAAGAGAGAATTTATGGCAAAAAATGTTATAGGTGCCAGGAACCAATATTGGATCCTACCTATGGTTGTATAAAATGAAAAGAGTATAAATTCTACCATCATAAATCATGTACGAAACTACTCCTTGGGTTTCACCATCCCTTTCACCCAATGCATCCTTTTATTCTCTTTGACAAATCAATTGGTTATTGTGAGAAAGAAAATAGCAAATGCGAACTCTGCAAAGAATATCACTGCGAGAACTCAACCATTTCTAGTGGAAATATTGTTGGATCTAGTTGAGTTTGCATTTGCTGTTTTCTTTCTCACAACAACCCATTGATTCATCAAAGAAAATAAGAGGATGTATTGGGTGCAAGGGATGGTGAAACCCACTGGGTAATTCCGCACATGATTTATGATGTTAGAACTTATACCCTTTGCATTTTATACAGTTGTAGCTAGGATCTAATATTGGTTCCTGGCACCCATAACATTTTTTGTCATAAATTCTCTCTTTATTGAAGATCAACGATGCTTTATTGGTTAATTGCACGAATAAAATTTTTCGCCGATTTTTGTTGATATTTCACTAGATTTCAGAAGATTTCTGCCTCTATGATGCCAACCAAACTAATTGGCACCCGTTAAAGGTCCAGTCTAATCAATCTCTTCAATTGGTGGTGGGTTGATGTATCCTCCACCCGATCAAGTCGACAAGAGCGGGTTGAGCCCAAACCTAATCCAATCCGATTCGTAGACAACCCAACTTTTGTACAACTTGAAGCTGAATCCCACGCCTTCCTATTGGCAAGTCAATCATGTTTACTTGTGACATTTGTGGTAAAGAAGGCAAGGATGTGCCCAATCTATGGGTCCCATGTAGTTTCAGATTCATAGAAGTTATGGCTCTTTCCAACGTAGAATGAAAGTTGTACATCACAAACACATTCTCCACCTTATCCATTCTTCTCTTAAACTCCTTTAATTTGACTCCCGATTTTGTCAACTTTGTATTCGAAATGTGAACACTAACTATTACTATTCCTCTAGATGCGATTTGTTGCCCACCTCAATTGACTTAAATTTTCTGGAACTTAAAGATGAAGATAATCCAAAGTTCAATGAATTCATTGACTCGGCAACTTACCAAAAAAAAAAAAAAAAATCAATATGGGGGAGGATGGAAATAAAATAGCCACAAAAAACGCGTCAGTCATGAACATGACTTAGGTTTTTTTTTTTTTTTTTTTTTTTTTTTCTTTGAGAAGACTAGAATTAAAGTTTACTAATGAGGTTTTGGATGAGAAAAATTGCAATGGGTCTACATTGGGCTGTACCATTCCGTGCCCTCGTATGTTAGAAACAAGATGCTGGTAGATAATAGGATATTTCAGTTTTTAATGTTTTATGATACATTGTTTCGCAATAAAAGTTGACACTCATTTGGAACATTGAGTTAAGTGATGATTGACCAAATATTGAAACTAAAAGGTAAATTGTAGATATTTCTTATCAGTTCGTGCATGACAACTTTTTCGCTCTTTGTTATGTTTCTATGCAATTTCGATTGCATCCTGTTAAGGAATTTATGCCCCGGTTGTGTCAAAATCCCAATTTTGAGGCCAAGATTATTAATTTGTAAAATTATGCTCTCAAGTTTTAATTGGTTAATCACATACCATGACACAAAATAAAGAGCACATAGACAACCTACATGGTGACCAAAGGAAAACCAATGGAAGAACTGTCATTAAATTTTGTTCTTTCCATCTTCATGACATTGTATTCGAGGTTTTCCTGAGGTAAGGTGTGATCTGGCATTCTACAAAAGCAGTTGAGAGGACCAGTCTATCTACTAGTTAGCCAGTTGCTGATAATAAAACAGGCACAAGACTGTAACTAGTCCATATGCCTAAATCTTACTCTTAAACTGGCTGTATCCTTTGTTCATAATGCGGAACTTTATCATATTATCCGCAGGAACGGCTAGTTTATTGTGTTAAATACTTTATTTTTTGCTTGCTAGTCTATACTGCTGTTGTTTTCAGTTTCACATTGTGAACTTGACTACCTCTGTGGCATAGCCCAATCCAGTGTCTGCTGAGCTTCTTAAATTAGAAGATCCTTAAAAGGAATTTTGTCGATATAAAATTATTTTCATGGTGATAAGCGTTTGTCATGATTTTCAAATTTTCATTTTAAATGAAAAGTTATGATTATCATTTGATAATGAGATATTGCTAAGACAGTAAAACACTAAAACTCATGGTTGTTGATAAGGTGTATTTTGTGCTTAATACAGCTTCAAGAATTCTGAGTTCTCATTTGGTTAGTTACAAACAATGTTTTAAAAACTTTCTAGATATAATTCTACTTTTTCACAGCTTTTTTTTTTTTTTTTTTTTTTTTTTTAAAAACAAATAAACCGATGAAAAATAAGCTATTGACTGTTAATTCCCTTAATGGTGTAATGTCTGACTCATTTAGCTGGCAGCGGCTATCCATCTGTTACTTGGAGTAACTATAGAGCTTTGTAATAAATGTTGATCTCTAGCTGTTATTCATCTATAAATGCTGGTAATGAATGTTGTCTCTGGACGATGCTCTTTAGCTTTAGATGATATATTCTGCACTTATCACCAACCGCATTGAAAAGGATATCTTCTGTAGGACAGCATATACACACTAGATTGAGACTAAACGACGAGGCCTTTAGGCATGTTTTCATCTCTGGGATTGAGATCAAGTTCACTGATGCAATAGCAATGATCGGTTGAGATTGAAAGTTACAATATTCACGTGCTTCTGCTAAGAAATTACTGTATATTCCCATGCGTCTACGGCAATTCACTGTGTTTTCCCATGCTCTTACTATGATATTCCTGTACAAGGCCATGCATCTGACAAAATTGGTGATTGGTGTTCTTTATGAATCCCACTTTGACTAGACAAAAGGACATCATACTCCATGCGTACCATATTCCTTACTTTCAAACCCATGCTCCTACATACACTACTATTTGATTCTTTTTGCTTTTTGTCACCTCTAAGTCAGAAACACTTCTATCAACTATGCCAAATTTGCTGAAGATTTCAAGACAAAAAGTGGAAAAAACTACTGTTCACAAATTACTGTTCACTTTTACTGTTCATGACATTGTTCACTTCGAATTTTGCCTATTTAAGGGGGGCTGTCCCTTAAGTTAGGATCAGGAGTTTTTTGTTAGAATTCTTTCTAGAGAGAGTTTTCCTACTTAGAAGTCTTTTTTGAGAGAATTCCTTGTTATCTACTACTACCTTGTTCACCTTGTTCCTACTACTACCTTGTTCCTACAAACCTTGTTACTAGGACTACTTCAAGCTTTGTAATTGTTAATCTGTTTTGAGATCTTGTATTCACTACTACTACTATAAGTGTTTAACTCTACTTTCAATAAAGAAGTATTTTTAGTTAACTTTATGTTCATTATACTACTTGTTGCTACCGCCACCTTGGACGGATTACCGCCATACCGGACGGTTCTAAATTGCTTTCATTTACTTTGAATTATTTTGTTATATACTGATTGGCTGGTTCTACTGCCTTACATTATTGCTTTCATCTATTTTGCTTACATTACTTTCAACATTTATATTACTGTACTTCCGTCTCCGTCTCTTCCCTTCAGCTGTGCGTCTCCTTCCCCCTTTATGGTATCAGAGTGTTAAAACTAGGATAGTATGGATAAGTTGTGGAGATCCAACTCCTCTATTAGCTCCAGGACTGGTTGTCCTCTTGATATTGTAAATGAAGAAGATTACACTGTTGAAGATAATGAGCTTCCAGATTTCCGAAAATGGAACATTCTCAAAGTTGATACCAAAACCATTTACAAAACTAGTTGGGCTGAAACCACTTTTCATCCTATTTACAAAGTGAGAACTGTTGAACAAATATTTTCTATTTCAAAAATTCATGAAAAATGTTGCTTGTTTTCCAAAAGAAATATTAATGATTTCATTGCTAAAAAACAAAGCTATTTGCATATTGGTATGGTTCAAGTTGCTATTAAACCACTCACCCGAAAGGGTATCAATGCTTCTGTTCTCATGTGTTTGCGTGATGTTAGATTTAAGCATTTTAAAGACAGCATTCTTGGTATGATTACTGCTTCTTTATATGATGGTCCTGTTTATTTTAACTGTTATCTTGATCTTACTCTTGCTTTAGATGATCCCAATATTATTAAAGCTTTGACTCTTAATATTGCTTCTTCTGGTTATATCATGGATGAAGGTAGTAAACCTTTTACTTTGATCTACCGTATTTATTATAGATTGTTGGGTACTCAGTCAAATCCTGGTTGTTTAAATCATAGAGAACCTTTTGGTAAAACTATGTTAATTCAATGTTCTACTCCTGATGCTAAAGTTCAAGTTCCAAAAATGATTCAATCGCAAGATGTCAAGCTTCCCACTGAATGGTTGTTGGAACAAGAATCCCCTATTTCTAAACCTGTTTTTGATGAGCTAGATCTCACAAACATTCAACAATATCTTGATGGTACTGTTAAAATAAGTTTTCAAAATGTTCAACCACCCTTGAAGATCAACGAAGGAAGACATTCCTTTGCTGGATCTGAAAGTATTTCAAAACGAGATCAAGATCTCAATGATTTTTTGCAAAAGAATTTTGAAAAACCTTCTAATTTAAAATTAAAAGGTGTTTCAAGTGATAAATCCCAAATCAGCTCTGTTTACTATTCTACTAAACCTGAATCTTCCTCTCCATATGGCAAACCTGCCAATGAAGATGATGAAGATACTGGATCTATTTGTCTATCTGATTCTGATTTTCCTCCTATTGAAAATAATGTTAACCGATTGAGAGTTTTGACTGTTTTAAATGAAAACTTTGAAATTGATATGGTTTCCTTGTTCAATGAGTTCATACTTTCAAAAAATAGACCTAAAAGGAAATATTTCCAAAATAATTTTGCTCAGTCTGAAAAAGACTGTGTTAAAAGAAAATGGAAAGAAAAAATGCTTCAATTGAAAAAGCATATTTTGTTTTTTGATTTTCTTGAAAATTATTATATTTCAAAAGATGAAGCTTCAAAAAATCATTTGAAGGTAATAAAGAAGTCAAATTTTGTTAAAGATGACAAAACCATTGTCAGGTCTAGTCATCCACCTCTTGATACTATTTTGATAACTATTGACAAAACTGATGTTAAAGCTACTCCTTTCAAAATTGCTGATGATAAAACTCCTATTGTTAGTCTTATTGAACAAAACAATTTTACTAATGAGTCTTTGCATGTTATTGGTTAACAGCTTGACCGTATTGAAGAAAAAATTGTTTAAAAAACTGTTTCTATTGAAAAGTTTGCTTCTGTCAAAAAACCTGTTTCAGTGAAAACTGAGAAACCTTTGATTAATTTACCCACTTTTGATAACAAATTCAAGTTTAAAACTTCTCAATCCAAGACTCTGGATACTGTTGAAAAAATGCTTGCTGATTTAAAAGTTAAAACTGAGGGTACTTCTACAAGTACTCATGCTACTTGCACTATTTCAAAAAATGAAAAAGAAATTGTTTCTGATGAAAATACAGATTCTGATACTGTTTCTTCTGTTTTTGCTAAAAAGGTTTTTGATAATGATTTCCCAGAAATTAAAAGATTTGTTGGAAGTTCTTCCAAACCCATGTTTCTTACAAAAAATTGGTATTCAAAACCTACTCCTCTTGAGTGATGCAGCTTTCAACTTTCAATCTCAACCATTAAATAAAAAAATACTACCTCCATCCCACTTTATTTGTCCTCTATTCCATTTTAGGATGTTCCAAAATATTGTCTTGTTTCTAAAAATAAAAATTATTAATTTAATAACATTCCTATTATACCCCTATTTTATTAAAAATTCAATTTTTTGATAAATTTATTTAAGGGTAGTTTTGGAAACTTATACATTTTTAAAAGGTAGACAGAATAATAAATGATATTCTCTTAAAAAGTTTGACTTTTCAAACAGGACAAACAAAGTGGGACAAAGGGAGTATTAAAAAGAAGTAAAAAGTTAAAGATGTAAAAAAAATTTATGAAGGAAGTGGTGCAATTGCTTTTTGCACTTGATCTAAATCCTTGGCGAAACTATAATATTGGTCCCTTAAGTTTACCCTGTGTATGTAATTGGTCCCTTAAGTTTGAAGTGTGCGCAATTGGTCCTTAAAGTTTTTAAAATGAGCAATATAAGTCCTTTTACTAACTGCCATTAACAGTGTTACTTATGTGGCTAATGGATCAATGACTTGACATTTTATTTTAATGATGTGGCATATTTTTAATTAAAAAATTACCAACTAAAATTACACATGAGAAACATTATTTACCAAATTAAAAAACTATTTTCTACCGATTTTAAACACCCAGCCACGGCTTAAAAAAAAAAAAATGAAAAAGATTAACAATGCAAACGACATAGCAAACGAAGTCAAAAAAAAAAAAAAATCCGAATGAAGTTCAAATTTCACACTTAGAATTGAATATCAAAAAAAAAAAAAGTTGAGTTTGAATATGGGTTCGAATTCGGAATTGGTGCGGACTATTGAGTTGGTGCTGGGAATTTCGCTGGGCGAGTCAGTATCGGACTCAGTCGTACTGATCGTTACGACGTCGTTTGCTGTAATAATCGAACTTTTGGTTTTTGTGTGGAAGAGATCGTCAGATCGGAGCAGTAGTAGTTCGGTGAAGCCGGTGGAAGTGCCTAAGTTCTCGTTGTTGAACAAGGACGAGGACGATGAGGGCTTGTTCTTCCCTCTCTCTCCCCTTCTCTGTCTTGTGGCTGGTTGGGTGGGTTTTTTTTTTTTTTTTTTTTTTTTTTTTTTTTTTTTTTTTTTTTTTAAGTCGTAGCTGGGTGTTTACAATGGGAAGAAAATAGTTTTTTAATTTGGTAAATAATGTTTCTCATGTGTAATTTTAGTTTGTAATTTTTTAATTAAAAATATGCCACATCATTAAAACAAAATGTCAAGTTATTGTTCCGTTAACCACATAAGTAACACCGTTAATGACAATTAGTAAAATGACTAATATTGCTCATTTTGAAAACTTGAGGGACTAATTGCCCATGCTTCAAATTTAAGGGATCAATTGCGTACACAGGGTAAACTTAAGAGACTAATATTGTAATTTTGCCTAAATCCTTCATCTCAAGTACAAGTTGACTGAAGCAATTCTAAAATATTTTCAACTTAGTGTTTCTCCCATGCTCTAATCATGAAGGACTTAGGAGTAGAAACTTGACTAGAATATGAACGTAGACTATCGAATAAACTCGTATAGACAGAGGTAGAACTAGAAAATTTTGCTTGGAGGAGCTAACCCCTATTTTTATAGTCTATATCTTCAAAAATGTTTAATAATTATAGGTAATATAAAGGATTTCTTTTTAAAAAATTGGGGCCATGGCCCCCCCACCCTTGGCTATAGTTCCACCCCTGTATGCAGATGATAATCATTTCCTTGGGTTTGGCATCTCAACTGCCTTTTTCTCTATGAAACTATTCAAATTAGACTGGGCAAACAGGTTGGGTTGGGTTAACGAGTATGGATAATATTAAAAATAAATCAAAAAATTTGAGTCAAGAACGGGTCAAACACATCTGTAGGGGCATTGGGCCCTGGAGTCCATTATTTATGCATATAGTGGACCAAAGGCCCAAGTTGAGGACTGAAGGCGTCGGGGGGGGGGGGGGGTGTAAACGCTGTGAAAAGAGCCCAAGTTGGCAAACAGATATGTCAGTTTAGACCATAATGACCTAGGGAGTTGTGCCAAGGATAAGAGCTTTCTTGGCTAACCGTGGTCGAGGTTTGTAGAGGTGGTTTGTTGTTCGGGGGAACATCATAAAAACACTCAGTTGATACGGATAAGCACTAAGAGAGTTTCGAATAAGGAAGTGTCCTAAAATATCTAAGGAAAAAGCTGCTACATCCGCATTAAATGCACTGTAGCTAATTCCCTGACCACATTAATATGAAAGTGATACCTGAACAGTGTATTTCAGCCTTATAGCTACTACATGAAGACTTGTGGGAGGTGCTGATAGGACAAGTATCAACACCAACCATCTAGCATACACGTGGAAGGTAGAGATGAAAGGGAAAGACAGTATAAAAGAAGGAGGAGGCAACGAGACGAGGGATCACGAAAATCAAGAGAAAAATATTGTAGTAATCTAGAACCAAACTTGTAACCATATTTGAGAGCATTATACAAGAACTAGTCTCCTTGGACTTTGCCGATGACATTTTTTCTTTAGTTCAAACTTGTCTATTTTCACTCTTTTGACACCAGCTTACTTAACTTGTTGTTTGATTAACTAAAACTCAGTTTTCTAACCCATTTTATATAAATTTATTGTTTTGGGCTTTTTGGGCTGAAGTCCATTCATTTTTTTGGGCTGGAAACTCAAATCTGATTCTTACAACATCTATAAATAATAAATATTAAGAACATATAAGTTTCAAAATTTTGCTTATATAAGTTACTGAGTGATCTATATAGTTACTTATATATGAATATTATTAAATTTATGTTAAAAAAAAAAAAAACCAAACATTGAATTTATCATTTCCTTTTGTTATCTGCCGTTAATGTTATTGTTTATGTGGCTAACAGAATAGTGACTTGACATATTTTAAATTGATGTGGCATTTTTTTAAATTAAAATATTATAAAATTCAATTTTAATAAACTCACTACGTTTGATGTGGCATAATGTCATACGGGCAATTAAAATAATAAGTTAGAGAAATGATATGTCTACAACATTTTAACAACAAATTCTAAGTAGCAGGTTGTTACTGGTTGTTATTGTTGGGGCAAAAAAGTAATCTTAGTGTTAGTTTCAAATTTGAACCAATAACAACTAACCACCTGTGATTTGTTGTAAAATTGTTATAGATGTAGCATCTCTCATTAATATTTAAGTGCATGTTTAATCAAATTATGCATTTGAGGTGAAAAAAAAAAAATTAAATGTAGTGAGAATAGGGAGCAAGGGAAATCGAAAATTAAAATTAAAAAAGTAAGCCTTGATAACAGGGGAGTTATCCTATTTTATAGGCTATGTTTTAGGTGGGAGCTAAAATTTAGAAAATTTTAAATTAGCAATTTTTCATATATAATCCTATTAGTTAAGCTTTACAAATTGATAAATTTGAGGATATTTTAGACATTAAAATTAAGGATCCCAACTTGGGTCCAATGTTTTATATATTGATTTGGAACCAACTTGGGTCCAATGTTTTATATGCTAGAATTAGATCCATTAGGATTTGGACATGTGTTAAATAATTATCACTTGTGCACATCTTAACAGGTCCAATGCATAGGAGCGCTGAACCCAAGCTTTACCCTATTAATTTAAATTCAATCGGGATACAAATAGGGCTTGGGCCGACCTATGGCATTCAAACTAGCGACCAAATACACATAGGACTTGGGCCGCCCCAAGTGTATGACCGTTAAATAATCTTATATGAAATAATCTTATATGTGCAACGTTGCGTGCAGGTATCACCTGCACAAATCCAACAAAAAGAAGCAGTGCTAGCTGCCCCAGCAAATAGATCATAGAATAGAATAGCATCTTTGCTCTGCATGTCTCCCTTTAGCGTTTGGAATACTAATGGAAGAAATCGAAAGAGTTGCAAAAACAAAGAATTACTTGCAGAAAACTCCAATTAGTGGGAAAGTAGTAGTGTGAAGGACATAGATTAAATAGAAGAGAAGCATAAAAGTCTAAAGTTTGCAAGCAAGCAAGCATAAATATTTACCTTTATCGATTTGCTTCTCTTATTCCACATAAGTTTGCAAGGCAAGCATAAATGCCTTGCCTTGCCTACTTGCTTCTGTTTTTTGGCACAACGAAATAATAATCCTCTCTCCCTCTCAATATATATAGTAGAAGTTATATATTAGTTAAACATGAACTAAGCTTTATAAAATTGAAATTGAGACAAATTTGGAAGCTTCTCTAGGTGTGTTTTGAAGCCAAAATTGGATTCTTTTTTACGGTAAGTATTGGTAATTGCTCTATATATTTATTTATATGTACGTGTGTTTTTGTATGTCTATTCATAAACAATAGGTTGCTTTGCTTGTTTAAAATTTGTCATATTGATGTTAAATATAGTTACATTTTACCGTACATGAATTAACACTATATTTATGCAATATATATTATTGCTAAATGGTTTGGTTTATGCTACATTTAATTTACTTTTGATAAAAGATATGTCACTTAATTGATTTTTATAAAATAACCATTTTTGGTTAAATCTATAAGATTACTTGTTTACTATATTTTAGAACATTCATGTTACGACTTAAATAATGCTCCCAAGCGCAGGATTATCACGAAATGATAACTCGATGAGCCTGAGGTCGAATCCACAAGTAAAAGGGAATTAATTAGCAAACCACAAGTGAATAAAACTGAAGAGATTTTGATTGTTTGGTAAAGGTGATTGAGAGAAATTAACAATATTTTAAGGTACTAAGGTTTAGGGATCCACACACAACACCTTTATTAGTAGTATTAATAATATTTATTTTATAACTCAACTAAAATTCACACGAAAGATGATCTTAGTTGGATGATTTAACAATAAGAACTCAAGAATTAATTGTCAAAGGAGGTTTCGTGAAATTGATTGATTTTGAGCAAAACAAAACTAGTGAATTGGTTTGCAGGGAATACTAAGCATTTAACGTACTCGGAGTCTACGATAAATCAAAGAATTATACATAACTAAACACTTTTCTATATGAGTAAATCAATAAAAAACACAAGAACATAAGCATTAAAACCATTAAATAATTGTTGAGTACATGCCAATAAACGGTTGGGTTTCACCCTTTGCCTTAGCAAGTCTTCTAACAAGTCATAACACCAAATAAAACTCTAAAAACTATAAAGAAACTTTAAGAAAACCTAAATTACGTTCTAAGACACTCCCTCCTCATTTTTGCCCTAAAGAACCTTTAAATAGGTCAATGGATCTTATTACAAGTTGAATTTCCGTTTGAAGAAAATCCTAAGGCGGCGTTTGGTATGGGAAAATCCACATTACTCCTGACATTCAAATTCCTAGGAATGTGATTTATAGGAGTCACATTCCTAAGAATGTAACTATTCCTATGTTTGGTTTCATTGGGAATCTCTAAAGATTCCTAGGAATGTGAGATGATAATGTTTGGTTTATTTCTAGAAATCTTAAATGAATTATTTATTTTTCTCATTCTATCCTTAAATTTGAATGTGAACTACCAAGTCATTTAAAAAAAATCTTCCTCTAAATAAATAATGAAAAACCAAATATAAATTATTAATTATGACAAATTCTTTAAAATTATTTATTTTCCATGAAAATAAATCCATTAATAATTTGTTCAGCAACACACACACAACAACAAAAGTGAATACTTGGCAATAATGGAGAGTCCCCTTCAAACCTTTTTTTTTTTTTTTTTTTTTCACACGTGAAACCTAAATAAAACTTTGTTAAAAAATATATCAATAGAGTTGTCTATCCTATTTATGTTATTTTGGCAGGAAAAGATAAAGACAAGGGAAAAGATATTGTAGATTTGTTTTATATTTTATTTTAATTGCTTAAATGTTAAGAAAAAATGGTTAAAATTGTCAATTTATAAAAAATACAATTTCTTTTAAATTTGGGAATTTGGATTCCCACCCGTTTTAAAGGGAATTCACATTCCTACTAAGAGGGGTTTAAGGGGGGAATCTAGATTCCCCTGACATCTGAATCCTTAGCGTGATTTGCAACCAAACATGAGAATCTTTAAACATTTCTACGAATCTTAAAACATTACCCTGTGTACCAAACGCCACATAAGTTTTCAAGCTTCATTTAACCGACATCTTTGGCCCATTTAGATTCAAAATTTGGACTTTTGATAAACTAAAAAATTGTAATTCTTTAAGTTAGCTTTCCTTCCTAACTTGAATAATCTCAATTGGACATCTGAGCCGAAAGTTATGCCCAAAATACTAATTGATGTGCAGGATGTAATCCCAATCCGAATAGGACTTGGATTTGGTGTAAATTTCCTTTGATTTCTTGCTCCAATTGGACTCAAATTTAATTGAGTTGGCCTTCTTTAACTTCATTATGGCCCTTATAAAAGTAAAGTCCATTAGCCTCATTCTTTACAAAAAACCACTCATTTAATTCCATTCTCCTACAAAGACAAACTCTTGCATTAAAATTCAATTAAGCACAAAATTAATTATTCAGCATTATTCCAAAACCAAATACAAAATGCATGAATTAACTTAAAATAAGTATGATAATATTTTCTAATAATGATATAAATATGCAAAATTAAGTTATTATCAATTCACATCAGCTTATGCAAAAAATTTTGTTTATTTAGCATAATGGCCTACCTTTTTTATTTTACATAATCACTTTTCAAAAATACGATTATTTATTCTAAATTCTATTCTATTAAAAAATCAAATTTTCTTGATTTTTTAAATTGTTTCTCCCTCTTCACATGCAACAATCATCATCCACTTTCTTCCTTCATTATCGGGATATGTAAAGATATAATAAAAAAACTAAATACAAAATGAATAATGCCCACATAAATTTAAATGGTTACTGTAGCTTTGGATGGGTTTTGCATAATTTTACATAAGCTGATGTGAGTGGTTTTTGGGGTTGGTTGGGTAAAAAATTTCCCTTAACCTATTTTGCACAAATTGATGCAAATGCTCTAAGAAGGAAAAAAAAAAAAAAAATCATGTAAGAGCTTTTCATAGATTAGTGACTTTTACTGCTTTAAATCACCTTGATTTTCCGAAAGAATAGTAAATCACCTTTGGTAAGCATGATAGTTGTAGGAAAGAAATTCATTCCAGCAATGGGTTTAGAAATTATTATTATGGAAAAATCACCTTAGTATTTGGTAAGCATGATAGTTGTAGGAAAGAAATTTATTCCAACAATGGGTTTAAAAACTATTTATTATGGAAAAATGGTATTTAGCAATATAACTTTGGTAAAAGTTACCCAAAATCTAACTTAAACCTAATTCCTATCAAATATTCATTTTGTCCCATATTGAAAGTAAGATAATTTACATTCATTCACAAACATTTCCATCCCCCCTCCCCTTTATTTATCACATTTGGGGAGAAGATAATTTAAACCAAGATTCTCTTCATGAAGAGAACATCTTACAGTGCTACTGAGTTATAAACTCTGGGAAATATATTAACAAACATTCCCTTTTATTAAAAAAAAAGAAAATCATTCAGAATTACTCCTATCTATCTCAATAATTTTAACTTTAATGCGCGGTGCATTAGACCCATTGGAATTTAGATACGTGTCAAATAATTGTCACGTGTCCATATCTCAACAAGTCCCATGCATTGGACTCAACCCTTGCCTTATTAATTTAATTCCAATCCGAATATAAATAGGACTTGGGCCGCCCCAAGTATGTGACTGTTTAACAACCTTATATGTGCAATATTCATGCAAGTATAAACTACACAAATCCAACAAAAAGAATCAATGCTATCTGTCCCAACAAATAGTACATAGAATAGAATAGCATATTTTCTTTGCGTGTCTCACTTTAGCTTTTGGAATGCCAATGGAAGAAATCAAAAGAGTAGCAGAAATGAAGAATTGCCTGCAGAAAACTCCAACTAGTGGTAAAGTTGTAGTGTGAAGGACATAGATTAAATAGAAGAGAAGCATAAAAATCTAAGACGTCAAGCAAGCATAAATATTTACCTTTGTCTAGTTGCTTCTCTTATTCCACATAAGTTGGCAAGCAAACATAAATATCTTACCTTGTCTACTTGCTTTTATATTTTGGCACAATGGCATAATAATCTTATATATATAGTAGACGTTATATATTAGTTAAACATGAACTTAACTTTAATAAAATTGAAATAGGGACTAACTTGGAAGCTTCTGTAGGTGTGTTTTGAAGCCAAAATTGGATTATTTTCACCGTTAGTATTGATAGTTGCTTCTGTAAATTTGTTCATATGTGTGTGTTTTTGTGTTTCTATTCATAAATGATAGGTTACTTTGCTTACCTAAAATTTGTCATATTTATGTTAAATATGGTTACATTTTATTACAGATGAATTAGCACTGTATTTGTGAGAGTTAATTAACACTATGTTTGTGTGAGATATTTTATTGCTAAATGATTTGGTTTATGTTACACTTAATGTAGTTTTGATAAAAAGATATGTCACTTAATTGCTTTTTATGAAATAACTATTTTCTTGTTCAAAATTTTTATTTCCTATCTATTATGGATTAATCAGACACAAAATTCAAAATAATCAATTGCTTTTTTTTTTTAATAGTTAAATCGATAAGATTAGTTGTTTACTATATTTAAAAATACAAAAAAAAAAAAAAAAAAAAAAACCCTATAAGATCTCTTCATAGGTTAGTGAGTTTTACTTCTTAATCACCTTCATATTCGGAAAGAATAGTAGATCACCTTAATATTTGTTATGCATGATAATTGTAGGAAATAAATTTATTCCAACGGTGGGTGTAGAAACTATTAGAAGAACCTAATTTAAAAGTTACCTAAAGTCTAACATAAACTTAATTCCTATCAAATATTCATTTTTTTCCTTAATAGTAAGATAATTTACATTTCCAAACCCCTCCCCCTTATTTATCACATTTGGGAAAGGGAGGATTTAAACCTAGATTCTCTTTATGGAGAACATCATGCAATGCTACTTAACTATAAAATTCTTTGAAAAATATTAACACACATTCCCTTTTTATTTAAAAAAATCACAACTTAAAAAAAAAAAAAAAAAAAGAATCAATTAGAAGAACTCCTATATATACCTCAATAAGTTTAACTTTAATATTGCCTTCCACTTTTTACATTGCAAAACCAAAAAAATAAATCAATCAATAAACAAACAAACAAACCAAAATAGCTTTGACAACTAAATCACCCAGCAACATACCCACCCCCAATTTTAAACAATCACATTTATTTTTCATTCTAAATTCAACCCTTTCACTTATTAGACCCAAAATCAAACACCTCATATTAGTCACGCCGACAAAACACCAATCATGCCCAAATTCTCTGTACAGTTTATACTATATAGCCATATGAACCTACAAGCCTCCAATCTTTTCTTAAAATCTTACAATTACCAAGACCTCAGCTCAATCTTGCAAGCAAAATCAAATATCAAAATCTGTTTTTCACATTAAAATTAAGCAATAAAAAAATGCTACCAGACTCAAAACCATTTCTCACACCTCTTTCTTTGTTTCTTTTCCTCTTTTCTATTAAGTCCTTTTTTTCATTTTTCTAAACAACTTGGATGTAGGTGTGACTGTGCATGCAATAGAAGATGGAGTTTCAACATTTTTGCCATCCAAAGCATCCGTTGATCTTTAATGAAGAGAAAATTTATGATAAATATTGTTATGGGTGCCAAGAACCAATATTGGATTCTAGCTATAGTTGTATAAAATGTGAAGATTATAAGTTCTACCATCATAAATTATGTGCGGAACTACCCCTTATGTTTCACCATCCCTTGCACCCAATACATCCTCTTATTCTCATTAATGAATCAACGCGTCATCCTGAGAAAGAAATTAGCAGATGTGAACTCTGCAAAGACTATTGTGGTGAATATAGTTATCATTGTTACCGTTGCAACTTTAATCTTCATATCAGATGTATTGTTGTACAACTTAAAGCCAATTTCCACGACCACCCATTAACTCCCATTGGCAAGTCAATTATATTCACTTGTGACATTTGTGGCAAAGAAGACAAGAATGTGGCCAATCTGTGTGCCCCATGTAGTTTATGGATTCATAGAAAGTGTGGCCGTTTCCCACACAAAGTGAAAGTTGTACGTCATAAGCATCTCCTCCACCTTACTCATTCTTCTCTTGAACTCTATCAATTTGACTTCCGATTTTGTCAACTCTGTGTTAGAGAAGTGAACACTAAGTATGGCCTTTACTATTGCTCCAGATGCGATTTTGTTGCCCATCTCAATTGTGCTATAGCTGAGGAAAATAGGGAAGACATAAATTTGCTTGAATTTAAAGATGAAGATGATGATCCGGAGTTCGATGAATTCATTGACTTAGTAACTTACAAAGTCAAAAAAATCAATGTGGGGGAGGATGGAATTGAAATAGCCACAGAAATCGAGCACTTCAGTCATGAGCATGACTTAAAGCTTACTAATGAGGTTTTGAATAACAAAAAATGCAATGGGTGTGTACGAGACATTCTTCCTCCTTTTTACAATTGTGCCAAGTGCAACTTCTTTCTTCATAAATCTTGTGTTGAATTACCCAAAAAAAAACGGCATCCACTTCATAGACACCCACTCACCCTCCTCCCAATGGCATCTAATAAGAGAAAGGTTTTTTGGTGTTATGCTTGTAAGCGTTTTTGCAATGGCTTCACCTATTTGTGTGAGACATGCGATTTTAAACTTGATGTTCCATGTAGTTTGGTCCCAGAGATCCTTACCCACCCTGGTCATGAGCATCGACTTTTTCTCTCTAGCATTCCATCTGATCAAAATTGTAACTGTTGTGATTCTAAAGTTTTCCCAATATTTCGTTGTACCATTTGTGAATTTGCACTAGACTTTAAATGTGCTACACTACCACATTCTACAAGGTACAAACAACATGAGCATCCCTTCACTTTATGTTATACTACTGAAGATGACTCTGGTGAATATTATTGTGATATCTGTGAAGAAGAACGAGACCCAAAGCATTGGTTCTACTATTGTGTAGATTGTAGTTATCCTACTCATCCTAAATGTATTCTTGGGATATACCCAAATGTCAAGTTACACAAATAATGGACACTTGTTTGGAAGTGCTTAGATTTCATTGAGAAAACTAAAAATCATCCTCAATGTCACAGTTGTAGCAATCATTGTAAAGAGCTTATCGATCAATGTGCCCAATGTAATTTCAACATGAATTATTATTATTTGTAGAAATGACAAATGTCCTTTCAATTTTTATTCTATACTAGACTTAGCCCACAAAATTTCTAGCGCATGAAATTTGTCAAATGACAATGCGTTAATAAATACATTGCACATTGTACCAACTCATGGTTGTTTACATCGGGTTGTACTATGCCTTGTCCTCATATGTTAGAAACACGATTCTTGTAGATAATTGGATATTTTAGTTTTTAATTTTTTATGGTACATTGTTTTGCGATGGATGTTGACACTCAGTTTGGAACATCAAGTTAAGCAATGATGACCAAATATTGAAACTAAAAGGCAAACTATACATATTTCTTATTAGTTGTGTATGACTAAATTGATCTCTTTTATGTTTCAATGCAATTCTGATTGCATTTTGTTAAGGAATCTATGCACTAATTGTGTCAAAATACCAATTTAAGGCC
The DNA here is from genome assembly GCA_030445155.1 of Quercus variabilis. NCBI lineage: Eukaryota > Viridiplantae > Streptophyta > Magnoliopsida > Fagales > Fagaceae > Quercus > Quercus variabilis. Next base: position 22,431,673 of record CP129445.1, read on the forward strand.
AAGTTCATTAATAGGTCATATTATGCCCAAGTCTTAATTGGTTAACGCATACACCATAACACACAATACAAAGAGCACAAAGACAACCAATATGGTGACAAGAGGAAGACCATTACAAGTGCTTAGCTACCATCCCCAAGGAAACAAAATCCACTATGAATATAATCGAAGTTTATACAATGGACTTAACATTAAATCTACTACTATCTCATGTAGTATTTATTAACAATCTGCTTACATGCACCAAACTTTTTAATAGGAAGATTCTGGATTCCTTCTCTTGTATGTTTTGTACCGATGAAGCAGAAACTTGTAATCATTTGTTTTTGGAATGCCCCTTTACCCAAGCCGTTTGGTTACAGTCCCCCATATCAAATGATTACAGGTTCCCCTCCAACATTAAGTTTATTGATGTAATGGATGTTGCACTCAAGAAGTTACCTACACCTATTTTTGATACTTTATGCATAGTGTGCTGGATGATATGGAAGTGTAGGAATAAGCTAGTTTTTGACAACATTGCTCCTTCTCACAAGGAATTATGGGCTCGGGCAAAGAAGTATAGATCAAAATTCATGGAAGTGCAGTAGAAAAATGTGCAGGTGAGCGTTTCTTCAGCAGCAACTTGGAAGTCTCCTCAGATTGATTTTATTCACAAGTTGAACGTGGCTATTTTTTAGTCAAACAAGTTTGCATCAGTGGGGTTCGGTCTGATTATCTGCAACAATAAAGGTGAAGTGCTTGCTGCATCTTGTGACCGAGTGGAGAAGAGTTTAAATCCCCTGTGCACAGCGGCTTTTGTAATGAGGAAGGCTTTACTTTTCTTCCAAAGTACTAGTTTTTCTAAAGTGGAAGTGGAATGCAACTTTGCTGAACTAGTGGATTTTATTAATTCTGACAGAATATGCTCTTTTGAGGCTGCATAGATCTTGGAAGACATTAGTTTAATTAGTGATAGTTTTGATTTTATTTCTTTTACTAGTAATCCCTTACGATGTTATCATGCTGCTGCAAAAGAGAAAGATAAGGCTATTATTTGACTAGAAGAATGCTCATCTTTTCTCTTTCCCAGTATACAACGTGAATTACATTAATAAAGTTTACTATCGTTTCACCTAAAAAAAACGTGCAGCACCGGCTCCACTTGGAGTCCAGGGGGTTCAAATGAACCCCCTGTATTGAAACCAAATATATATATATATATATATATTACTCTTTTTTGGTTTTGAACCCCTAGAATAAAATTTTGAACACCCTGACCCTATATTTTTTTTAAGCCTAGTTGAAAATAAGTTTGAATATGATTCTCTTAACAATATCTTGGTCTTTTAAAACACACACACACAAAACACTCAATCACAAACCAATTTGATATAAAATTTGGAAAAAAAAAAAATTAGTAAGCCCAACAACAAAAGTAGAAATTTGTTAATCTTAAACCTTAAAAAAAACTCATTAACTCCCTCCGTTCCAATTTGTTTGTCCTATTTAAAAAATCAAACTTTTTAAGAGAACATCATTTATTATCTTGTCTGCCTTATAAAAATGCATAAGTTTACAAAACTACCCTTAGATAAATTTATCAACTTTTTTTTTAAAGAGTTATTCTTAATGAGGCAACTAAAATGGTGCCCTAATTAAATTGATTTTTTAAATATTTGTTAGTTTTCTTTTCAAATAGTTTTGAAAATAAAGTAAGGATATAATAGGAACATTAGTAAATTAATGACTTTTATTTTTAGAAACAAGACAATATTTTGAGACATTCCAAAATGGAATAGAAGATAAACAAATTGGGATAGAGTGAGTAGATCTTAATAAATTTGAAATAAGTCAATAAAATGGGAGATCAATTGATGAACGATTATTTGGCTGTGTACATTAAGGGCATGTTTGGTAGACTGTAATAGGTGCTGTAATGTAATAGTTATTCCTATGGTTTAGTTATTCTTTAGTTTGGTTATACTTTTATTACAAGGAATAATCATTCCTTATGAATAGCTATTCTTCAAAATGAAGAATGACTATTCATCTTTAAAAGGTTGTATTAGTTATTCCTTAGTAAGTGCAATAATTTCAAAACTTAATATATTTCTAAATAAACAAACTTTCCATATACATCTAACAATTATAAAAATAAAAAATCATAAAAAATAACACATATCTCTCTTAAATTTAAAAATAACAATTTTTAAAGAGATATAATTGTATAAGTAAGATATTTTCTAAAATAAATATTAAGTTTCATTCTAATGTTATAACTCATAACCAAACTAATGAATATGTTTAGTTATTACATTACAACACAATTTATTACTAGTAATAAAGATTACAATTCTTGTTGTAATCCCCATTTAGTGTACCAAACGTACCCTAAAAGAGATATAGTTTGTAAGATTGATAATGAAAATATCATGCAACAATTTCAAAATATAAAATATTGTAGAAAGCAATTGTAAAACTTTATGTATTTCATTTTTTTTTTTTGATATATTCTTTTTTTTTTAGAGAGATGTTGATATATTCAAGTTCTCTTTTATTTAAAATTTTGTATAATTTATGTTTCTTATTGATCCCCTTAAAAATATTCCTACAGCCACCATTGTTAACGTGATCTCACGCAACTTCAAGATCATGAACTCTTCTACTGTGGACTTTATTAAATGTGAACTTCTCACGACTTCAAGTACCAACTTGAAGATTCACCCTAACAACTTAGATGTAACCAAATTGCAGCAACTTCACCTTGATTTCTGGAATTTAAGAAACTTGAACTTGGATCTTTAGTTGATGCTTCAAGAGGGCTTGGAAGAACTTCTATGTTTGTATAAAAAACACAACTCTTCAAAATTTTTGAAAAAATGTGCACTGGGGTTTCTTTTATATCTTGGCTTGAAAACCACGAAACCCTGGATCAAAATGGCTAGTTGAATTGAATCAGAAAATTGATTCTACACGAATCTCGATTGGACGAGCATGGATTGAACTGGTGACAAGATGCTTTTTTTTTTAATATTATTTTTCTCGGTATTTTATTCTTATGAGTTATAGCATATTGTCTTAGTATATGATCTTCCAAGATTGTGACCACCCGTTTTTTGGTGATTTTTTTTATGTAGCCGAGGCCAAGATTATCTTTTCTCTAGTTTGGGGCCTGCATCTCTAATAGGCTTGCCAAACTCATTTTTTGGAGAGCAAACCCCAAAAAATCAACTTCAACAGCCTCTCTACAATGCAAACTTTTCCAAATTTTTTTTTAGAGTTGCTACAGTTGCTCTCTTGGTGTGGAGAGCACTGTAGCTTCTCTTTAAAATTCTAATAAAATAAAATATTCATTCTCATACTTTTTTATATTCTCTCTCTCTCTCTCACATACGGAAAACCCTTCCCTTCTCTTCTTCTTCTTCACTTTCACATATAGACAGCCCTCCCCCCTCTTCTTCTTCTTCATTGTCTCTCCCAACCTCACTCTCAACGTCTCTCTCATCTTCTTGTCTAGCCTCTATCTGATTGAAGTCACCACTGCCAGATTAAAGCCACCCCAAAACCCAGTCACCGATGGGTCTAACAGTGGGTAATATTGGTGGGTTATCTAGGTCTAAAGGCAGTGTTGAGAGTGTTTGATTTGGGTGTTGTTGGATGATAGAATATAGGTTTTGAGATTTGGGTTTTAAGATTTGAATGGTGTTGATTTGGATGTTGTTGGATGATAAGATCTGGATTTTGAGATTTGAGCGTTGTTGGATGATAAAATCTATGTTATTGAATGCAGAAGAGTTTTTGGTGTTAATGATTTAGGTGTAATAGTGGGTTGTAACAAATTTTTGGTATAATAATGACAATAATAAGTGAAGAAAAAATATTTAAATGAGAATAGAGAAATGATGGAGAGTCTATTGGAAAAAATATTTGAAAATGTAGGTAGCAGCATGGTTCATTCCCAAACATTGAAAAAATATGGAGGCTATTGGAGATAGATCGATGTTAATATTTAAATAGAAAAAAAGGGTTACCTTGTGAAGACCCAACATTGTTATGCCTGTGGACCCGAATATGCCATGGGCTTCTTATTTCACAAGGACCTAACTTTAGAATGACTAACATTTATTCCACAAAATAAAATAAAATTTAGAAACACAAAGAAAAGGACCCAACATTTAAGGATATTCTGATCAAGATTTTAGTTAATTAGGTTTGAAAGCATTCCCACTTATTCAGTGGAGAATAATGTTATGATGGAATGAGACTCATATTTGAACTCTTTTGGGATGAACAAAATATTACCGAGTACATCAAGAAATACAAAAGCAAGTGATAGATTATACCATCTATGTTCACAAATTTAAAACCCGCAAGCAGAAAAGGAATACATTAGATTTTCTTTATTATAGGAAGAAATATCTGTACATTTTTTCCTCTCCCCCTGATATTTGAACTCTTTTGGGATGAACAAAATATTACCAAGTACATCAAGAAATACAAAAGCAAGTGATAGATTATACCATCTATGTTCACAAATTTAAAACCCGCAAGCAGAAAAGGAATACATTAGATTTTCTTTATTATAGGAAGAAATATCTGTACATTTTTTCCTCTCCCCCTGAACAAATATGTAGTCAAAGAAAATTTTAGATCATCTCTTGTAAAAATCATTGGACTTTTAACATCACGCAAAAAATTAGAATAAAAAGCAGAAGCAAATAATTCCCCTGCTCTTCAGTTTCTCAAGTTAATGGTCTAATGGGGAGTGAAACTTGGATATCTGCAGCTTGAACAATTCATGGAATATGCAACTTTATCAGTGATAGAGAACAGTAATGTACTGGCACTGAAATAAAAATCTCAGTGATTGAAGAAAGGATAAAATTTGCAATGAGGCATTTATTCAGGAAGCAAGGTTGCTGATGCCAAAGTAGACAGTCTTCTGTTGAAATGCATTGATTGCATAATCAACCTGAAAGTGACCAAACTGAGATTTAAACCGAAGACCATATCCAAGCCCAACACCAAATCCTGGTTTGCCCTGCCGCAGTGCTGGATTTCCTGAAACTCTCATACAAAATTGAGTTATTGATGAGATAATCACATGAGAATGAGTCTAAAAGAAATACACCATAATAGATGAGTCTAAAAGAGATACACCATAATAGATGAGACAAGCAGATTGCCAATCATGATAAAAAGCAAGTTAGGCTGATAAGGAGATATGAGTCAGGAAGACAAGTGAAAATGTCAATGACTTGGTTGGGCTGACAATATAAAGACATAATACCTTGGCATGAAAACCACGAAACCCTAGATCAAAATGGATGATTGATTTTTGTTTTTTTTTTTTTCTTTAAAAAAAAAAAAGGGAGAGGAAGAAGAAGAAAATATAGGAGAACAAGCTTTATTTGTACTCAAAAGAATTCTAGTCCTTTGGTTTTTCAAAAGGTAGCACACTGTAGATATATATTTTATTATTTTATATATAAGTAAAAGGTGACTTTATTGAATAAGGTAGCATGCATGTTTCACCAAGTGGTGCATGTACAGAACCCACATCTTTAGCTGCCTCACGATGCCCTGATCACATTAGAGATGATGTGTGGTGAGGAACCAGCAATTTCATTGCTCCAATTGGCAAAATAGTTTTCAGGAAATCTAAACACTGTTTCACAACGGAGCTCATCAGGACTGGGTTGCTCTTATTTTTAGAAACCTGCAGCTGATTTGAGTTCTTGATCCAGCAAAATGAACTAAAAAATATAATCTAATTCCTTCATCAAATGCTGGGGATTATGGAAAAATTGGAACTAGAGTGAAGAGGAATCAATATATGAAAAGTTTATATCTGGCCTTGGTTTCCATATTTCTTTTCTTAATGATATAATAAAGTTGTGCCCACACTAGATACTTGATCTTGTAATCCATGGCTTATATTTTTGAGTTGACTTTGTGCTAATGGGGCTTCCTTCCCTGTGAAAGCTTTCTTATATCAACCAGCTAGCTCTATAGATCCATATATTGTACTGGCCCACGCCGAACACCAATCCAGGAACAGTGTTCCCAGTATTACGATTTATGGCACATTTTAAAAATTAAGGAAGTGTGTCTAAACTTTAAAACCCTAAGGGAATGCAAATCTGCAAGTAACTCACATTTTGAAACAGAGTGAAAGAATGGTAACTCACCTGGTACATGAATACCAGATCCCAAGTCAGTTCCACAGTCCAAGAAAATAGCACCTTCCAACATTTTGTGCTAAAAACAATAAGGGGTTAAGGTCAAGTAATAACATGGTAGTTCATTCAACAATAAGTAAGAACATTTAAACAATCAAATGCGAAAATATGAAGAAGTTTTAAAATTAATTGTAGGTGATTCTACTGAAAGTATTTAGAAAATAGCTTTTCTATTAAAAGATGTGAAGTTTGCACATGACCTTCCTAAGTTTTCTAACCATCATAGCAGACTCTGGACCAGCAATAACATAAATGAAAAATGGATGCACAAGAAAACAAGAAAAAAAGTATACAAATCTATCAAATAGACAGATTTGTTACCCCATGCATCAATCTTACAGCAGATATCATGATTAACCAATTCAGCCAAGATTTTTGGTGATAGATCCAGTCTACAACGACAGTACCTCTCACTACCTCAGGAAAAGAAATTTGTAACATTTTTTTTCCTGCAGCCAGTGAAATTGCCATCTCTCTGTTCTTTTCTTCTTTTTCTTTTTTTCTTTTTTCCCTTCATTCTTTAAACCAAATTAGGCTGAACACAGCCAAAAAGAAAATGCTTACCTTATGAGAATAGAAAATAAAAAGATCAATAGTTATACAAGAAAAATCAAGGCCCTGAGTTCTTAAGCCAAAAACAACCAAAAAGAAACATGGTTCTCTATGCAAAAAAGGACCATAAAAAAACTGGTCACATTAAAGAAAAAACTTTCACACATCAGGGCATAAAAAAGAACAAGTTTAAATTTGACTGCTCCTTCACCTGTGAAGGATGAGAGCAAAGGCCTCTGATGGATTAATCCATTACTGATGTTAGAGGTCTTATTAAATTCCCTTTCACTTGAGGATCTTTATAGACAGATTTCAAACTCCAAAAAGCTTTTTTATGTTCTTATATGATGATTTCAGTCAATTAGAGATAATTACTTAGGTACTGAAAACACAGCCAAAATTTTTTGTAACACATACAAACCCCGCAGACACCCCACGCTCCCCACCCCCCCCCCCCCCCCCTTTTAGTATTTCCAACATATTTCATGCTTAAGACATTAGCATCAACTGAAATCCCAGTCAACCAATTTATAAGATTCCAAGACTAGGTTTGATAACCATATCAGATTGGACCTTTTAGCCTAATGAACACACAGTACACACTCATTAGAAATTAAATCTGCTTCAAGATTGTGACTGTTCTCAACAAAAGCCCCTTGGAAAAAGAATAAGAGAACCTCTGCTATTCTGTACAGAGCACTTTGGTAATGATTCCGTGAAAAGTCATTACAAGATTAAAGTCCATAATATTTTTTTTTACATATACACATCTATATTAACTTGTACTAGAAGTAGATAGCCTATTTTCTAACCTTTTATCAAAAAGAAGTAGAGAGCTTATTATTGAACAAAAGGAAGATACCAGAACATTGATTACCTTAAAGATTAATATAGACTTTATTTCCATCTACAACCATACATCACCAAAAGGGGCTTAAGGCTACATCACTTTATTTCTGAGGTTAATTGCAACTTTCTACCCTAAACAACGAGGTCAATTGCAATGTTCATCCCAAACTATAAATTTTTGTAATTTACACTTAATTCAAGATTAGTTTGCAATGTCCACCCTACCATCCAAAATCAATGTTAAAATTGAAAAATTGGGGCAGACATTGCAAATTAATAGAAACTAATCTATTTGTTAATTTTGATACTAAATTTGGATGATGTGAATGGGATTGTAAATTAATATCGAGTTAGGGCGTTAGATGTAAAGTTTTGTAGTTTTTAGATGGACATTGCTAATGCCCCCAAAGATTAGGGAGGATAGCAGCAATTAACCCTTATTTCTTTTAGCAAATGGGCTCTATGAGGAAACCATTGGTTTCACAGCTAACATGCAATATTTGGCATCACAATATTAGGGCAAGCACAATGCTATTCTTAGGTCACCCCTATGTTCTGTCAGAAAATATTGTCCACTTATTGAACAAATTGACCTAGAAATTCATTTGCATCCAATACCATGCTTTCTAATCAAACACAATGAAAGAAACAAAATATTACCAACCTGGCAACCTCAGCCTTAGATAGACTAAGCATGTAAAGATATAATAATGATTGGCCTATACACTAGCAAACAAACCAGGAAAGAAATGACATGTTTTAAAATAATCATGATTAGTAAATCATTTTGCTTTTAAACACATTGTTGTCAGAAAAGGAAAGTGCGTAGTTAGACACACAAACATTTGAACACATAGGTTTTTTTTCCTAGCAAGTAACAATTGTATACATAGGTTCCCACACAACAAACATTTATCACCAATTAGCAAGTTCTATATAAAAATAAAGGCTTAACTGTTGTGAAAACTATTAGGCCACAGAAAAATTGTAAAGTTAAGCACTTAAGCCATAATCATTTAGACGTAACTGTGGTGTGGCAGTATGATAAGTACTTACTTAGTTCTCAATGATTCTCTAGCTGAGGACTACTTAGCAGAAATTAAGATGACAACTTGGTTTAAAATGAAGTTCCATACCCAGAACAGAATACAAGCAAAATATCCTATTGAAGTTCAAAACTAAAGACCTTCTAAATGATTGATAAAGCCATTAGTTACCAATGGGAATGTCAATTCATTGTTAGCAACCAGGCATGATCTCCCAGATCCAACTGCACCCTCACCGTAACCCCGCACACTGCCAAGACCCCCAATTGCAAATGCTTGGTAAGGAGCCATGTCCCCTACAATGGAACCACCTGTCAGGCTGTCAAAAGAAAAGGTAAGGGTGGTGCAAATAGAGCAAGGATATAAACAATAAGTTAGAAAGTGCATAGGGACAGTCAAAAAAGCCTCCCTCAGTCCTGCTTTCAGAATGGGATAAGTGAAGCCTTCACAGCAGGGTAAGGCATCGAGCTTTGAGCACAGTCAATAGATCCCCTTATTTCCAAACCGACACTCATCAATTTCTTCACACACTTGATTAGATTTAGGCTTTTCATCAATTATATGATATAAACCATGGTCTATTTCTTTATAATTTTTCTTCTTTTTCCTCAAATTATTGGTTTCAATATACAACTTAGAATACTTCTGGATGATTTAATGCTTTTTAATAAATTTTTGTAATTCATCTCTTCACTCCCTAAGACACATCCTACATGCTACTTGTAAAGCTATTTGAATACTTATCATTCATTTCCTCAATGCTTCCTACTTCCCTACAGTCCATTGTATTTAGCCCTTCTGCTAGCCACTCACCACTCTCCATAGTGGCTTCAAAAACTATGCAGTATCTAATGCATAAAGAAATATTACTCACCTTGTCAAAAGAAATGCTGGACCAAGTTTGACTCCCTTTGATGCAATAAATTTAAACCGGTTGAAGATTAGCCACTTAGATAGAACTGGAATCCCTTGTTCTATTTGCAGACTCAACTGGTTACAATACAAATTTGCAGTTATCAGAATGCATGTGACTAGCACCTAAGATATACAAATCCAATGTGTGATAAGAATTTTATATCATAGATCAACAAAGGAGATAGCTTACACGACAAAAACTATGATCATTTGCCTTTGCATATCGAGATTCTTGTCTTAAAACTACCATATTGTCATGGGAACTACCACTGCATAACAAGCACATTACAGAAAACGTTAGAATTCAATCTGACAGAATGTTTGAAAATTCGGATACCACTACATGCCTCAACTACCTGCACGTCACAGGAAACCCATCAAAGTCTCTGCTTATCGAGCGGCCATCATCACTTAAAGGACGAATATGCTGCATGGTTTTCTAGTAATTAGTTTCCATCCATGAACTTCAGACAGAAAACTGCAAATGAATGTAATACATGAAAATAGATGCCTAAAGGATACTGATTAGTTAATTAGAGAACAGCAGACCTCAAATTTTATGCTGGTTGTGCTGCTCCATTTGGTACTTGCTGGCTCGTTCAGATCCAATCCAACTGCTAATCGAGACAAATTCACACCTCCACTCCCTGAACGGGAGAAGTTGTCCATGGTGACACCATGGACCCCGATCTCAGGTGCAATGGAATGCTGATAATTAAAAGAAATTAGAAATCTCAAAATGTATGCTGCAAATTTCCACTCAAACTAATATCTTTGTTTTAAATTATCGATTGGTTTTTCTAAATGTAGGTCAAAGTGGTTCGGAAAGTCCCCATAAAGCTCAATTCCAATTTGCAATATGTTTTTCCCTCTTTCTCAGCAACAAATAATAGTAATGAAGCAGAAATAAACCTGAATAACAAAGGACTGTTGAGCAAGCCATTCTGGTCTCGGCCTCCTGTAAGCTATTAAGACATTTGAATCATAGAGCCCCTTGTCTAATGATACATCAAGCTTCTCACTTCCACCAAATAAGTTCGGATGTTTGATGTAAAGACTGCAATAAACAAACTGAACCCTTTATTTCGACAATGCCATATTTCTCCATATGGTTGCTGAGAGAGCTAAGTAAAAGAAATTAAATTCCTAATTTCAAGTTTCACATTTGTTTTGACCAGAAAAACATAAAAAGAAAACCAGCTAAAAACAAAGCCAAAATTTGATTTCAACAAAGTTGAGTGAAGCTTTCTGTTCCCTTAGGCCAAACAATGAGGAAAAATAAAAATAAAAAAGTTTCAATTTTTATATATCTTCTCTTTCCCTTCATTTATCTCCTCTTTATAAATTTAATGAACCCATATAAATCCAAAAAAAATATGAAAGCACCATCTAGAGAATTTTGACCCAAAATAACAAAAATCAAAACTTTACCTTCCAATTACCAGAGAAAGAGGACTGCCAGTGCTCCTGTTAGAAGGAGTAAGAGAGAGAAAAATCAATTACTGGGTAAGAAAGAAAAAGATAAGCAAAGCATGAATTAAGCAAGAACCTGAAAGGAGTAAGCATCAAAGAAGCGCATAGCTTGTGAGTGAGGTCAACATTTACATCAATCTTGGCTGTCACACACACCCCACAAAATCAAAATGGGCACATTACTCATCAACAACACTGCTATAGAAATCAACTGCAACCATATATCTACTGAGAAAAATCAAAGCTTTACTGGGTTGGGTTTGTTTTGTTATTTATTAAAAGCTATATGAAATGAAAGATTTTAAGACTGACCTTTGCCAGCATGGATGCTCTTCTGAGCTCCCATCCTGTTACCTGTGCATAATAAACCATTAAAATGGAAATGGAAATGGGAATGTCTTATTTGAGTGAGACTTTGAGGGAGACAAAGATTGCATTCTCAGTATTTGTGTTTCAGAGGCAAAGGAAAGAGGTGTGTGTGGCGCCTTGTGTTTTACGGGTCACTGGTGGTGACGTATTAGGGAGAAAAAAAAAAAAAAAAAAAAAAAAAAAAAGAAGAAAAGGAAAAGTTCTTAGCTTCCAAACTGTGTTATCCCTTTGCTTCTCCTCTGGTCTTACCTCCAAGTGAAAAGAGATACCAATTATAACACTCCCATTTCTTCTTTTATCTCTCTCTATTATTTTTCCTGTTCGTTTCTTTTTCTCTTTTCTAAGTTTTCAAATATTTATAGGTAGACCACAATAAAAATATTATAAATAATAAATAATTATGTTATCTTTGTGAGATTTTGGGTATGATGTCAAGGGCAAAGCTTAGGTTCACTCGGCCCTAGACATTCTGGGAGCTTTAAGCAAGAATTAAAAAGGGGTATTTTCTAACTTCTCTTAAAATATTTACAAAATATGGCACTTTTATACTAATTTATGTTTTCAAACAAATTTATCTAATTCTTTTTAAAAGGAAAATTATGACACTACACTAAAAAAAAAAAAAAAACCTTATCGTATATGCAAAGCGCGTGTGATGAGGTTAGTTTATATATATTAGAGTAATTAATATTACTTTTTACTGTAATAGATAAATTATATAGATTAATGAATATAATGTTTTAATTATATATAAATATACAAAATAAGTGGTCAAAATTTTTTTTTGTTAAAGAACAAATTTGGTAAATAAAACTACCTTCCTAAAATCTTCCTTTTAAATCATTTTTCTCATTCTCAAGCTTCCACCCACGTGGCTACCTTTGCTCCTCAATTTTTCCATTGCATTTATTTTCTCAAATATTTATTTATTACTTCTTTATAGTTTAGTAAGTTTACAATACTTCTTTTTTCTCAGTTCTTCAGACTCTTATTTTTGTCTTCGTCGTCTTTCTTCTCAATTTTTCTTTCTTTAGAGGTTAATGATGTTATTTTTGGGATAATAGATTTTGTTTAGACCAAAGAATTTTTTGGAGTACCAATATTTACAAGGATGTTCCAATTTTTTGTTTTTTGGCCACAAAGATGTATCAAATGTTTTGGAGTTTTATCTGAAACTAATTTTTTTTTTCTACTACCCCTTTTTTTTTCAAAATTTTGGGGCTCCCTTCCACTTGGAGGCATTAGGCAATGGCCTAATTGGCCTGCTGGAAGGGGAGGCCCTAAATTTAGTTGTAATGATTCGTCACGATAGTGACACGCGTCAACTTTTAGTCACATATTATTATTTCAATAGATCTAGTGCATTAGACTCAAGCCAAATTCAATACTCAAATGATATGTATGTGGATTTAAATCAAGGATGAAGAGATCAAAATATGTCAGTTAGATGAGGAACAAGGTTTTTGGACAACGATATTAGTAATTGTTAATACTTATGAAGACAAACTAATCATCCAACAAATTATCTAATTCATAAATAAATAAATTATCCATTGAATTAATAGGCTTACGTGGATATCATAAAACCAAAAAGGTTGAATCTATCGTGAAATCCTAAGTCCTAACTCAATTTCTTCCAAATCCAACCAAAACACTCGAACCAGAACCCCATAGTGAACTTCACAACCCCCAAGCCCAAACCTGGAATACCCTCACTCAACAATGGACCTCCCTTAGGCCCATATCAAACCAAGCCACATATGTTCACTTTTCACCTTCAAAAGTCTAAACTACTAATGGAACAAGGATTTACACCTAGTCAGGCCCAAGTAATCTCATGGGTTTTGTCTCACTCACTAACCCAGAAGAAAAAGAAATACCCATGAGTCTAAACATGATCCCATCTGCCAAAACTAAGCAAACTTTTCCTAGAACTAAAAACTTTCCTTCTTTTTCTCCAAAAAAAAAAAAAAAAATCCCTTCTTTGGAGTCCCTTGTTATGATCTTCCTAAGAAATGAAGATTTGAAAGAGAGGTAGCGAGTCATTTCCTTTGTCTTGGTGACTATTATGTCTCTAACATCAATAAGATATTCCATATATAAAATGAGACCCAAGATCTCAGTTTTTTTTGTAGTTTTAATACTTAATATACAACCATTCACATGATGAGTACTTTAAAGAGCTTTGTTATATTTTTATTGTGGTTGTATTTTGCGTCAAGTATTCATGCAAAAGTGCATGTCCATGTGATCAACACGCTACAAGATGGAAGAAGCATGAACATCCATTGCCAATCAAAAGATGATGATCTTGGCAATATCATCTTGAAAAACGGAGATGAAATCGAATGGAGCTTCTCTGACAATTTTTGGGGTACTACATTATTTTACTGTGATGTGCAATGGGAAAACTTAAACTATCATTTTGATGTGTACTCGAACGAGAGAGATCATAAGAGGTGTAACTCGGAATGTCGTTGGATGATATCCGATTATGGCTCATTGTATGGTTATGACCAAGAAAGTGGCAAATGGAGTTCATTTCCTTTAAAACCAATGCGAGCTAGCTGAGGAAAAAGAAGGGAAATGAAAAATTATCCTTAACATATATGATCATCATGGTTTGTTGATGTTATTAATCTACTTGATAATTTATAGGTTATCCCTTGTATCATGAATTTCAAGAAATGGCTACGATGAGAACACTATATAAACTTCAGTTAACATTGAGTTTTTTTATTTCTCTGGAAAATTTGTTCTTACTTCTTACTTTTACATTGATGTATGGTGTTTTAATGAAAAAAAGAAAAACCAAATGCACTCGGTATGAAACCTTAAAATAAGGGATCTAAACCTAAAATTTAATTACAAACTCATATAATTAAAGGTAAGGGCCTATGGCACAATCATGGATCAAGTTTGTACTCTCTTCATCATGAGTAAAAATAATGTAACGTTCACCCCCCCCCCCCCCCCCTTTTTCTTGGTGGAGGAGTTGTTCCAAAGTAAAAACAACGAGGCTAAAATAACAATAGCTCATGTCTCATGTTAAGATTGATAAAAGACTAAATTACATTTTTGGTCTTTAATTTATAGTTTAGAGTTATTTTTATTTTGATCCCTTAAGTTTAAAAATTTTCATTTTAGTAAACCAAATTTGATTCTGTAAGGACTCGGTTTAGGAAGGATCCCCAACAATACATTTTTAGAGAGTGGAACGAAGGGTTAGGCCCTAACAGACTAATAACGGACCACAAGCCACTTTCTTTTATTGAAGGAGAATAAGCCCAATTTACAACTGAGGGTAGCTCCTCGGCCTTTGTCCAAGGAGGTTCCCCCTCCTTAAACTAACATCGCCTAGGAGTCATTCTATGTCCTTCTCCTTGAATGACCTCCCAAAAATCCCCCTTTAACTGCTTTGCTCGCCTTTCTTATATAGTTCTCTCCATCCTATCCCCGCCTTCCTTCTGTTGATCATCTATTGGCCTCCTCTCTGGTCGTCCGTCCCATCAGAGGCCTTATTAGTACTCGAGTGGCCCACCATGATCACTGTTATCCTGTCAAGGGGTTACATCCCCATTAATGCGGCCAGGGGGGTTAGATGAGCGCATTCAATGCAGAGGTGACAGCTCGCCTAAGGTTTGCTCCTTTGCCGTGCTTCTGTCGCCGACGCGTGGCACTGGACCCTCTCCTCCTCGGATATTCAAGGAGTCCCCTTCGGTGGGGAGGTGCTCGTGTTCTTCTGAGGCCTCGGATGCCTAAGGACGGGCCCCTCCTCGGATATGTTCCTTGGGGGTCGGTCCTCGCGCTTTCATCCTCGGACCCCTCGTGCATCCTCGGCGTGGGCCCTTGGGCTTGGCTTGGAGTGGACCAAGGCTACCTGATTTTCTGGCCCCACAATAGCCCCTCAAAATCTTGCTGCACGCATCCTCGGGCGGGGAGAAGGATTTAGACATCCTCGGGCCTGCTCCGTGCCCAGTCGAGCCTTGCGCCCCCTGTCAGCACTGGGGTCTATTCATCTGCCCAAGGCGCGTTGCTGACATTTCGGAGCGCGCAACGTGCCCATCATTAAATTCAGGTGGCTCTGTGCTCCCCACGTCTAAGGAGGCGTTACCAATCCAACGGTGGAGGTTTGTCTCACATTTATGGGCGGGAAAACCCGCATGGCTCTTCGATTTGGGGTATAAATACCCATACGAACCGCTTCTTCCTATTCCTTATTTGCAATTCAAGAATTCTCGCGCGTCCTTCCTGAGTTCAAACATACTCTCACTTACATTTTCAGCACAAAAAGCCTGTCCGAGGAGCTCCTCCTCTTCCCAGTAAGTCGCTCTATCCCTCTCTGAGCTCTCTTCCTTTCTACCCCTTCTTCTCTTTTACCTGTTCTTTCTTAGTTCCTTTAGGCGTCAACTAGGATGGGTAGGTTTAAGAAATACGTCTACACTGAGGAGGCGATGGAGAAATTCATCACCAACTACAGAATTTCCGGCAATGTAGGTCTGAGATATTGTGAGGACGGAGATTGGCGCTTACATAGACAGGAGGGCGAAGTGGTAATTCCTATTGTCGCCTTCCTCGAAGGGGGGATGACGATCCCCATGGGGCCGGTGATGAGGGACTACCTCACGCACTTCCGATTGGCCCCTACCCAGTGTGGGATAAACGTCTTTAGGATTTTGGGCTGTGTGGACGCCTTGAACGAGAAGATGGAGCTAAGGTTGACCCACCAAGACGTGAACTGGTGCTATAACCTTCAGCTCCTTAAGGGCAAGTCTTATTACCTGAAGACGAGGGACGACAGGGTGCGGCTCATCCAGTGCCTCCCTGAGTCCAGCAAGGGGCTAAATAAGGATTTCCTCATCGTGTCTGGGGAGTGGCACGATGGCCTTCACTGCCCAACAACGGAGGGAATACCAGGTGGGGCAGTGGGAGTAGGAGGGGTTCCAAGTTCCCTTGTCTTTTTTCTTCCCTTTTTCTCTTTTACTAACGTGGTGGTGTTTTTCCTTTGCAGACCCGCACGCTTTTGAGCGCCACTTCCACCTGGTCAACCGGGAGGATTTGCAGAAGGTGCTGAGGGCGTCAGTTTTCATAAACGAGGACGACAACCAAGTTAGGGCCACCCACAAGATCTTGGGGTACACTCCTGTACAGAAATCATTTTCGGTTCCGAAGCACGTGATCCGAGCGAACGATCCTCGACTTCAGAGAATTACTGTGACTGAGGATGGATTTTCGTTCCCTAAGGAGCCCTTCGATCTAGAAGTTGTTACCCTAGCCGTCCCCTCTTCTTCCCAAGTATTCGCCGAGGCTGCCGAGGAGGATCCAGAGAGGGAAAGGGACGCGTTTGACATTTTTGCTCAGCTTGATCAGTCCGAGGATCCTCCCGGGGACTTGGGTGATCCTCGTTTGACCAAAGCAAACCTCCTTGCTTCAGAAGCCCCTCCTCCGTCAACAATGGGTTACAAGAGGAAGTCCACCACCAGCTTGTTAGACCTGATTGAGGGCCAGCCAGGGAAGCCAAAGCAGAAGCTTCCCCTTCCTCCTCCGAAAACTAGGTCGACTTCCGCTCAGCAGAAGCTTCCGCCTCCTTCTCCTCCTCCTTCCCAGACGAGCCTGTCTTCTGGGACCGTGCCTGCCGACCCCAAGAAGAAGAAGGATAAGGGCAAAAGGCCTATGGAGGATAAGCCAGTGTCCTCGCAAGAGGAGGACAATACTCTGCGGCCGTCCAAGCAGTTTAAGATAGGCGGCAAGAGCCAGGACAGGCAGGTCATCGACACCATGCCCGAGGCTCAGGCATGGCTCCCAGCCCCGATGCTCCATGGGGAGCCCTTGAGGGATGACGCCTCCCTCAGAGACTTCAATGAGGGCGAAGGTGCGGACATGGCCGATGCGCTAGAGAGGTGCCTGCTGCTCCCGGCGGACATGGCCGAGCTGAACTCCTTGAAGAGCAAGCAGGTTTTCCTCAGCCTTAAGCGATATATGGGGATGGTAAGAACTATAATTCCGACTCCCCTCCCCTTCTCTTCCTTTTCTCTTTTTTTTTTTTTTTTTTTTTTTTTTTTTTTTTGAGTTGGGCTTATAGTGCATTGGTTACTCAGGCAGGCTGCCCAGGCTATCTATAAGTTGGAGGGGGCGGCGAACAACCAGGGGAAGGCCCTCGACCAGGAGCGCGATTGGTGCTTTCAAGCTACCCGGGCTCTGAAGAACTCCGAGGCTAACCTCGCTAAGGCCTGAGAGGACTTGAAGGCGATGACCAGGGCTCGAGACAGTGCAGTGTTTGGTCTTGAGGGTGCCCAGAACCAGGCCAAGGAGCAGACAAAGCGCCTGGGCGAGGTGAAGGAGCAGCTGCAGATCGTGAGAGATCTGATCGCAGATCTACAGGCTAAGGTGACTGTGGCCGAGGGGGCCCAGAGGAAGGCAGAGAGGGCCAGAGACTAGGCTCGGCGGGCTAAGGACGAGGCAGATTTTGGCAGGGAGATGGCCCTGACCACCAAGGAGGAGGCTGAGACTGCAGCCTACGTTGATGAGGTGGCTGAGGTAGAGGCCCTCTACAAAGCTCAAGTTCCGGGGGTATGTAGGCGATACTGCTCCCAGGTCTGGGCTGAGGCCCTCAAACAAGCTGGGGTGGAGGCCACGTCTGACCTGTGGAAGGCAGAGAGCGTGTACTACCCCCCTACTATTCGCGAGGCCGCCCTTGATGGCGCTAAGGCCGGGGAGATTGTTGAGGAGGTGGGGGCTGCTGAACAAAGGGAAAATCCGAGCGAGGAGGTGTCCCAAGAGGTAGCGGAGGTCTCATCCGATGCTCAGATCCCCACCACTGAGGAAGCAGTCATTCTCGCTGTACCCCTGCAGGCCGTCCCCTTAGGCCAGGGCTTGGAGGAGTCAGAGGTTGCCCTTGTCCAGCCTGAGCAAAAGGAGTAGATCCCCCAGCGTATCAGTCTATCGTGCCCTTGCTGCTTCTATGTTTTTTCCTCTTGTGTTATTTTATTTTATTTTGTTGTTGTTCTTCTCTCTTTTTTTTTTTTTTTTTTTTTATGTAAGATGGTTCTTGCCACTTAACTTTTATGGACACCTTGTTGTAATGGGAGTTTAATTTCCCTTCTTATTTATTTTGGTTGCTTATTTGTTTACACGCTATCTGATTCATCTCTTTTCTTTTTATCTGCATGATTTTAGCTTGAATTATATGTCGGCCAATTGTGTCAGTAACAATGACAAGGAGAAAGAATGTATGCGTGGGCAGTCCCCTTATGTCCCAAGGGTTAGTTAGGGTTCTGATCCTTTCCTAGCTTAGGATATTTTGAAGTAGTTAGTTTCCCCATAGGATTGAGTCCGAGGACCATGCAATGCCTTGGTTCTGTCTAATACTTCCATTCTTCTGTAAGTATCTAGTTTCCCCATAAGTTTGAGTTCGAGGACCATGTAATACCTTGGTTCTGTCTAGTACCCAGGTATAGTCGAGTGGTTAGTTTCCCCATAGCTTGAGTCCGAGGACCATGCAATGCATTGGTTCTGTCTAACACTTCCATTCTTCTGTAAATATCTAGTTTCCTCATAGGTTTAAGCCTGAGGACCATGCAATACCTTGGTTCTGCCTAGTACCTAAGTATAGTCGAGTGATTAGTTTCCCTATAGGCTTGAGTCCGAGGACCATGCAATGCCTTGGTTCTGTCTAACGCTTCCATTCTTCTGTAAGTATCTAGTTTCCCCATAGGTTTGAGTCCGAGGAC
Source organism: Quercus variabilis (assembly GCA_030445155.1). NCBI lineage: Eukaryota > Viridiplantae > Streptophyta > Magnoliopsida > Fagales > Fagaceae > Quercus > Quercus variabilis. The sequence continues at coordinate 22,450,831 of CP129445.1, forward strand.
CATGCAATACCTTGGTTCTGTCTAGTACTCAGGTATAGTCGAGTGGTTAGTTTCCCCATAGGCTTGAGTCTGAGAACCATACAATGCCTTAGTTCTGTCTAACGCTTTCATTCTTCTGTAAGTATCTAGTTTCCCCATAGGTTTGAGTCCGAAGACCATGTAATACCTTGGTTCTGTCTAGTACACAGGTATAGTCGAGTGGTTAGTTTCCCCATAGGCTTGAGTCCGAGGACCATGCAATGCCTTGGTTCTGTCTAACGCTTCCATTCTTCTGTAAGTATCTAGTTTCCCCAAAGGTTTGAGTCCGAGGACCATGCAATACTTTAGTTCTGTCTAGTACCTAGGTATAGTCGAGTGGTTAGTTTCCCCATGGGCTTGAGTCCGAGAACCATGCAATGCCTTGGTTCTGTCTAGCACTTCCATTCTTCTGTAAGTATCTAGTTTCCCCATAGGTTTGAGTCCAAGGACCATGCAATACCTTAGTTTTGTCTAGTACCCAAGTATAGTCGGGTGGTTAGTTTCCCCATAGGCTTGAGTCCGAGGACCATGCAATGCCTTGGTTCTGTCTAACACTTTCATTCTTCTGTAAGTATCTAGTTTCCCTATATGTTTGAGTCTGAGGACCATGCAATACCTTGGTTCTGTCTAGTACCCAGGTATAGTCGAGTGGTTAGTTTCCCCATAGGCTTAAGTCCAAGGACCATGCAATGCCTTAGTTCTGTCTAACACTTCCATTCTTCTATAAGTATCTAGTTTCCCCATAGGTTTGAGTTTGAGGACCATGCAATACCTTGGTTCTGTCTAGTACCCAGGTATAGTCGAGTGGTTAGTTTCCCCATAGGCTTGAGTCTGAGGACCATGTAATGCCTTGGTTCTGTCTAACACTTCCATTCTTCTGTATAAAGGGGTTCGTCCTCGGACCGCTTCACTGGAGACGGTTACTCCTCGGGTTGGACTATTAACTCTACGGTGCTTTGGGCAGGGGTGGTTCGGACTTTGGTCTTACATGGAGCGTTGACCTCGCCTCCAATTCAAGTTCCCATCTTCTTCATTTATGAGGCGCCCCTTGGCCGTTCGCGCTCCGCGCTTGACGCTTCGATGCGCGAGACACGCCTTCATTAATACCCTCGTGAATTGATACAAATCCAGTGGTCTACGGTCTCCTTGGGGTTTGGTATCCTCGTGATTAGTACCGTTGATAATCCTCTTTCCGAACTTTGTGTGGGTTAATTCCCACCAGTCTTCATCCTCTATATAAGGCTTTCTGGGGGGAACATTTCTCCCTACTCCATGAACTTCCCCACACAACTAGAAACACATCCCCTCAGCTCCCCAAGCCCCTTCAATAACCCCGCCAGGATTGTGACCAGAGTTGGAAGATATGGGGCGGCTTTGGGCGGGTGTGAGGACACACAGGCCAAGAGCCGTTGCGACCGCAGCCCCCACTAGGCTTCCGGTGCGGCAGAGTCTAGGCGTAACCCTGATTGTGCCCTGCGTGGTGGCCAGGAGGGATGTCCCTAAAGTACCTAACATTCCTTCCCGGGGCGCACCCTCACCGGAGGAGACGCGCAAGATCACGTCATGGCTGGTGCTCGAGTGTCGTCGTCTCCAACGACCAACGCTTATGAGGGTTGGAGAGAATCAAGGGAACATCATGAGGGAGGGCATCTCGGTGCCCCTGCGTCGGTTCCTCTTTTTGTTCCAGCTCCGTTGCACCGGACAAGGAGTTGCTGGTGGCCTTGGAGCATACTAGCCTCAGCCCCATTCCCTCTAGCTAGTTTTAGAACAGGTCCACCTGGGTCTCTGTTTGTAGAATTAGCTTGTAAAATTAGTTTTAAAACACGCCTGCCTGAGCCTCTATTTGTATCTTGTACTTTTCTGTTTAATAAAATAATATGAAGTTCCTTTTCTTTTCTGTTGAATCTTCTATTTTGGACCTTTTACTTTTCTGCAATATTTGTTTGCTGTTTTTTTTTTTTTTTTTGTTTGATGCGTCGCCACCAACCTTCTGTAGAATGGCTACTTAAGAACGATCGCCCGTCACGCCTGCCAGTGCACTAATCCTTCCCACTAACGGCGCCAATTGTAAGGACTCGGTTTAGGAAGGATCTCCAACAATACATTTTTAGAGAGTGGGACAAAGGGTTAGGCCCTAACAGACTAATAACAGACCACAAGCCACTTTCTTTTATTGAAGGAGAATAAGCCCAATTTACAACTGAGGGTAGCTCCTCGGGCTTCGTCCGAGGAGGTTCCCCCTCCTTAAACTAACATCGCCTAGGAGTCATTCTATGTCCTTCTCCTTGAATGACCTCCCAAAAATCCCCCTTTAACTACTTTGCTCGCCTTTCTTATATAGTTCTCTCCATCCTATCCCCGCCTTCCTTCTGTTGATCATCCATTGGCCTCCCCTCTGGTCGTCCGTCCCATCAGAGGCCTTATTAGTACTCGAGTGGTCCACCATGATCACTGTTATCCTGTCAAGGGGTTACATCCCTATTAATGCGGCCAGGGGGGGTTAGATGAGCGCATTCAATGCAGAGGTGACAGCTCGCCTAAGGCTTGCTCCTTCGCCGTGCTCCTGTCGTCGACGCGTGGCACTGGACCCTCTCCTCCTCGGATATTCAAGGAGTCCCCTTCGGTGGGGAGGTGCTCGTGTTCTTCCGAGGCCTCGGATGCCCGAGGACGGGCCCCTCCTCGGATATGTTCCTTGGGGGTCGGTCCTCGCGCTTTCATCCTCGAACCCCTCGTGCATCCTCGGCGTAGGCCCTTGGGCTTGGCTTGGAGTGGGCCAAGGCTATCTGATTTTCTGGCCCCACAAATTCTATTATCAAAATAGTCATTCTGTCCATATCTAGAAATAATTTGACCATTAAGATTTAAGAGAGAGGAAACAAAAAGAAAGATATCGTTCTATTGGCACTTAAATAGACCAAATAATACCACCGCACACCCTTAACATGATAGTCATTGTTGGAGAAATTACCAATAATATGATATTTTGGTTACAATAAAATTAGGAATTTAAACGAACAATGTCGGATTAAGGAACAAAAATCTTGCTCTCTTTAAGGCGATTCAAGCTCTTTGCGGTTGGCTAAGCCTAGAAACTGATGTAGCAAAATTTCTCATTTGACTTGTCTCCTCTAGAATACAACAACCTAACAGTTCATTGTATAGTTCAGATCAACACTACATAAATTGTTGAGCTCAAAGCTCCACCAAAAGAAGTACCTTTCTTTGGCCCGAAATCTTTCAAGTGTTTAGGAATATTATTGACTTCACTCACTCTCACATACTACTCATAATTACTATAGAAAAAGAAGAGTGAGATTTTTGGTTTATCTATTTATCTTCCTTCACTCTTTATTTGAAAATGCCCGTAGCATAGCTATATATATAGTCTTCAAGAACCTCTTATATCCTACATAATATTTATTAGTTTAGATTACTCATCTACATTAATTTAATTTAACTTTTATACAAGTTAACTCTTTCTTTAACAAACTCTATTATAACTCATCTTTTTATTAATCTTCAATTAATTTAAGTGTTAACACAATTTAATTTAAAATGTACTAACCATCACTCTACAAGTACAAAATTATTGTGAAGTAGGGGGTAAGTAGTGGGATTCAAGTCTCCAAGAGTAAAATTCTATCTTGTATTAAATAATTTTTTTTTTTAAAAAGATCAAATAACAATTTTGATGAAAACTTAATCAAATTTGACTGCCTAAAATGAGATATCTTAAACTTTTGACCAAAATGAAAACAATCTCAAAGTTGATAGGTCAAAAGTACAATTTAATCTTCCACCAATGTACTTACTTTTTTTGTTTTTTTTTAAGGGGGGGAGGGGGTGGGGGGGGGGAGGTATAATGTAAAAATATTATTGTTCCTCATATGCCAAATTACCTAAATGGAAATATATATATATATATATATATATATTTTTTTTTTTAAACAAAAAAAAAAAAGGGCCTCGTACGTGTGATCATTGATGCTGCCCACTTAAGCCCGAATTCAACATGGTATGAGGTATCCCAAAGTACATTAGGGCTATTCATGTCACAACACAATATTTTTTCACTAAAACGTGTGACTTGAACCAACACACCCCTACAAGCATCATGTGACACCAGTCTGAAACTACAAGCAATGCACTACGCTCCTAATTAAGGGCACCTAAATGACTTCTTCAAAATCAAGCCAAATTATCGCATGTAGAGTACAATAATTTCTAATACAGAATTATGTTATATAGGATTTCATTCCTATGAGCTCGGTAAAACACCAAATTTTATTAATATTTTTTTTCCTCTTTTTTTTTTATGTTACAGTTAAAAAAAAAAAAAAAAGAATACAAAAGATAGAGTTGTTTCAATTTTTTTTAAGCATTCATAAATTTGTGACTTTACTGAAGTTTATTAAAAAAATTAAAACATTTAGATTTAATTAATTAACTATTTAATTTATTTATTAAAAGATCTAGCTTAATCAATGTGCTAATGACAAAAATACTTTTTTTAAAGAGAGTTTCAACCCATGGGAACTCACATACTTTAATTATACTAGTGTAATACACACATATACACATACTATTGAGTTACTTGGAGTAAGGTCTGTAGTTAGCATGTATTATGATCTAAACACTTTTAAAATTTTATTTTCAAATTATATTAACTTAAGCATCTAAAAGAGTTTTAACTAATAGAGTTTTACTTTGAAAACTATGCAATTCTCGTAGATAAGCCTTGATATACAATCCACTAATATGTGATTATAGTTGGAAAATTTGAAGAAAAAAAAAAAAAAAAACTCAAAAAGTACCATTAATTTAATTTGATCTTGTGAGAGCATCTCCAGTGGCTTGGGCATCCGGGTCTAATAGGCAAAATTTGGAGAATATGGTGTATTGTAGATGCTCCAACAACTTCGGCAAACGGGTTTTTTTTTTTTGCTAATGAACAATAGCCCATCAAGTTTGATGGGCTACTGTTCATTCTTCAAATATATATTTTCTATTATAATAATGATGTGTTGTATAAAAAAATGTTGGAAGATGTGTAGTTGTTAAAAAAAAAAATAAATAATGAATGAAAAAATAATATTTAAATGAGATAGAGAATAGGATAGAGAATTTGTTGGAAGTGTATTTGAAAAAATGAGTAAGCAAAAGCTAAATGTCACTGTTCATGAGCCAAACAGTACAAAAATTTGGCTAATCTGCTGGAGATGCTCTGAGGAACTCAAAAAAATCAACTTATCTATTACAAAGGGGAGTCACTTCCTCCTTTTGTGTGACATTTTTCCTCTTTTATTTTTAAGATCTTGTTAACAAATGCCCTTAAGCCTTGGTTAATGAACTATTTTAAAAAATGTTAATATCTCTTTGATGGGAAATATAAAAACCTATCAAATAAGTCAATTATTTTTTTTTTCCAATAATTTTTTTTTCTAAGTGTTTAATTAACAAACGGCATTAGAGCATTTGTTAACATTTCATTAAAAAAAATCCTTTCTTCTTTCTATTTTCTACCACTTCTTCTTGTAGGTATTTGGTGTGTATTTATACTTGCTCACGTTTATCTCCCAAGAACGGGGATGTGGTAGTGAGCTTTAGTTCAATCACCTGTCGCTCCACCCACTTTTATAGGCTATTTGGGAAGAGGGAAGGAATAGGCCTGCAATAGGTTGCTCTATTTAGAGTGATCTTTCAACATTTAATGCTGAGCAACTGTTGCTAAGTGAGGGTATTTAATGTGAGATGATGGTGGTTATTCCCTTTACACATGCTACTTTCTCTCTGTCAAGAGCTGCTCTTATTTGGGCAATTTACAATAAAATTGCATCTCAAATGAAATATTGGAACCTTATGTACCTGATGTGCAATTGAAAGTTAATTGTATGAAATAACCATGGGTTTTGCCATTGGCTGGGTCATGGATATATTATTTTATTAATGATATGCATCCGATATTTTTGTAATTGAAGAAATTTCTAAACAGGTAAGCTAATAGAAATAGCACTACTCATTTTATAATTCATTTGAGAATGCCTTTTATTGGATTGGGGCAAGAATATACCTGTGTGACCTGAATATGGTTGTAGAGGAAAAAAAATACAGGTTCTGCATTATCTTCTCCTAGATGAGTTGGACTTTTTGGGAATTACATGGAATTAGCATTATATTTCTTAATTTGTCTCATAATTTGTGAACTTGGATTGTTGCTGATTGATATCGCTGTCATCAAATATTTGGCAATACTAGGGCTTTCAGAGTTAGAATAATTTCTCTATATAATTGTTGGTTTCTACTGAAATATTGAAGTTTTTTTATTAGTTGTTTTTCTTTCTTAGTGCATGACAAAAATCTATTCCTCATATGTGTACAGGATTTTTTTTTTTAGTCCTTAGTCTCTTGCAATCATAAGAACTATACAATTTTTGGCTTGCCTTAATTTTCTAATTCATGGACCTGTAACTGCTTTTCTCAGGCTTTGGTTTTTTGGACAGGTATAAATTCTTTTTCACCTATTGAGGGTTTGAAATTTCCCTTGCTATTATTGTTCCTTTGTCTTGTCTTGTTCAATTTGAATATTGTAATGCCTCTTATTGTTTCGGGACAGGTAAATGACAAAGTTTTTGACCTTCAGATGATTGCTGAGGGTAAATAGTACAGACTTTATCTTGTCTTCATTTGCATGATTTGGGATTTCTAGGAATGACATGAATCTAACTTATGTCTCTAGGTTTGCATCATAGTTCTTTTTATAGATATTTGAAATGTTTGCATTGTAGGTTACAATTACCAAGGAGCTAATTCGTTCAGAAAGGTTTGCATCATAGTTTGTAACCTTAGATTGTTGCCAATTAATTTCCTAGTTGTAGAAAGTGAGTGGGTGGATACTATCATTGTGAACAAAGTCCATATCCAGGCTAAAGTTTTTGCCATTTTGGACTCATATTTGAACTCTGAATGACATGTTTCTGTTTAAGTTGGTGATGTCTATTTTGTTGTTTTATGTGGACAATGTTTGATTATTTTTATCTTGTTTCTGCCTACAGGATTGGAAACTGATTTGGACTTTCTTGTACTTGAGCTGGCGAGTTTGTGTTGAAGTCTTAAATTCTTCTCTAACTTAAACTGTGTAGACTAAAACAATAATAAAACCTACACTGTCTTGATTTTTCATTGCTTATAAGTCCTTTAATATAGTGTTCCCACTAACTGTGATGCTATACTATTCCTTGTTCAATTTATCCGTAGGTTTTGGTCCTTGATAGCTCTTTTAAGGCATTTGTTTTGGTGATGTTGGCTTTCCTCGATCAATTTGGTTTTTGTCTATAGGAGCATAGTTCCATATTGTTGGCTGGCTAGTAATTATGAGCTTTAAAATTTAAATTAAAATTGTAAAACAAAAAACTGGTGCTTGAATTATGTTTAATTTAGGCTCCATTTTTTTGGTTTTAACTAATCCCAGAATTGGTTGGCATTTTTGTCTCAATTCCTTTTTCTAACTGCCATCTACATGCACTTATTACATTTTTAAGAACCTAAGATTGTCAATTTTGTCATTGGGCAGTCATATAAGATTAGAGCAGCCAGCTTTAAAAATAGTTGTTTGAATGCCAGAAAAATATAAGATTTACCTTGTATGGAAGAGTTCTTCTATTCGTTATGCAACTTTCACAATTGTAGGTGCATGTGAAAAAGTCTCACTGGGAATTTTTTTTGGTGCTTGGCAACTTAAGGCTTGTTGTTGTTGTTGGCAGCTTAAGTGACAGAGTTTAGTATGGCGATAAGCAATCTTTTCTTTCCCCCTTGTTTTCTTTATTCTCTCCTTCAATTATATGAATTATAAGGATATTTCCACTATTGTTTTCTAATATTGGGCAATGTGTGATTTTTTAAGGATTTGGTTTCCTTGAGGATTATAAATTTCAGTCTCACTCAATGAGGTTTTGAAAGTTCCATTGAAATTCTTGTCCCTTTGTCCCGCTTTCTTGTTTGACTTTAGCCATTTTATTTTGGCAAGCTCCTATCTAATCGTATGTGGTAATTCCTTTTATTAGTGTTGGTAGTTCCTGTGGTGATTTGCATGACTTGGGCTTTGAATTTGCATCATAGTCAATGGTGATTTATTGTCATTGGTGGCCAATAGAAGATAAGATTTGTATGCCTTAAAAATAGTTGTTCTCTAAATACAAAAGAAGTTTTACCTCTAAATTAATCTGTTTGATATATGTAGCTATGGTATGTCTACTTTGGATGGAGTTTGATGAGGACATAAGGCAATAATCTCTTGTTATCAATCAATTTCTCTATTCTCTTCATAATAGCTTAATGATAATGTTTCTGCTTGTGTGTTTTTTAGTTCGTCGACCTGCAACTTCATTTTGTTAATTGAAGTCTTTCTATTGTTGTCTATTTCATCATTGATGTCATTTTTGTTAGCCTGCAACTGGAGGTTTATTATATTTTGCTTTTGTTTGTAGTCAGAATGATTGAATCTTGATGTGTCTACAAAAGGGGAAATTGTGATCTACAATCTTGACGTTTCTACAGCAGGGGAAATGGTGATTTAGTTTACAACAGAGTGCATAGAAGTCTTGAATTTTTTATATGAGGACCTAAGGCAAAAATCTCTTTTTATCAATTTATCTCAACATTCTCTCCCCAACATGTTAAGCTTAATGTTTCTGGTTGAATGCTATGTTGGTTTTTGCTAAACACTAGATTTTTTTTTCCTGCTATTTATTGCTAGTTCAAAGACTTAGATCATGATGTGTCTTCAGGAGGAAAGATTATGATTTACTTTTGTAGCAAGAGTGTGTAAATGTCTTTTGATTATCATTCTCTTTTGATTTCACCCTTGAACATGATCTTGTCCTTTGTTCAATTTATTTTATGGACTTTGATTATCATATAAATCATATATAATGCATCTCATGGACTATGATAATGTCCCATTAGTTCATTTATAAATAGTCTCATATAATTAAACAATTTTAGAATTATTTATAACATGTCAATCAATTGGATTTTAGGGCATAAACTCCAACACAAGTTCCACGACCTATAACTTCAAATGAAATTGTTGTTCCAACAATTTTTTTTATACAAAATAGAAATTTCACTATAGCCTAATCTAAGTGTATATGTGT